>CM059444.1:10754494-11386994 GCA_030390025.1 Squalus acanthias | reverse complement strand
AGTGGTCAACTGAGTAAAATCGGGCGGGGTGTAAAACAGGCATCCGACTCGAACCCGCCCTGTTCCCACTGGGTGGTCATTCAGGGGTACGGTAGTGCAGTGGTTATGTTACTGGACTAGTAATCCAGAGGTCTGAACTCGAAATCCAGAGAACGTGAGTTCAATCCCACCATGGGATTTTAAGGAATTTGAATTTCGTTTAAAAAAAAAAAAAAATCTAGAAATAAAAAGCTGGTATCAGTAAAAGTTACTAAGAAGCTGTTGGATTGTCGTTAAAAACCCAGCTGGTTCATTAATGTCCTTTAGAGAAGGAAACCTGCCGTCCTTACCCGGTCTCACCTCGTGGGGGAATCTAGAACTAGGAGGCATGGTTTCAGAATAAGGGGGCACCCATTTAAATTGGAAATGAGGAGAAATTTCTTCTCTCAGAGGGTCGTGAATCTTTGGAATTCTCTTCCCCAGAGAGCTGTGGAGGCTGGGTCATTGAATATATTTAAGGTGGAGGTAGACAGATTTTTGAAAGGTAAGGGAGTGAAGGGTTATGGGGAGAGGGCAGGGAAGTGATGTTGAGGCCAAGATCTTATTGAATGGCGGAGCAGGCTCGAGGGGCCAAATGACCTGCTCCTGCTCCTACTGTCTTATGCTCTTCTGTGACTCCAGTCCCACGCCAACATGGTTGCCTCTTAATTGCCCTCTGAAGTGGCCCAGCAAGCCGCTCAGTTGTATCAAACCAGGGCAACTAGGGATGGGCAATAAATGCCGGCCTTGCCAGTGGTGCCCACATCCTGAGAATGAATCAAACTCGCGGCTTTTATCTCTGAAATTCGGGATTTGAATCTGGTTGGGATGGATGAGTCAGGCCTCCTCTCTCCTGCTGGAATTATGACTTCTATCCTAGTAATGGTCCCAAATGTGGCACATTTATAGCTGGAATGAGCAAAAAGCTGCCCCGAGCCTGATGAGCTCATCTTAAGTCACACAGGAAGCAGCTCGCAGAACTTTCTTACCACAGTTTCCATTGCGTCACGTTGATGGTTCTCCCCGCGCAGAGGGACTGAGATAACCAAAAGGCGAGTCAGCCTTGACTCAGAGGATTCAAACCCCACTCCAGAGACTTGAGTTCATATTCGAGGCTGGCACTGCAGTGCAGTGCTGAGGGAGTGCTGCACTGTCAGAGGTGCTGTCTTTCGGATGAGATTTTAAACCGAGGCTCCGTCTAGCCTCTCAGGTGGACGTAAAAGATCCCATGCCACTATTTCAAAGAAGAGCAGGGGGGAGTTCTCCCCAGTGTCCTGGCCAAGATTTATCCCTCAACCAGCATCACTAAAACAGATTATCTGGTCATTATTTCATTACTGTTTGTGGGACCTTGCTGCATACAAATTGGCGGCCGCATTTCCTACAGTGCAACAGTGACTACACTTTAAAAAGTGCTTCTTTAGTTGTAAAGCACTTTGGGATGTCCTGAGATCAAGAAAGCCGCTATATAAATGCAAGTCTTTCTTTCTACTTTAAGACAGTTCCACAACACACGATAGTCTGGCAGGAGCGGGATTTATTCTACCATAACATGGTGTTCCTTCTCGTGGTCCATCCGCCCTAGAACATGAGCAGTTACACATTTATCACCGGGCACAAGACTGTTGGATATTAAAGTCTGTCGGTACTGTAATTGCCTGCGATCTGATTTAACTTGAACTCGGGAGGGTTGGAGGGTCAGGTTGGGTCGAGTCTTGGGCAGCTGGGTCCCTGAGCGTTTCCATTAATTTTCCTCTCTTCCCGCCTTTCCTCCAGTGGGATGCCTTCACCGTGCCCGAGCTGCAGAACTTCCTGCGGATCCTTCAGCGCGAGGAGGAGGAGCACGTCAGGCAGATGTTTGGGAAGTACGCCCGCTGCCGGCAGAAGATGCAGGAGGAGCTCGCCAACCGCTCTCCGGGCTGACCGAGGTCCCTCGCCACCTCGTGACGAGAGTGAGAGAGAGAGAGAGAGAGAGGGGGGAAATAAAAAACACACGCGCACGCGCACATATGTATGAACGGTGAGAAGGTCTTAAAACCAACATTACCCGGCCCGGCCCGGCCGGGGACGAAGTACGAACTGTGGAGAATACAAGTTGCGAGTGGGGTTACTGTGAGTGGAGCGGGTTATTGTGTGGTGTACGATCTCTTCCTGACATTAACGAGTGTGACTGAGAGACCCTTACTGAAACTGAACGGAACCATTGGGAGCCACGGCTGGGAAGTTCCTGCCTGCGGAGGGATGTCCCCTCGTCATGTTGACCCGAGCAGCGCCCTGCTTTGCCGGGGGACGCCAACATGGATGAGAGTACAGAGAGCTCTGTGTTTTGTTTTGTCTTTTTGTTTTCCTTGAAGTACCTGGACGGCTCATTCACTGCTGCTGCACAGCGTGTGGGGGGGGTCTGGCAGCAATTTTTTAGGTGTCTGCATTGCAATCTCGCTAACAATTCAGGACTTTTTAATGCATAAATATAAGTGTGGGTGGGTGGAGGGGGTAGCGTATCGCAGATTTCGATTTTAGAAACACTTAATTTTGGAATCTGCAGGATTCCCCCGGCAGAGAATTCCCAATCTAAGCCTGGCTGCTGGAGCAAGGGGCAGAGTTGCTGCGCAATGGCCCAGGTGCTCACCCCATGGGGAGAGAGGATGAGCTCTTCCCCTCCCATTCCCCCCCACCTTCACCCGCTCACCCTCTCCTTCCCCCCCTCCCCAACGCCGACTGTAAACAGCATCAGCAGAATCCTGGGGCCAGGTCACACAGCCTTCCTGTCAGTCAGAATGGAATGCAAGGAGGATTCAAAAGAGGGAGAGAAAAGATTTTGTAAATGGGGAGAATTCAGATTTAGCAGATCGAAGTATATTTGCTCTGTTGTGGGTGCAGTGTGGGCCCAGCTCAGTGTGGGTGCAGTGTGGGCCCAGCTCAGTGTGGGTGCAGTGTGGGCCCAGCTCAGTGTGGGTGCAGTGTGGGCCCAGCTCAGTGTGGGTGCAGTGTGAGGCCAGCGCAGTGTGGGCCCAGCTCAGTGTGGGTGCAGTGTGGGCCCAGCTCAGTGTGGGTGCAGTGTGAGCCCAGCTCAGTGTGGGTGCAGTGTGGGCCCAGCTCAGTGTGGGTGCAGTGTGGGCCCAGCTCAGTGTGGGTGCAGTGAGGGCCCAGCTCAGTGTGAGCCCAGCTCAGTGTGGGTGCAGTATGGGCCCAGCTCAGTGTGGGTGCAGTGTGAGCCCAGCTCAGTGTGGGTGCAGTGTGGGCCCAGCTCAGTGTGGGTGCAGTGTGGGCCCAGCTCAGTGTGGGTGCAGTGAGGGCCCAGCTCAGTGTGGGTGCAGTGTGAGCCCAGCTCAGTGTGGGTGCAGTGTGGGCCCAGCTCAGTGTGGGTGCAGTGAGGGCCCAGCTCAGTGTGGGTGCAGTGTGAACCCAGCTCAGTGTGGGTGCAGTGTGGGCCCAGCTCAGTGTGGGTGCAGTGAGGGCCCAGCTCAGTGTGGGCGCAGTGAGGGCCCAGCTCAGTGTGGGCGCAGTGTGGAGGCCAGCAGGCCGGGGTTGAAGAGTGGAATGTGTGGGGATGGTGAATATTCTGCGGTTTTGCTTGGATAATTTGGGGATGTGGGAGCATTTAATGCCAAATTTGTTTGTGGGCAGGTAGATTGGAGGCTCCAATCAGACAGCAGTGTACAGACCGAGCCACACCTCTCCATTACTAGATTGACTGCTCTAAAGGTAAGCAGATACAAGTTGTGCTATTTGTATCTGATTGGTCAGAGAGATTTCAGGGATGAATTTTTAAAGTTTGGGTCATTTGGGGAAATGCCTCAGGGAACAGAAAACCTTTCCCAATGACTGTTGAAGACACTGAATGCTGAGCCTCATAGATCGTTAGGCCCCTGGTTTGATCCCTGGTCTGATCCCTGGTCTGAGTTGATTTAGCCTAACTCTGTCACAGTGGCGTCGGATGCTGCAGTTGGCTTCAGCACCCGAGTTGGGGAGGTGAAAATCGAGCAGAGGCCCTGCCCCTGATTGCAGTCCAGTGACTCCCACTGGAAAGTGACCCTGTGTGGACATCAGGCGAGGAAAGGTTCAGGCTCAGCTGTGACACCCTCCAGAGTCGAATAGGCTGCTGGCCTTGGCTATCTGGGCTCGCGTGAAAAATGGCTCAGGTACTAGGAGGTGCCTGACACCTGTGGCACTGTGTCCCAGGAGAGGAGGCATAACATCAGGAGCGGTGGCAATGTGGAGATGCTTGCCTCTCCTCTCGCTCCTCCCCCAGCTCTGTGTGAATGCAATCGAATCGTGGAAAGTGGCATCATGACTAGTGTGGGCAGGCAGTGGCAGTGCCAAGAGAAATGGGGCCGAGCTTCCGCTACTACCTGAGCTGAGCTTCCATCCTGACTGAAGGAGTTTCTAACTTTTATGTTTGTATTTTCAGTTTTATTCAATAAAATGTGAAATGGGTGCCTTTTCGTGATTTTGTGTTACGGTGTGATCCTGTTTGTTATGTGACGGTAATGTGCACCTCCCCCAATCTGGAAGCTCTGATTTCCTTTCTAATTTCTCTGCCGGTGTCCCAACTCGTATCAAGTCCTGCTCGCCCATCTCCCCTGTGCTCGCTGACCTACACTGGCTCCCGGTTAAGCAATGCCTCGATTTCAAAATTCTCATCCTTGTTTTCAAATCCCTCCATGGCCTCGCCCCTTCCTATCTCTGTACTCTCCTCCAACCCTACATCCCCCTGAGATCTCTGCGCTCTGCCAATTCTGGCCTCTGGAACATCCCCGATTTTAATCGCTCCAATATTGGTGACCATGCCTTCAGCTGCCTTGGCCCTAAGCTCTGGAATTTCATTCCTAAACCTCTCTAACTCTCTTTCTTCCTTTTAAGATGTCCCTTAAAATCTACCTCTTTGACCAAGGTTTTGGTCATCTGCCCTAATATCCCCTTATGAGTTCCGGTGTCAAATTCTGTTTGATATCGCTCCTGTGAAGCACTTTGGGATGTTTTACTGCGTTAAAGGCACTATATAAATACAAAGTTGCTGTTGTAAATTTACATATTTTGAAGGACCACCCAGGGAGTCAGAATCTATCTTAGTATTAGTAAAAACCATGCGTAGGGCTTGCATTTCCTCTCTACAAACCTTACTTCCTGTTGTCACGATTTTGTAATTATGCTTCTATGTCAACATTTATCATTGTAAATTGTTACGTCGACATTTCCTATTTAATTCTGCAATGTCATCTGTCACAATGCAGTTTCAGGCTCTGGCCACTAGTTGGCTTTGCGGGTGAATTTCTGAACTGCCATATTGGATATTAAAAAAAACTGCATCAAGTGACCATGGACAACGCTTTGGGAAATGTACTAATTACCAACTGAAAGGTGTTCATATATAATGTCATATTGCCCTAGTCCATCGAATTCAATAGCTAATGTTCTGATGGTAATGCCTGTTATTCTTTCTTGATCTCGAGGTGGCACTGTAACCTCTCGGCCGGTTACAACAAACACAGCTAAAAGACAGACCATTTCATCTGACTAATCGTGAGCATTGCCACAGCAAATTTGCCAGTACTGCACACAATCATTCTCTGTTGGTTTGAAGAGTGAGCATATTTTTGGCCAAAGGCTCACTTTGTCCTTTTATCTCATTGTACTGCCTGCACTGCCAATGGATGTCACGGTGTCAAGTGAAGTGGGGAGGGGACATGAACCAGGTTTTTGAACCAGTGAAGACATTTGAGGTATTTTAAACAGGATAGATAAGCCGGTGGAACAAATTATTCACCAAATTCCTACACTTCGGGTCCTTGTATTAAGGAACCTGAAACAGCTGCAGCAGCCGAACAGGAATTGGATCAGCAGGGAGGTTTGGGCTGAAATATTTAAAAGCCAAAGGTATGGGCATTTCATTTTTCTTATCTTGCATTTAGGACATGAACACCAGTTACAGATGATTTTTGAAGTGACTCTGCTTTCAAGGAATCTCCAGTACTCATTAAGTCACTAGTTGTCTGCATAGCTGTACATTCCTAGTATTTGATTATAGATCAACATTATGGACGTAAAAAAAAAGCATGTAACGAGAAAGGCCTGTTCACTCCACACTCCATGTACAATCTGCTCTATCATAGACCCAACCCTACTTAATCTCCTGAGGGAAGATTCTGGAAGAGTTCTCCCTGCACACCCAAAAAAGTAAACCAAGTAAATCTCCACAACAGCTCTCTAACCTTACATCCTCCATTAGTCTCCTTGCCTTCCTGCACACGACCTTTCCGTGGGCCCAGCAGTTCAGGAGGCATCATGGTCCATGAAGCATTTGATCATCTCTCTCCTCATATCCCAGGCCACGTACATGGATTTGTTGCTCCTGCCCTTTTTTTTTATAACTCGTCCAATCATCTTTTCCTTGGTCTTCGAGCTGCAACAACAATTTGGATTTACATAACCCCTTTTAAGGAATAAAAATGTTCCAAGGCGCTTTTATTTCTCTCACATGATGATCTTATCCAAATGGCCTCCTTCCCCTCTGACCACGTTTCCAAAATGTTGGATTCTCCCTTTCTTTATCTCAGCTCTTAATCTCTCAAGTACCCAACCCATGCTTTACTCCCTTTACTGGTCCATGGCCCCCTGAGATCTTTCCGATTGTCCACATCTCAAAAGCTCATGGCATTTCTGTGACTTTTTTAAATATCCGTAGAGAACAACAGGCCATTTCAGGAGCTTTTTCTTCTTATCTTTCCAAATCTTGTTAAGTCTTTCATTTGTTTTTTCGCTGTAGTCAGTCTACTATTTATCTGTTCTGAACACTGTGGGCTGAATTCTAATATGGAAGAGCGCGTGGGTTTGGGTGAGGGGTTAAAACTGGTGAAATTGACTGCGTCAGGAAGCTGGCTCCAACCCGCCGACTTCCACATTTCACTGGAGCTCATTAGGCTCCGTGTGTGCAACCCCCTCAGGAGAGGCGGGTTGTCAATTTCCATCTACTAATCACTCAATTAGATCGATATTGGCGCACTGTTCTCAGTTTAACGTCGGGTCCACGGGTTTCCCGGGCTGCCTGAAACTCACCAGTGATACCAAGGTGATGACACAGTGGCAATTGAGGGGGCTGAAGCAATATCAGGCAAAGATGCCAATAAATACTCAGTACTCAGAGCTATTTTCTTATCTGCTAGTGGGAAAGGGTTTCTTCACAGCACTTTTGCTGAGAGGTTACTTGCTACACTTTGGAGGTTTGATCTGTCACATCAGGATGGGTGCCACTTATGCTGCCTTAGATTGGACCTCCGCTGAGGACCGAGATGACCAGCAACAGCGCCCGCAGCAGCCTGCTGCTCACAGACCTGCTGCTGCACAGCAGAGAGGGACTAGCAGAGAGGTGCAGCTCACGGGGCACTACCCACAAAACAGGTTTAACAGGCAGAGGCTCAGTTTTCTTGACATGTCTGAACACCAGTGTCTCGGGAGCCTCAGGATGTCGCTTCAGGTGGTGGCAGACATCTGCAGCTCCCTGGTGGCCACACGTTATGTCAAAGTCACCACCGCCCTCAACATTTTTGCCTTCAGATCCTGTCGGGGCTCTGCCGGAGACATATCCAGGATCTCCCAGTCGGCCGTGCACAAATGCATAAGGCAGGTGACTGATGTGTTGTTTGTCAGGGCCAGCAATTATGTGAACTTTGTCAACGATGATGCCAGTCAGAATGAGCGGGCGCTCAGCTTTGCGGCTCTGGCTGGCTTCCCACAAGCGCAGGGTGCCATCGACTGCAAGCATGTGGCAATCCGGACGCCCCCCAGAACAACCAGGAGTATTCGTCAACCACAAAGGCTTCCATTCCATCAATGTGCAGCTGGTATGCAACCACAAAGAGAGCTTTATGCAGGTGTGCACAAGATTCCCGCGGAGCTGCCATAATGCTTTCATCCTGCGGCAGTCTAAGCTCCCTGATCTCTTCGGACCTGGAAGCAGAACCTGGCTGCTAGGTGACATGGGATACCCAGTGCAAACTTGGCTCATGACACTCGTCAGAAGCCAGACCACTGAACCCCAACAGCGCAATAATGAATGCCATATCACCACCAGATGTGTAATTGAACATGCCAATGGCATGCTGAAGATGCGCTTCAGGTGCCTGGACAGATCTGGATGCTCCCTTCAGTACCCACTAGCCAGGGTCTTCAGAATGGTCGTGGTTTGCTGTGCTCTGCACAATAATGCGCAGCAGCGAGGCTTGGACCTGCAGGAGAAACAAGGCAAAGAGCTCCTCTTCCTCCTCCCCTCCAAATCGTTCGAGGAGGAGGAAGAGGAGGAGAAGAGGGATGAGGGCAATGCACCCTCAGCCGCTCGCATTGCTGCCAGAGATGCCTTTATTAATGCAAGGTTCACTTAGGTTGCACCAGTGCACCCATGTCACCAGAAAATGCACAGCCACTCTTCCCCCTTGCCCCTACAATGCCACTGACACAAAGCAGTCCTCCAACCAACCACCCATTGGTCCCCATCAATTCATGTCTTCACATTCATCATCAAGCAAGTTAGAAGGCCTCTTACCACCAAGCACCCAAGAATGGACAAGGCGGAAAAGTGGTGAAAAAGAATAACATTTATGTGAGCTAAATAAAGAACAAAATTTTATCAAAACAACATTTTCTCAGACACCCATGTGCATACCCCTGTGCAACTACAAAGCCTTACTCTTCCTTTTTCTGCTACTCTGAGGCAGGCTGCTTAGATCCCTGCTCTGACTGCTGAGATGCTCTTGGCCGACATCCTCTGGGTTTTGGAGCCCGTGAGGGCACCACTAAAAACTACTCCACCTGCACAGGGGCAGACTCGCCATCGGGAAACAAGGCAGCACGTGGACTACTGACAGAGGTGGGCTGTGAGTGAGAAATGGAGGCGCTTTGACTGGAGTCCCCACTTCCATGACCCCGTTCGCCATCATCCCTCTCAAGGCCCAGCTGCACTTCACTGCTCCCACTGTGCTGGAGAACACTTTGGTGCAGATAAGTGCAGCCCTGTAAGGCCAAGGTATCTGTCAACCTATTTAAGGTAGCAGACATGTTGGCATCCAGAGTCTGCACGGTGGTGTTGAAGGCGTGCATTTGATTGGAGCATATGACGCTGCCCACTCTATCCATGGAAGAAGACATCATCTCAGTGGCCTGTGACATTATGCTTAAGGTGGACTCCTCCAATCTTTCTGGAATCGTGGTGATTCCACTTTGAAGACCTGTCAGTGCATCGCACATTGCCTGCTGCTGCTCAATGATTCTCCTCTTCATCGATGGCTCCCGAGGTACAGCATCTGTGTCCAGTTGAGCAGAGCTTCCTCCGACATGGACACACCACTGCTGTCCCTGTCTCCACCACCTGCTCTTGCTCACTTGTGCAGTGCGAGGGGCCAGGTGAAAACCCAACTATCTGCCTTACTGGTCCCACCGAAATGCGAGTATCTGAGCTGGTGCCTGGTCTGCATGAATCCTGTGACAGTGCACCCTCAGAAGGACTCAGCTCCTCTGAGGAATCTGCTGCACACGTGAAGGCCCTGTGGGAGATGAAAGACATGAATTAGTCCTGGCAAGGTAAGAATATGTTGCAAGTTATCATTATGAAGTTGATCATATTTCACTCACTGTTGAAATCAAGTCAGCGTTACTGAGTGCTGTATGACATGCGGGTGGCTAACCTTTAATTGTGTCACCACGTAGCTGGGAGCTCCCTGTCTCCTCATCTCCAACGGCCAGGGACACCGAAACTCCGCTGATCTCCAGAGCCTCCAGCTCTGTGCTTGTCAGTTGTGATATATTTGGAGGGCCCCCTCCGGTTCTCTCCCTCTCCCAGGTGTTCAGCGCTCTCTTCTGCAAGGAGGGAAAGAAGAGACGTATGAGTGAGTGTAATGGCATGTGTTCATCCGATGGATGGAGTGTATTTGGTGAGGGTGACTATGAGGGAGAGGCATGACATTGCATAAGGATGAGGGTGAGTGGAAGTGGTGGATGGATAGATGGGGATGTCAGGAAGCGCAGAGAAAGAAAAGGATGGATGCACCTGCAAGGTAAGTGGGTGTGAGGAGTGATGTGCTGGAGTAGGCTTGACAAGGCAGAGTGAGGGGGTGCGGTGATGTGCACAGCAGGATGTAGGTGAAGGTGCTACTGTACTCACCATTCCTGACCTGCTTAGGTCATTAAAGCGCTTTCTCCACTGAATCCAGGAGTGTGGCACAATGCTCCTGCTGCTGACCTCCTCCACTACCTCCAATCACGCCTTCTTAGTTTCTGCTGCAGGCTTCTTCCTCCCATTGCCAGGGAAGACTATCTCTCTCCGGCTCCTCACAGCCCCCAGCAGCACATCCAGCGAGGCGCCACTGACATGAGGTGCAGCCGTTGCCCGTCTGGAATCCATTCTGCCACTTGCTTCTCTTTACTTCCCAACTACAAACTCCTTCAACTTGCATGTTTGGAGGGTCCCTTTAAATACTGCCGTTGAGATCGCGTCATGCGGGTCCACATCACTCCTGCTGCCGCTGATTGGACGGGTAACCCGGAAGTAAAATTATAACGAGGTGGCAGAGTTTAAAAAGCCACTGACTGACACACTGCACTTACTTCCGGGTTTCCTGTGTGCTATCGGAACCCCTGCTCCCAGCGTGTCACAAAGTTAAAATCGGGGCCGTATCAGGATCCCAAAGAGCACATTCTGCTGCCTTGTTCCAAACTTCCCTTCATTTATTGGTATGCTCACTCTGGTTAATCTCTCATTACATTTCATCATTCGACTTTGTTTTCTTGGGAGGTCACCATTGAGTCTGTAACAGCTGTTAACAATAGTCTGTCCACTGGCTTGTGCAGTTCTTGTTTTCAGCTCTGGGTATGTGCCATACAACATCAACAACTTGCATTTATATAGCGCCTTTAACATAGTAAAACGACCCAAGGCGTTTCACAGGAGTGTTATTAAACAAAATTTGACACCGAGCCACATAAGGAGATTAGAGGGTGGAAGATCAGGAGGTTTGCTGCACCGAGGTATTATCCAGCGACCAATATTCCCTCTAATTTTTTTTCTGTGTGCGTTCCCCTTAAATTTGCTGTGTGGCATCTTCCGACGGCAACAGCTTGTGAGCGACCTGCGCGGGACCTCCCGATTGATGCACGGCCGTGCACCTTAGGGGGAATGTTGCCAGTGACCCCCCGCCCCGGTAGAAAGTGCCTTCTGGACACCAAGTGAAGGCAGGATGACATATGAACGTACAGAAAAGGGCGAGAAAGGCCCATCAGTGCTCACCCTACCCATTAGAACAGTGTTGTCCAATACGTTAGCTACTAGCCACATGCGGCTAATTGGGAATTCAGCTGTGGCTAACTGCATTTCTGATTAGTAAATAAAGAATGGGTAATAGACACCATTGTTCATGTGATCTCAATACTCATATTCGCACGACGCATGCATGTGTACTTTAACCCTTCTTGCACGATTGTTGGTAAAACAAAAAGCAGAGTGTGTATCATTGTGGCAGATTTCCTTCCTTGGATACTGAATGGTGGTAGATGTTAGGTAAAGACACACATGTGAATTACGGTTACCTGTACTGTGTGTTCTTCTTCTTCCTAGGCAGTTCCTCGGAACCGAAGATGACTTGCTTCCACATTAAAAATGAGTTCGCAGGTGACTGATGAGTCCAATGCGGGACCTACAGTCTCTGTCACAGGTGGGGCAGACGGTGGTTGAAGGGGCGGGTGGGTGGGGTGCTTGGGTTGACGTGCGCTCCTTCCGCTGTTTGCACTTGGCTTCCGCTTGCTCCCGGCGAAGAGACTCGAGGTATTCGGCGCCTTCCCGGATGCTTCTCCTCCACTTTGTACGGTCTTGGGCCAGGGATTCCCAGGTGTCGGTGGGGATGTTGCACTTTTTCAAGGAGGCTTTGAGGGTGTCCTTGAAGCGTTTCCTCTGCCCACCTGGGGCTCTCTTGCCGTGTCAGAGCTCTGAGTAGAGCGCTTGTTTTGGGAGTCTCGTATCGGGCATGCGGACGATGTGACCCGCCCATCGGAGCTGATCGAGCGTGGTCAAAGCTTCGATGCTGGGGATGTTGGCCTGAGCGAGAACACTGACGTTGGTGCGCCGATCCTGCCAATGGATTGGCAGGATCTTGCGGAGGCAGCGTTGGTGGTACCTCTCCAGTGCTTTGAGGTGCCTGCTGTACATGGTCCATGTCTCTGAAGCATACAGGAGGGCAAGTATCACTACTGCTCTGTAGACCATGAGCTTGGTGCTGGGTTTGAGGTCCTGGTCTTCAAACACTCTCTTCCTCAGGCAACCAAAGGCTGCACTGGCACACTGAAGGCGGTGTTGGACTTCGTCATCGACGTCTGCCCTTGTTGACAGTAGGCTCCCGAGGTATGGAAAGTGGTCCACGTTGTCCAAGGCCTTGTCATGGATTTTGATAATCAGAGAGCAGTACTGTGTGGTGGGGGCAGGTTGGTGGAGGACCTTTATCTTACGGATATTTAGTGTAAGGCCCATGTTCTCGTACGCTTCGGTGAAGGTGTTAACGATGGTTTGGAGTTCGACCTCCGAGTGTGCGCAGACGCAAGCGTCGTCTGCATACTGTAATTCGACGACAGAGGAAGGGACAACCTTGGATCTGGACTGGAGGCGACAGAGGTTGAACAGTTTCCCGTTTGTTCTGTAAATTCGCTCCACTCCAGTGGGGAGCTTACTGAGGGGGAGATGGAGCATTGCAGCAAGGAAGATCGAAAGAACGTTGGTGCGATGACACAGCCTTGCTTGAGCCTGGTCCGTACATGAATTGGGTCTGTGGTGGAACCGTTGGTCACGATCACGGCTTGCATGTCGTCGTGAAGCAGGCGGAGGATGGTGACAAACTTTTGAGGGCAGCCGAATTTGAGGAGGACACTCCATAATCCCTCACGGTTGACAGTGTCGAAGGCCTTTGTGTACGGTGTTTTTGACTAACATTAGTGCATGTGGTTAAAACAGTGTTGCCATAGCCACACCTATGGCTAGTCAACGATTTCTACTGAACAACACTGGGTTAGACGGTGAAGCTTCATTTCATAAATTGGATTGGGATCGGCTGTGGTAATAATCAGAAATGGCACCATGGCCGTCGGTGTTCGCTTCTGCTCACGTTACAAAAAGAACACGAGCAACACGAATAAGGTCCAATCGCCTGGAATCTCCGCAAGGGCGGGGGGGGGGGTTCTCCGGTGGAACCCCCACATTGAAACAGCTTCAACGGCTAAAAACAGCCAATCTTGCCATTTCTCCAGGGTTTCCACTGACGTTATGGCAGGAGAGTTGGAGACCCAACCCCACCCCCCGCCCCCCCCAACCACCACTCGTGGAAATTACCCCCCATGTCTAAAGGGGAAAGGGCCAGCAGGGAAGATTAGAGATGGGAAGATCTACCGTCCAAGGGGAGGGCGGTCCAGGGGGAGAGTCTCATTGAAGCGCGGAGAATATCAAATAGTGCAAATAAACTGAAGCCAGAAAAAAACTTCAAAAGAAGTCAAACCATTAGAACCAGATGATATAAATGTAATGAAAAATAAATTTAAAACAGATATTGGGAAGGACTGCTTTGCTCAAAGAGGAAAGTGTGAGTCAGTTGGCTAGAAGACACTTTACGCGGTTTGATGTGGGTGGGACACTGATTGCTCAGTATTTGCCTAGTAGGCATTCGTAGTAACAACATAGATATTTGTTGAGCCCTTTCCCTTGGTTGTGTTTTATTAACACCACTGTGGTGCAAATAAATCATTTGCTTATTCTCATCGCACAGGAAGTGGGAGGACAATACACACTTAACACTTTGTCTGGAATGTGTAATTTGGTGCAGTGTCTTGTAGAGAAATTCAACTTCTCTGCAATGTATAATTTGATCCAGTCATTGTCAGCCAGGCTACAGAGTTCAGATAAGGGACAGTGCTAACACGACCGATTTCAGAGACGCACAGCACTAACACTCTGGAGTTCAGAGAATGCACAGCGGCGGCAGCATCAGAGGAGGCGGCTAGATTTAAACAGCGAGAGGAGAGGCAGCGCGGACCTGAGCGACAGCAGCATCGGAGGAGGCGGCTAGATTTAAACAGCGAGAGGAGAGGCAGCGCGGACCTGAGCGACAGCAGCATTAAAGGAGACGGCTAGATTTAAACAGCGAGAGGAGAGGCAGCGTGGACCTGAGCGACAGCAGCATCGGAGGAGGCGGCTAGATTTAAACAGCGAGAGGAGAGGCAGCGCGGACCTGAGCGACAGCAGCATTAAAGGAGACGGCTAGATTTAAACAGCGAGAGGAGAGGCAGCGCGGACCTGAGCGACAGCAGCATCGGAGGAGACGACACCTCCGACGATTTCAACAACAACAAAAACCAAGGAGTGACGTCACAGGACAGCAGGTAGGTGATTGGTTGGTGAGTATTAACGTTTTTTCTCTCTAAGCTAGGACAGTGGTTTAAACTAGGGGCTGGAGACTATAATGCACTTTATTAAATTTATAATTTAACTAGTTAAACTAATTAATGTAACCATAAATAGTTGTTGAATAAAGACTTTAACTAATCAAATAAATAAGATAAAGTTAGACTAAGACATGGCAGGACAGGTTGTGTGTCTGTGGGAGTTTGTGGACAGCGAGACTGTCCTGAGTGAACACATCTGCAGTAGATGTCTCCATCTCGAATCTCTCCGGCTCATTGTCATTGAGCTGGAGTGTAAGTTGGAGACACTCCGACACATAAGGGAGGGGGAGGAGTATCTGGACAGTATGCTCCCGACTTCGGTCACACCTCGTAGAGAGGTGCAGGACCAGAATGGGGTTGGTGTGACCGATAGTGTGCCGAGTAAGGGGAACCCAGGTAAGAAAGGGATCGAGGATCCACAGAAACTAATCCTATCCAACAGGTACAATGTACTTGCTACCTGTGAGGATAAGGATGAAGATGGTCGGAAGGACAGCCAGAATGCAGACCATGGCACCTTGGAGCAGGAGGCTGTTCTATGGGGGGAGGAGGAGGAGGAGAGGAAGCGTAATGTGGTAGTTGTAGGGGATTCTATAATTGGGGGACAGATAGCATCCTTTGTAAGCAAGATTGAGAGTCCCACATGGTATGTTGCCTACCTGGTGCCAGGGCAAGGAACATCTCAAACCGACTTGAAAGGATATTGGAGAGGGAGGGGGAGGATCCAGTCATTGTGGTCCAGGTTGGGACCAACAACATAGGGAAGAGTAGGCAAGAGGTCCTGTTTGGGGAGTACCAGGAACTAGCAGCTAAATTAAAGAACAGGACCTCAAGGGTTATAATCTCTGGATTATTACCTGAGCCACGGGCAAATTGGCTGTAGAGATAAGCTGATTAGGGAAGTAAACACGTGGCTAAAGGAGTGGTGTGGGAAAGAGGGGTTCCATTTCATGGGGCACTGGCACCAGTATTGGGACAGGAAGGAACTGTACCGCTGGGATGGGCTCCACCTGAACCGGTCTGGGACCAGTGTCCTAGTGGAAAGGATAAATAGGGCAGTCACAAGGGGGGGGGGGGGGGGGGGTGCGGAGAGAGGGCTCAGGGGGAAATTGCAGGACAAATAGTAGTTCAAAAACAAACGAAAGTGAAGAGAGTAGAGCAACAGTCAGAAATTGTGCTTTAGGCACTACAGGTAAAGGGAAAATTAAAAGATATAAAGTGATTAAACCAGGAGAGAGAAATAAGAAACATGTGAGTAAAACATTAGAACTGAAGCACCGGCTAGAGTGTGTGGCCCAAATAAACTTTCTTTTTACAAACACACGGAGTATAAGGAGTAAATTGAATGAATTGCAGGCACGAATTCAAATTGGAGGGTATGACATGGTAGCCATTACTGAGTCATGGCTGCAAGACAGTCAGGCCTGGGAACTAAAGATACCAGGTTATAAGGTCTACAGGAAAGATAGAGAAAATGGCAGAGGGGGGAGGAGCAGCCTTAGTGATTAAGGATGAAACCACTTCAATGATAAAAGAGGATTTAAAAAGAGGTAAGCAGCCAGTGGAGACCTTATAGGTTGAATTAAGAAATAGGAATGGATCTAAGACTATAGTGGAAGTTGTGTATAGGACCCCTGGTAGCAGCTGTGAAGTGCTAGAATGTATAAATGCAGAGATTAGACAAGCGTGTAGTAAAGGCAGAGTCGTTTTAATGGGAGATTTTAACTTTCATATAGATTGGAAAAAGCAGACTACCACCTGTCAGAAAGGTAGTGAATTTCTTGAGTGTGTCTGGGATAGTTTTCTACAACAATATGTCCTAGAGGCAACAAGGGGGCAAGCCATATTAGATTTAGTAATGAGTAATGAGCCAGATTTAGTTAACAGCCTAACTGTGCGTGAACATTTATCTAATAGCGATCATAACATGATTGAGTTCAACGTAGCATTTGAAAGGGAGAAACGTGAAACAGCTACTAAGATTCTAGATTTAGGTAAGGCCGACTTCAATGGGATGAGGCAGAGACTGTCCACAGTAAACTGAGCAAATCTGTTAATGGGTAAAATGATAGAAGATCAGTGGGAGGTGTTCAAAAAAGAATTAATGTGATACAGAACCAGTTTATACCCCTGTGGGGCAAGAACTCTACTTGCCAAAAAAAACAGCCAGGGACAACTAAAGAGGTAAGGGACAGCATAAAACTAAAGGAAAGGGCATAAAAAAATAGCACAGATCCTGGCAAATGGAAAAGATACAAAGAACAGCAAAGGGTCACAAAACAGACAGTAAGAGCTACAAAAAGGGAGTATGAAAAGAAACTTGCAAGAGATATCAAAATCAATACAAAGAACTTTTACAGTTACATTAGGAAAAAGAGGGTGGTCAGAGCAATGTTGACCCCTTAAAAACTGAAAGTGGTGATATTGTCAATGACAATGGGGAAATGGCAGACATGTTGAATAATTACTTTGCGTCAGTATTTACAGTAGAAGAAGAGGATAGCATGCCAGAAATACCAAAGAAACTAATATTGAATCGGGGACAGGGACTCAATAAAATTAATGTATGTAAAATAAGAGTAATGAAGAAACAGTAATAAATAACAGTAATAAAGAGTGACAAATCACAAGGAACAGAGGGTTTCCATCCCAGGGTTTTAAAGGAAGTAGGCGAGCACATTGCAGATGCCCTAACTATAATCTTCCAAATTTCTCTAGATTCAGGAACCGTCCCTTTAGATTGGTAGATTGGAAAATTGTGCATGCCATTCCGCTTTTTAAGAATGGCGAGAAAGGGAAACCAGGGAATTATAGACCAGTTATCCTAACATCTGTTGTTGGGAAATCGCTAGAGTCTATAATTAAGGATAGGGTGACTGAACACCTTGAAAATTTTCAGAGAGAGCCAGCATGGATTTGTGAAAGGTAGGTCATGCCTGACAAACCTGATTGAATTTTTTGAAGAGCTGATTAAAGTAGTGGACAGGGGAATGTCTATGGATGTTATTTATATGGACTTCCAGAAGGCATTTGATAAAGTCCCACATAAGAGACTATTAACTAAGGTAGAAACCCACGGAATTGAGGGCAAATTATTGACCTGGTTATGAAATTGGTTGAGCAGCAGGAGACAGAGAGTAGGGACGATGGGTAGGTACTCAAATTGGCAGGATGTGACTAGTAGTGCCCTGCAGGGATCTGTGTTGGGGCCTCAACTATTCACAATATTTATCAATGATTTAGATGATGGCATAGAAAGTCATAGATCCAAATTTGCCGATGACACAAAGATAGGCGGCATTGTAGGCAGTGTAGATGAAAGCATAAAATTACAAAGGGATATCGACAGATTAAGTGAATGGGCAAAACTGTGGCAAATGGAATTCAATGTAAGCAAATGTGAGGTCATCCACTTTGGACCTGAAAAGGATAGAACAGGGTACTTTCTAAATAGTGAAAAGCTAAAAACAGTGGATGTCCAAAGAGACTTGGGGGTTCCAGGTACATAGATCATTAGAATGTCATGAATAGGTACAGAAAATAATCAAAAAGGCTAATGGAATGCTGGCCTTTATATCTAGAGGACTAGAATACAAGGGGGTAGAGGTCATGCTTCAGCTATACAAAACCCTGGTTAGACCACACCTGGAGTACTGTGAGCAGTTCTGGACACCACACCTTAGGAAGGATATATTGGCCTTGGAGGGAGTGCAGCGTAGAATTACCAGAATGATACCCGGACTCCAAGGGTTAAGTTACAAGGAGAGATTACACAAACTAGGGTTGTATTCCCTCGAATTTAGAAGGTAATGGGGTGAACTGATCGAAGTTTTCAGGATATTAAGGGGAACAGATAGGGTAGATCGAGAGAAACTATTTCCTCTGGTTGGGGAGCCAGACCTTTCAGGAGTGAAATCAGGAAACACTTCTACACACAAAGGGTGGTAGAAGTTTGGAACTCTCTTCCGCAAACGGCAATTGATGCTAGATCAATTGTTAATTTTAAATCGGAGATTGATAGCTTTTTGTTAACCAAAGGTATTAAGGGATATGAGCCAAAGGCGGGTATATGGAGTTAGGTCACAGATCAGCCATGATCTCATTGAATGGCAGAACAGGTTCGAGGGGCTGAATGGCCTACCTCTGTTCCTGTGTTCCTAACACTACGAGGTCAGAGAGCGCACAGCGCTAATACTACCAACTTCAGAGATGGAACAGTGCTAACACTACCGAGTTCAGAGAGCGCACAGTGCTAACACTACCAAGTTCAGAGAATGCACAGTGCTAACACTACCGAGTTCAGAGAACACACAGCGCTAACACTACCGAGTTCAGAGAACACACAGCGCTAACACTACCGAGTTCAGAGAACACACAGCGCTAACACTACCAAGTTCAGAGAACACACAGCGCTAACACTACCGAGTTCAGAGAACACACAGCGCTAACACTACCGAGTTCAGAGAACACACAGCGCTAACACTACCAAGTTCAGAGAACACACAGCGCTAACACTACCGAGTTCAGAGAACGCACAGTGCTAATACTACCGAATTCAGAGAACGCACAGCGCTAACACTACCGAGTTCAGAGAACGCACAGCGCTAACACTACCGAGTTCAGAGAACGCACAGCGCTAACACTACCGAGTTCAGAGAACGCACAGCGCTAACACTACCGAGTTCAGAGAACGCACAGCGCTAACACTACCGAGTTCAGAGAATGCACAGCGCTAACACTACCAAGTTCAGAGAACGCACAGCGCTAATACTACCGAATTAAGAGAACGCACAGCGCTAACACTACCGAGTTCAGAGAACGCACAGCGCTAACACTACCGAGTTCAGAGAACGCACAGTGCTAACACTACCGAGTTCAGAGAACACACAGCGCTAACACTACCGAATTCAGAGAACGCACTGTGCTAACACTACCGAGTTCAGAGAACGCACAGCGCTAACACTACCGAGTTCAGAGAACGCACAGTGCTAACACTACCAAGTTCAGAGAATGCACAGCGCTAACACTACTGAGTTCAGAGAACGCACAGCGCTAACAAAACCGAGTTCAGAGAACGCACAGCGCTAACACTACCAAGTTCAGAAAATGCACAGTGCTAACACTACCGAGTTCAGAGAACGCACAGTGCAAACACTACCAAGTTCAGATAATGCACAGTGCTAACACTACCGAGTTCAGAGAACACACAGCGCTAACAATACCTAGTTCAGAGAACGCACAGTGCTAACACTACCAAGTTCAAATAATGCACAGTGCTAACACTACCAAGTTCAGAGAACGCACAGCGCTAACACTACCGAGTTCAGAGAACGCACAGTGCTAACACTACCGAGTTCAGAGAACGCACAGTGCTAACACTACCGAGTTCAGAGAACGCACAGTGCTAACACTACCGAGTTCAGAGAACACACAGCGCTAACACTACCGAGTTCAGAGAAGGCACAGTGCTAACACTACCGAGTTCAGAGAACACACAACGCTAACACTACCGAGTTCAGAGAAGGCACAGTGCTAACACTACCGAGTTCAGAGAACACACAGCGCTAACACTACCAAGTTCAGATAATGCACAGTGCTAACACTACCGAGTTCAGAGAAGGCACAGTGCTAACACTACCGAGTTCAGAGAACGCACAGTGCTAACAGTACCAAGTTCAGAGAAGGCACAGTGCCAACACTACTGAGTTCAGAGAACGCACAGCGCTAACACTACCAAGTTCAGATAATGCACAGTGCTAACACTACCGAGTTCAGAGAACACACAGCGCTAACACTACCGAGTTCAGAGAACGCACAGTGCTAACACTACCGAGTTCAGAGAACGCACAGCGCTAACACTACCAAGTTCAGAGAACGCACAGTGCTAACACTACCAAGTTCAGAGAACGCACAGTGCTAACACTACCGAGTTCAGAGAACGCACAGTGCTAACACTACCAAGTTCAGAGAAGGCACAGTGCTAACACTACCGAGTTCAGAGAATGCACAGCGCTAACACTACCGAATTCAGAGAACGCACAGTGCTAACACTACCGAGTTCAGAGAACACACAGCGCTAACACTACCAAGTTCAGAGAACACACAGCGCTAACACTACCGAGTTCAGAGAACACACAGTGCTAACACTACCGAATTCAGAGAACGCACAGTGCTAACACTACCGAGTTCAGAGAACGCACAGCGCTAACACTACCGAGTTCAGAGAACGCACAGTGCTAACACTACCGAGTTCAGAGAACACACAGCGCTAACACTACCGAGTTCAGAGAACGCACAGCGCTAACACTACCGAATTCAGAGAACGCACAGTGCTAACACTACCAAGTTCAGAGAACGCACAGTGCTAACACTACCGAGTTCAGAGAACACACAGCGCTAACACTACCGAGTTCAGAGAACGCACAGTGCTAACACTACCGAGTTCAGAGAACGCACAGCGCTAACACTACCGAGTTCAGAGAACGCACAGTGCTAACACTACCTAGTTCAGAGAACGCACAGTGCTAACACTACCGAGTTCAGAGAACACACAGCGCTAACACTACCGAGTTCAGAGAACGCACAGTGCTAACACTACCAAGTTCAGAGAATGCACAGCGCTAACACTACTGAGTTCAGAGAACGCACAGCGCTAACACTACCGAGTTCAGAGAACGCACAGTGCTAACACTACCAAGTTCAGAGAATGCACAGCGCTAACACTACCGAGTTCAGAGAACGCACAGCGCTAACAATACCGAGTTCAGAGAACGCACAGTGCTAACACTACCAAGTTCAGAAAATGCACAGTGCTAACACTACCGAGTTCAGAGAACGCACAGTGCTAACACTACCAAGTTCAGATAATGCACAGTGCTAACACTACCGAGTTCAGAGAACACACAGCGCTAACAATACCGAGTTCAGAGAACGCACAGTGCTAACACTACCAAGTTCAGATAATGCACAGTGCTAACACTACCAAGTTCAGAGAACGCACAGCGCTAACACTACCGAGTTCAGAGAACGCACAGTGCTAACACTACCGAGTTCAGAGAACGCACAGTGCTAACACTACCGAGTTCAGAGAACGCACAGTGCTAACACTACCGAGTTCAGAGAACACACAGCGCTAACACTACCGAGTTCAGAGAAGGCACAGTGCTAACACTACCGAGTTCAGAGAACACACAACGCTAACACTACCGAGTTCAGAGAAGGCACAGTGCTAACACTACCGAGTTCAGAGAACAAACAGCGCTAACACTACCAAGTTCAGATAATGCACAGTGCTAACACTACCGAGTTCAGAGAACACACAGCGCTAACACTACCGAGTTCAGAGAACGCACAGTGCTAACACTACCGAGTTCAGAGAACGCACAGTGCTAACACTACCAAGTTCAGAGAACGCACAGTGCTAACACTACCGAGTTCAGAGAACGCACAGTGCTAACACTACCGAGTTCAGAGAACGCACAGTGCTAACACTACCGAGTTCAGAGAACGCACAGCGCTAACACTACCGAGTTCAGAGAACGCACAGTGCTAACACTACCGAGTTCAGAGAACGCACAGCGCTAACACTACCGAGTTCAGAGAACGCACAGCGCTAACACTACCGAGTTCAGAGAACGCACAGTGTTCACACTACAGATTTCAGAGAATGCACAGCGCTAATACTCTGGAGTTCAGGGAACGCACAGCGCTAACTCTACCAATTTCAGAGAATACACAGCGCAAACACTAATGAGTTCAGACAAGACACAGTGCTGACACTGTCCAAGTGCTAATATTGGAGTTGATAACATGCAGTGCTAACACACAGATGGCCATCCAAAGCATGTATCTAGTTTGCTGACTGTACATGGTGGCATGGTTTCCTATTTCTCTTTATGAGGGAACTCTGCTGTAATGTGTAAAATTTGTCCCAACTGTCACTGGTCAGTATGGGCACCCTCCTGCGTTGAGAGAACATCTATGGTAGAATTTATAGCATAGCGAACACAACATCCAGGCACAATTATTCAGATAGCCTGCATGGAGCAAGACCTGGACAACATTCAAGCTTGGGCTGATAAGTGGCAGGTAACATGCGCGCCATACAAGTGCCAGGCAATGACCATCGCCAATGTAAGGGTAACCGGGAGAGCTTCTTCTCCCCGAGACGGACCCTCTGATATAAAGGGTCGACGTCCGCCTTATTCCAAGCAATCACTCGGAGTCCGGAAGTTCGTTCAGGAAATCAACTTTATTACAAGTCGACAGGGGAGACATTCATCCTGGGACGAATGCGCTCCGATCACTAGAATCCCTTGCCTTATATACAGTTTTTTGTTCTAAGTCGTGGCTTACATCATACAGTTGATTTCGGGTGCAAATTCTTGTGATCCGTGTGCACATTTTGACCGTTTACATTACATCGAAACATAGAAGATAGGAGCAGGAGTAGGCCATTCGGCCCCTCGAGCCTGCTCCGCCATTCGATTAGATCATGGCTGATCATCCAAACTCAGTACCCTGTACCTGCCTTCTCCCATATCCCTTGATACCTTTAGCTTTAAGAAATATATCTAACTCATTCTTGAATATATTTAATGACTTGGCCTCAACTACCTTCTGTGGTAGAGAATTCCACAGGTTCACCACTCTCTGGGTGAAGAAATTCTTCCTCATTTCTGTCCTAAATGGCTTACCCCTTATCCTTAGATTATGACCCCTGGTTCTGGACTCTCCGACCATCGGGAACATTCTTCCTGAATCTAGTTTGTCCAGACCTGTCAGAATTTTATATGTTTCGATGAGATCCCCTCTCATTCTTCTATACTCCAGCGAGTATAAGCCCAATCGACCCAATCTCTCCTCATATGTCATTCCTGCCATCCCAGGTATCAGCCTTGTGCATCTTCGCTGAACTCCTTCCATGGCAAGAACATCCTTCCTCAGATAAGGCGACCAAAACTGCACACAACTCTGTATAAATAGCTACCCTATATCTATAGAATATCAAGGCTTTAATGAAGGTGCATCTCATATACCAGACTTTATAGTATTCTTTATATTACTAGTAGGTCCCCCGGTGTTGTTCATGGATAGATAGCCTGAGGTTCGGTGATGATGTTCAGCTGATAACCTGGCCTGCCATTTTAGAGTCACTGCCCAAGTAATCAGAGTGGGGAAATGGCATATACAGGCAAATCCAGGGAAAACTGAAGAAATCCTTCCTCAGATAAAGCGACCAAAACTGCACAGTACTCAAGGTGTGGTCTCACCAAGGCCCTGTACAACTGCAGCAGGACATCCCTGTTCCTATACTCAAACCCTTTCGCTATGAAGGCCAACATACCATTTGCTTTCTTCACCGCCTGCTGCACCTGCATGCTTACCTTCAGCGACTGGTGCACAAGGACACCCAGGTCTCGTTGCACTTCCCCTTCTCCCAATCTATTGCCATTCAGATAATAGTCTGCCATTTTTAGATAATTAGTCCTGTGACTCCATAAGTTATCTTTAATACATTCCTCAAATAGTAACTGACGGTTTGTGCACATTATTCAATTAGTACCTGACGGTTTGACCACATTCCACCATACTTCCCTTTGGGACATGTACATAACAACTCCTTATATGGTTGGATATATGCTCGGTTCAATTTCCTCATTTTAGCCCCTTTTAACCCTTTCAGTCCCCCCTTTTGGTCCTGATTAATCCCTTTTAATCATTGACCAACCCGCTTATTTCTCCTATTATGATGTCCTGTCGGGGTAGTGATCAAATCCAACCCATTATCCTGATTTCTATGCCCCCTACATCTTTTTCATCGACATATTATCCACCCAGTTACATAGGTTATAATCATTAATACTGTTAGTACCATACATCTGTTAAGCAAGTCTTTCTCCCAAGCCTTCTCTTGTTCGTAGTAATATTCCGTCTGCCCAGGAGATTTCTGCAACAATTACCACCGAACAGCATGCATTACTACTTTATCAATGTCATGTACATTTCTTCCATTTCCCTTTCTCTTTTGTTTTCTACGTTTTTTACAGGCAGCGCATGCTGCTATCCCCAATCCTGTTACCAAAACCAACTGTACTATAACTAGTATGTGAGAGATGATGCGGATCCATGGGTGTATGTTAACATTCATCCCCCAATCCCACAGCTTCTCATACCATGAGACTTCCTGTAGTTCTACTTCTATGTCCCTTTCTAGTTCCCCAAGGTTCCTTCGCAACACTACATATTGTTTCACCATTCTACTTAAATCCTCTTTCATTTCTTGCAGATCCTCTTGCAGGCGGGGTATTGGGGCTCCTATCGGATCTTCCTAATTGCTCAACTCATCTCTTAAATTATCTGGCACATTTAGTTTTATCTCCTCCCTTGAATGTATATACACCAATCTGGTGTGTCCGATTGTCACAGGGATCTCTGGCGTAAAGCAGAAGTTAGGCATTGTTATTACACATACAAGGTTACTATATTGGTACTCAGTCTCTGTGGTGGCTATACAATACTCTCCTTCACCTCTATATCCCGAGCGGGTGTGATGGTGATCAACATGTGATAATTCCAACACACCCCCCTTTGTCTTATTATAGCCGCACTCATCCTTAGGGCCTTCTCCTACCGGATGTGGGCATATCGTAAGCGTACCTTATCATAGAATCATAGAAGATAGGAGCAGGAGTAGGCCATTCGGCCCCTCTAGCCTGCTCCGCCATTCAATGCGATCATGGCTGATCATCCAAATTCAGTACCCTGTCCCTGCTTTCTCCCCATATCCCTTGATCCCTTTCGCCTTAAGAAATATATCCAACTCCTTGAATCTATTTAATGAATTGGCCTCTACTGCGTTCTGTGGCAGAGAATTCCACGGGTTCACCACTCTCTGGGTGAAGAAATTCCTCCTCATTTCTGTCCTAAATGGCCTACCCCCTATCCTTAGACTGTAACCCCTGGTTCTGGATTCCCCGACCATCGGGAACATCCTTCTTGCATCTAGTTTGTCCTGTCCTGTCAGAATTTTATAAGTTTCAATGAGATCCCCTCTCATTCTTCTATACTCCAGCGAGTATAAGCCCAATCGACCCAATCTCTCTTCATACATCATTCCTGCCATTCCAGGTATCAGCCTTGTGAATCTTCGCTGAACTCCTTCCATGGCAAGAACATCCTTCCTCAGATAAGGCGACCAAAACTGCACACAGTACTCAAGGTGTGGTCTCACCAAGGCCCTGTACAACTGCAGCAGGACATCCCTGTTCCTATACTCAAACCCTTTCGCTATGAAGGCCAACATACCATTTGCCTTCTTCACCGCCTGCTGCACCTGCATGCTTACCTTCAGCGAC
Source organism: Squalus acanthias (assembly GCA_030390025.1). Taxonomy (NCBI): domain Eukaryota; kingdom Metazoa; phylum Chordata; class Chondrichthyes; order Squaliformes; family Squalidae; genus Squalus; species Squalus acanthias. The sequence goes on along the minus strand of CM059444.1, from coordinate 11,361,153 downwards.
TGGTGCACAAGGACACCCAGGTCTCGTTGCACTTCCCCTTCTCCCAATCTATTGCCATTCAGATAATAGTCTGCCTTTCTGTTTTTGACACCAAAGTGGATAACCTCGCACTTATCCACGTTATATTGCATCTGCCACGCTTCTGCCCACTCACCCAACCTGTCCAAATCATCCTGGAGTTTCTCGGTATCCTCCTCGCAGCACACACTCCCACCCAGCTTTGTGTCATCTGCAAACTTGGAGATATTACATTTAGTTCCCTTATCTAGATCATTAATGTATATTGTGAATAGCTGGGGTCCAAGGACCGATCCCTGCGGTACCCCACTAGTCACTGCTTGCCACTCGGAAAAAGACCCATTAATTCCTACTCTCTGCTTTCTGTCCGCCAACCAGTTCTCTATCCAAGTCAATACCTTGCCCCCAATCCCATGTGCCTTAACTTTACACGCTAATCTCTTATGCGGGACCTTATCGAAAGCCTTTTGAAAGTCCAAATACACCACATCTACTGGTTCTCCCTTATCTATTTTCCCAGTTACATCCTCAAAAAATTCCAGTAGATTAGTCAAGCATGATTTACCTTTTGTAAATCCATGTTGACTTTGTCCGATCCTGTCACTGTTTTTCAAGTGCTCAGCTATTACATCTTTTATAATGGACTCTAGCACTATAGTACCTTTCTCATGACATCCGTTTAGGGAGACTCCTCTCATAGATGGCATAGGTATCAATTGGGTAGTAGTGGAGGTAGAGGGGGGGATTAAATATGTGGGGTTATGGGGATAGGATGGGATATGTTAGGGGGAATTAAATACGTGGGGTTACGGGGGTCAGGTGGGATATGTGTACTGTGGGGATTAAAGCAGGGACAGGGTACTGGATTTGAATGATCAGCCATGATCGTATTGAATGGTGGAGCAGGCTCGACGGGCCAAATGGCCTACTCCTGCTCCTAGATTCTATGTTTCTATGTCTCACCCCTCACTATGCCTATGTTTGTTACCTAGTACTGCGGGTATGGAGCAGTGTCTAGTCCCACCACTGGTATCAGGAGTACCATGCCTATCATTGCTGTCACTTCTGCTTTACATTTTTGTATCACTGGAAATACTCTGGTCATCCCCTTGAGGGTACTAGCACTCAGGGCCTGGATTCTGGCTCAGGCCATGGAGCTGTGTGCTGTTAATCCAGTCTGGTACCTCGCATCACTGTATCTGTGCCAGATTGTGTTTTAACTGTCCGGTGATCCATTGGCCATAGGCATGGCACAAGCCTCTCCCTACCCCGACCTTTGCCTGTTCCTCATCTCTATAGTTTAGTTTGTTAACAATGCTAGCATGGTCCTCTATAACCTTAATTCCCTTGAGTAATTTCTTTATCGTATGTTCTCCCAACTCTGACCCGTGTTGAACTAAACCCGTTTCCTTCTCTAAAATCTGTTGTATTGCCCTTTGTAGTCGTTCCACACTACTCTGAACTCCTTGTATATCTAAGGCATTAATGAACGACGTCCCCGTATTTATCCCCGTGAGTACATCGTTTCCTATGCCCCTCTTAATTCTTTGGTGGAATGCAGCATGTCCCCTGAAACTAGTGGCCCCTGTTGCACTAGCAGCTAGGTTAATTACATTCTTTATCATATTTACATACAATTCTCTAGTTTTAGTAAACCTTTCACAATACACTGGCCATTGTAACATGGTTAAGTTAATTAGTACCGGTACAATTTCATGCCTCACGTTATCATACAATTGTTCTCCTTCGGAAAATAATACCAGTCCATTCATGGGCCCAGGTGTCATAACCAGGCATTGTAACATCGTTGGTTTGCTTGTTCATTCTTTCTGTGTGTTGGGAGTTGAGGTAGCGGGTTGAGCCGGTGTCGGTTTAGGTGGTCCTCCCCATCTGACCTTTAATAAGGTTTCTATACATTCAACCGTTGGCATGTTATAGTTGGAGTAGTTCCCAGTTATTGTCTTGGCACATCCATATTTAGTCATTACATCTCCTTTCAGGATCACGCATCGTTTTCTGTCCTTCGTACCTTCACTCCACACCCAAGTTCCAGGCTCCGTCAACCAGACTGCGCCATTTCTTGATGCCTCCACACTCAGGAGGATTGGGTATGAGGCTGGACACGTGATACACACCTGCTCATCTGAGAATGCATTGATTGTATTTAGTGTTACGACCTTATCACATACTACCCACTTCATGTATGGGGACTCTTGATCGGGCACCGGGAATTGGCCATAGTAGATGTTTCCTTCTATAAGCCGGATGCTATTGGTTATGTAATTCCCTTCTACAATCATACCAGGTTTGGATTTAGTGCGCCCTTTGTTTATCACATCCCTTCTAGGCCTAGCCTGGGGTCTGTTCCCCATTTATGTATTTTCTTGATCCATCCACGTATAGTACTTCATTTGGATTCTCAGGGGGGTTCTCTTTTACCCCACTACTTACTTCTTCCTCTATTTTTACTTGGCAACTATGCTCATCCCCTTCTGGATGCTGGGTTTATTCCAGTATGTTTTTGTATTAATACTGATCCATCTCTTGGTAAGAGGATTGTTTCCCACTTTGCTTTCCGGCTATCTGATATAGTTCTGTTTAAGAGCCCAAGGGGTTAATTTATCAAATCTTAATTTTCCTTCCGTCACTGTGGGGAAATATTAACTTAAAATTAAGACACTTAAATTTAATAATGTCCAATATCTTTAAATTTCATTCAGCAATACTAAAGTTGTTGCTTACAACTGGAGAAAAATTAGTTTTTCACATTTAAACAAATTGCTTTGGAGGATTTCACCATAGCAACCGCGACTCCAAGGTTAAATCTGAGACTGAAACGTAATCTTTTGTTAAACAAACTTTTTGTTTTTCTTCTCAGTTTTTACACACCAGCTTAACTTAAATTGTAGTTTGAAGTTTTGTTTCAATTCTGGGTGCACAATCTTATTCGATGCGGTCTACACAAATTTACACCAACCAGAATTTCACCGTGGCCACAATGAAAGTCTGGTTTTAATAGGTTAATTAACCTCAATAACTCCAATTCAATCCAGATCAATTTTTTTTAAACTAAACAGTATCACTTGGAAAAGAAAGAAACCATATTAACAAAGAAACAATTACCCATGCCTTGTAAACATTCAAATTCATTTTCTTCCAGGCACATTGGCAACTGTGACTTCAAGGCTGAAGCTTATCTTTTGTAAAACAATTAACAAACTTAAAACAACACACACTTGTCCATCATTCAAGACAAGTCTTCAAAGGGTTAAACAGCTTTTAGCTCTCTGTACAAAAGAGTGGGTGGAGCTAAAACAAAAATGACAGACACTTTTTTAAAGACAGACTTTCAGACAAAAGAAATACTGTAACTTCTTAAACATTCACAGTCAGGAAAACTTTAACACTTTAACACACACTTTCACAAAAAACTGAAATTCCAGCATTTTTTTTAAGGTTCCTTTCACTCAGCAAATCTTGTGTTTTATTTGTCTCGGCACAGATATTAATAACTTCCATGTCGGTAAAACTTTAAATTTCTCTTTTTTTTTTACATCGGTGTCTCAGCAGCTTTTCCTGGCTTTCCAAATCCCTGGGGTTTTTTTTCCTTCCTTTGCTGAGTTTTCAGATTGGTTAGCCTGCAAATTAGATCTTTTTCCTTCTTTATCTCTCCCTCTCTCTCCTGCACTTTATGCTTAACCACATGGCTATGTTTCTCTCTTAACCCGTTGTGGTTTTTTTTGAGACAGACTTTCCAGAATAAAGTTTATCACTTTTTCAAAGGGGACTCGGTCTCCTTTGATTAAACGTTCCGTCTGTAGCAACGCTACTTTTTCCTTTAACAACTTTATCTCTTCTTTCCCTTGCTTACACCTCGTTTTCCATTTACCTTTCTTCTCGCAATACGTCTGTCCTGTTTCTACACAAACCACTACTGCCTCTTCCTCCTTACTCCCTTTCTGTTGCATCCACCAATTGTTTTTCCACGTAATTCTGTTTCTCATCATATCCCTTGTTTACCATCTTTTTCTTAACTTTCTCATTCTTATTGCGTACAAATTCATACGGCAAGTTACCTTATGCCGTCCTGTTTGTCCGTCGATACTTAATCAAAGCTTTGTCTCTTACAACGGCATTTTCATATTTGTCTCGTACAAACTCATACAGGAGTTTAGATCTTTTGGCGTCCTCTTTGTTCGCCATTCTTTTAGGGTGGATTTGCTAGTTCCCCCCTCGTTTGGTACCTCCAGGACTCCCCCGGACCTGTTACCTCCGGGACTCCCCCGGACCTTCAGGGACCTTTCCCTGCTTACGCGGTTTTAACTCTGCCTTGATTGGATTTTCCTATATCCAATCCTATATAACCCGAGCTCCTCAACTTATTCAGACATTTTCATTTTTACAACGTCCTAACGTGCACCTAAGTTGTTTTACTCACGTATCCGGACCCCGCCTCAGATTCGTTGGATCTCCAGCCTTGGGCTTCGATGCGAGGAGATAATGGGCAGCATTTTCATTGACCCGTGGAGGCGGGTTTGGAGGCGTGTGGGGGGTTAAAATTGCAAAAACTGGCGGGCAGGCACAAGCCCACCTCCATCCCGCCTCCACGCAATTTTCATTAAATCGTGTCTGCTGGTCCCGACTCCGTCCCGCCTCCAAGAGGCGGGATAGGCCGTTAAGGCCCTTAACAAGCACTAAATTGCCTCTATAATGCCATTTTGAAAGGCCTTTGTGATTTTAACCCTTTTTCCACGTGAAGCACGCCTGCTCTGAACCACGAATATGAAACCTGACGGTAGCACATTTGGATTGCTGACTATCAGCTGCAGCTCAACCATGAAATAGGAGATGTGATCAGCTATCATTTGCAGTTGGCAGGACTTTGTTGTCTGAGGTCTGGGGGAACTTTTATATGGCATAACCACAGCTGTGGAAGTTTGGAGCCTGACACCCATCTCCAGTGTGACCTCCTGGAAAACCCCTCTCGCCACCTTGACTGAGCGCTTCCTCAACTGAGGCATATACCAGAAGCATGGGAACCATTTATTTCCTTTCCTCCTGGACATCAGATTCGGACGAAGACCAGCCATGGCAGCAGCAGGACCATGAACAACAGCAGCAGCAGCATCAACAGGAGTGCCAAGCTGCTCCTCACCCACCTGAAGCTGCACAGGCCAGAAGGCGCCAGTGCGTGACCACATTGCTGCCCGAGACGCAAGGGACGCACTTGACCAGATTTGCTTAGCCTGCACAATCAAACACTTTTGCCTCGCACCTTCTTATCAGACCATCGACAATGGCCAGGAACCTGCAGATTCCTATCACTCTGACCACCATACTGACAATTGCAAGTCATCCGAAGCCCTCAATGTGGAAGTCCCATTTGCGAAATGACAGACGCCACAACTTCAGCAGTTTGCCAGCAGAATTTTTAATCACACCAAGCAAGTGCTGGCATTTCAAGATTAAACACAACATTACACCCAAGTGACTACCCTTGTGACTACTTGTGCATTATTTTTCTTTTACGCATGCTCCTACGTGGTGCTTCCCCTGTGGCTTCAGCAGATGTGGAGGCCCCTTGCTCACTTTCTTGCTGCTCCTGCCTCAACACCTTTGGCGGGCGTCCTCTGGGGTTGCGAGCCTGTGAGGGCTCGGCAACAGTCTGCTGCTCCTGCGGCTGTGCAGGGGTTGAGACGCCCATCTCAGTTGGGTGAGGACTCTGGTGGGGCTCTGACTGAGGGCTTTGCAGTGGCTTGGTCGTGTGAGCGCTTGGAGAGGAGCTCCCACTTCCTTGTTGTCTGCCACCAACATCCCTCTCATGGGTCAGCCCCACCTCAGCGCTTGCAAGTGGATTGAGAGCACCTTGCTGCACATCAGGGGGGCCATGGGGACCCGTATCTGCACTGGAAGTCCTACTCAGAAGGACTTCCATGACGGTCTGGTTTCTGTGTTCAATAGATGACCATCGCTCCTCAGGAGATGCCAGTCTATTCTGAACAATGACCATGTTTTCTACATGCTGGCGACTTATCTCCTCCATAGCCGTAGCCACCCTCTCCTCTGATGTAGGCTTCACAAAATCCCCCAGAAACTCAAACAGAGCCCTAAAGGGAGTGATTTTTGGACCTTTCATACAAACTTGGGATGATGGGACCTAAGTGAAGTGATTTGATGTAAAAACCTCAGTTTTGGAAAGATCAGGGAAGAAAAACCCTGAGGAAACTGACTTTTGAATCTTACTGTTGGGAGAGACACCTTTCACAGACACAAGACAAGCTGCAGAGGGGCGTGGCCAGGCAGTGAACAGATTTGGGTATTGGGGCCCAATCAAGCTGTCTGGGAATTGTTTACACTGCAAATCCTACCAAGGAGGAAGAGACAAACCAAAAACTCACACACACATCGAAATATGAATAATCCAAGACCCCCTTTTGAAATTCCCAGGCCCAAACAGGATAGCAGAAGCCTGAAATCAATAAAACATTTAGTACTTCATCAAAAACCAATCAACCAGGTATCCACAGAACAGATTTAAAAGCCCGCCAAAAGACCTAGGACAATAGGGTTGAGATTTGGCGCGTAGATAAGGCTGTGTTTAAATCGGAAAACGATCAGGACATGTTTAACACTGAGCTAAAGCCATCGGAACTGGCAAGCCCGCCAAAACTAGACAATGGACTAAGCAAGGTTCATTTGCAACCTAAAGGAATCCGTTTTAGTAAGGGGTTTTTGGGCGTGAAAAAGAAACAGTACAATTGAAAGCCTGTCCCATAACTTCTTTCTCTTTCGGACTCGCTGACTACGCTGACACAGCTCTCTCCCTGCTCCAGCAAAAACCACTACAAGCCACGAGGAGGAAGACCAGCACACAAGAAGAAACCAGAGCGACTGCCTCAGTGACCATCGGACACCTCACAGCAACAAGGGCCTTACGAAATCTTTTAAACAAAAGACTCTAAAATCCTGTCAAGGATTCGTTGGTGAGCATTATCCCTAATCTCCTGAAACCAAAAACCTAGCTAGATAGTGGGATCTTTGGGAGGGATAAGGTTTTGTTTGGTATATTGTCATTCTCCCTCGCTTGTACCGTGTGCTCCCCAATCTGTGTTTAAGTAATAAGTGTGTTTCAAGTTTGCTACCTTTTTCTTTTAATAAAGTAAAATTCTTTCATCAGAACCTGTCGTCTACTGCAATTTTGTTCACAACCCCTAAATAAGTCCAAAGTCTAGGAACCAGAGGGGTGTGGGAGCGATCCGAACCACTCACTGAGTCAGAAAGCGAAGGCTGACCCCATTACCACCCCCTACACTACTGTAGCCATCCTTTCCATGGTGATGCGTTCATGCGCCAATGACTCCACAAAGGCTCTGCTCATGATTGCTATGGACTCCTCCATTCGCTCCACACTCGCAGCGACCCTGGAGACAAAACCTGCCAGAGACTCCTGCATCTGTTCCTGGAGTTCCAGCACCGCTGATCTTATGGATGGACCCAGAGGCAGAGGGTCGACATGCAGCTGAGCCGAGCTAGGAGAGTCCTGCGCCCTCCGACTAGGACTTTCCACTGCTGTCCCTGTTTCCACTATCTGCTGATGCTCACTTGTGAGCTGTGATACACCAGGTGACAACACTACTCTATCTCGCGATGTTCCCTCCGAGGTGTGAGTGTCTGCGCTGGTGCTGGGTGCGTTGAATTCTGCTGACGCGGCGCCCTCAGAGGTTGCAGCTTCCTCTGAGGAGTGGTGAGGCTCATGCTCTTCCTCCTGGACAGTGGGGACGGCTGCTCGCGATGGTCCTGTGGGGGAGTAAAGGAAAGAGTCAGAGATGTGAGTCCAAGGTTATATGCACATTGCATATGATCATAAGTCAGTCTGCTGGAGCATCAGAATCATTATCAGTGACTCATGCAATGTCAATGAGAGAGATGATAAACTATTCTGTCACCAGCTTGCTCTGATGCACCCGTCTGTCCGTCCCCCACTTGCGTATCCTCCTCCACTCCCATGATCTCCAGGACCGCCTCCTCCCAGGTGGTGAGCTGGGCTACTGAGGGTGGCCCTCCTCCTGTCCTCGCTCTTTCCCTCTTATTGTGAGCTCTCTTTTCCTGCAATGAGGGAGACAAGTGGAGTTTGAGTGAGAATGAAGGAGTGAGTGTAGAGAATCTAAATCATTGATGGTTAGAAGGAGACAAATTCGGAGTGAAGTGGCAAGACCATGGGCCCTGCCTGTGTGTTGTAAGTTGTTTTCATAGCATCACAGCGATAGGGGGTGCGAGGGCTGCATAGTCAAATAGTTAGGTGAATGTGACCATACAGAGAGAGGGAATGGGTAAGGGTGCAGGGATGTCAGTGTCAAGTGGGATGTGGAGGAAGAGGTTGTCAAAGCTGAGTGCTGGTGAGGAGAGGCAATGGGGATCAGAATGAGGGTGATGGGAAATTCATACTCACTTTTCCAGTGCGCGGCAGGTCATGAAACCTCTTCCTGCACTGAAGCCAGGTTGTGCGGGTTATGGACAACGAGTTGACCTCCTCTGCCACCTGGATCCACACAGCCTTGGTTTGATGGGAAGGCTTCTTCCTCCCTGAAGAAGGGAAGAGCACCTCCTTATTAGCTCTGGCTCCCTCAATTAAAGCTTGCAGGGCGACATCATCAAATCGAGGTGCAGACCTAGGTCTCTGGCTGGCCATTCTTCCTGCAGGTGCCTCTAACATGCAAAGGCAGAAGCTTGGCAGTCTGCAGAGGAAGCAAGGCTTGTTGCAGACCTTAAATGCTGCAGCAGTGATGACGTCAGCAGAAGCGACTTTCAGACTGGAAAAACTCACTGGCCATGGGTTCCCACACATTGGAACTCAATTGGCCAATTATGTTAAAATCGCATCAATCTCCCACATCGATTTAGATTCGGGTGGCTAACACGAAATGCGGATTACACGACCTCAGCCCACCCCTGAATCAAAATCCAGCCCTATGTCTCTACTCAGCCCGTCCGGTAGATCCTGCCGACTACGCCAAGTTGTAAGGGTAACCGGGAGAGCTTCTTCTCCCCAAGACTGATATAAAGGGTCGACGTCCGCCTTATTCCCAATCAATCACTCGGAGTCCGGAGGTTCGTTTAGTAAATCAACTTTATTACAAGTCGACAGGGGAGACATTCATCCTGGGATGAATGCTCTCCGATCGCTAGAATCCCTTGCCTTATATACAGTTTTTTGTTCTAAGTCGTGGCTTACATCATACAGTTGATTTCGGGTGCAAATTCTTGTGATCCGTGTGCACATTTTGACCGTTTACATTAGTCCTGTGACTCCATAAGTTATCTTTAATACATTCCTCAAATAGTAACTGACGGTTTGTGCACATTATTCAATTAGTACCTGACGGTTTGACCATTTGACCACATTCCGCCACACTTCCCTTTGGGACATGTACATAACAACTCCTTATATGGTTGGATATATGCTCGGTTCTTCAATTCCCTCATTTTAGCCCCTTTTAACTCTTTCAGCCAACAAGAGAGAGTCTAACCACCGCCCCATGACATTCAACGGCATTACCATCACCGAATCATCCACCATCAACATCCTGGGGGGTCACCACTGACCAGAAACTTAACTGGACCAGCTACATAAATACTGTGGCAACAATAGGAGGTCAGAGGCTGGGTATTCTGCAGCGAGTGTCTCACCTCCTGACTCCCCAAAGCCTTTCCACCATCTACAAGGCACAAGTCAGGAGTGTGATGGAATACTCTCCACTTGCCTGGATGAGTGCAGCTCCAACAACACTCAAGAAGCTCGACACCATCCAGGACAAAGCAGCCCGCTTGATTGGCACTCCATCCACCACATTAAATATTCACTCCCTCCACCACCGGCGTACCATGGCTGCAGTGTGTACCATCTACAAGATGCACTGCAGTAACTCGCCAAGGCTTCTTCGACAGCACCTCCCAAACTTGCGACCTCTACCACCTAGAAGGACAAGGGCAGCAGGCGCATGGGAACACCACCACCTCCAAGTTCCCCTCCAAGACACACACCATCCTGACTTGGAAGTATATCGCCGATCCTTCATTGTCACTGGGTCAAAATCCTGGAACTCCCTACCTAACAGCACTGTGGGAGTATCTTCACTACATGGACTGCAGCGGTTCAAGAAGTTGGCTCATCATCACCTTCGCAAGGGCAATTAGGGATGGGCAATAAGTGCTGGCTTTGCCAGAAACGCCCACATCCCATGAATGAAGAATAAAACAAAATTAATATAGCAACAATTACTTGCATTTGTATAGTGCCTTTAACGTAGGAAACCGTCCCAAGGCGCTTCACAGGAGCGTAATCAGACAAAAATGGACACCTAGCCAATGAGCAAGATATTAGGATGGGTGACTAAAAACTTGGTTAAAGAGGTAGGTTTTAAGGAGCGTCTTAAAAGAGGAGAGAGGTTTAGGGAGGGAATTCCAGAACTTAGGGCCTAAATGGCTGAAAGCACGGCCACCAGTGATGGGGCGAAGGGAGTGGGGGGACACACAAGAGGCCAGAGTTGGAGGAACATAGAGTTGTTGGAAGGTTGTAGGGATGTAGGGGGTTAGAGAGATAGGGAGGGGCGAGGCCAGGGAGGGTAATGAACATGAAGATGAGAGTTTTAAGATCAAGGTGTTGCTGGGCCGGGTGCCAATGTAGGTCAGCGAGCACAGGAATGATGGTTAGGATACGGGCAGCAGAGTTTTGGATGAGCTCAATGGAGGGTGTAAGATGGGAAGTCGGTCAGGAGAGCAGTGGAATAGTCGAGTCTGGAGGTAACAAAGGCATGGATGAACCAGAGGCAACATGAGGAAAAAAATGTTTACGCAGCAAGTTGTTGTGATCTGGAATGCACTGCTTGAAAGGGTGGTGGAAGCAGATTCAATAGTAACTTTCAAAAGGGAATTGGATAAATACTTGAAGGGAAACATTTACAGAGCTATGGGGCAAGAACAGAGGAGTGGGAGTAATTGGATAACTCCATCAAAGAGCCAGCACAGGCACGATGGGCCGAAGGCCTCCTTCTGTGCTGCATCATTCTATGATTCTTTGAGCATTTCAGCAGCAGATGGGCTGAGAGAGGCAATGTTGTGGAGGTGAAAGTAGATGGTTTTTGTATGTGTATATTTTTCAAATACGTGACCCCATGAACGGGTACTGCACGATCATGCAGGGTGCAGTAGCCATTTCTTTGAGGCTGAATTTGACAAATCCACAGCAGTGACAATTTGACATAATTTGAGCTGCAATGTTGGTTTAGTAAAGCGCATTTCATTCAACGAGAATGGGTGAGCCATAGATTTTTAGCACGCGCTGAGAGTGCCACGATCCGGTGGCCCGGCACATCCTCGGTGATGTCATTGGATCGATCGGAAACCAGAAGTCCCCACACTGTCACTAATCACTCCGTCAAACTAGAGAGCTGCGGTGACTGATGGGGCATTGTGTGTGGGTCATGGACTGTTATCAGGCTTATTGGGTAGAAAGTGTGGGGGGTGGGGGGGGAGGAGTGGGTCACCTTTAAATTATAACGTGAATAGTGACAGACACTGTCCCAACTTCTGGATTTTGGGCCGTCTGATGATGTCACTTGCCGCGCATGCTTTGGGCTTTCCGAGAATTCAACTCGCTGCCGTTCATGGTCAAGAGCGAGATCCAGGTCTAACGGGGGAGGAGAACGTGATCCATTGCCCTGTCTGGACCATGTTCCCCTCTCTTCCGCCACACCTAAGACCTGGATCACGTTCTCCCTCCCAACACTGCTCCCTCCGGGCTCTTACTCCCCACACCTCCCCCACCCGTGCTCTGCTCTCGTTCCCCCCTTGTGGCTCCTGCATTCGCTGCGTTTCATACTTGGCCTTGGCCGTGTTTTTAGTGAACGGCAGCGAGGAGGCTCCAGTGCATGCGTAGTTGGTGACCGGCAATGGTCATGTTTGGCAAGATCGGAGTCCTGCGCATGCATGTCAGCATAAACTTCGAAAACGGAAGTTTTGGCAATATTCACACCTCTTTCTGTTCCTCTGTCTCCTTTGTGGCTGTTTTTCTTTCTCTTTCTCCATCATAGGAACGTAGGAACAGGAGTAGGCCGTTTAGCCCCTCGAGCCTGTTCTGCCATTCAGCGAGATCATGGCTGATCTGTGACCTAACTCCATATAGCCACTTTTGCCCCATATCCGTTAATACCTTTGGTTACCAGAAATCTATCAATTGCCGATTTAAAATTAACAATTGAACTAGTATCAACTGCTGTTTGCGGAAGTGAGTTCCAAACTTCTACCACTCTTTGTGTGTAGAAGTGTTTCCTAATTTCACTCCTGAAAGGTCTGGTTCTAACTTTAGACTATGCCCCCTAGTCCTAGACTCCCCAACCAGCAGAAATAGTTTCTCTCTATTGACCCTATCAGTTCCCCTTAATATCGTGAAAACTTCGATCAAATCACCTCTTAACCTTCTAAATTCCTGAGAATACAACCTTACTTTGTGTAATCTCTCCTCGTAAGTTAACCCTTGGAGTCCAGGTATCATTCTGGTAAATCTACGCTGCACTCCCTCCAAGGCCAATATATCCTTCCTAAGGTGTGGTGCCCAGAACTGCTCACAGTACTCCAGGTGTGGTCAAACCAGGGTTTTGTATAGCTGCAGCATAACTTCTACCCCCTTGTATTCTAGTCCTCTAAATATAAAGCCCAGCATTCCATTAGCCTTTTTAATTATTTTTTGTACCAGTCCATGACATTTTAATGATCTATGTACCTGGACCCCCAAGTCTCTTTGGACCGCCACTGTTTTTAGCTTTTCACCATTTAGAAAGTACCCTGTTCTATCCTTTTTAGGTTCAAAGTGGATGACCTCACATTTGCATTTATTGCCACAGTTTTGCCCATTCGCTTAATCTATTAATATCTCTTTGTAATTTTATGCTGCTTACAATGCCACCTATCTTTGTGTCATCGGCAAACTTGAATATGTGGCTCTCTATCCCATCGTCACCTTTGTGTCTGTTTTTCCTTCTCTCTCGTTTCTTTCTCCCCCTCTGTCAGTCTGTCTATCTTAGTCTCTGTTTCTCTTCCTACTTTTTCTTTTCCTCTTTCTTTGTCTCTTTTTCCTCTCATCTTTTTTAATTTCTCACCAATCTCTAAGTCGCAATCTATATATCTGTGAACTCTTACCTTTCTTGTTTTTTTCCCTTCTCTCTCTCATTAATCTGCTTGTGTTCTTTCCGTTGGTTCTCTTTTATTTGCCCCTCTTTTGCTTCCAGTCTCTTCCCTCAATGCTATTTCTACTCTCTGTATGATGTCTCCGCCAGTCTCTCATTCTCCATTGAGTTATCTCTCCCAGTCTCTAATTACTTGGTGTGGCCTCACTCCTCCCAATTCTTTCTCTTTCGTCTCGCAGCCTCTGACTCTGTTCTTACTTCAGGCCCTCTCCATTTTTTTAGCTTTCCGACTCCAATTTTAACACACGCAATTCATGCCACCATTTGTGTGTCAGCAGCTCACTGACTGTGAGTTGCGTATTTTGAGGCTCTTGACCGGTTAAGTTTGGTGGTTGAGGCAGAAACAATGTCAACATTCAAGATTAGATTGGATAGGCGGATGAAGGAAAAGGGGCAAGTAAATCCTTTTAATTCATTTTCGGGATGTAGGCATCGCTGGCAATGCTGGCCCATCCCGAGTTGCCCTTGAGAAGATGGAGCCTTCTTCTTGAACCGCTGCAGTCCGTGTGGTGAAGATGCTCACAGTACTGTTAGGGAGGGAGTTCCAGGACTTTGACCCAGCGACGATGAAGGAACGCCGATATATGTCCAAGTCAGGCTGGTGTGTGACTTGGAGGTGGTGGTGTTCCCATGCGTCTGCTGCCCTTGTCCTTCTAGGGGTTAAACGTCGCAGGTTTGGGAGGTGCTGTCGAAGAAGCCTTGGCGAGTTGCTGCAGTGCATCTTGTAGATGGTACACACTGCAGCCACGGTGCGTCGGTGGTGGAGGGAGTGAATGTTTAAGGTGATGGATGGGCTGTCGATCAAGTGGACTGCTTTGTCCTGGATGATGATTAGAACTACAGAGTATTACATAATATTATTACATAGTATTTACAGCACAGAAATAAGACATTTGGCCCAACAGGTCCATTCCGGTGTTTATGCTCCACACGAGCCTCCTCTCATCATTCTTCATCTAACTCCATCAACATATGCTTCTATTCCTTTCTCCCTCATGTGTTTATCTAGCTTCCCCTTAAATGCATCTATGCTATTAGCCTACTCCCTGTGGTAGCGAGTTCCACATTCTCACCACTTTCTGAGTAAAGAGGTTTCTCATGAATTCCCTATTAGATTTATTAAGTGACTATTATATTTATGGCCCCTAGTTCTGGTCTCACCCACAAGTGGAAACATCTTCTCCATGTCTACCCTATCAAACCCTTTCATAATCTTAAAGACCTCTAACAGGTCACCCTCAGTCTTCTCTTTTCTGGAGAAACGAGCCCCAGCCTGTTCAATATTTCCTGATAGGTATAACCTCTCAGTTCTGGTATCATCCTAGTAAACCATTTTTACACCTTCTCTGGGGGTTTTAGCTTCTCTAAATTTGATTAGTTTAGCAATTATCTCCCCCTTTTCTATCTTAAATGTCTTTATATCTTTTGTGCTCTCTTCTAATGTCATGCCCACCATGTTAGTCTCCCTGGTAAATACTGAGGCAAAATAACTATTCAATATTTCTGCCATTTCGCTGTCATTACCTGTGAGTTTATCATGTGCCTCCTATAGTGGCCCTATCCCTAACCTGATTTTTGTTTTGTTATTTATGTGTCTGTAGAATACTTTACTATTTTTATTTGCCTTGATCATTTAATTTTGTACTTCCTCTTTGCCTTCCTAAAATTTTTTAAACTTCTTTCCTCACCTTTTCGTATTCCCTTTTGTCATCCTCTCCTTTGTGCTTAATGTCTGCCTTTTCCTTTAGTATCAGTTTTGCCCTTATTCCTTTATTCATCCATGGTGTGTCATTACTGGCTAGTTTGTTATTGCTTTTTAGTGGGATATATTTCTCCTGGACTCTATTGATCACCATTTTAAATGTTTCCCACTGCTGTTCTATTTCATTGTGTGTCAGTAAATTTTCCCAGTTTATTTTCCCTAGTTCCATTCTCATCCCCTTAAAATTAGTTTTATTCCAATTTATTACTTTGGTCCTTGTCTTTCTCAACTATTTGCACCATGTGAAGGGTGAACTCTGACATGGACTGGTTGGGCCGAATGCTTCTGTGTTTCTTGTGTTGCCACTTCTATGTATTTGTGTGATTTTGAATGTGTGTGTGCATCACCGAGAATACACATCTTTAAACGGTCAATGAACAGGGCGCCGCCTTGTGGGAGATGCAGATAATGCTTCCTCTTCAGAGTGCAGGGGAAAGAGGTGTCGCCTGGCAATTTGGATTGAAAACAGAAAATGACGGAAATATGCACCATATTCGTGAGCATCTAAATAGAAAAAAAATTATAGGTTAACTTTTGAGGTAAAGACAACTTCATCACAAGTGTCTCCATGTTAACCTCTCAAATGTGTGACAGGCTTGCTGTGTATTGTCGCCATTTTCTGCTTTTATTTCAGATCCACATGTTTTTATCTCCCAGACAGGATGATGGCTAAGTTTTATTTCAGTACAGACCATTAGCCACTCTCTAATCCAGGGGTGTTCAAATTACAGCCAGCGATCCAGCCCCAGCCCATGAACCCCCACGGCTCCTGTTTCGCTATTTTGAGCGCTGGAGATTTGAATTCTTCAAGACAGCCCAGGGTAGATTTAAAAAGGTATCACTTTCTGCTTGGTGTAAACACGCCAAATGAGAGAACAGTTTTGACATTGTTTTTCAATCCACCTTGGTCTGAATATCAAAATGCAAAGCACCCAAGATGGAGGGGGTATTTGGAGCCGCAAAGTTATCTCCTGTATAAGTGACGGTGGCAGCAATATTAAGCAGCGGTGGCAAGAATGGCTGGCACCAGCATGGCAGAGCAGGGCAAGATCAAGAGCGAGGAGCAGGTCCAGCGGCAGTAAAGAGAAGAACTTGCATTAATACAGCGTCTTTCACAACCTCAGGACGTCCCAAAGCATTTTACCGCCAATGAAGTACTTTTGGAGTGTAGTCACTGTTGTAATGTAGGAAACACGCCAGCCAATTTGCGCACAGCAAGCTCCCACAAATGGCTGCATATAGTGACACCGCTATTCCTGGCCAGAATGGATATGATTGGGTAATTCCCCCGTAAATCACGCCTGGGACTGGGATTGACTTTACACACCAGCTCTGTTTGTTGCAGTTCATAGAGACTCTTTTGAAATAGACTCTGTAAATAGACTTTGTTTGCTTTGCCGTTTGCTGAAAAATGCACTGTTTGGCTCCCAAACCCGCGACCTCTTCCACCTAGAAGGACAAGGGCAGCAGGCGCATGGGAACACCACCACCTGCAAGTGCCCCTCCAAGTCACACACCATCCTGACTTAGAAGTATATCGCCGATCCTTCATCGTCGCTGGGCCAAAATTCTGGAACTCCCTCCCTAACAGCACTGTGGGAGTACCATCACCACACGGACTGCAGCGGTTCAAGAAGGTGACTCACCACCATCTTCTCCAGGGAAATTAGGGATGGGCAATAAATGCCGGCCTTGCCAGCTACGCCCACATCCCATGAACGAATAAAAAAAAGTCCTGCCCCGCCTCATTGGCTGACACAGAGGTGTGAATAGACACTCTGACCACAAACAGCAACAGATAATCTGCTTTTTAGTGATGTTTGTTGAGGGATGTTGATTGGTCCAGGACACCAGGGAGAATCCTCCGCTCTACTTCAAATAGTGCCATGGGATCTCTTACGTCCATCTGAGTGGGCAGACGGGTCTTCGGTTTTACGTCTTGTCTGAAAGACAGCAGCTCTGACAGTGCAGCACTCCACTAGAGTATCAGCCTAGATTTTGCACTCAAGTCTCTGGAGTGGGTCTTGAACCCACAACCTTCTGACTCAGAGGTGAGAGTGCTACCAACTGAGCCATGGCTGACACAATAGTAAGGCCAGTGTGCATATTTCATGTTTTTAATTGCAGTCAGTATTTTTATTCCATTTTTTTTATTATTGCCATTTCTAACTTGATTGCCAACATGCAGAGTTTGGTTGAAGCTGAGAACCAGACCCATGCTCCACACCATGTTGACTGCACCTTTCAGTTTATAACAAATGAAGTGCTGTTGTCCTCAGTACAGTGTTACTGTACCTGAATTAAGTGCTTGTATTTTGTTTTCCACGTTGTCACTGGTCTCTATGATAAGCACCAGAGGAGGAAATGTTTGGACAACCAGCTCCTTTCCACACCTGCAGCAATGCAGACAGCTGGGTTTACAAAGCCTGCTGTTGCCATCTGCTGGTAGCAATCAGCTTTGCAGGATGAGAATCCACAATTTCTAAATCCATGACCTTCACATCCAGTGGCAGGAATCCAATGATCCAGAAATGGCGACAATCGAATTGTTGGAGACCTATTCACCTTGCGAAGAAATGTGCACCTTGAATCAATGTTTCTGTAAACTTGAGGGGGGAAAAGAGAATACAATTCCCTCGTGAGTCAGGAGTGTGATGGAATACTCTCCACTTGCCTGGATGGGTGCAGCTGCAACAACACATAAGAAGCTCGACACCATCCAGGACGAAGCAGCCCGCTTGATCGACAGCCCCTCCCTCCACCACCGGCGTACCATGGCTGCAGCATGTACCATTTACAGGATGCACTGCAGCAACTCGCCAAGGCTTCTTTGGCAGCACCTCCCAAACCCACAACCTCCACCTCCTAGCAGGCGCATGGGAACACCACTACTTGGTAGGAATAAGCTGCGGTTTTAAGCATTCAATCATAGAAATTTACGGCACAGAAGGAGGCCATTCAGCTCATCTTGTCTGTGCCGGCCGAAAAAGAGCTATCCAGCCTAATCCCACTTTCCAACACTTGGTCCGTAGCCTTGTAGGTTACGGCACTTCAAGTGCATATCCAAGTACTTTTTAAATGTGATGAGAGTCTCTGCCTCTACCACCCTTTCAGGCAGTGAGTTCCAGACCCCCACCACCCTCTGGCTGAAAAAAATTCTCCTCAAATCCCCTCTAAACTTCGACCAATTACTTTAAATCTATACCCCTTGGTTATTGACCCTTCTGCTAAGGGAAATAGGTCCTTCCTATCCACTCTATCTAGGCCCCTCATAATTTTATACACCTCAATTAGGTCTCCCCTCAGCCTCCTCTGTTCCAAAGAAAACCTGAGGATTGGGAGCAGTTTAGGATTCAGCAAAGGAGGACAAAGGGATTAATTAAGAGGGGGAAAATAGAGTATGAGCGTAAGCTTGCAGGGAACATAAAAACTGACTGTAAAAGCTTTTATAAATATGTGAAGAGAAAAAGATTGGTGAAGTCAAGCGTAGGTCCCTTGCAGTCAGAATCAGGGGAATTTATAATGGGGAACAAAGAAATGGCAGACCAATTAAATACATACTTTGGCTCTGTCTTCACAAAGGAGAACACAAATAACCTCCCAGAGATGTCGGGAAACATAGGGTCTAATGAGAGGGAGGAACTGAATGAAATCAGTATTTGTAGGGAAATGGTGTTAGGGAAATTGACGGGATTGAAGGCCGATAAATCCCCAGGGCCTGATAATCTACATCCTAGGGTACTTAAGGAAGTGGCCCTAGAAATAGATGCATTGCTGATCATCTTCCAAAATTCTATAGACTCTGGAACAGTTCCCATGGATTGGAGGGTAGCTAATGTTACCCCACTGTTCAAAAAAGGTGGTAAAGAAAAAACGGGGAATTATAGACCGGTAAGCCTGACATCGGTTGTGGGGAAATGCTAGAGTCCATTATAAAAGATGTAATAGCAGAGCACTTGGAAAACAGTGACAGGATTGGACAAAGTCAACATGGATTTACAAAAGGTAAATCGTGCTTGACTAATCTACTGGAATTTTTTGAGGATGTAACTGATAGAATAGATAAGGGAGAACCAGTGGATGTGGTGTATTTGGACTTTCAGAAGGCTTTCGATAAGGTCCCGCATAAGAGATTAGCGTGTAAAGTTAAGGCACATGGGATTGGGGGCAAGGTACTGACTTGGATAGAGAACTGGTTGGCAGACAGGAAGCAAAGAGTTGGAATAAACGGGTCTTTTTCCGAGTGGCAGGCAGTGACTAGTGGGGTTCCGCAGGGATCGGTCCTAGGACCCCAGCTATTCACTATATATATTAATGATCTACACGAGGGAACTAGATGTAATATCTCCAAGTTTGCAGATGACACAAAGCTGGGTGGGCGTGTGTGCTGCGAGGAGGATGCTGAGAAACTCCAGTATGATTTGGACAGGTTGGGTGATTGGGCAGAAGCATGGCAGATGCAGTATAATGTGGATAAATGCGAGGTTATCCACTTTGGTGGCAAAAACAGAAAGGCAGATTATTATCTGAACGGCAATAGATTGGGAGAAGGGGAAGTGCAACGAGACCTGGGTGTCCTTGTGCACCAGTCACTGAAGGTAAGCATGCAGGTACAGCAGGCGGTTAAGAAGGCAAATGGTATGTTGGCCTTCGTAGCGAGAGGGTTTGAGTACAGGAACAAGGATGTCTTGCTGCAGCTCTACAGGGCCTTGGTGAGACCACACCTTGAGTATTGTGTGCAGTTTTGGTCGCCTTATCTGAGGAAGGATGTTCTTGCCATGGAGGGTGTGCAGCGAAGATTCACCAGACTGATACCTGGGATGGCAGGAATGATGTACGAGGAGAGATTGGGTCGATTGGGCTTATACTCGCTGGAGTTTAGAAGAATGAGAGGAGATCTCATTGAAACTTATAAAATTCTAACAGGGCTAGACAGACTGGATGCAGGAAGGATGTTCCCAATGGCGGGTGAGTCCAGAACAAGAGGTCACAGTCTAAAGATAAGGGGTAAGCCATTTAGGACAGAGATGAGGAGGAATTTCTTCACCCAGAGAGTGGTGAACCTGTGGAATTCTCTACCACAGAAGGCAGTTGAGGCCAAGTCAGTAAATATATTCAAGAAGGAGTTAGATATATTTCTTAAGGCTAAAGGTATCAAGGGATATGGGGAGAAGGCAGGGACAGGGTACTGAGTTTGGATGATCAGCCATGATCTCATCGAATGGCGGAGCAGGCTCGAGGGGCCGAATGGCCTACTCCTGCTCCTATCTTCTATGTTTCTATGTTTAACCCCAGCCTATCCAATCTTTCCTCATAGCTAAATTTCCCCAGCCCAGGCAACATCCTCGTAAATCTCCTCAACATCCCCTCTAGTGCAATCACATCCTTCCTGTAATGTGGTGACCAGAACTGCACGCAGTATTCTAGCTGCGGCCTAACTAGTGTTTTATACAGTTCAAGCATAACCTCCCTGCTCTTATATTCTATGCCTCGGCTAATAAAGGCAAGTATCCCGTATGCCTTCTTAACTACCTTATCTGCCTCTCCTGCTACCTTCAGGGATCTGTGGACATGCACTCCAAGGTCCCTCTGATCTTCTGCACTTCTCAGTGTCCTACCATTTATAGTGTATTCCCTTGCCTTGTTAGCCCTCCCCAAATGCATTACCTCACACTTCTCCAGATTGAATTCCATTTTCCACTGTTCTGCCCACCTGACCAGTCCATTGATATCTTAAAAAGTTTTCAGCTTTCTTCTTCATTATCAACCACACGGCCAATTTTTGTATCATCTGCAAAGTTCTTAATCATACTTCCTACATTCAAATCCAAATCATTGATATATATCACAAAAAGCAAAGGACCCAGTACTGAGCCCTGCGGAATTCCACTGCAAACAGCCTTCCAGTCACAAAAACACCCTTCGACCATTACCCTTTGTTTCCTGCCTCTGAGACAATTTTGGATCCAACTTGCCATTTTGCCTTGGATCCCATGGGCTTTTACTTTCGTGACCAGTCTGCCATTCGGGACCTTCTCAAAAGCCTTGCTAAAATCCATATACACTACATCAAACGCACTACCCTCATCGACCCTCCTTGTTACCCCCTCAAAAAATTCAATCAAGTTAGTCAGACACGATCTTCCCTTAACAAATCCATGCTGACTGTCCCTGGTTAATCTGTGTCTTTCTAAATAAAGATTTATCCTGTCCCTCAGGAATTTTTCCAATAATTTTCCCACCACCGAGGTTAGGTTGACTGGCCTGTAATTACTCGGTCTATCCCTTTCTCCCTTTTTAAACAAAGGTACCACATTAGCAGTCCTTCACTCCTCTGGCACCATACCTGTAGTGGTCATGATGCGGAGATGCCGGTGTTGGACTGGGGTGGACAAAATTGAGAGGTCGCACAACACCAGGTTATAGTCCAACAGTTTTATTTGAATAAATATTCAAATAAAACTGTTGGACTATAACCTGGTGTTGTGCGACCTCTCAATTTTGACCATACCTGTAGCCAGGGAGGATTGGAAAATGATGGTCAGAGCCTCTGCTATTTCCTCTCTTACTTCTCTTAACAATCTGTGATACATTTCATCCGGGCCTGGGGATTTATCCACTTTCAAAGATGCTAAACCCCTTAATTCTTCCTCTTTCACTATGTTTATTTCATCTACTATTTCACACTCCTCCTTCGATTGCAATGTCTGCATCGTCCCTCTCTTTTGTGAAAACAGACGCAAAGTATTCATTAAGAACCATACCCATGTCTTCCGCTTCCACACACAGGTTACCTTTATGGTCCCTCATAGGCCCTACTCTTACTTTAGTTATCCTCATGCTCTTAATGTATTTATAAAACATCTTTGGGTTTTCCTTGATTTTACTTGCCAATATTTTTTCATGCCCTCTCTTTGCTTTCCTAATTTCCTTTTTGATTTCACCCCTGCACTTTCTATACTCCTCTCGGCTTTCTGCAGTATTGAGTCCTCGGTATCTGTCATAAGCTTCCCTTTTTTTCTTTATCCTACCCTGTATGCCCCTTGACATCCAGGGAGCTCTAGATTTGTTAGTCCCACCCTTTTTCTTTAAGGGAACATACTTGCTCTGAACCCTCACTATCTCCTCCTTGAATGCTCTCTGACACTGATTTACCTTCAAGTAGCTGTTTCCAGTCCACTTTGGTTAAATCACCTCTCAGCTTAGTAAAATTAGCTTATCCCCAATTGAGAACTTTTATTCCTGGTTATCCTTGTCCTTTTCCATAACTACCCTAAATCTAACTGAATTATGATCACTACCACCAAAATGTTCCCCCACTGATACCCTTTCCACCTGCCCAGCTTCATTTCCTAAAACTAGGTCCAGAACCGCCCCCCTCTCTTGTTGGGCTTGCTACGTACTGGCTAGTTCTCCTGAATGCATTTTAAGAATTCTGCTCCCTCTATGCCTTTCACACCAATTTTATCCCAGTTAATATTAGGGAAGTTGAAATCCCCTACTATTACTGCCCTATTTTTGCACATCTCAGAAATTTGCCGACATATTTGCTCTTCTATCTCCCTCTGACTGTTCAGAGGTCTATGGTACACTCCCAGCAGTGTGATCGCCCCTTTTTTGTTTTTCAGTTCAACCCATATGGCCTCATTTGATGATCCTTCTAAGATATCCTCCCTCCTCTCAGCTGTAATTGTTTCTTTAATCAATATTGCGACCCCCCCCTCCTTTTTTATCCCCCTCTCTATCTCGTCTGAAAACCCTGTAACCAGGAATGTTGAGCTGCCATTCTGCCCTTCTTTCAGCCATGTCTCAGTAATAGTTATATCATACTCCCGCATGTCTATCTGTGCCCTCAGCTCATCTGCTTTATTCCCTAGACTGCTTGCGTTGAAGTATATACCATTTAGCACTGCCAAACTCCCTTGTTGTCTATTTTCTAGCCTTTGTTTCCTCTTCCTACTAAACTCGCTGACTAATTTTCTGCCTTCCATTTCCAGCTTTGCTTCTCTCCCTTCTGAATCCACTCTCAGGTTCCCATCCCCTTGCCAAGCTAGTTTAAACCCTCCCCAACAGCACTAGCAAACCCCGCCACAAGGATATTGGTTCCAGTCTTGTTGAGGTGCAACCCATCCGGCTTGTACAGGTCCCACCTCCCCCAGAAACGGTCCCAATGCCTCAGGAATCTAAAGCCCTCCCACCTGCACCATCTCTCCAGCCATGCATTCATCTGCTCTATCCTCCTATTTCTGTACTCACTAGCACGTGGCACCGGGAGTAATCCGGAGATTACTACCTTTGAGGTCCTGCTTTTTAATCTCTTTCCTAGCTCCCTAAAATTTGCCTGCAGGACCTCATCCCTCTTTCTACCAATGTCATTGGTACCGCTGTGGACCATGACCTCTGGCTGTTCACCCTCCCCCCTCAGAATGTCCTGCAGCCGTTCAGTGATATCCTTGACCCTGGCACCAGGGAGGCAACATATCATCCTGGAGTCACATCTGCGGCCGCAGAAACGCCTATCTATTCCCCTGACTATCGAATCCCCTACCACTATTGCTCTTCCACTCTTCTTCCTCCCCACCTGTGCAGCTGAGCCACCCATGTTGCAGTGGACTTAGCTCTGCTGCACTCCCCAGAGGAACCATCGCCCTCACCAGTATCAAGAACTGAATACTGGTTAGCGAGCGAGATGCACTCAGGGGACTCCTGCACTACCTGCCTGGTCCTCCTCTTTTGTCTGGCGGTCACCCATTCCCTCTCTGCCTGCACACTCTTAAGCTGTGGGGTGACCACCTCCAGAAATCCAGGCCTCCTCTCCGTGCTCCTTTTATCCTCCTCTCGCCGACTCTGTGCCTCTCGCAGGTCCGCCGCTCAGCTCCTTTCAATGACAGATGGTTGGCTTTGACAAAGGACTATTAAATAGTAGTTCTAGGCAGTGGCGGAGTTTGGCTTGGCAGACTGGGGGGGCGGGGGGAGGAGGCCAAACTCAAGAATTGGCTGACTTGGCAAGAAGGGGACCGACCTGGGAACTGGGGTTGTTACCTGGTGTGAAAGGCCGAGCTGGGAACCACACAGACTCGCAGGCTGAATCCGGAGGCCGAAGACGGGTGGACAGAGTTTCCTGGGTTGCAAATGGAGGCGGTCCTCCAAAGCCCTGTTGTCCGACCTCGCAATGATTGGAGGGGGTAATGACCCACCCCCCTGACCGCCCCTCACACTGACTCTGTCACTGGTTCCAGGGGCTTGTGATTGGTGAGAATGGTGAATCTCTGACAATACAGGTGCCATGGCAGGAGTTTCTCTCTCAGTCGGAGTGTATCTCTATTCCACAGCTGAGAGAATTGCTGGTGTATTTGGTCTTGTGTGTCATTCTATGTCAATACAGCTCTGAAAACCACAAGGCTGGGCATCTGCAATGGACGTGGTATTCCTCTAAGGATCAAAGTAAACCATTGCAGTGTCTCTTGCCAGCTTTATCTTTAAAGTATTGAAGGCTCCTTCATACATCTGCTTCCAAGTCTTCTTGGGCAGTTCTCTAAGTGGTTGCACTACTGCGTTAGATCAGCTGATGCACCTTCTTCCTGAAAGGAGAGAGCGCTGAAAAATTCTTGAGTCTTCCTGCAGAGTTCAAATGTGCTTGTGTGTAGCGTTTAGATTGTTCTCTCTTGGTCTCCAGAGCTGTGGCTGTGTTGGGTTGTGCCAAATACTGAACCTCCGTTGCTGATATTGGCTGCTCCAGGTATTCCACATATTGTTCTTCCAATGACATTCTGGAAGATTTCAGCAGCTCATGAAGTTTTTGATATATATATATATATATAAATGACCTGGATATTGGAATACAGAGTAGAATTTCTAAATTTGCCCATGACACCAAACTTGGGGGGGTGCCAAACAGTGAGGATGATACCAATTGACTGCAACAGGACATAGAAAGGCTAGCAGAATGGGCAGACAAGTGGCAGATGGAATTTAATACAGAGAAGTGTGAAGTGATGCATTTTGGCAGAAGGAACAGGGAGAAGCGATTAATGGCACAGTTTTAAAGAGTGTGCAGGGACAGAGGGACCTGGGAGTTAATGTGCATAGGTCCCTGAAGGTGGCAGGAAATATTGAGAGAGCGGTTAACAAAGCATATGGGATCTTGGGCTTCATAGAGGTATTGAGTACAAAAGTAGAAAAGTTATGCTGAACCTTTATAAAGCGCTGGTTAGGCCACAACTGGAGTATTGCGTCCAGTTCTGGTCACCACACGTTAGGAAGGATGTGAAGGCCCTTGAGAGGGCGCAGAGATTTACCAGAATGGTTCCGGGGATGGGGGATCTTAGCTACAAGGACAGGTTGGAGAAGCTGGATTTGTTTTCATTAGAGCAAAGGAGGTTGAGGGGTGATTTGATAGAGGTGTACAAGATTATGACGGGTTTGGATAGGCTAGACAGGGAAAGGCTGTTCCCACTAGTTGATGGTACAAGGACTAGGGGACACAGATTTAAGGTTTTGGGCAAGAGATACAGGGGGGATGTGAGGAAAAACTTTTTTACGCAGCGAGTGGTGAGGACCTGGAATTCGCTGCCGACAGAAGTGGTGGAAGCGGAGACACTCAATGTTTTCAAGGGGAGACTGGATAGGCACTTGAGGGAAATAAACTTGCAGGACTACGGGGATAGAGCGGGAGAATGGGACTGACTGGATTGCTCTAGAGAGCCAGCACGGACTTGATGGGCCGAATGGCCTCCTTCTGTGCCATTATGACTCTATGGGCTGGATTTTCAATGATCCGTGGAGTCGGGTTTGGAGGCATGTGGGGGGTTAAAGTTGCAGATTCGGGGATCCCGACCCCATCCCGCCTCCATGCCAGTTTCGCTGGCGGCGGGTACCCGACCTGTGCTGGGACCCGACTCCCCGAGGCGGGAAGGGATTAGTGACAATTAACTGCCTGTTAACAGGTAGTTAACAGGCAGTTTTTTGCCTAATCCCTATTTTAATCGCTGAAATGTGGGCTTCCCGACAGGTGGCAACCACGCCAAGTTATCGGGGCGGACCGTGGGTCTGCAGGGGTTGGAGGGGTCGATATGTCCGGTGGGCAGGTGAGTGATGAGTGCATGTATGCAGAGGTAAGTGTGTAAGGTAAGTGCTAAGTGTGGGAAAAAGTTTTACTTACCTTAGCTTCCTCCTGCAGGTGTCAGCCCTTCAGTTCTCGGGAGTCACCGGCACAGAAAGCAGAAAAGCCGTGGTGCTGTCAAAAACTGCAGCCTTCTGTTTTCTGTGCTGGAATGATTTCTAACTCAGCCTGAGAGGAAGGACTCAAGTTAGAAATCATATTGTCAGTGTTTGACAGCTTCACAGAGCTGTTAAATGCTGATATTTCATCTGTCAAAAGCTCTTGACAGATGAAATGTCAATCTGTGACGTCACCTGTTGCCGGGTGGCCCTTAATTGGCCTGCTGAGCCCACTGGGCGGGCTCAACAAGTTTAATCAAGGGAAAATACAGTGGGTTGGCCACATCTCGATGGAGGCGGGTCTACAACCCAAAAAGTGGGATTCACGACACCAACCCGACCCCAGTATCAAAATCCAGCCCAAAGACTCTAAATACCAAATGGTGTCAGCCTTGGCTCAGTGGTAGCACTCTGAGCCAGAAGGTTGCAAGTTTAAGCCCCCCTCCAGAGGCCTGAGGACATAATCTAGGCTGACACTTCAGTGCAGTACTGAGGGAGTGCTGCAATGTCAGAGGTGATGTCTTTTAGATGAGACGTTAAATTGAGGTCCCATTAGCCCTCTCAGGTGGGCGTAAAAGATACCATGACACTAGTCAAAGGAGAGCTGGGGAGTTCTCCCGGTGTCCTGACCAATATTTATCTCTCAACCAACATCACTAAAACAGATTATCTGGGCATTTATCTCACTGCTGTTTGTGGGACCTTGCTGTGTGCAAATTGGCTGCTGTGTTTTCCTATATTACAACAGTGACTGAATTCAAAAGTACTTTATTGGATGTAAAGTACTTTGGGACGTCCTGAGGTCAAGAAAGGTGCTACAGAAATGCAAGTCCTTTCTTATCTTACAAAGTTCCCAAAAAGATGAGGTCTTGCAGTTTTTCAAAGTTTTTACTGCCATGGTGGAATGTGATGGATGTTATATGCTTGAATTTTCAAAATATATTTGACACAACGCCACATTTCACAAATAAGTAAAAAAAAAAAAATCATGGAATGGGGAAAAAAAAGAGAGCTGGATAGAAAATTGGCTCAAAAACAGGAGACAGGGTGTCGCTTGTAAACCTTTCAAGTTGAAAAAGGATTGTGAATGGAAACCTCCAGGGATCGGTCTTGGAATTCCTGTTACTTCTGATTTTCTCCATATATTCACTGGATGAGGTCAGTGAAAGTAAGATCCCCAGCTTGGGGATGATGTTAACAATGGAGGCAGGGCACACAATGAGAAGCTCAGCTAAGAGATTCAGAATACAGTAGTTGGATCTTAGAGGAAACGGGGCCAGTAGATGGCAAATAAAAGAAAGACTTGCATTTACTGTATATCGTGTGTTTCATGACCGTAGGACGTCCCAAAGTGCATTACAGTCAATTAAGTACCTTTTGAAGTGTAGTCACTGTTGTGTGTAGGGAACTTAACTCAAAGCATTCCCACTTCTCACATACTGACCATCCCCCCCACCCCCCGCCCCGTCAGTCAGTATCCGACATGCTGCCTCCTCTCCCAATGGCCAAGTCTGCCTGTGTACAGGTGCAGGTGGAGCAGTCTTTGGTGGGGACCTCTTGGGCTCCAACATCCAGAGGTCGTTGGCCAAGAGCACCTCAACAGTCAGAGCAGGGTACTGAGCAGCCTGCCTCTACCTCTGCTCAAGCCACAGGGGTTGCACCACGTAGGAGCAGTAGGAAAAGAAAGAGTATAGCTATGCAGTTCACCAAGGGTATGCACATGGGTGTATGAGAAAATGTTATGTTGTTAAGTTTCCGTTGTTTAGTACAATCACATAAAATGTATTAAGTTGCACCACTTTCCCAAGTTGCCTATTCTTGGTTGCAGGGTGGCAACTCGCCTTTTCAGTTACTTGTTGATGAATGGGAAGACATGAATTGATGGGGACCAAAGGGGGGGATGTGCAATGGGTGGATGGTTGGTTACAGGACTGCTTTGTGTCAGTGGGATGGGGGGTGGTGGAATGAGAGTGGCCGTTCAATGTGGTTGTTACGTCAGTCAAGTGGTAGTAACTGAACCTTACAGCTATTAGGGAATCCCTGGCATCTCGGGCAGCAATGTGAGCGGCTGGTGCTGTGTTGGAGTCACCATCTTCATCCTCCTCCTCTTCATTGGATTCATCCGCAGATGATGTGTGCTCAGCGCCTTGTTCCTCCTGCAGCTCCAATCCTCGTTGCTGCGCAATGTAATGCAGAGTGCAGCACACCGCGATCATCCTGGAGACCCTGGCTGGTGAGTACTGAAGGGTGCCTCCAGATCTGTCCAGACACCTGAAGCGCATCTTGAGCATGCCGATCGTTTGCTCAATGACACATCGGGTTGTCATATGGCTTTGATTCTTTGTCTCCTAGCAGCCACCCCTTAAGTCTGCTTCCATGTCCAAAGATGTCTGGGAGCTTGGACCGCCGCAGGATGAAAGCATCATGGCAGCTCCCTGGGAATCTGGCGCATACTTGCATAAACCTTTTCTTGTGGTTGCGCACCAGCTGAACACTGATGGAATGGAACCCCTTGCGGTTTACGAATACTCCTGGTTGATCTGGGCATTTGCGGATTGCCACGTGTGTCCAGGCTATGACACCCTGCACTTCTTGGAAGCCAGCCAGAGACGCAAACCCGAGCCACCGCTCATTCTGACTAGCGTCATCACAGGCGAAGATGACATAATTGCCTGGCAAACAATCCATCAGTGACCTGCCTTATGCATTTGTGTGCAGCCGACTGGGAGATCCTGGATATGTCTCTGGCAGAGCCCTGGAAGGATCCGGAGACAAAAAAATTGATGGCAGTGGTCACTTTGACAGCCACTGGTAATGCGTAGCCACCAGGTCCAGCAGGGAGCAGCTCTTCTTCTAGGAGGCTGCAGACGTCTGCCACCACCTGGTGTGACAACCTCCGCCTCCAGAAGCGCTACTCTTCTGAGAGGTCAAGGAAGCTGAGCCTCTGCCTGTACACCCTGTTACGTGGGTAATGCCTCCTGCGAGCACGACCGCTCTGCTGCTCCCCTCTGCTGACCACCTGCAGGATGTCTCCACAGCAGGCTGTTGCTGCTGCTGATGGTCATCTTGCTCCTCGTCCGAGGTCCAATCTAAGGCAGCAATGGCGCCACCCATCCTGATCTCTTGAGTCTCAATATCTCCAAAGTGCACAAATTAGCCTCTCATCACAAGTACTCTGAACAAACCCATTCGCAGTGGGAGGTAAGAAAGCAGTTGTGAGCACTGAGTATCTATTGGAGTACTTGTCTGGCTTTTAATGAGCCCCATGAATTGCTGTTCTCTTCTTGCCTTGGTTTCACTGACGAGTTTCAGGAAGCCCGGGAAACCCGTGAATGCGCTATTAAATTTTAATGCCGGTTAAAATATCTCTGCAATTCACAGATTTAAATATTCAAATCGCTAACCTACCTCTCCGGAGGGGGTTGCATGCAGCCAAACGCGCCCGAGTTAAACCCTGAATTTGGCACGTTGGATCCAGTTTCCGGATGTGCTGACATTTTCAACGATCTTAACCCCCCACCTGCACCTAAACCCACTCACTCCTCAATGTTAAAATTCCTCCCCGCCTTTGTTTCTGGAGAGAAGAGGGTTTAAGGGATATGGTTAAGAAGTTGGGTACACAGGATTGATTTATGTAAATGAGGTTGCTTTCATGTTTCCTACGATTGTGGAGTTTGTGTAGGGTAGATTGTAAATGGTTTGGGTAAAGGAGTGGATTTGATGGGCTGAATGGACTTTTTTGGTTTAATGCTTTGTCACTGTTTAAGTAACTCTGTTCAAATATATGTCACCATGTTATTAATTCACCGCCACTCTTCCTCTGCTGCTGCAATGACTTTTGCTTATAGGGGAAGAAATGTCATGGTGAGTATTACATATGATTATATAGGATATACGGCGCAGAAACAGGCCATTCGGCCCAACCAGTCCATGCCGGCGTTTATGCTCCACACGAGCCTCCTCCCATTTTTCCTCATCTAAATCTATCAGCATAACCCTCTATTCCCTTCTCCCTCATATGCTTGTCTAGCCTCCCCTTAAATGCATCTATACTATTCGCTTCAACCACTCCCTGTGGTAGCGAGTTCCACATTCTCACCACTCTTTGGGTAAAGACATTTCTTCTGAATTCCCTATTGGATTTCTTGGTGACTATCTTATATTGATGGCCTCTAGTTATGCTCTTCCCCACAAGTGGAAACATTCTCTCTGTATCCACACTATCAAAACCATTCATAATTTTAAAGACCTCTATTAGGTCACCCCTCAGCCTTCTTTTTTCAAGAGAAAAGAGACCCAGCCTAGTCATCCTTTCCTGATATGTATACCCTCACATTTATGCTATCATCCTTGTAAATCTTCTCTGCACCCTCTCCAGTGCCTCTATATCCTTTTTATAATATGGCGACCAGAACTGCACGCAGTACTCTAAATGTGGTCTAACCAACCTATGGTGCAACTTTTAGTGATTTGTGTATGTGTACTCCGAGATCCCTTTGTTCCTCTACCCCACCTAGACTCGCACCCTCCAAGTGATATTGGCCCAAAAATCATCCCGGTGCGCGAGAGTACGCACTGTGTACTCTCGCGTATTCCCTCTGCAATTGCCGGTTTTCTGCATGCCCTGCGCATGCGCTGAAAACCGGCAATTGCTCTTTTGAAAAGGGGGCGGTTCCTCGGTGCATCGCGTTCGCGCTACAGGCTGCGCGCACGCTGTGCACTTCATGCTTTGGACGCGCAGGTAAGTACTGAAGATTTTAGAAATGTAAAAAGGAGGAGTAAGACCCACTTTTAACAAGGTAAGTAGTGAATTAAGTATTTTTTTGAATTTTTTTTTACAGGTATATCTTTTTTAGAGACTTTAAAGACAGGTAAGTTTATTTTTATAACTTTTTAAAAGATTTTAAATTTTTTCAAAAATTTTATTTTTTATTTAAAATGGTTAATTTATTTAACTATACTTATTTTATTAATGTGATGGTTTTTAAAAAAAATTTAATTGTGGTTTAGCTGTTATTTTGGGGGTGTGTAAGATTCATAGATTTCACAGCACTTATGTGAAACTTATGAATGGAAGATGGTGTGCTGCCATTGGCTCTAACTGAGTCACGTGATCCCACAGCTCGCACGAATTCACTACGCCGGTGGGATACGCAAGCACTGCCCGGCTGATGTCTGGAACATCAAGTTCGTGCGAGCTGGATCTGAAAAAGCACAAACGAGGTGAGAGATCGCGGGGAAGGCTTACCCCCGCGGGAACAGAGCGAGATCAATTTCTGGGCCATTACCTCCCTATTCTTCCTACCAAAATGAGTACTTTTTGTTCAAGGTACTCCACTTTTCAGAGAGGCAGCATACCCTGCCACTTTAATGGAGATTTTACTGTGGATGGGATGCTCCCCATTGGTGACATGATGGATTGGCCCAGCAGGGATGGGAACCCAACTTCAGGCTCTCCAACTCAAGCCCGTGTTTGAAAAATGCTATTGGTTTGTAAATTACATACACACATGTACTTTCTATATATTATTTACACTACTTTTCCCTTTAAAATGGGCGGGGGGGGGGGAGAGGTAGCACTTTATACCAAAGAGTTTTTAAACGAATAAAATAAACTGCACACCTGATCACGTGACCTGTCCGTTTGCCCGCAGCACCGCGCTCCGCCTCGGCGTCATATCCGCTGGCGCGGCGGCTGAAGCGGAAGTTGTTCCTGTCAGGCAGCTGGGCGGACAGCCCCCGAGTGCAGGCGGGGTCCTGGCTGCTGATAGTAACGGTCGGAGCGGCGCGAGCAGGGGTACGCGAGCCGCAGGCGTCGGGCCTACCCGAGCGGAGAGAGTCGCCGGTCCCAGCCCCAGCCTCCCCGGGCCCACCCGAGCGGAGGCAGCCGCCGGTCCCAGGCCCACCCGAGCGGAGAGAGCCTTCACCCCCCACCACCCCCTTCCCGGGTCTGCCCGAGTAGGAGCGACACCCCCTTCGGCTGCTGTCCCTGTCCCCGAGCCCCGCCGCTCGGGGATGGTCTCCCGCTGACATGGGCGGCAGCAGCTCCAAAAGCCGCACCTTCTGGCCCTTCGGATCGGGCACCATCAGCGACTCGGCCAACGGCGACACCGAGCAGAGCCTGGCCCGCTACAGAACCTACCGGCTGGGGGCCACTCCCTTCGTGTTCAGCCGCAGGAGGTGAGAGAGCGGGGGCTGGGTTGTTTTGTGGGGGGGGGGGAGAGGAAAGAACAGGGATTGTTGTTGGGGGTTAAGGAGAGTGGGAGGTCAAGAGCAGGGGGGTCAGGAGAGCTGGGAGGTCAAGAGCAGGGGGGTCAGGAGAGCTGGGAGGTCAAGAGCAGGGGGGTCAGGAGAGCTGGGAGGTCAAGAGCAGGGGGGTCAGGAGAGCTGGGAGGTCAAGAGCAGGGGGTCAGGAGAGCGGGGGGGGTCAGGAGAGCGGGGGGGGGGTCAGGAGAGCGGGGGGGGGTCAGGAGAGCGGGGGGGGGGGTCAGGAGAGCGGGGGGGGGGTCAGGAGAGCGGGGGGGTGTCAGGAGAGCGGGGGGGGGTCAGGAGAGCGGGGGGGGGTCAGGAGAGCGGGGGGGGGGTCAGGAGAGCGGGGGGGGGTCAGGAGAGCGGGGGGGGGGTCAGGAGAGCGGGGGGGGGGTCAGGAGAGCGGGGGGGGGTCAGGAGAGCGGGGGGTCAGGAGAGCGGGGGGGGTCAGGAGAGCGGGAGGTCGAGCAGGGGGGTCAGGAGAGCGGGAGGTCAGGAGAGCGGAAAGAACAGGGATTGTTGGGGTCAGGAGAGTGGGGGGAAGAAAACAGGGATTGTTGGTCAGGAGAGTGGGAGGGCAGGAGAGTGGGGGGTCAAGAGTAGGGGATCAGGAGAGTGGGAGGGCAGGGGAAGTGAGAGTCAGGTGAGTTGGTGGGGGAGAGCGGGGGCTACGACAATTGGCGGGGGAGCGCATCAGGAGCGGGAGGAATGCTGGAGAGCACGAGAGGGAAAAAGGTTAGGAAATGTGGAGTCATTTGGGAAGGGAGGAGAGCAAATGTTTAAGAAATGGGAAGAAAGAGGAGAGGGAATGGGAGACAAAATAGTGAGTTGAGTATGACCGAGGAAGTTGGATGGGGGTAATTGATGGCCAGTGGGGTCAGAGCACTTCTGAGTCCCTTTGCCCTGAAATGTTGTGGTTTCCATCTGCCTTCTTGGGTGGTATCTAATCTCAACACTTCACTGCTTCATGCAGCTGTTAGCCCTGTCATTTTGATGGTACTTAAATGTCCTTTTTACATTGTCACGAGGAGTCCCTGGTGGAGCAGCGGTCACTGAGACTTGTGATCTCTTTGCCTTACTCTCCTGTTTATCTTGCTTCTTGCTGCCACTCTGAGCAAATTCTATTGGAGACCCACGAAGCCTGTAGTTAAAAGGGAGGGAATCTGACTCTGCACATTTAGCTGTAAGTGGAAATCAACAGTAGTTCGCAAGACTCATGATGCCATTGAATTCTTTAGACTGCTGTCACTGTTGCTCAACATAAAGGCACTTTCCCTTGATGGTTACTGTTGCCTGAAACTGCACAGTTATCATGTCGCACTTCCAAATGTAAAGGAGGTCCATTAAACATGTAGTCAGTTCTGTGATTGTGCACGCATACATTCAAAAAAGGCAAGAAAAGATTGTGTTCACCCTTTCAGTTAGACAGTGCAATGTCGTGCACCTTACTCACCAGCTGTAATAATGCTACCTCCTGGGGAGACGCAAAGTTTCTGGGAAAAACCCCTAACACCATCAAACTAGCTCCAGGGGGACAAAGGTCACTGGATGTGTTCCATTGATCTGACTCCAAGGTCACCGGCTTTATTTCCTGCTTTATCTCTCGTGCTGGTACAAGTACGCCAATGCACAAAATTGGTTCCATGTTTTATTTAAAAGTATGTTTGCTGAGATGGCCAGGTTTATTATTACGACTCTCTACTGCTCTTTGAATAGTGCTATGGGATCTTTTACGTCTACCTGAACAGGCAGACAGGGCGTGATTGGACGTTTTATCTGAAATCAAGCCCCTCTTCTGGAGTTTCACAACAGTTTTATATAGTTTTGCTGTTTGAAACTGAAAGCATATGCCTACCTGCGCCAAAAGGCCTCTGAGGGGCTTTGATTTGGAGCAGTCGCACCAACTAGGGTAAATGGGAAAAGAGTGGTGCCTGTAGATTGTTTCAGCATCTCTCTCTCTCCCTGGGACTTGCTGACAAGGTACTTCAAAACTGCGCAAGGTGTCAAGTTATTGTGCTGATGCCCTATTTCACATACTGTGTTGTATGTTTGTGGAAAAAGGATTTGTAGTACTTTGCGAATAAGTCGTGTATGCAGTCTGTAAAATGTTCATTACATTTGGAGTCCTTTCCTGAAATAAGTGAAATTTTTCCGCTAACTTGACATATTCGAGGAACTTAAAGAACCTTCATTTATATAGCGCCTTGCATGACCTCAAACCCGGCACTAAGCTCATGGTCTACAGAGCAGTAGTGATACCCGCCCTCCTGTATGCTTCAGAGACATGGACCATGTACAGCAGGCACCTCAAAGCACTGGAGAGGTACCACCAACACTGCCTCCGCAAGATCCTGCAAATCCATTGGCAGGATAGGTGCACCAATGTCTGTGTTCTCGCTCAGGCCAGCATCGAAGCTCTGACCAGGCTCTATCAGCTCCGATGGACGGGCCACCTCGTCCGCATGCCCGATATGAGACTCCCAAAACAAGCGCTCTACTCGGAGCTCTGACACGGCAAGAGAGCCCCAGGTGGGCAGAGGAAACGCTTCAAGGACACCCTCAAAGCCTCCTTTGGAAAAAGTGCAACATCCCCACCGACACTTGGGAATCCCTGGCCCAAGACCACACAAAGTGGAGGAGAAGCATCCGGGAAGGCGCCGACCACCTCGAGTCTCTTCGCCGGGAGCAAGCGCAAACAGCAGAAGGAACGCACGTCAACCCAAGCACCCCACCCACCCGCCCCTTCAACCACCGTCTGCCCCACCTGTGACAGAGACTGTAGGTCCTGTATTGGACTCATCAGTCACCTGAGAACTCATTTTTAGTGTGGAAGCAAGTCATCCTCAGTTCTGAGGGACTGCCTAAGAAGAAGGATTTTTCATACTGTCCTCACAAGCGTTGATCAAAAATAGTTCAGCATCTTTTTATATTTCTCTCCTAAAGATGTTGAATCCTGTTGGAGTGTGACTCCACTGAGGTCTGGCCTTCAGCAAAGTGGCCATTCCTTATCTTTGAGCCAAGAAGGTGAGTGTCAGCAGGATATTTACCTTTGATGGCAAATCATGGCTGGCCTTGATCTTGCTCTCACCCAGCATCCCTACATATCCATTTCCAGGGCTGAGATCAGAAACCGGAATCCTAGCTGATTTATCCCCTCCTGTGTTGATTGGCACAGAGGCCAGTTGTAGTGTCCTTTTGCTATCGTATCTAAGATCAGCTAAATTGGCATAGAGCAAGGATTGAACCAGTTGATCCACCCCTGAAAACCCACGCAGCACTTCACCCATCTGGGGTGCTGTGTCCCGAATCTGCTGAGTAATATCGATAGGCCAAGATAGCACTCTTAATGAATGAGGTCTAATTATTTAGAAACTTTTCCAACATGAATTTAATCAACTTTGAGGTTTGTCATTTTACTTCTGTTTAAACCCTGTTTTAAAATATTTTCCTCTATCTTTTTTAGCTCCCACACACTTACACCATTCCATGCCCAATAGATTTATGCAAGTGATCTGCTTGTAGGTCTATGCCAAGCCACACTAATCCCATAATTGAGCCTGTTATTAGCAATACTCGTGGTTAACCAATTATCTGATCTTTCCCTTTCCTACCCACCTGCGCCTCCCCTGTACGCACCTGTACTTAATCTCCCTTGGCCCTTGTGCTTGATGACTTCAAGATTGAGAAACTGTCATGGGGAATCGTGAGCATCAAACCACATCACGCTGGTTATCCATACTGCCAGTGCTCTGATGTTTTTATATAACGCAGCTGGCATAGTTGAAAGAAGGGAGTGTTTCTTTGCACAGAATTTGAGATTTTTTGTTTTCATTACATGCAAGATAAACCTGAGGAAAAGCACTTCCTTTAAACAAGAGACTGAAAAAACAGGAATGGTATTTGGTGCTGGTTTAGGCAGACAATTGTATTACAATGCAAGATGTCCAAATACTGCTGCTTTTGGTGTTAAGCCTGTTAAAGATTACGCAATTGTTTTACTACAGCAGTTTCTTGTGTAATCTGTTTGTGTTTGCGGAGAATGCGGCTTGCTTAGTTAATGGGAATTTGTCCTTTACTATACCTGGAATAGAGACTACACCTTTAATCAGCCTGCTGTCTTCCATTCCCTGGCAAATGGAGTCGATTATTATTAATTTATTACTGTTTCAGCAATTTGAATCAAGATTTGAATCAAATTTCAGTTTCATGTAGAGGTTCAAAACTGGAAAATAAAACTACAACTACACAGGTATGATATTGAATAGAAAGGAGAGAGGGTGACATTTTTTTTGTTGCAGATTTTCTCCTTT
This sequence comes from Squalus acanthias, assembly GCA_030390025.1. Classification (NCBI taxonomy): domain Eukaryota; kingdom Metazoa; phylum Chordata; class Chondrichthyes; order Squaliformes; family Squalidae; genus Squalus; species Squalus acanthias. Next base: position 11,324,353 of record CM059444.1, on the reverse strand, counting down.
TCTGAAAGAGTAGACCCTGCTGAGGTGGGGGTCCACGGGCATTAGCAGCCCTCCAGTACATTGCCCCAATGGCCATTCTAAACCTATGTGCCTAGGTCATATAACAGGCTATTTGGCGATGGAGGGCAGCTGACCCTGATCCCTGTCTCGCCCAGTAACCACATTTTCCAGTAAGACTTTCTCGGGATATAGATCAGGAGTGGCCAACTTGGCACTTTCTCAGTTCCCTAGAATGGTGCTCGGAGTAGTTATGCCCTAGCTGAAATCAGCAAACTCAGCACAGATTTGGAACTGTAACCTTCTGGTCTGTACTAGAACTACACTGGACGGTACCTTTATGCAGTAAACCATCAGTGGAGCAGATTTTTTTAATGAAATAGTGTGTATCTTCCCAATTAAGTCTCCTTTCAGCTTTTTGGGGGTTTCAGAAGATGTTGACCGTACTCCCGCCCTAAGCAGTGGTCTCCAATGTGACTGACTGTTTTGTACCCCGTCATGTGTTGAGGAGTTGGGCCTGATTATCCTCAGTAAAGTTCTCTTGATGCCCTGTCTGTTTTGTACAGCCAAGAGCCATTTCCTAGTATGCGGTTGCAGGCATTGTAAGTGGCGTGGTCTACTATGGTGCAGGTTTCCACGTGCCCCATTGTTAATCATTTACAGAATCGGTTTTGGATGGAAGTTTAAAGTTAACAGGAAACTTCAGATTCAGGTATGTGAAATAGTAGAGAACTTTAGATGAGACTGATTCCAACTTATAGGAGATCCTATGTTGAAATGTATTCAGTTATCTTAAAAACTCATGTTTCCTGTCTATGAAGTCTTGAAACCTGAGTTCCAGGTGTTTCATTCACTTTTAATCAAAAATGACCTCCACACATCATTGCACAATCTCCATGCAGCAGTGGTAATAAAGGCAGAGAGCTTTGCAGCATCAGTTATTTAGGCTGATTATTCTTTTGTAAATGAGTGCTCTGTGCTCTGAAGCACATTGCCACCACTCCCAGCTTTGCTAGAATAGTGATCAATTTTGCTCTTTTTTAAATTGGATTAGTGTAGGTAAACCGTGGCTGCAGTGTGTACCATCTACACTGCAGCAACTCGCAAAGGCTTCTTCGATAGCACCTCCCAAACCCACGACCTCTATCACCTAGAAGGACAAGGGCAGCAGGCACATGGGAACACCATCACCTGAAAGTTCCCCTCCAAGGTGCGCACCATCCTGACTTGGAAATATATCGCCGTTCCTTCATCGTCGCTGGGTCAAAATCCTGGAACTCCCTCCCTCACAGCACTGTGGGAGTACCTCCACCGCACTGACTGCAGCGGTTCAAGGAGGCAGCTCACCTCCACCTTCTCGAGGGTAATTAGGGATGGGCAATAAATACTGGCTTTGCCAGCGATGCCCACATCCCAGGAACAAATATATAGCAGTGCATATTGCTGTGAGAAATGCTTTGAAAACTTAACATAAGAAATAGGAGCAGGAGTAGGCCCTTCGAGCCTGCTCCGCCATTCAATGAGATCATGGCTGATCTTCTGCCTCAACTCCATTGACCGGCCCTATCACCATATCCCTTGATGCCTTTACTAGTCAGAAATCTATCGACTTCTGTTTTGAATATACCCAATGACTGAGCCTCCACAGCCCTCTGGGGTAGGGCATTCCAAAGATTCACCACCCTCTGAAGAAATTTCTCATCTCAGTCCTGAATGGCTTACCCTTTATCCTGAGGCTGTGGCCCCTGGTTCTAGACTCCCCAGCCAAGGGAAACATTCTCCCAGCATCCACCCTATCAAGCCCTGTAATAATTTTGTATGCTTCAATGAGATCCCTTCATTCTTCTGAATTCAAGAGAATACAGGCCTAGTTTACTCAATCTCTCCTCAAACGACAGTCCCGCCATCCCAGGAATCAATCTCGTGAACCTTCATTGCACTCCCTCTATGGCAAGTATATCCTTCCTTAGGTAAGGAGACCAAAATTGTACACAGTACTCCAGGTGTGGTCTCACCAAGGCCCTATATAATTGGAGTAAGACGACTTTACTCCTGTACTCAAATCCTCTTGTAATGAAGGCCAGCATACCATTTGCCTTCCTAATGGCTTGCTGCACCTGCACATTCACTTTCAGTGACTCATGTACCAGGACACCCAGGTCCCTTTGAGCATCTGCATTCCCCAATCTTTTCACTATTTAGGAAATTCTCTGCCTTTGTTTTTTCTACCAAAGTGGATAACTTCACATTTATCCACATTATATTCCATCTGCCATGTTCTCGCCCACTCACTGAGCCTGTCGAGATCCCCTTGAAGCCTCTTCGCAACTGACACTGCCACTTAGCTTTGTGTCATCAGCAAATTTGGAAATGTTACATTTAGTCCCCTCATCCAAATCATTGATATAGGTGGTGAATAGCTGGGGCCCAAGCACCGATCCTTGCGGTACCCCACTAGTCACAGCCTGCCATCCTGAAAAAGACCAGTTTATCCCTACTGTTTTCTGTCTGTTAACCAATTCTCAATCCATGCTAGTACATTACCCCCAATTCCATGTGCACTAATTTTGTTCACCAACCTCTTGTGTGGGACCTTATCGAAGGCCTTCTGAAAATCCAGATACACCACATCTACCAGTTCCCCTTTTGTCTACTCCACTAGTTACATCCTCAAAGAACTCCAATAGGTTTGTCAAACAGGACTTCCCTTTCATAAATCCATGTTGACTCTGCCCAATCTTACTATTCATTTCTAAGTGCCCAGTTATTGCATCCTTTATAATAGATTCCAGCATTTTCCCAACTACTGATGTGAGGCTAACAGGTCTGTAGTTCCCCGTTTTCTCTCCCTCCTTTTTTAAATAGCGGGGTTACATTTGCTATCCTCCAATCTGCAGGAACCGTTCCAGAATCTATAGAATTTTGGAAGATGACAACCAATGCGTCCACTATCCCAGTAGCCACCTCTTTCAAAACCCTAGGATGTAGGTCATCCGGTCCTTGAGATTTGTCGACTTTTAGTCCCATTAATTTTGCTAGTACTGTTTTTTACTAATTTCTTTAGGTTCCTCATTCTCGCCACACCCTTGGTTTTCTCGTATTTCTGGGAGGTTTTTTGTGTCTTCCTCCATGAAGACCGAAATAAAGTATTTAAAATTCAATGCAATTTCCTCATTTCCCCATTATAAATTCTCTCGTCTCTGACTGTAAAGGACCTACATTTACCTTCGCCAATCTTTTCCTTTTCACATACCTAAAGAAGCTTTTACAATCCGTTTTTATATTTTTTGCTAGTTTGTGCTCATATTCCATTTTCCCTTTTTATCAATTTCTTGGTCCCCCTTTGCTGATTTCTAAAAAGATCCCAATCCTCAGGCTGACTGTTTCTGGCAAATTTATAAGCTTCCTCCTTTGTCTTAATACTAGCTTTAATTTCTTTTGTTAGCCATGGTTGGATCACTTTTCCTTTTGGGTTTTTATGCCCTAGAATATATGTTTGTTGCAAATTATGCATTATTTCCTTGAATGTTAGCCATTGTATGTCCACCTTCATACCTTTTAGTGTAGTCTCCCAATCTACCATGGCCAACTTGTCCCTCATACCCTCGTAGTTTCCTCTGTTTAGATTGAAGACCTTAGTTTCAGATTGGACTACATCACTCTCAAACTTAATGTAAAATTCAATCATATTATGGTCACTTGTCCCTAAAACAGAAACACTGTTTTATTTGTCGGTGACACTGGAAAGGGCACATTTAATGCACATTGCTAGTTGTCCTGAGATGATGGTGGTGGGCTACCTCCCTAGTAATTGCTTTACAAAGTGGCTTGCCAGCCTACTTCAGAGTCAATGTAGTGCGGGACAGGGTCACGTATAGGTCAGACATGATGGGAGTCGCAGGTTCTCCTCCCTGAATGACATTAGTGAACCAGTTGAGATTTTTATGGCAGCTTTAATGGTTTTTTTCTGGTGCTAATCTATAAATGTTAACTCTCAATGTCTGGGTTCTTAGTCCAGTACCATAAACATGTGCCTTGGACGTATCTAGTTAATGTGACGTTATCAAAGTCTCAAGTTCTAAGCTACATCACAAGCACGTTAGAATACATGTCGAAGTGGGTTATTTTCATCCTTTATAATTTGAAATGTTGTTTGACCAGCTTCAATGTGACATTCTATGTTGTTGGTAGAAGAGCAGCAACAGAAAGGAGGAGAGAGCTCTTGGGTTATGAAAAGAGTGTGACTGAATTGAAAGGCGTGGATCATGTAGTGCTAGCAGGGCATTTAATGTGACTTGTCTTCGGCCAAGCCACAAAGACCGTTCCCATCCATGTCCACTCTCTGGCTGAGCCAGGTGGCTTGTTTGACCCTGAGCTGAACTTCCGACCCCATATTCTCTCCATCACAAAGACTGTCTACTTCTACCTCCATAAAATCGTCTATCTCCGCCCCGCCTCCGCCCATCTGCTACTGAAACCCTCATCCATGCCTTTGTTACTTCTAGACCCAATGCTCTCCCGGCTGGAATTTCACCTTCCACCCTCCATAAACTTAAGCTCATCCAAAACTGTGCTGCCCGTATCCTAACTCGTACCAAATCCCATTCACCCATCACCCCATACTGGCTGACCTACATTGGCTCCCAGTCCACCAACGCCTTGATTTTAAAATTCTCATCCTCTTGTTCAAATCTCTCCATGGCCTCCTCCATCCTTATCTCTCTCTCAACTCCTCCAGCCCTACAACCCTCTGAGAACTCTACATTCATCCAACTCTGGCCTCTTGTGCACGTAGCACCTGAATACAAAAGATTGAGGTTGTACAATGTAGATTATTACGTTAAATTGATCTGGAGTTCTATGGAAATTTAACATATGGTTACTTGTCCTCCTCGAGAGTCCATGATGGTACAAATTGTACATAACTGAAAAGCATTTTCATGCTACATCCTTTTGTCACCATCTTCAAAATGTTATTTAACAAACGTGTCATACTTTGGGAGCAGTGAAATTTAACATCAACTTTTATAGGTGACTTGCATGCTAGGTGTGCTACTCGAGTTCAGTGGTGTCATTTGTTCCCTTAAGTGGTGTGGTTGCCTGTTTTATATTTTTTATGGAAGTTGACTCCCACTGCTCAGTATCTGTTGGTGGTGTACTAGGGCCTGGGCGTGTAACAGTGATCTGGGCCCAATCTCCATGTCTTAAGCACATGCTCCTTTAATCTTTACGAATGCAAAATGAGTTAACACTAGATGAGGCATCATTTGGTTCAGTATGTACACTGCTTTATTCCACGATAGCCAAAACATGCAGCGCACCGAGTATGCTGAAAGTCACTTGGGTACAATCAGTTCCACATAACGTTACAAAAAGTAACATGTGTATACTTAACATGGAAAGATAGATTTGCTCTGTTATCTGTTCTGCCTTTCTGCTGCTTTTGCACTTTTCCTGCTCCCTTAGCTGACTGACTTCTGGTCTGTTAATTCTTAAAAAGCCTTCCTTCAAAGACGTGCCACAATTTAAGAGATTTTTCAGCACCAAGATGTATACTGAATGACCAGGCATTGCTAATGGATGGGCTATTGTTTGGGATATGTGCAAAACAACTACCCATCCTGCATTTAAACTGCCTCTTGTTTGCTTCTGGATGGCCAACCCACATGAAGCTGTCTAGGGTTAACTCTTTCAGGAAACCTTCTACTCAAAGTACATTAAAATCACTTGTGTCCAAGTCAGTGCTACAAGAATTCTGAACCATGATACTAGGCCCTGAATTTAAATAAAGGAAACTACGATGGTATGAGGCACGAGTTGGCTAGGATGGATTGGGGAACGTTACTTAAAGGGTTGATGGTGGATAGGCAATGGCAAACATTTAAAGATCGTATGGATGAACTGCACAATTTGTTCATCCCTGTTTGGCATAAAAATAAAACAAAAAAAGGGACTCAACCGTGGCTAACAAGGGAAATTAGGGATAGCATAAGATCCAAGGAGAGGACATATAAATTGGCCAGAAAAAGCAGCAAACCTGAGGATTGAGAGCAGTTTAGGATTTGGCAAAGGAGGACAAAGGATTAATTAAGAGGGGGAAAATAGATTGAGAGTAAGCTTGCAGGGAACATAAAAACTGACTGTAAAAGCTTCTATAGATATGTGAAGAGAAAAAGATTGGTGAAGTCAAGCGTAGGTCCCTTGCAGTCAGAATCAGGGGAATTTATAATGGGGAACAAAGAAATGGCAGACCAATTAAATACATACTTTGGTTCTGTCTTCACAAAGGAGGACACAAATAACCTCCCAGAAATGTCAGAACATAGGGTCTAATGAGAGGGAGGAATTGAATGAAATCAGTATTTGTAGGGAAATGGTGTTAGGGAAATTGATGGGATTGAAGGCCGATATATCCCCAGGGCCTGATAATCTACATCCTAAGGTACTTAAGGAAGTGGCCCTAGAAATAGTAGATGCATTGCTGGTCATTTCCAAAATTCTATGGACTCTGGAACAGTTCCCATGGATTGGAGGATAGCTAATGTAACCCCACTATTTAAAAAAAGGTGGTAGAGAGAAAACAGGGAATTATAGACCGGTAAGCCTGACATCGGTAGTGGGGAAAATGCTAGAGTCCATGCTAAAAGATGTAATAGCAGAGCACTTGGAAAACAGTGACAGGATCGGACAAAGTCAACATGGATTTACAAAAGGTAAATCGTGCTTGACTAATCTACTGGAATTTTTTGAGGATGTAACTGGTAGAATGGATAAGGGAGAACCAGTGGATGTGGTGTATTTGGACTTTCAGAAGGCTTTCGATAAGGTCCCGCATAAGAGATTAGCATGCAAAGTTAAAGCACACGGGATTGGGGGTAAGGTACTGTCTTGGATAGAGAACTGGTTGGCAGACAGGAAGCAAAGAGTTGGAATAAACGGGTCTTTTTCCAAGTGGCAGGCAGTGACTAGTGGGGTACCGCAGTGATCGGTGCTAGGACCCCAGCTATTCACAATATATATTAATGATCGAGACGCAGAAACTAGATGTACTATCTCCAAGTTTGCAGACGACACAAAGCTGAGCGGGCGTGTGTGCTGTGAGGAGGATGCAGAGAAACTCCAGTATGATTTGGACAGGTTGGGTGATTGGGCAGATGCATGGCAAATGCAGTATAATGTGGATAAATGCGAGGTTATCCACTTCGGTGGCAAAAACAGGAAGACAGATTATTATCTGAACGACAAATTGGGAAAAGGGGAAGTGCAACGAGACCTGGGTGTCCTTGTGCACCAGTTGCTGAAGGTAAGCATGCAGGTGCAGCAGGTGGTTAAAAGGCAAATGGTATGTTGGCCTTCATAGCGAGAGGATTCGAGTACAGGAGCAAGGAATGTCTTGCTGCAGTTGTACAGCGCCTTGGTGAGACCACACCTTGAGTATTGTGTGCAGTTTTGGTCGCCTTATCTGAGGAAGGATGTCTTGCCATGGAGGGAGTGCAGCGAAGATTCACCAGACTGATACCTGGGATGGCAGGAATGACGTATGAGGAGAGATTGGGTCGATTAGGCTTATATTCGTTAGAGTTTAGAAGAATGAGGGGGGATCTCATTGAAACTTATAAAATTCTGACAGGATTAAACAGACTAGATGCAGGAAGGATGTGCCCGATGGCGGAGGAGTCCAGAACCAGGGGTCACAGTCTAAGGATAAGGGGTAAGCCATTTAGGACTGAGATGAGGAGGAATTTCTTCACCCAGAGAGTGGTGAACCTGTGGAATTCTCTACCACAGAAGGCAGTTGAGGCCAATTCATTAAATATATTCAAGAAGGAGATAGATATATTTCTTAAGGCTAAGGGGATCAAGGGATATGGGGAGAAAGCAGGGACAGGGTACTGAATTTGGATGATCAGCCATGATCTCATTAAATGGCGGAACAGGCTCGAGGGGCCGAATGGCCTACTCCTGCTCCTATCTTCTATGTTTACAACTTGGACTTCAGAGTTTGATTTTGGGGAAATTGGGTCATCGTGGCAGAGGTGCCACATATTAAGTGCACCTCATTATTGAGTTCTTTTTATTTGCACGTGTATTTCAGTTCACTATTCGGTCACTTCATGTTAAGTGACTCGTAGCCCATTTATATTTGAGCTGCGGAGACCAACTTAAATTTGCTGTACAGCTACAGGAGCAGTACATATAAACTCAGTTTGGTCAGATTTCCGAATAACTCCTAAACTGCCATCTCGCATTTGACTAACTATAAATGGTGAAGGAATATATACGTCAAATAGGTAATCTAATACCAACTGATGTGTGTACCAACTCTAGTACGACATGACCCAAAGTCGGTGAAATCCTGGGAAATCTGACTATTGTTTTCTTTACATCTGTTTGTTACATATGTTTTAAGAGTACATTTATTTAAGAAATGTTCTTTTGCATAATTTTTCCTCCAGTTTTCTTCCCTCCTGAAGGCGCTGACTCTTGATGGGCACGGTTCCATGAGTGCTGGCAGCCATCACCAAAGTGGCTATTCTTCATGTGTGAGCCTAGACAGTGAGTGTTCCAGGCTGTTCAACCGTTGAGGGTATCACAGGCAAGCCTGATCCTGTTCTCATCTGGTATCCAATACACGCACTCCGTATAGGTAACTGGATAGCAGTTGGGAGCTGAAATCTGGCTGATTTATTTCCCCGCCCCCCCCCTTTCCACCCTCCTCCTTACCCCAAGACCAGGGACTTTGAGGCCAATTCTAATGCTCCAGTGGAGATTAGCTAGCCCGACACAGACTAGGAGTCTAATCTGGGACATTCTGGTTGGTATAAATGCTCTATTGAGTCGTATCTTTACTCATCAAGTCCACTTTGTAATTCCCCGGGTTGCCTTTGTAATTGTAATGATGAAAAGAAATTCCAAGCAGTTCACTCATTGGAATTTGATGCAATTTAGCAAAGTATGGAAATGCAAACCTTGAAGCTGTAAGTATATTAAATTGTAGATTTTATAACCTTATTTCTGAGAATTTTCCATACATGACAAAAGTTCAGCCAGTAAACCAACCTGTGTAACATGAATGCATAGATGATCTGGTTACAAAGATCTGTTACTTTTGTAATTCAAAGAGCCTAGGAAACACATCACCTTTCTTCTTTTATAATTGAGCTGGCGTCCCTGAAAGGCCTCCAGGAGAATGGTAATATTCCCAGAGGATCAGAACCTCAATTAGCTTGGGAATTCAGCCCATGAACTATATATCTGCAGTAGTACTTTAGAAGTGGCCACCAAACCTTGAAGCAAGATCAGTACCTCTATTTTCTGATTGTAAACTTTCCAAAGCATACATATTGAACCCAATCTGGACGGGAGTTTTCTGTTTTCATAGTATTTCGTATTTGGATGCTACACTTAATTGCCTAAAAACCTTGCCGTGCTTGGATGCAAAGGCACTTTCATAGGCAGTAGGTCCAACAAACAAAATTCAACAATAGTACCATTTTTTAATTTAAAAGGAGATCATCTGTGAATGCAGACAGAGTTTTGGATTTTCAGCTGTAGGTCATTTAACAAATGTTCATTTAATATCATGTAGCTGCAGTTCTGCTCACTAGAGTGAGACTACATATTTGTTCACAGCTTAGCTAAGATTTTTTTTTGCCCTTGCAGCTCGATGTACTATGATGAAGATGGCGATTTGGCTCATGAATTCTATGAAGAAACATTTGTCACAAAGAATGGAAGGAAAAAAGCAAAACTGAAAAGAATTCATAAAAATTTAATACCTCAGGTGAGAGAGAGACAGATAGGCTCTGCAATTTGGATACCCTTTTATTTTCTTAGAGCAGAGGAGGACTGGCTTAACTCCAGTCCTAATAAAGAATGGATGCATTTATATAATCTATGTTGAAATGCTTCAAACCCCTTTACCTAACTGAGTGCGGTGACTGCTGTTGTATAGTGACCATTCTGTGCAAGTAGCATTCCACAATGGTTGGACTGCAGCACTCCTCAGTATGACAGTGGAGTGTCTGCCTAGATTATGTGCTGCCTTCCTGCTGTGAGGCTTAAACCCATAACATCTTGACTCACAAGAGAGTACTACAAACTGAGCCAAGCTGACACTAATCTTTTCAACCTGTTTCCATTTTGAGGATGAGGGAGCCATTAGGCAATTGCTTATTTCCACACCTTTGGCACGCTGTTTTCCAGTTAATGCAGACAGTGATACCCAGACAGTGATACCCAGTTATCATCTTCCATCTTCAGTAGAAATAATCTGTTCGTGAACTGTTCAATCTTGACCGCTTTGCATTTGGGGCACTAAAATTGGCCTCAAGGAAGGGGAGAGACTGGCTCTTACCAGTTTTTCGAATTTGACAGTTTTGCAAACTTTTGAGTTCCTGTTATAAGTTGGAACTTGAGCTCTCCTGTAGGCTCATTGAGAATGCAACACCCTGTATAGTACTGAGCCACACAACAACTACTACTTGCATATATACAGACCAGTAAGTTTCTCGAGTTTGATGCCTAGTATATGCTGAGTTAGCTATTCTAACTTGTTGTGGTAATCGGGGCTCTACAATTAGCCAGAAAACAAAAACAGCCAAGGTTGCCAGTTCTACCAGAAGGATGTGAAGGCCGTGGGGAAGCTGCCAAAGGGATTCACCAAGATCGTAGTGGGGAAGCTGCCAAAGGGATTCACCAAGATCGTAGTAGGGATGAGAGATTGAGGAGAGAGTAGATAAACTGGGGCTCTTTATTAGAGGAGCGATGGTTAAGAGGAGATCTGGAAAGGTGTTCAAGATTGAGGGGTTTTGACCAGGTAAATAAGGAGTAAATCCTTCTGCTGCCTGGTGGGTCGGTAACTAGAACAAAGGGAGGAGCTAAGAAATTCTTTTTACATAGAAGGTTGTTCGGATGTGGATTGCCATATCAAAAGCAGGTGTAGAGGACCGAATCTATTTAAAAGGGCATGAGGAGTGGAGAGGGTAATGAGATTGGACAGCTCCTTCAGACAGCTGGCACAGCTGCAATGGGGTGAATGGCATCCTTTGCTGTAAAATTCTGATTCCTGGTATCCAGTGATCCTTGCTATTGAGTGTATGTTGTGTGATTGGGCATAGCTGTGATATCCCTCTTTCTCCTACCCCCAGTGGCCGAGTAGGCCACTAAACTACCTGGGCTCACGTGAAGCATGGCCATTTGAGTGAGGTACTGGAATGCTGCTGGACCATGGAACTGTACCAGGCAAGGCTCAGTGACTTCTTGAGGGGAGGAGAGAGAAAGTGAAGTAGAACTCCAAGTGCCATGCCATTTTGTTGTTTTCCTTGTGGTGCAGGCAAGTTATTGTGGTGCTCAACGTGGAAGTTTTCATCCCAGAGTTGTCTTCAGCCATGTACATTGGGTGGTTCGAATTACTCATAAGAACATAAGAAATAGGAGCAGGAGTAGACCAATCGGCCCCTCGAGCCTGCTCCGCCATTCAATGAGATCATGGCTGATCTGATCCAACCTCAACTCTAAACACAAGTAGGAGCAGGACCAGGCCCCTGGGCCCGCTCTGCCACCCACAGGGCCTTGACCGATCTGAACTCAAACTCATGTCCAATTTCCAGCCCGCTCCCCGTAACCCCTGATTCCCTTTACTTCTAGGAAACGGTCTATTTCTGTTTTAAATTTATTTAATGAAGTAGCTTCCACAGCTTCCTGGGGTAGCAAATTCCACAGACCCACTACCCTCTGAGTGAAAAAGTTTCTCCTCATCTCAGTTTTGAAAGAGGAGCCCCTTATTCTAAGATTATGTCCCCTAGTTCTAGTTTCACCCATCATTGGGAACATCCTCACCGCGTCCACCCGATCAAGCCCCTTCACAATCTTATATGTTTCAATAAGATCGCCTCTCATTCTTCTGAACTCCAATGAGTAGAGTCCCAATCTACTCAACCTCTCCTCGTATGTCCACCCCCTCATCCCGGAATTAACCGAGTGAACCTTCTTTGTACTGCCTCGAGAGCAAGTATGTCTTTCTTAAGTATGGACACCAAAACTGTGTGCAGTACTCCAGGTGCGGTCTCACCAATACCCTATACAACTGCAGCAATACCTCCCTGTTTTTATATTCTATCCTCCTAGCAATAAAAGCCAACATTCCATTGGCTTTCTTGATCACCTGCTGCACCTGCATACTAACTTTTTGATTTTCTTGCACCAAGACCCCCAGATCCCTTTGTACTGCAGTACTTTCCAGTTTCTCGCCATTAAGATAATAACTTGCACTCTGATTTTTCCTGCCAAAGTGCATAACCTCACATTTTCCAATATTGTATTGCATCTGCCAAATCTCTGCCCACTCACCCAGCCTGTCTATATCCCCTTGTAGGTTTTTTATGTCCTCCTCACTCTCTACTTTCCCTCCCATCTTTGTATCATCTGCAAACTTTGATATGTTACACTCGGTCCCCTCCTCCAAATCGTTACTCAGGATTCTGAAGCTAGATGAAAGAAATGAGCTTCGAGAGTCTGCAGTAGCTGCAGGCAAAGTACTGATGTTTGCATGCCAGTCCCAACCAGTAACACAGATACGTACTTGCTCCTGTGCTCCCTCTGTCTCACATGCGATGACTTGTGCTAGGATATAATTCCATGGGTGGTGATAGTACCCTCCCATTTGTCATGTGTAAACCTGGACAGAGAGTGCTGGCAGACAAATTCAACTGTGGACCCTTCATCTATTCTATTCTCATGCACTTTAAGCAGAAGCTGTTGGTCAGAAGTGAGAGCACGGACCAATATGTTGGAACACAACCACTTCCAAGCTAATTTGGTAAAGACCAGTGCTTGGACTGAGGACTGGAATCAAAACTTGAAACATCAGAAATCCACCAGTTTCTGAAAGAGAAAAGGGAAATTAATGCCTTGGGTGGAGACCCATTCAGGACTGTTTTTAGTGTCTTTTTTAATGGATAATTTGAATCATCAAAAAAAACTTCAGTAAACTTTACATTGCATTCTAGTGAAAATATTTTTCAGTTTTTAACTAAAAGTGAAAATGTTAGTAATGTGGAAAGAACTAGTGTCTAAACTTTAGAAAACATCTTAAGGGGAACATTCCTCAACATCTGAAGATTGTTTCTCTTTCCCTTCCCTGTTTCCGCTATATCAATCAAAGTACGCAGGTATTTGTCTGCCAGTCACAGAAACAGCTCTCTTTGTTGATCTTGGTCTGATGCAACCCCACAAATAGTTTCACATTTCTTTCTGCCCCCTCCCACCCGCCCCTGCACCTCCACCCCAGACACCAATATTGTCATCGGGATTTCTGTAAACGTTTTGTACTACTGTATATGCACGTGAAGTGCTCAAACCACCCAGTAGTGCAATTGTGGAATTTGTCTTTTCCAAACATGGGCTGTGTGACGAATCATACAGCACAGAAGGATGTCATTTGGCCCATTGTGCCTGTGCCAGCTCTTGCAAAGAGCGATCCAATTTAGAAGACAGTTTAAGCTGCGTAATACCAAGTGTGTGAATGGTTACATGCGGTACTGTCAGAGCAATTTGTATTTTACACTCAAGAAAATCGCTACTGGTACAAAACTAAATTAGAATTGGTAGCAATGTGTTGAATAATCCATAAACACGCTGTTTTTCACCCTTCCAGTTGGCTGATCCATGTTCATTGTTTCGACAGGGGATGGTTAAACTGGACCATCCGCGAATCCATGTGGATTTCCCAGTGGTTTTATGTGAGGTGTGACCGAAATGGAAGTTTCCATCAGAATAAGACTGATGCACTATAGGTGACTGCCAGATGCTGAACCCTCCTTGGTCCTTCATTTCGGTGGTGGAGACTGGCCCAATGAGCGTGTGGCGTCTGTTTCATTTGCGTGTAGTTTTTCTGCTACAAGCCAAACTCTCAAACGTTCCCTCTATATGAATGTCTATAGAGTAATCTGTTAAAAATTTATCCTAATTCATTTATAAGCCCAGTCACAGTACAGATGTAAACTAGGAGAACTCTTGTGCTGTTTTGAGTAATTGTGTTAGATTACTGTGACCTATGTTTAAAAACAATGTAAATAGCAGCTTTAATAATTTAATGCAGTCATCAGGGGTATTTAAACATTTGAGTTCTGTATATACACATCTGCACAGTGTTCAGCAGTAAATATAATGGCATATCTATGAAAGTTGATTAGTTGCAAGGTTTTGTTATTTATGAATGATTTTGTTCACAAATGTGTTTTAATTTTCTCATTCCGTATAATAAAAAATTCCCAGTGAGTCTGTGAATTTTGTGACTTGTTCTTGAGTACCAATATGTCCAGCCTTTGGCCCTCCATTCACCATGACATTTCTGCAGCTTTGATTCTGCTCAACCATACCCTCACCACCACCTTTGATGCCCTAGTCCCTATTAAAACAATTTCTCTCTCTCTCTCTCTCTCTCTCTCTCTCTCTCTCTCTCACCCTGGCTGTTCCCCCGATGCGGCCCTTATCTTCGCTCCCTTAAGTCCAAGGGACGCAGACTTGAATGGATATGGTGGACAACTGGTTTAGCCATTCACCGCCAGATCTGTCTGGACTACATAAAGCATTATCGGGTCCGATTCTCGTCTGCCAAAACTGCTCAGATTCCAGAATTATTCTGCAATGCAAAGATAAACCCCAGCTTCATTTCTCCACTGCTAACCGTCGTCTTAAACTCCTCCCCTCTGGCTCCTCCACCCTCCCCTCCGACAACAAGTGTGAGGAGCTCATGGACTTCTTTGCCTCTTAAGATTGAGACCATCTATTCAGCTGCCTCGGCCACTTCCCTTCCTTCCTCCCTAGCCCACCAGGCCTAACTTCCTCTAAGGTTCCCCCCTGCCCTAGCCCTGAACTCTCATCTTTCTCCAGTTTCTCTCCGATCTCCCCTCATGACCTCTCTGCCCTCATCTTGTCCATAAGACCCACTTCCTGCTCCCTCGACCCTATTCCCACCAAACTGCTAACCACCCAACTTCCTTTTCTGGCTCCCATGTTGGCTGACATTGTTAACGGTTCTCTCCTCCGGTACCGTCCCCCTCCCCCTCATATCTGCTGTTATCACCCCTCTCAAAAAAAAACAACCCTTGACCCCTCCGTCCTTGCAAACTACCGGCCCATCTCCAACCTCCTTTCCTCTTCAATGTCATTGAATGTGTTGTTGCCTACCAAATCCGTGCCCATCTTTCCTGCAATTCCATGTTTGAATCCCTCCAATCAGGTTTCCACCCTTGCCACAGTACAGAAATGGCTCAAGTCACAAATGACATCCTTTGTGACTGACAAAGGTAAACTATCCCTCCTCGTCCTTCTTGATTTGTCTGCAGCCTTTGACACAGTTGACCACTATCCTTCTCCAACACCTCTCCACCGTCGTCCAGCTGGGTGGGACTGCACTCACCTGGTTGCATTCTTATCTATCTAATAGTAGCCAGAGACTAACCTGCAATGGCTTCTCTTCCCACTCCTGCATTGTTACCTCTGGTGTCCCCCAAGGATCTATCCTTTGCCTCCTATTTCTCATCTACATGTTGCCCCATGGCGACATCCAAAAACGCAGCGTCAGTTTCCACATGTACGCTGATGATACCCAGCTCCACCTCACTACCACTTCTCTCAACCCCTCCATGGTTTCTAAATTGCCAGTCCAATTAAATATCGGGAGATTGAAGCCATTGTCTTCGGTCCCCGCCACAAACTCTGTTCCTAAGCCACTGACTCCAAACCTCTCCCTAATATTTGTCTGAGGCTGAACCACGCTGTTTGCAAGCTTGGTGTCATATTTGACCCTGAAATAAGCTTCTGACCACATAGCCGCAGCATAACTAAGACCGCCTATTTCCATTTCTGTAACATTGTCCATCTCCGCCTTTGCCTCAGCTCATCCGCTGCTGAAACCCTCATTTATGCCTTTGTTACCTTGACTTGACTATTCCAACGCACTCCTGGCTGGCCTCCCACATTGTACCCTACATAAACTTGAGGTGATCCAAAACTCGGCTGCCTGTGTCCTAACTCGCACCAAGTCCCTCCCAGTGCCATTGGAGTATCTCTACACCTGCCCTGGCTGAGATCAACTACTTCGGCACAAACTGGTGGGACCGTCCTCTTGTATAGGTCAGAAAACATTGGATGGTAATCACAGGAGAGCCCTTTACAATACGATTATCGGCTGGGACCCATTATTCTATCTGTATGCTCATCAGATAGTACTTCTGTGCTTGATCTGAAGGAGGATTTATGTGAATCGAGCAATGGAGCATTGAGCAGGACTGAAACCCTCGTCGCAGTAAACTGCTTACTGGAAATGGCAACGTCTCATCCTCCTATTCAGATAATGCAAGAAATATCACAGATTTATTAAAAGTAGATATTACAGTAGCAAAAATGCACATTAGCTACAAGATTTAACTCCTGTTCACAAACTAAATGTGACACTTGGCTACCTCTAATAGCATTGAACCCCAAGCCATCTGTAACAATGTGAGATCATCTACCTTCTTGGTCTATTGATGGGGCAATTAAAATATGAACTGCTGACCTAGCAGAAAGCAGCCATACATCTCTTGGCCTGGGCAAGGAACTGCCAATCGCCAGAGGCATCAAAAGGTACGCTTCACAGTTAAAGTTGTCAATCACAGTGGGGGTTCAAAGATGACTGGTCTCAAACTGTTCAGTGCACATATGGGTAAACGAAGTTGCAACTGAAATATTTGCATGTTAAGACCGTTTTGTCTCATTACAGCCAACAGTATGCAATTTGACTCAGGACAAATACATTAGATTAATGATGTGTAGCCTCTACTCTGCTATTTCAAGGACCTCCTGCTGTAAAGAGAAATAAACCAAGGACAGAAAGATTTTTTTGTCACATTTACAGTTACATTTTTCCACAAAGCTTGCTACCCTCACTGAAGGTAAAACCAAGGGAAAATTGTGCATGCAAATGGAAATATCCTAGATAGATGGTGCTGCATATGTCCTGCATGATACAGCTTTAATCGCAGATTAATTTCCCCCCCCATCTGAAGATTACATTTATTGTTCATTATGTAGGACGTCAGTACCAAAACTGGTCCAAAGTCTTTCTAAAAGAGTAGGTTAGATGAGATAGCTGTTGGCAGGTGAATATTTTCTGGTCTCAAAGCCAACCAGTTTCTGGATTTTTCACTTTTGGGGGGAGGGGGTCCTGGAAATTTAAGGCATTGGTACCAGTCAGCACTAGTCACTGAACTTACAGTAAATATCTAGAGAAAAGGCTATCCTTATTAAGATAAGCATACAAGAATCAAAGTAAAATGAAATCAACCTGTCTACAGGTTCATCCTAAAAGGGGGGAAAAGCAACAGCCAAGCATAGTTCACCATACAGAAAGCAAATGAAGGTGGAAACACACTATAATTGGCATATGAAGAGGGCAAAAGCTCAAATTGGAATTTTACACAAGCGTAGCCTTAGTTAGTCTGTGGTTCTACACTGCACTCTTTGGTACATATTATGCTTCAAAATAAATGGTACCGTATGCATACAAATAAACTACCTCTGTAAACTTGAGGTCATCCAAAACTCTGCTGCCCATGTCCTAACTTGCACCAAGTCCCGTTCACCCATCACCCCTGTGCTCGCTGACCTACATTGGCTTCCCGCCTCGATTTTAAAATTCTCATCCTTGTTTTCAAATCCCTCCATGGCCTTGCCCTTCCCTATCTCTGTAATCTCCTCCAGCCCTACAACCCTCCGAGATCTCTGCACTCCTCCAATTCTGGCATCTTGAGCATCCCCGATTATAATCGCTCAACCATTGGTGGCCGTGCCTTCAGCTGCCAAGGCCCTAAGCTCTGGAATTCCCTCCCTAAACCTCTCCGCCTCTCTTTCCTCCTTTAAGACGTTCCTTAAAACCTACCTCTTTGACCAAGCTTTTAGTCATCTGCTGTAATATCTCCTTATGCGGCTTGGTGTCAAATTTTGTTTTATCACGCTCCTGTGAAGCGCCTTGGGACATTTTACTACGTTAAAGGTGCTCTATAAATACAAGTTGTTGGTGTTACTGCCCTATTTGTGACAGCAAGATATTTAAATATTGTGCAGAATGCGATAGTCCATTAACAATCATTGACATATGAACATTGCATGGAATGCTTGCTATATTTGCTTCAGTTTCACTAAATGCACTGAAAGAACATCCGCACCAGCTTTCCTGAATCATTCCAAACAAGTACAGTATGTCCAAGTCTAGGCATACCCAATAGGGTATTGCTGAACACTCCCTCCTTTTCCTGAACACCAAGGGTACTGTATAAACTTCCCTCTATTTCACCATGAATAACAACAGATGAGGTCAATGTAGAACAATGCCAAAAGATCGAAGGAGTTTAAGCACTCAAATCATTTTGAAAGGGTTGATTATTTACCTTCCAGCTTGTCCCGAAAGATTCAAAGGCAGGTGGCAATAAATTAACTGAAAGGATCAGGAGAACACCAGGGACTATAACATTTCTGGCCAGCTATGGAGGCTGGATAGAGGAAAGCTATTTACAGGTCAGAAGTATTCTGGGCACAACCGATGACAAGTACTTCATGTGAATATAAATCCAACAAAAAACTTTGTGGCAAAATTGGCTGAGGTGCTTCAAAGGTCTTTGGTGTGATTGTTCCCTCCCCTCTGCAAAGGAGAGGGGAAAAATCCATTGGTGCTTGTGAGCAGTGCTCTCACACACAATCTTTTTGAATGAATTGACAGTGACCAGAGCAAATCTTCGAAAACCCGCAACAAAAATAAAATACATTTTTAGCACCTGACACACATGGGTGTATGCTGTAATTTTTTTTTCATCAAAAAAAAGTTTAAACAGATCCTGCCATGAGCAATTCAAACACTTAATACAGTACGCACTCATACCAACAGGCTGCACTAGCTTCTGTGCTACTATCAGACATAGTGCATGGTGCAATAGTGATTTTGTTGCATCAGTCATTATAAAGGATTGAAGAATAAATTGTTAGAATGCAAGGTTAAAAAAGGGTTTGGTCTGCAGGTTCACTAAGATTTTTTGTAACTAGACCTGCAAAGTAACTGTCCCTTTTGTACATGCCAGATTGGCTCAATTGGCAGCACTGGTGCCCAAATCAGCAGGTTATGGGTTCAAGCCGCATTTTGGCCTATAATCTAGACTGGCAGTCGAGTGGAATATTGGGCCAGACTTTGCTGTAGCAGGGCATCTAATGGCGTCTGCCGTTAGTTAGACTCTCCCCTGCACCCTTCAGCTCAACACTTTTTTGCCCACTAAGTTTCTGAAAGTGCGAGCTGATAACAGCGCAGCGAGGGCAACAGGGCATCTGGGACCTGAATGAACAAGGCAACCAACAGAGTATCTCCTTAACCAATGAGATTTAAGGATTTGGAAATAAACAGTGGAAGGACTGAGGAGGAGAGTGAATTGAAGGGGGTCAATTCAATGTCAAATCAGATACAGAAAGAGAAATAAAGAGAGAAAAAGAAAGATTAGATTAAGAGAGAGAGAAAAAATACAGAAAGGAAACATAACAAAAAAAATGTTAAATGAAAAATTTGACATTTCAAAAATCTAAAACAATTCACAACCTGAAGGAATGAAACTCCCCTCTTATAATAGTTAATTGGCTGCACCTATTTGCAAACCAGATTTCTGATTGGTCCCCTTGGAGGACAAGACACACCCAACAGTTTCCCTGCAATGTGTAATTTGATCCTGTCTTGCCAGACTACAGAATGTGGAAGTATAGTTTGCTTTGTGAAGATCATCTATTAATAGTATTCTGCAATTGTAATTATAGTTGTCCTTGGCTGGTAAAATAAAATTCTTTATACTCTAAGGGGGAAAAATACGGTTGGTTTGCACCTCCCATTTAGCGCCTCCGGGGGCGCTAACAACTTACCACCCGAGCGCGGCGATTTTAGTGCTGCCCGCGAAATTGATCTGGCGGTTTGCGGTGGCACTAAACACTACCTCCACGATCTCCTGCACCCGGAGATTATGACGTCATCCAAGCGTGCATCGCCCCGGTAGCGCCCCAGACCGGAAATTGATTCTCGCCCCCTGCCTCAGCGCCTGGCGCTAGGAACGACAGGTAGAGGGGGACGGTTTGCAGTCAGCTGGGTGCTGGGGGAGAGCTATTTAAAGGCGTGCACTTCCTGCTTTTTCCTGTCGGCAATCAATTTTGCATACGCAGGTTGAGAGAGGGAGAGAGGTGTCTGGAGACATTTAACGCTATCCTACTTGAAGGAGTTTTGTTTGTCAGCAAAACCTTTCAGGTTCCCATTTCTGTAACCTTTATTACTACCACATTTAGAAGATTTAATGGGGGCTGTACTGGCACGGGGCATCGCCCTCCAGCTTCACCATCGGAGGCAGTGGAGACGGAGAGAGAGTGGAAAACGAGGCCAGAGGGAGGAGGGCCAACAGGGCTCTGCACAGGAGACCTTACACTCCCAGGGTATTCCGGGAGCAATTCTCATATATCCATCTGTCCGAGGAGCAGTGTTTCAGAAGGCTCCGCTTCAGCAAGGAGGTGGTCTCAGAGCAGTGCCACCTCCTGCAACCAGAGCTCCATTCTCAGCTCAGGACCAGGACGTCTCTGTCGGTGTCAGTGAAGGTGACGGTGGCTCTCAATTTCTACGCCAACGGTTCCTTCCAGGCTTCAACAGGGGATATTGCGAACATCTCCTAGTTCGCTGTCCATTGTTGCATCCGGGAGGTCACAAATGCTCTCTACAAAAGGAGAAGGGAGTACATCTCATTCCCCATGAGCTGAGACAAACAGCGTGAATGCGCATGTGGCTTCGCTGGGATAGCTGGCTTCCTCATGGTTCAGGGCGCCATTGACTGCACGCACGTGGCATTGCGGGCACCTCATGAAAATGCAGAGGTTTTCCACAACTGTAAAGGCTTCCACTCTCTGAACATCCAGTTGGTGTGCGACCACAGAAAGCGCATCCTCGCCGTCAATGCCCGCTATCCTGGCAGCAGCCACGATGCATTCATCCTGCGCCAGACTGGTGTCCCAGACCTGTTCCAACCACCGCATCACCCTCGTGGCTGGCTCCTCGGGGACAAGGGTTATCCACACTGCACCTCGCTGATGACACCGCTCCGTAACCCCAACACTCCTGCTGAGCTCCAATACAATGAGAGCCACTAGGAACTTCATTGAACAGATGATCGGTGTGCTGAAGCAACGGTTCCGGTGTCTTGACCACTCTGGAGGAGCCCTGCAGTACTCCCCCGATCGAGTATCGGTTTTCATTGTTGTGTGCTGCATGCTTCACAACCTCGCAATTCTGAGGAGCCAGCCATTGCCACCAGGGATTGGTGGACCACCTCAGGAGGAGGAAGAGGGAGGAGGAGGAGGTGGAGGAGGATGATGAAGAGGAGGAGCAGCAACAATGTGGGAGGGAGGCGCTCAATGTTGCTTCTGCAAGGGCTGTTCGTGAACGTCTCTAAGACAGCGCTTCTGATGAATGACAGAGAAGATGGCTTTTGGGATCAACAAGCACATCATTACAGCCATCCCGCAGCCCCTATTACCGGGCAAAGTTCCAATGAGCAACATGAGGAAATTTGTAACGTTTCAATAAAAATGTTTATTTTTCTGAACATCTGTGGCTTATTAAGCACAATAACAATAACAAACAAACACAACAATTCATTAACAAACAAAACTGGTTCTTACCACATCAAAATAAGTCTTAACGACATACACATCCAACTTCGTTACAAACACTTCCCCCATATGTTAGAAAAATGTTAGTTATTCGGCCTTCTTCAATGATTTCCCTTCCAACTCTACTGCTCCTCCGTAATGTGGCCCCAGTGGCTGCAGCAAGGCTGCTGAATGCTGGATCCAGAGACTGGAGATGGCCTTGAAGGACGCCCTCGACCAGCTCTGGGCCTGGAGGGCCCGGCTGCAGACTGCACCAACTCTGCATGGATGGCAGCAGTCTGGGCTGGCTGGTTTACAGGCTGTGGCAAGTGCAATGGCGGAGTGGCAGTGGTGGGAGCAGAAATACTATCATCCTGAGAGAGGACAGCACCTTCCTGCTTGACCGACACACTGCCACTCACCCGGGGCAGAACCTCAGCATCCGGAGCAATCTGCTGGAGCACAGATTGCTGGCCTGCTGTGGCACCATCAGATCCCCGGTGGACTGTGAGCGACCCAATGACGATGGCAGCAGTCAGCGCTTGCGTGGCATCAATCTGAGACTGCATGAGAACAGTCTGAGATTGGATGGCACCAACCAATGACTCGATTCTAGCACTAAGCCATTGCGTTGCCTCGGCCTGTGCTGCAATAGATGCTGCCGCCTCACCCATTACACGCGGCATGGGGTCTGGGTCCCCACGGTCTCCCTGCAAGTCAACCATCCTCTGCAATGAGGCAAGGATGGGCTCAATGGTTTGCGCACAGATGACAGCTGTGCTGGCGGCGGACTCCTCCACGCTCCTAGCCAGTGCATCCATGCTCTCGGACACCCTTGCCATTGCACCCATGAGCTCAGTATGCATGCTCATCACCTGAGGATTCATCGCCACGATATCGAGGTCCTCATCCGAGTCCTGTGCAGCAGAACTCGTGCGCGCACTCACCCTCCAGGGAGATGGCCCCCAAGCTTCCCTTCCCCCATGGCGTTGCTGCAGCCCACTGGGTCCCGGAGCTTCACCCACATCAGAGCCATTTCCTCTGCTCCCCTCCAGTGACCGCGTGGCCCCAGTATCCGATGTGTCGCCCTCGGGAGACGCAGGAGGTGAGGCTCCGGCTTGGTGTTCCTCCTCCTCTCCCGTGTCGCTGCCACTGGGAGGCTGAGGGACAGGCTGGTCAGATTGTGGCTCACTATCTGAAAGCAGGAAGGTACAAGAGTGGCTTTAATGTGAGGGCAGGGGGGCAGGAAGGAGGCAAGGAATGGAGACAGTATAGTCAGCTGGAAAGTGGGAAGGGCTCGTGTTGTGAGGGGGAAGTGGTACCGTTGCTGTCCCCAAGGGGGTCGACCTCTTCAACTGCCACAGCGCTCATGACTTGGCTCGCGATTAGTCTGTGCACTCGCTCCTCCAGCTGTGTGAGGGGATGCAGCTCCACCTGACTTCCTCCTGTGCGTTGCTGCTCCCTCCTGTTATGAGCAAGCTTGGCCTGCAAGAAAAAGGACAACGTGTGAGTGAGTGTGCAGCCATGTGTTTGGCAGATGTGCCTACTATAGTTGAATAGCCATTAATGTCTGCAAGGTGCGAGATGTGGATGTGATTTTTAGTAGATGGGCATAGTTGTTGGGTGAGTGTTGGGGATTTGGCAGTTTATACCGTCTGTGCACAGAGTGAGGTTGAGATGGTGGGATTTCGAGGTATTTCAAGCATCTACTCACCCTGACCACCCGAGTGAGGTCGTTGAACTTCTTGCGGCACTGCGTGTGAGTCCTTTGGACCAGGCTCCTGGACGATACGTAATGGGCCACCTCCCTCCACACCCTTGTAAACTCCCGGGGCACTGGCCTCCTGCCAGTGTCTGGAAACATGACTGCCCATCGGCGTTCCACAGCCACAACCAGAGCCTCCAATGCCTGGTCGCTAAACCGGTGAGCTCTCTCCCTGGGCCTCTGAGCAGCCATGATAATCATTGTTGAAGATTTGTACCTCCCCCCCCCGCCCCCGTAGACATGGATCACATTCTACCCCATGCTCCGTGTCCTAACCCCCCCCCACCCAGTGTTCCTGACCTTCTCCCTCCGAGTTCCTGATCTTCCCCCACTGTGAGCTCCTCTCCCCCTCTCCGAGCTCCCCTCTACCCTTTCCAAACTCCTCTCCCCTCTCTGAGCTCCTCTCCTCTCTCCAAACTCCTCTCTCCCCTCTCTGAGCTCCTCTCCCCCTCTGAGCTCCTCTTCAAACTCCTCTCTCCCCTCTCTGAGCTCCTCTCCCCCTCTGAGCTCCTCTCCCCCTCTCTGAGCTCCTCTCCCCCTCTGAGCTCCTCTCTCCCCTCTCTGAGCTCCTCTCCCCCTCTGAGCTCCTCTCTTCCCTCTCTGAGCTCCCCTCTCCCCTCTCTGAGCTCCTCTCTCCCCTCTCTGAGCTCCTCTCTCCCCTCTCTGAGCTCCCCTCTCCCCTCTCTGAGCTCCTCTCTCCCCTCTCCGAGCTCACCTCTCCCCTCTCTGAGCTCCTCTCTTCAAACTCCTCTCTCTCCTCTCCGAGCTCTTCTCTCCCCTCTCCCCTCTCCGAGCTCTCCCCACCCCCGAGCTCCTCTCTCCCTCCCCTCTTCGATCTCCTCCTCTCCCACCCCCATCCGATCCCCTGACCTTCTCCACAGGGAGCCGAGGAAAGCGTGCCCTGTAGGCCGCAGCCGCCGCAACATCGGGTGCACATGGTCGACTGGATCACATGTGCATGCGCCGTACCAAACAGGGGCGCATGCGCAGAGGGACTCAGAACACCATGGAAATAATCACTCCCTAGCTAATTTTTGGTGCCGGAGAGATTGATTGGCAGTCATTAACACTTATCGTGTCATTAAAAGGGTACTTACGCTTCTAATTACTAGCCGTAAATATCTGCGGTGGGTTTAGTTCGTATCTACTGCGTAAATACAGCAACTTCACGACATTCAGTGCATGTCAATGATGAGGCGGACAGTGTGATGCCGTTTTCGCGAACCTAACGGCAGAGCAGCGCAACACGGGCAGCAACTTTTAGATATTCGCATTTAACCGCGCATCTGCCCCTTGCCTGATGTTGCTGTACCATTTCCCCATAAATAATGGCGAGTGCCATTAGCCTCTCCGCTATTTTGACAGCAAAATCTGTCCCATTAAGGGCCTGCTGAATGGTAAGGTGCCGCCCTTCAGATGACCGGTTAACCTGCTCAAGTGGGTGTAATCCCATGGTAATATTCAAAAAGAGCGGGGGAGTTCAGCTCAGTGTCCTGGCCAACATTCTGCTCTCAGTCAACACCACCGAAAGCAGCAAAAAGAAAATTTGCTGCAGCTGTTGGAAATCTGAAACGAAAACCGGGAATGCTGGAAACACCGAGCAGGTCAGGCAGTATCCGTGGAGACAACAGACAAGTCAATGGGGGCCTTTCTGCGATAGTGTAAAACAGGCTGACGACTCGATATCACTCGTCTTACACTCTCACACAAAGTCAAAATTACCCCCAATGTTTCATGTTCGGCCCCTTTGTATAGAGTATGTGTGTTTTATATATATATATTATAGGGCCAGAAATTCGGGTCTCCACGGGTGAGTACGCGCTGTGTACTCACCCGTAGGCCCAACGAAAGTGCCGGTTTCGCGCATGCACTGCGCATGCGCTGGAAACCGGAACTTCTGTTCCCTTGAAGGAAGGGGTTCACAGGTCAAACGCGTGCGCCGGAGAGGCAGCGCGTACACCTGGAACTTCGGCTTTTTTTACAGGTTTCTCCGTGCGGGTAAGTCCCTAGCAGCTGCGCGTGGAAAAAGCAGGCGCAAGGCCTGCTTTTAACAAGGTAAGTGGTGAATTAAGTAAAATTAAAACATTTTTTCCACAGGTTTATTATTTTTAAATACTTTAAAGAAAGGTAAGTTTATTTTTAGCCCTGTTAAAAACTGTAATTAATTTTTTCAAAAATTTAAATTATTGTTTAAAATAATTATTTTATGTAATTTATAGTTATTTTAAAAATGTGGTTTTTAAAAAATTTATTTGAAGTTCTAGTTAGGTTTTGGGCCGATCTCTATTCATAGATTTGACAGGTCTTCCTGTCAAATCTATGAATGGAGATTCCCTGCTCCGATTGGCTCTCCATGGCCCACGTGATCCCAGGGGATGCCTCAAACTATCTGTGCCGCTGGGATCCGCGAGCACTGCACACCGGCAGCTGCAGGAGGCCCAGGACCTGAATCCCATGCGGGCCCACAGCACAACGGCAGGCGCGCTAGGTAAGTGCAGATCGGGGGCTTGCACCCGCGGGAAGCCTCCGACCCGAATTTCTGGCCCATTATCTGTCTAAACATACATACATGCATTTTCCCTCTCCCCTTTAATCTGTTCCAGTTTTGACAGAGGATCCTAACTCAAAACGTCGACTTGTCTGGTGGACCCACCGAGAGTTTCCAGCAGTCTGTTTTTGTACTAAAGTACCAAAAACAGATAGTCTGGTGACTCAGTCCCTGTTTATCAAGGTGCACAAATTGGCCACTGCATCTCCTCACAAGACAATAGTGATTATCCCTGCAGAAAAATGTAATTTGGTATTTGTAAAGCACCTTAGGACATAAAGGTGTCTTATAAATATAAGTTCTTTAGGATATGAGCTGCTTAAAGGAGAGGCTTTAATATTTCTCTCCAGCATCAGAGATTTGGGTTTTGGAATTGTACAACATCTTCCCAGAGCTGCAGAGAAGCTTTGTAAAGATCAGGATCTGGGAGCGCGGCACTGATTTAAAAATAGCAAGGAGAGAAAGATATAGGTGGCATCACTAGTGTATTGTTAGATATTTCAAGATGGCGAGGGGAGGGGGGGGTGAAGAGAGAAATAAAAGCAGCAGTAAAGGAAAACACACAAAATACTTTGACTAAAAGATTAAAATCATCTTGAAGCTAGCCTGCAAGCGGAGTAAATACTGATGCTGAATGAATCCCTCAACAATAAAAAACACAAGTACCTTAGGCAGAATAACCGAAAAGATCAAAAAGGGGGGGATTATTTGTAACCCATAAGATCCTGCTCATCATGATCATTCAAGTTTAACAAGTTGAGCCGTATGTCTTGCAGCAGTGCCCAGTCAGCAGGCCTTGACCCCCCCCCCCCCACCCCCCCGCCGCCCCCCCACTCATTATACACAGGATCAGTTACTCTACAGTGGTAATTCGGTGGATCGATTCTCACTGCCATACTACCAACTTGGCAGAATATCAAATATAGACCAGAGTAAACTAAAAAATATTTGCAAGAAGGGAGAAAGTGAGTCACGGCACAAAATTCAGATTAAGAATACATCAACCCAACTGCTTCACTAATACCCTTCAGGGAAGCAAACCTGCCGTCCTTACCCGGTCTACCCTCTATGCGACTCCAGTCCCACACCAACCTGGTTGACACTCCACTGCCCTCTGAAGTGGCCTAGCAAGCCGCTCAGTATGGGCAGCTAGCGATGGGCAACAAATGCCAGACTTTGCCAGCAACTAAGTTGTTAGTCACGTGACAATCCCCTTTTTGAATGACACACACTGTCATTCAAAATCAATTACTCATGTACACAACCTCCTACAGCTCGATGGCTCTATATCACAGCCTGCATGATGGTCCTCACTATCCCCAAAACTGACAGTGCTCACTTGGAGGAAGAACTGGTTTCTCTAGATCTGAAACTCCCTCCCTAAATCTCAGTCCTGCTGCTTCCTCCTCGCCTTTAAATACTCACGCAAAACATCTTCTGTCTATTTGGTACAACTAATTATACTACTACCCTTTGGTTATTTATCCTCTGAAGGAACTTGGCATGTTTTAGTGCATTTGTACAAGAATCGTTAAAGTAAAGTAAACACTTAGGGGGAAAAATTAGGTCGCGCCCCATTTGGGGCGCAAATATCGTCTGAACGCAAATATTAGCGCCTGGCGCTAATTATCGGCACTGACTGGAAACTTAACTTTTAACGCCCCGGGAGGTGAGTGGAGCGCTAAATCAGGCGCTGCACACCTGTCTTAAGGCGCAAAGGCCGAGGAGTGAGGTGCTACCTCAGAGCGCTGGCGAAGCTCATGTAATGTCAGTCAGCAATGGAACACACACACAATGGCACGGGCCAGTTCTTAAAGGGGATGGTTAATCTTGCTTTCCATCCACATCCTGTTCATTGCAGCCTTGAATCTCGGCCTGGAGAGACTTGCACATCAAATGTGCTGGAAAGAACAATGGAGAGTACCAGGCAAAGAGCTCAGAGTGCAGCTCCCACAGTCTCTGCTAAATCGATACAAGGAATGGCAAATCAAAATGAACCTGCAAAGTGCTGCTCAGTACCCAAAACTCCTTCACACAACGTTGAATCTCTCCAGAAGTCTCTCCCTCTCGCTCTCAGAATGCGTAGTTCAAAAATGCCACCAACAATAAAAGACAGGAAGAGGCCCCCTTTAAATAGCGCCCCCCCCAGCCCCACAGCGATTGATAGCGTTCCAGTCTTCTGATCGTTGGATGCGCCAGGCAGTAAGGCAGGGGGCGCCACTCAATTTCCGCTCCGGGGCGCCACAAGGGCGTTGCACCATGGAATGACGTCACAATCTGCGCGCGCAGGTGGTTGCAGCGGTAAAGTTTAGCGCCGCCGCACAATCTCTAGTTAAGTTCCCGAGCGGCGCAAACATCGCTGCGCCCGGGCGTTAGCGGCTTTGCGCCCCATTAGCGCCCTCTTAAGGCGCTAACGGGAGGCGCAACCAACTGAATTTTTACCCCTCAGGCTCCTATTAGGCTCATTATTCTGGCTCCAAACTCAATTTCTTTAGGAATCAGATCCAGGTTAGATTAAAATTACTGGATACAATTAGCAAAGTTGGGCGATCAGATGACACAACCACATCCACAAATACTAATTAGCTGTACTTAACCAAATTACACTTCAAAAATACAAAGCATCCTAGCAATGCTCCCGTAAGTCTTTTTTTTGGGTACTCGGCCCCTATAAGGGGCTGCATGGCCCCATTGAAAAGCCAGCTGCACGGGAGGTCCAGAGCGCTGTGCGGCCATGCTTAAAGACAACATTGCTTCCGAGGTAAATCTATATAAGAACATAAGAAGCTGCAACACAGGACTACATGCATGCTAAAAAGTGGAAGCAGGGCTAAGCAATCCCACAATCAACAGATCAGTTCAAAGTTCTGAAGTCCTGCCACATCCAGTCGTGAATGGTGGTGGACCATTAAACAACTAACGGGAGGAGGAGGCTCCATGAATATCCCCATCCTCAATGATGGTGGAGCCCAGCACGTGAGTGCAAAAGACAAGGCTGAAGCGTTTGCAACCATCTTCAGCCAGAAGTGCCGAGTGGATGATCCATATCGGCCTACTCCCGAGGTCCCCATCATCACAGAAGCCAGTCTTCAGCCAATTCGATTCACTCCACGTAATATCAAGAAACGGCTGAGCGCACTAGATACAGCAAAGGCTATGGGCCCCGACAACATCCCGGCTATCGTGCTGAAGACTTGTGCTCCAGAACTAGCCGCACCTCTAGCCAAGCTGTTTCAGTACAGCTACAACACTGGCATCTATCCAACAATGTGGAAAACTGCCCACATATGTCCTGTCCACAAAAAGCAGGACAAATCCAACCCGGCTAATTACCGCCCCATCAATCTACTCTCAATCATCAGCAAAGTGATGGAAGGTGTCATCGACAGTGCTATCAAGCGGCACTTACTCACCAATAACCTGCTCACTGATGCCCAGTTTGAGTTCCGCCAAGACCACTCGGCTCCCGACCTCATTACAGCCTTGGTCCAAACATGGACAAGGGAGCTGAATTTCAGAGGTGAGGTGAGAGTGACTGCCCTTGACATCAAGGCAGCATTTGACCGAGTGTGGCATCAAGGAGCCCCAGTAAAACTGAAGTCAATGGGAATCGGGGGGGGAAACGCTCCACTGGCTGGAGTCATACCCAGCACAAAGGAAGATAGTTGTGGTGGTTGAAGGTCAATCATCACAGCCCCAGGACATTGCTGCAGGAGTTCTCCAGGGCAATGTCCTAGGCCCAACCATCTTCAGCTGCTTCATCAATGACCTTCCCTCCAACATAAGGTCAGAAATGGGGATGTTCGCTGATGAATGCACAGTGTTCAGCGCCATTCACAACTCCTCAGATAATGAAGCAGTCCATGCCCGCATGCAACAAGACCTGGATGACGTTCAGGCTTGGGGTGGTAAGTGGCAGGTAACATTCGCGCCACAGAAGTGCCAGGCAATGACTATCTCCAACAAGCGAGAGTCTAACCACCGCCCCTTGACATTCAATGGCATTACCATCGCTGAATCCCCCACCATCAACATCCTGGGGGTCACCATTGGCCAGAAACCTAACTAGACCAGCCACCTAAATACTGTGGCAACAAGAGCAGGTCAGGCTAGGTATTCTGTGACGAGTGTCTCACCTCCTGACTCCCCAAAGCCTTTCCACCATCTACAAGGCACAAGTCAGGAGTGTGATGGAATACTCTCCACTTGCCCAGATGAGTGCAGCTCCAACAACACTCAAGACGCTCGACACCATCCAGGACAAAGCAGCCCGCTTGATTGGCACCCTATCCACCACCTTAAACATTCACTCCCTCCACCACCGGCGTACCGTGGCTGCAGTGTGGACCATCTACAAGATGCACTGCAACAACTCGCCAAGGCTTCTTCGGCAGCACCTCCCAAACCCGCGACCTCTTCCACCTAGAAGGACAAGGGCAGCAGGCGCATGGGAACACCACCACCTCCAAGTTCCCCTCCAAGACACACACCATCCTGACTTCGAAGTATATTGCCAATCCTTCATCGTCGCTGGGTCAAAATCCTGGAACACCCTCCCTAACAGCACTGTTGGAGTACCTTCACCACACGGACTACAACAGTTCAAGAAGGCAGCTCACCACCACCTTCTCAAGGGCAATTAGGGATGGGCAATAAATGCTGGCCTTGCCAGCGGCGCCCACATCCCATAAAATGAATAAATTTAAAAAAAAATAAGAAATAGGAGCAGGAATAGGCTCTTCGGCCCCTCGAGCCTGCTCCGCCATTCAATAAGATCATGGCTGATCTTCTACCTCTACTCCACTTTCCCGCACTATCCCCATATCCCTTCATTCCCCTAGAGACCAAAAATCTATCGATCTCTGTCTTGAATGTACTCAACGACTGAGCATCCACAGCCCTCTAGGGTAGAGAATTCCAAAGATTCACAACCCTTTGTGTGAAGAAATTTCTCCTCATCTCAGTCCTAAATGGCCGACCCCTTATCCTGAGACTGTGGTCCCTGGTTCCAGACTCCCCAGCCAGGGGGAAACATCCTCCCAGCATCTACCCCTGCCAAGCCCCATAAGAATTTTATAGTTATAGGTATCTATAAAAAACAAAACAGAAAAAAAAGTACCTACTGAATCCAACTAGCTCAACTTAGCTCATTCTGACTGCAGGAAAATCTGCTTATTTCAAACAGCAGCAGCAAGTCTGCTGACCTTTATTTTAGAAGGGTGCTAGCAAATTCATGCTGACATGCCCATGTAATATTTATGACTCCAGTGTTTCAGCTCAAATCAGTCATGAATTCAGCCTTATTCCAGATGAGCCACTTTTATACTGGCACGGCCTTTTCTGACGCTAGCAAACCTGCATCTGTAAACTGGTCCCCCAGCATTTATTCTGCTAAATCCAGCTCCCTTACCCCAGCAGCATGCTCATAAAGCCATTGTTTGGTTGATGTTGTTGAGTGGGCGTCAGTCTCCTGGAATCTATGATGCGGAGATGCCGGTGTTGGACTGGGGTGGACAAAAATGAGAAGTCGCACAACACCAGGTTATAGTCCAACAATTTAATTTGAAATCACGCGCTTTCGGAGCGCTGCTCCTTCGTCAGGTGAAGTGAAGGAATACAAATCAGCAAAGCATATATAGACAGAGAACAATGCCTATGTAGCGTACAATGTCAGACGACTACAGTAAATCTTTCTGACTGCCCTCCATCACACCTTGGCAGAGAGACAATCAGGCCAGTCAGGAAGGCATTACATCAAAGACACAGCAAAATACAGCTAAGAGAATGAGGTGGGGTCACAGGGGGTCCAACGTGTCAAATGCTGCAGTCTGTATGGAAAACCATAAACTTTAAGCTTTTTACTTTTTTTTAACTGGAAATCACATCTGTGAACAAGCCAACGATGACTCGAGTCTGGATGATTCTATATCATGTAGCGTGACATGACCCAAGATCCCGGTTGAGGCCGTCCTCATGGGTGCGGAACTTGGCTATCAGTTTCTGCTCGATGATTTTGCGTTGTCGTGTGTCTCGAAGGAGGGCAGTCAGAAAGATTTACTGTAGTCGTCTGAGATTGTACGCTACACAGGCATTGTTCTCTGTCTATATATGCTTTGCTGATTTGTATTCCTTCACTTCACCTGACGAAGGAGCAGTGCTCCGAAAGCTTGTGATTTCAAATAAAACTGTTGGACTATAACCTGGTGTTGTGCGACTTCTCATTTTTGTCCTGGAATCTAAATTGAGACAGTGTCAATACGCAAAGTGGAAAAAGCCTGCAGCCACTGGAGAGCAGCCTGTAAGCGATCTGACCTTATGTTGGGTTAAGTACCATGCCGGGCTGTGTTTCCAGCTTCCGATGCCTGGATCGCACACAGCTGGCAGCAGCAAAGTCGACTTGCCAGATTCACCACGTCCAGCGGCCAGGAAGCCCCACGTTTTTTTCTAAACTTGGGTCACCCACACCCGCTTACCTTAGCGAATCCAGCATGTTTACCTTGATGGTGCTGACGGCTGTGAGACCTATACACCGAGAGAGCCAGCAGCAACATATCATAGAGTAAATATGGACAAACTATTTCCACTGCCAGGAGGGTCGTTATCCCGAGGACACAGATTTAAGATCATTGTCAGAAGAATCAGAGAGGAGATGAGGAGAATTTTTTTTATGCAGCGAGTTTGATCTGGAATGCGCTGCCTGAAAGGGCGGTAGAAGCAGATTCAATAGTAACTTTCAAAAGGGAATTGGATATGTACTTCAAAAGGAAAAATTTGCAGGACTGTGGGGAAAGAGCAGGGGAGCGGGACTAATTGGAAAGCTCTTTCAAAGAGCCGGCATGGGCACGATGAGCCGAATGACCTCCTGCTGTGATGTATTCTGTGAATGTGATGTGGAGATGCCGGTGTTGGACTGGGGTGGACAAAAATGAGAAGTCGCACAACACCAGGTTATAGTCCAACAGATTTATTTAAAATTACAAGCTTTCGGAGCTGTCGCCCTTTCGTCAGGCAAAGGTACAGTGAGTGAATCTACAACATTACACCGTATATAAACACAGAAACTGCAGAGATACAATCTTTCAGGGAAGGTGTCCTTACATCAAAGACATACCAGAGCACAGCCAAGACAATGAGATGTGTCACAGGGGGTCCAACGTGTCAAATCCTGCTGTCTGCAGTTGGTTTTTTTTGGGGTTTGTTTTTTTTAGTGGTTTTTTTTAAAAACTGGAAAGACAGACAACGATGTCGAGTCACGTTCTGTAACGTGACATGAACCCGATATCCCTATTGAGGCAATCCTCATGGGTGCGGAACTTGCAGTCAAGGACATTCAGCTTCGGATCTGCGGGTTAGCGTTCTCCAAGGCGGCCTTCAAGACACACGACAACGCAAAATCATTGAGCAGAAACTGATAGCCAAGTTCCGCACCCATGAGGATGGCCTCAATAGGGATATCGGGTTCATGTCACGCTACAGAACGTGACTCGACATCGTTGTCTGTCTTTCCAGTTTTAAAAAAAAACACTAAAAAAAACAAACCCAAACAAAAACCCCAACTGCAGATTTGACACATTGGACCCCCTGTGACACATCTCATTGTCTTGGCTGTGCTCTGGTATGTCTTTGATGTAAGGACACCTTCCCTGAAAGATTGTATCTCTGCAGTTTCTGTGTTTATATACGATGTAATGTTGTAGATTCACTCACTGTACCTTTGCCTGACGAAGGGGCGACAGCTCCGAAAGCTTGTAATTTTAAATAAATCTGTTGGACTATAACCTGGTGTTGTGCGACTTCTCGTATTCTGTGAAGATAGATTTTGTGTTGCCTGGAAAAGTCTTACAAGTTTGGATTGTCCCACTTCCTAGTGCGCATGGGCCCAGTGTAACAACAACAACAGCAACAACCTGTATTTATATAGCGCCTTTAATGTAGTAAGATGTCCCAAGGCGCTGCACAAGAGCGTTGTCAAACAAAATTTGACACCGAGCCACATAAGGAGATATTAGGGCAGTTGGCCAAACAAGTAGGTTTTACGGTGCGTCTTAAAGGAGGAAAGAGAGGTGGAGAAGTGGAGAGGTTTAGGGAGGGAATTCCAGAGCTGACCATAATTGGTAACCTCACTGAAAGGCTATAAGGATGGCTGGCGTTAAATGTCAGTGGTGTGCTTTTGAGGTTGGAACTAAGGAACATTGTCGATGCACAAAACAGCAACCTTGTGGTGAGCTGTACTTAAAGTGGCTTGGGAGAGCTTGATGCTGATGTTAGGATGCTTGAAATGGGAAAAGATCCTCAGTTCTGGCACTAAAATCTAACTGAAGGGAAATCGCAGAGCATTCTGAAGTATCAAGATTTTTCATCAATAAATACATTTAAAACTTTAGATTTCAGTGACTATGGACACAGTTCCAGGCCTGGCTCATCAGACATGACAATAGTCTAGAGGAAGGAAATTAAAGAATAAATATACAGTAAGATTGTTGATTGAGGACATTTCAATAAATAGGAACATTGTTACAAGGTGCCAAGAATTAAATGCAAATTAAAAAAAAAGATACTTCAGAGTGTCTCCGGGTCGATCACAATACCTTAAATTAAAACTGGTATGTGTTTAGCTCTTAGCTGGAAAAGAAGAAATTAAACTGGAGCGAGAGCAGCCAAGAGAAAATAGGCCAATCAATCAGCTTGCCCCATTTGTATTGGGACTCCCACTGGTAGAGTTAACCACAACCCAATCACGTTGCTCCGTAATCTACATCTTTCTAGCAAGGAATATGGAAGTGAACAACAACACTTGCGAGATTCATAGCTCTGCTATACATTCACAAATCTTAAGCTGCAAAAATGTGGCATGCATCATTGCCAATGCGACTGCATCACAGACAAGAGCCGGAATTTGCTGGGGTCTGTGTGGGCGCGATTGGAGACGGGTCAGATGGAAAATTTGAAATATCTTGCAGCGGGTCGGGAATCCGCCATCACCCCGCCCCCATGCGCCTTTCCCTCAGGCGCATTTGCCGGCACGGCAGCGACCCGAACGGCAGAGGCGGGACAGCTAATTTAAATCATTATTAGGTGCTTGTCAGACCCTTAAGCGTCTTTTTCACCCCACCATTCAAATTTCCCTGGATCAGCACGGGAATCACGCAGCTCGGGAACCATGTCTGTGAACCTGAGGCGAAAGTTGAGTGGCCATTGATCCAGCTCATTAGTTCACAGCATGAAAAGTACAATAAAACATCCAATCTCACCGCTGATCACTTTCCTAAGGCAGATGCTGTTGCTGAGTGCATTGTCAGCACAGATTTAGCTTTCTAGAGGTTGCAAGTGTTTCCAGCAACGTTGGCATCCACTGTCACCTCATTGGTGGAACCTATCACACCATTGACAAATTGCTTCTGTCATCTCTACTTGACCTGCCATCTATTTCATCAGCATGGGTGCCGTTTGTATTGTCTCACCTTGGTCCTGAGAATCGGACTACGATGAGCCCCAACAACAGCAGCACCAGGCACACCCGCAGCAGCAACAACAACACCACCAACCTTCTCCTCAACCTCCTGATGCTGCACAGGACAGAGGGCATCAGCGCAGGGCTGCACTGCACTGGAGGTGATACCCCCAACACAGGGTATACAGGCAGAGGATGAGCTTCCTCAACTTGACAGAGCAACAGTGCCAAAGGAGGCTCAGACCCAGGTCACAGACATTTGCACATTGCTGGAGCAAGACCTGCAGCCCAGAGGAGCAGGTGGACACGTCTTACCAGTGGCTGTCAAAGTCACCAGCGCCCTCAACTTCTTCGCCTCAGGCTCCTTCCAGGGATCTGCAGCAGACATTTGCAACATCTCGCAGTTGGCCGCCCGCAGATACATCACACAGATCACCGATGCCCTCTTTGACAAGTCAGCCAATTATATCAACTTTGCCACTGAGCGGGCGCTGGCCTCTGCCACTCTGGCTGGCTTCCCACGGGTGCAGGGCATCATCGACTGCACACATGTGGCCATCACCCAGGAGTCTTTGTCAATGACAAGGGCTTCCACACCCTCAATGTGCAGCTGGTCTGCAACCATAGGAAGATCATCATGCATGTATGCGCCAAACTCCCTGGCAGCTACCATGACTCTTTCATCCTTCGCCAGTCCACCCTCCCTCAGCTCTTCACTCCTCCAAACAGACTTTCCGTCTGGCTGCTTGGAGACAAAGGCTATCCACTGAAGACGTAGCTCATGAGGAGACCAAGTACTGAGGCCCAGGAGAGATATAATGAAAGCCACATTTCCCCAGAAGTGTCATAGAGCAGACAATAGGCATGCTGAAAATACACTTCAGATGCCTTGACAGATCTGGAGGAGCCCTTCAGTACGCACCAGCCAGGGTCTCCAGAATCGTCAGGGTCTGCTGCGCCCTACACAGCATAGCGCAGCAGTGAGGATTAGTGCTGCATGAGGAGCAAGGCACTGAGCGCACAGGCTCTTCAGAGGAGGAGGAGGAGCATCAGCTGGAAGACGAGGAGGAGGAGGAGCTGGAGGAGCCTGCGGTCCAGATCCCACCAGCACCCGAGCACATTGCTGCCCAGGAGACATGTGATGGGTTCATCATGCCCAGATTTACTTAACTTTACGCATTACACCCATATGGCTGCCACATGCTGCACCAGGTTGGCACCACCCCACAGCAACACCATAAAACATCCTTACAATGACCAAGCTATTCCTTTCACGTTGACCACCATTACTGCAGGTAACGTTATGTCTCATCATTCACTCCTACTCACTAAGCCACTTCCAAAGATGCAGACAAATTTGTCCATGACTGGAAAATGGTGAAAATAAAGATTTTTATCTGTGACAGAAACATTGAATAAAACACCCAAGTGGCTACCCTTGTGAATCTACTTGTGTTTCATCTTTCTCTTCCACGTGCTTCTACGAGGTGCTACCCCTGTGCCTTCAGCAGAGGTAGAGGCAGCCTTCTCACTTCCCTGTTGCGACTGCACAGACCCTTTTGGCGGATGTCCTCTGGGTTTTGGAGCTTGTGATGGTCACGCAAAAGTCTGCTCCTCCTGTGACTTTGCAGGGGCAGACTCGGCCATCACTGTCCGAGGAGGCATCTGGGGCTCTGACTGAGGGGGGGCAATGGGGGAGAAGTGTGAGCGCTTTGAGAGGACGCCCACTTCCATGTCCCCTCTCACCATCATCCCTCTCATGGGCCACCTGCACTTCCCCGCTAGCAAGGAGCTGGAGAGCACCTTGCTGCACATCAGTGGGGCCATGAGGACCCACGTCTACGCTGACATCCCTCCTTGAAAGGAGGTCTATGAGCGTCTGCCATCTATTCTCCGTAGAGACCATGTTTTTTTTATTCGTTCATGGGATGTGGGCGTCGCTGGCAAGGCCAGCATTTATTGCCCGTCCCTAATTGCCCTTGAGAAGGTGGTGGTGAGCCGCCTTCTTGAACCGCTGCAGTCCGTGTGGTGAAGGTACTCCCACAGTGCTGTTTGGTAGGGAGTTCCAGGATTTTGACCCAGCGACGAGGAAGGATCGGCGATATACTTCTAAGTCAGGATGGTGTGTGACTTGGAGGGGAACTTGGAGGTGGTGGTGTTCCCATGCGCCTGCTGCCCTTGTCCTTCTAGGTGGAAGAGGTCGCGGGTTTGGGAGGTGCTGCCAAAGAAGCCTTGGCGAGTTGCTGCAGTGCATCTTGTAGATGGTCCACACAGCAGCCACGATACGCCGGTGGTGGAGGGAGTGAATGTTTAAGATGGTGGGTGGGGTGCCAATCAAGCAGGCTGCTTTGTCCTGGATGGTGTCGAACTTCTTGAGTGTTGTTGGAGCTGCACTCATTCAAGCAAGTGGAGAGTATTCCATCACACTCCTTACTTGTGCCTTGTAGATGGTGGAAAGTCAGGAGGTGAGACACTCGCCGCAGAATACCTAGCCTCTGACCTGCTCTTGTTGCCACAGTATTTATGTGGCTGGCCCAGTTAAGTTTCTGGTCAATGGTGACCCCCAAGATATTGATGGTGGGGGATTCAGCGATGGTAATGCCGTTGAATGTTAAGGGGCGGTGGTTAGACTCTCGCTTGTTGGAGATAGTCATTGCCTGGCACTTCTGTGGTGCAAATGATGTTACCTGCCACTTATCACCCCAAGCCTGAACGTCGTCCAGGTCTTGTTGCATGCAGGCATGGACTGCTTCATTATCTGAAGAGTTGTGAATGGCGCTGAACACTGCAGTCATCAGCGAACATCCCCATTTTTGACCTTATGTTGGAGGGAAGTCATTGATGAAGCAGGTTGGGCCTAGGACACGGCCCTGAGGAACTCCTGCAGCTGTGATGATTGACCTTCAACCACCACAACCATCTTCCTTTGTGCTAGGTATGACTCCAGCCAGTGGAGCGT
Organism: Squalus acanthias; assembly: GCA_030390025.1. NCBI lineage: Eukaryota > Metazoa > Chordata > Chondrichthyes > Squaliformes > Squalidae > Squalus > Squalus acanthias. The sequence goes on along the minus strand of CM059444.1, from coordinate 11,285,931 downwards.
TTCCCCCCCGATTCCCATTGACTTCAGTTTTAGTAGGGCTCCTTGATGCCACACTTGGTCAAATGCTGTCTTGATGTCAAGGGCAGCCACTCGCACCTCACCTCTGGAGTCCATGTTTGGACCAAGGCTCTAATGAGGTCGGGAGCCGAGTGGTCTTGGCGGAACCCAAACTGGGCATCAGTGAGCAGGTTATTGGTGAGTAAGTGCCGCTTGATAGCACTGTCGATGACACCTTCCATCACTTTGCTGATGATTGAGAGTAGACTGATGGGGCGGTAATTGGCCAGGTTGGATTTGTCCTGCTTTTTGTGGAGAGGACATACCTGGGCAGTTTTCCACTTGGTCGGCCAGTGTTGTAGCTATACTGGAACAGCTTGGCTAGAGGCACAGCTAGTTCTGGAGCACATGTCTTCAGCACAATAGCCGGGATGTTGTCGGGGCCTGTAGCCTTTGCTGTATCCAGTGCACTCAGCCGTTTCTTGATATCACGTGGAGTGAATCGAATTGGCTGAAGACTGGCTTCTGTGATGGTGGGGACCTCAGGAGTAGGCCGACATGGATCATCCACTCAGCACTTCTGGCTGAAGATGGTTGCAAACGCTTCAGCCTTGTCTTTTGCAGTCACGTGCTGGGCTCCACCATCATTAAGGATGGGGATATTCATGGAGCCGCCTCCTCCTCCCTTTAGTTGTATTAATGGTCCACCACCATTCACGATTGGATGTGGCATCACTTAGCCCTGTCTGTAGCATGCTGCTTCCACTTTTTAAGCATGCATGTAGTCCTGTGTTGCAGCTTCCCTAGGTTGGCACTTTGTTTTTAGGTACGCCTAGTGCTGCTCTTCTACACTCCTTATTAAACCAGGGTTGGTCCCCTGGCTTGATGGTTAATCTATCCCATTTAGCATGGTGGTGCCACACAACATGATGGAGGGTGTCCTCAGTCTCCACAATGACTGCTGTATCTGCAACAGGTAGATTGGTGAGGACGAGGTCAAGTAGGTTTTTCCCCTTGTGTTGGTTCTCTCACCACCTGTTGCAGGCCCAGACTGGCAGCTATGTCCTTCAGGACTCAACCAGCTATGGTGCTACTGAGCCACTCTTGGTGACAGACATTGAAGTCCCCCATTCTGTGTCCTTGCTACTCTCAGTGCTTGTTCCAAGTGGTGTTCAACATGTTGATGTTGGTGAGGAGGACTTTGCAGGGTTGACTGGGCTGGGTGTGCCGTTGCTGTGCCTGTAGCCGGTGCCGAGGTCGATGCTGGGTGGTCCGTCCGGTTTCATTCTTATTATTGTGTTTCACAGCGGTTTGTTACAACTGAGTGGCTTGTTAGGCCATTTCAGTCAACCACGTTGCTGAGTCACATACACCAGATCAGGTAAGGACGGCAGATTTCCTTCCCATATGGGTTTTTACGACAATCCGATAGTTTTATGGTAACCATTGCTGATACTAGCTTTTTATTCCAGATTTATTTAATTAACTGAATTTAAATACCCCAGCCTACCGTGGTGGGATTTGAACTCACGTCTCTGGATCATTAGTCTAGGTTGCTGGATTACTAGCCCAGTGACATTACCACTACACTACTGTTCCCTTGGTGCTCTTATGAGTGGGGCATTAGCTGCTCCATGTAGGTGGCCATCCTATCCATGGAAGAGCCTACAGTTGCCATCACCTGTGAAACAGTGGTGATCATGTTGGAGATGGACTCCTGCATTCTCTGCACATTTGCAGACATCACGCTCGCAAAACCTATCAAAGCCTCCTGCACTTTTTGCTTCACCTCCAGGAATCGCCCTCTTTCTTGATGGCCCCCGAGGCTCAGCGTCTGCATGCAGCTGAGCAGAGCTGGGAGCGTCTTGTGCCCTGCGGCGAGGATTCTCCACTGCTGTCCCTGTCTCCACCATCTGCTCTTGCTCACTTGTAAGTTGTGAGACTCCAGGTGACAACACTACTCTATCTCACGTGGGACCCACCGAGGTGTAAGTATCTGCGCTGGTGCTGGGTGCTCTTATGTCTGGTGACGGTGTGTCCTCAGAGGCTGGAGGCTCCTCTGAGGAGTCTTCTTCCTCTTGCTCCTGGACAGTGGGGGCGAGGGTTGGGCTCTTGATGGACCTGTGGGAGAGTAAAGAGATGAGTGAGGATGTCATATGAAGAATGGGTACAGATACCATTATGCACATGATGACCATTCACTGGCTGCTGACATCTGTTCCCATATGAGTGACTGATGTATGCCATGTGGCTGTATGAGATGTAATTCTGTCACCAGGTTGCTGAGAGGTCCCCCTCTCTCTGTCTCCCACCTCCAGCTGCTTGGCGACTCCAGAGACTTCCAAGGCAGCCTCCTCTGCTGATGTTAGGATGACCAACGATGGAGGGCCACCTCCGGTTCTCTCCCTCTCCCTCCTATTGTGGGCTCTCTTTTCCTGCAAGGAGGGAAAGAAAAGAAGGTTGAGTGAGAGTGATGGACTGAGTGTAAGGAATGGATGGGTTAGATCTGTAGAGGGAGACTATGATGGAGTGGGGTGGCAATGTCAAGTGACCTCCTTGTGTGTTGTTAGTTGGTATGATTACATTGCGATGAGGGTGAGTGTGAGGGGTGGCTAGTCAGATGGGGATGTGAAAATGCAAATAGAGAGAGGGATAGGTGGGCATGCAGGGTATATTGGTGTGAGTAAGGATGTGCAGGAGTAGGGTAGGGAAGGCAGAGTGATGGGGATGTGATGAGAGGCGCAGCAGGATGAAGTTGAGTGTGGCTTTGTACTCACCTTTCCTGATCCAATGAGATCATTGAAACGTTTCCGGCACTGCACCCAGGTCCTCCTGAACACATCCCTGCTGTTTATCTTCTCTGTTATTGGGAGCCAGATTCCTTTTGTCTCCTGGGGAGGTTATTTTCGCCCATTAGCAGGGAAGAGGACCTCCCTATGTGCTCTCACTCCCTCCACAAGCTTATGGAGGGAGTCATCGGAGAACCTGGGTGCAGCCCTCTGTCTCTGTGCAGTCATGTTTGGCACTCTTTGTAGCAGTCCAATTGTGCAGTGCGCTGCCTGCACACTCCTAGATGAACCTTCAAATTCAATGTGGCCATGGCCCCTTTAAATATCCCGGCTGAAAACACGTCATTGCTGACGTCATCAGACCCGCACCATTTAATTGGGCCGGGTAACGCGCAGGGCGGGCTTAATAGGCCCCGTTAACGGAAAGTCGATCTCAGGAGCGGCATGGGATGAAGAACAGGGTCGCGACCCGCCACCGCGACCCGCCACCGTGACCCACCACCGCGACCCGCCACCGCGACCCGCAGCGCAACCGCGACCCACCACCGCGACCCGCCACCGCGACCCGCCACCGCGACCCACCACCGCGACCCGCCACCGCGACCCGCCACCGCGACCCGCAGCGCAAGCGCGACCCACCACCGCGACCCGCCACCGCGACCCGCCACCGCGACCCGCCACCGCGACCCGCAGCGCAAGCGCGACCCACCACCGCGACCCGCCACCGCGACCCGCCACCGCGACCCGCCACCGCGACCCGCAGCGCAACCGCGACCCACCACCGCGACCCGCCACCGCGACCCGCCACCGCGACCCGCCACCGCGACCCGCATTGTGACCTGCCCAGGTACAGAAAATTCCGGCCAAGATTTTTACTTTGTTATCATATGCACCCTTCAGGTGAAACTTCTAGGGAAAAATTACATTCACCATTTTTGTTTGCTACAGAATACTGCTTTGTGCGAGAGCCTTAGCTGGATCGCAGTCACAAAACACTACTCACGGATGTTTGAAGGAGGCAGTATGGAATATTGTCTTGTAGATTGCTTATTACATCTACAAAAAGTGGACACAGTAAGTATTGCTTTGATAGAATTCAGAAGCTACCTAGCTTGGGAAACGAAAGTCACATTGGGCAGGAGGTTTCAGGAGAAGGACTCAGAATTGCATCTCAGCAGTCAGACCTAGAAGTGCTTGATGCGGTTTGATGAGAAGTGGGACATTCTGTTTTCTGAACACAGATTTTCATCTTGAACACACACACCTACCATTAAATGGCATCACTGCCCTGGTGCTTGTGCAGTGTTTAATGCTGCGTCTTAACCAGATTTTCTTGAGTTATGTGCAGCGATGTACTTTACGAAGGGCTTTATTAAGTAGTGAGTCTATAAAGAGGTGGATGGAAAACTCATGGTTGAAATATGTTAGGCAAACAACATTCGGCCAAACCACATTAAGCGATATATTGAGCAATCTACTCGAGACATCTTGAACACGTTGCTAATTACTTCCTTATTACAGTGGAACTTCACAGAAGAGTCCTTGGGGGAGAAATTCAGCTGCTTTGTGCCTCCCATTAGCGCCTGGGAGGGGGGGGCGGGCGCGGCAAATTCAACGATGCCTGCGAACTTCCCTGTCGGTTTACCGCTGGCACTAACACTTACCGCCCCGCCCTCTAGCGCCTCGCAGATCGTGACGTCATAAAGTGCGCAGCGCCCCGGATGTGAAATCGCCTCCCGCCCCCTGCTGTATCGCCGGGGCATCAGCAACGGCAGGAAGAGGAGGCGTTGTCACCTCAGCTGGTCGCTTGGGGAGCGCGAATTAAAGGCAGTGGTTTTCAGGTAGGCCAAACTTTATTCTTTGCACCAGTCTGGTGCCTGCTGAAAGTTTTCGATGCTTTATTGCTGTGAGATGTCCGAGCCCTCCACTCTCTGAGAGTGTTTGGGGCTGTAGCGGCAGTCGCGCAGGTCGCCTGGCAACACAGAACTGAGCAGAAGTATGTTGTGCACCATCCCTTTAAGCGAGGGAAGCAGCCTCCGATGCCGGTATCTTTGCACTCCACATTGTTCAGCGCTCTGCCGCTACCGCCCCGCTCTCGGACTTTAGCGCCCTAAGAGAAGTGGTTAGCGCTTGATTTAGCGCTGCACTTCCCTCTTGGAGCGCTAAAAGCTCAATTTCCCGGGACCAGAAAATGATTATCGCCTGGCGATACTTTTCCGAGATTTCAAAAGGTATCGGGCGATACGGAATTTCTAGCCCAATTTTGGTAAATTTCAGAAGCTAGAGTAAAAAATTGATAGTGGGGAAAAAACGTCAGTGAATTTTTGTACTAAGCAGTGGAATAAGTTACAAGGAAGGCAACTGGCGCAAACTGTACTGATTGGAAATGGATCGAACCAGTTCAGAGCAAAAAGCTGTGGTGAGCAGGCAAGTAATTGGGGTTGAGATCTATCAGAAATAGGACAAGTTTATTTGTTCATATGGCCCTTTCCTGCTTATGTACTAGGACGTTTACTCGTTACAAGACCTCAAAAAGAGTATTAAAAGGAGTCAGTTTAAATGGCTGATCATAATTCAACTCTGAAAGTGTGAATTAGGGAGGTACCAAATATATGTGGCTTCCCCATTCACATCCATTAATACTTAGGCACAGTGATCAAAGATAACAAACCATATATATGTTTACAGCATAAGGTGGCTGTTCAGCTCATTGGCTGGAATTTTCACATTGCAGAGTGTGCGAGTTTGGGAGTGGGTCGGCAGTTAAAAGCGCTGAAATTGACAGCGTGTTGGGAACCCGCCGTCATCCCGCCGACATCCGCCTTTAACTGGGGCGCGTTGCGAAGCACGTCACGGACCCGCTCGGGAGAGGCGGGCGGCCTTATTGAGGTAGTTAACTGCTGGTTGAGAGACCCTTAACACCCTTTTTAACGTGAGGTTTCAACTTTAACTGGTTGCGCACGGGATTCGCGCTCCTCGGGAAGCTCGCCTGTGAAGGGGAGGCGGAAGCTCAGTGGCCGTTGTGCTACTTCATTAATTGACAGCTGGAAAAAGTATATAAGTACTCACACCTTACACCTGCTTCCTTGCCTTTCAGGAGTTTGCAGGTGATTTCTGCAACCTCGGAAGCCACTCTCGCCACATTGTTCGTCACTCTCAGTACATTGGAGGATTGTGCTTCTGATCTTAACTTTACCTGGCATCTTTCAGATCAGCATGGGTGCCGCTTATGCTGTCTTACCTTGGACCTTAGATTCGGACCAAGATGAGCTCCAGCACCAACATGACAAGCAACACCAGCAGCCTTCTCCTCACCGATCTGATGCTCCACAGGGGAGAAGGGATCAGCACAGGACTGCACCGCGCCGCAGGCGATACCCCCAACACAGGGTATACAGGCAGAGGATGAGCTTCCTGGACATGACTGAGCAGCAGTGCTTCAGGAGGTTCAGGGTATCGTGCCAGGTCATCGCAGACATTTGTAGCTTGCTGGAAGAAGACCTACTGCCCAGAGGACCTGGTGGACACTCCTTACCAGTGGCTGTCAAAGTCACCACCGCCCTCAACTTCTTCGCCTCAGGCTCCTTCCAGGGATCTGCAGCAGACATTTGCAGGATCTCGCAGTTGGCTGCCCACAAATGCATCACCCAGGTGACAGATGCCATGTTTCACAAGTCAGCTAATTATGTAAACTTTGTCACTGATGAAGCCAGTGTTACTGAGTGGGCGCTCGGCTTTGCGGCTCTAGCTGGCTTCCCACAGGTGCAGGGCCTCATCGACTGCACACATGTGGCCATCAGGGCACTCCCAGATCACCCAGGAGTGTTTGTAAACCGGAAGGGCTTCCACTCCCTCAATGTGCAGCTCGTCTGCAACTATCTGGAGCAGCCCTTCAGTACACACCAGCCAGGGTCTCCAGAATCATCGTTGTTTGCTGCGCACTGCACAACGTAGCGCAGCAGCGAGGATTGGAGCTGCAGGAGCAGCAAGACGCAGAGAGCACAGCTTCTTCAGAGGAGGAGGAGGAACAGGCGGTACACGAGGAGGAGGAGGAGGAACCTGAGGTGGAGATGGCACCAGCAGCGGCGCACATTGCTGCCCGGGAGGCCCGAGATGGCCTCATCATGACCTGATTTACTTAGGTTGCACCAGTGCACCCATCTGGCTCCCAGATGCTGTACCAACTTCCCCCACCCCCCAACCCCCAACAACACCATAAAGCATCCCTACAATGGCCAAGCCATTCCTGTCACCCAAACCCCCATTGCTCGAGGTTAAGTAATGTCTCACCATTCACTCCAAGTGACAAGGCCACATCCCAGGTAGCTGGCAAAACTGGACAAGACAGGAAAGTAGTGCAAAGAAATAAATTTATGTGCGTCATAAATAGAACTGAAACCTAACACTTAACATTTTGGCAAACTCCCACATGCATGCCCTTGTGCATTTACGATTGTGTCTTTTTTTTCCCGAGGGCTTTTACAAGGTACAACCCCTGTGGCTTCAGCAGAGGTAGAGATAGGCTGCTCACTTCCCTGCTGTGACTGCTTAGACACCTTTGGTGGACGTCCTCTGGGTTTTAGGGCCTGTGAGTTCCCAGCCAAAGACTGCTCCTCCTGCAACTGTGCAGGGGCAGACTCGGCCATCGGGATCCGAGGCAGCATGTGGGGCTCTGACTGAGGGGGAGGCAACGGGGGGAGAAGTGGGAGCGCTTTGACAGAACCTCCACTTCCATGTCCCCTCTCACCATCATCCCTATCATGGGCCACCTGCAATTCCCTGCTAGCAAGGAGCTGGACAGCACCTTGCTGCACATCAGTTCGGCGATGAACGCCCAAGTCTATGGGAGTCTCCACTGCTGTCCTTGTCTCCACCATCTGCTCTTGCTCACTTGTGATGTGTGAGACACCAAGCGACAACACTACTCTATGTCTCGCAGGACCCACCGATGTGCGCCTATCTGTGCTGGTGTTGGGTGCGCATGGGTCTGGTGACGATGCACCCTCAGAGACTACAGCTTCCTCTGAGGAGTCATCTTCCTCCTCCGGCTGGACAGTGGGGGGAGGGGGGCGGGGGCAGGGGCGGGGCATTTGATGGACCTGTGGGAGAGTAAAGAGATGAATTCGAAGTCTTATGATAAGAATGTGTAACGATACCATTATGCACATGATGATATTTCACTGGCTGCTGACATCAGTCACCATGAGTGACTGTTGTATGCCATGCGGGATATTTAATTCTGTCACCATATTGCTGGGAGGTTCCCCTCTCTCCGTCTCCCACCGCCAGCAGCTCTCACTCCACTTATTTCGAGAGCCTCCTCCTATGCAGGCATCAAATTTGTGTATATTGGAGGGCCACCTCCGGTTCTCTCTTTCTCTCCTGTTCTGCGCTCTCTTCTCCTGCAAAGAGGGAAAGAAGAGAACTTCGAGTGAGAGTGATGGAATGAGTGTAAGGGATGTATGGGCTACATCTGTAGAGGGTGACTATGAGGGAGTGGCGTGACAATGCCAAATGGACTCCTTCTGTGGCGTTACTTCCTATGATTGCATTAGAATGAGGGTGAGTGTCAGATGGGGATGTGAGTAGGTGCATAGAGAGTGAGGGATGGGTGCACCTGCACTTGGTGTGAGGATTGACGTGCAGGAATAGGCTTGGCAAGGCAGAGTGATGGGGTTGGGGTGACAGGCACATCAGGATGTAGTTGAATGTGGCATTGCACTCACCTTTCCTGACCTCATTAGATCATTAAATGTCTTCCAGCATTGAATCCAGGAGGGGCTGACAACATCCTTCCTGCTCCCTCTTAGGCGATCTCCAGCCATGCCCTGTTGGTTTCTCTGGCTGTTCTTTTCCTGCCGCTGCCGGGGAATAGGACCTCCCTGCGTGCTCTGACTCCCTGGACCAGGACTTCCAGGGAGGCATCTGAGAACCTGGGCGCAGCCTTCTGTCGCTGTGACTCTGTGTTTGCTTGCCCCCACACAAATCTCTTCGATACAGACCAATAGCCACCTCTCCCAACCACCTGTATGCCTCCTCCAGCAACCTTTAACTGTGATGTGTGCAAGGCTTCTTTAAATATCTGAGCTGAAAGTGAGTCATCGGTGATGTCATCAGACCCGCTCCATTTAATTGGCCGGGAAACCCTCATGACTGTTTCAATTGATCCAATTCAGTTAAACGCGCAGAGCAGAACGCGCTGTTGAAAACTTCGGGATAGCAACCCGCTATGTGGCCCGCCCGCACCCGCCCCAACTCTAAGATAAAAATTCCGGCCATTGTGTCTGTACCAACTCTTTGCTAGAACATTAATCCATAGCCCTTGTGTGCTGTGACAGCATTGGTTTTATTTGTAGCAGAAGATTATTAACGGCAAAAGTCAAAACTTCAGTGCCAATACTCTCTTTCCATCATAGCCCATGCATTTTGGGATTTTTCTAGTACTGGCAATTCTCTTACCCATTATGCTGCCAATTCTTCCATACCCAGCCTCATTGGCACCTAGACTGTAGCCAAGGAGATGGACGTTCTTTGAAAATGGCATCCTCCTGGAAGAAAAAGAGATTCAAGTCCATTTGCTACCAGTTGAGGTAAGGGGTAAAGAGGAGGTTTGATGTAGTTACGTGGATAGACTGGCGAAGCTGGGGTTGTTCTCCTTGGAGCAGAGAAGGCCAAGAGGAGGTTTGATAGAGGTGTTTAAAATCATGAAGGGTATAGATAGAGTAAATAAAGAGAAACTCTTTCCAATGGCTGAAGGGTCGATAACCAGAGGGCACAGATTTAAGGTGATTGGCAAAAGAACCTGAAGCGACATGAGGAAAACTTTTTACGCAGCGAGTGGTTAGGATTTGGAATGGACTGCCTGATAGGGTGGTGGGTACAGATTCAATAGCAGCCTTCAAAAGGGAATAGGATAAATACTTGAAGGAGAAAAAAATTGCAGGGATATAGGGAAAGAGTAGGGGAGTGGGACTAACTGGATTGCTCGTCGAAAGAGCCGGTGCAGACTCGATGGGCCGAATGGCCTCCTTCTGTGCTGTACTATTCTATGATTCTATGATTCTAGTTTTGAGGAGAGACATCACATTGTTCTGTGTTTTGAGAATACCATCCTGCCTGGACAATGATTTTTGTCTTAAAAGATACAGGGCAATGGCATTACACAAATAGGAACATAGGAACAGGAGGAGGCCATTCAGCCCCTCGAGCTTGTTCCGCCATTCAATTAGATCATGGCTGATCTGTACCTCAACTCCCTTTACCCAGTTTGGTTCTGTAACCTTGATATCCTTCCTTTCCTAACAAAAAATTATCAATCTCAGTTTTGAAATTTTCAATTGTCAACAGCTTTTTGAGGGAGAGAGTTGCAGATTTCCACTAGAATCTCCCACTCTTCTTCAAATAATGCCATGAGATCTTGGACATGAATCTAAACAGCCAGACTCCGCTGAACATCTCATCCAAAAAGACGGCATGTCTGACAATGCAACGCTTCCTCAGTACTGCATTGAAGTGGCAACCAAGACTATGTGCTCAAGTCCTGGAGTGGGACTTGTGCCCACAACCGAGAGTGCTACCAACTAAATCAGGCCGACACCAAGAAGAACACTGCCTAAATAGTTTGAATCCATTTGAACGGCCCATTTAACTTGAAATCACTCCCTCCTATATCAAGATGATAAAACCACTCCACCCGATCCAGAGAGGTTTGCCGTCTGGACCAGTAAGTTTCCTGACTTTTCTGAGCCAAAATATTGCGTCTAATAAAAATTGTCAGAACATGTGGAGTCAGGGGACAAGTAGCAGAATGGATAGCAAGCTGGCTACAAAACAGAAAACAGAGAGTAGGGGTTAAAGGTGGTGTTCCGCAAGGATCGGTGCTGGGACCACTGTTGTTCACCATTTACATAAACGATTTGGCCTCAGGAATCGGAAGTGCAATTTCAAAATTTGGGGACAACACCAAATTAGGGGGTGTAGTTAACACAAAGGATTAGAGAAAATTGCTCAAGCAATTCATCATCAAAAAAAATGGCCACCCACCTGCGAGACGAGACTAGCAGCTCTTCTCTGCATAGATGCATAGAATTGTACAGCACAGAAGGAGGCCATTCGGCCCATCTGGTCTGTGCCGGCCGACAAAGAGCTATCCAGCCTAATCCCACTTTCCAGCACTTGGTCCGTAGCCTTGTGGGTTACGGCACTTCAAGTGCATATCCAAGTACTTTTTAAATGTGATGAGGGTCTCTGCCTCTACCACCCTTTCAGGCAGTGAGTTCCAGACCCCCACCACCCTCTGGGTGAAAAAATTTCTCCTCAAATCCCCTCTAAACCTCCGACCAATTACTTTAAATCTATGCCCCCTGGTTATTGACCCTTCTGCTAAGGGGAATAGATCCTTCCTATCCACTCTATCTAGGCCCCTCATAATTTTATACACCTCAATTAGGTCTCCCCTCAGCCTCCTCTGTTCCCAAGAAATCAACCCCAGCCTATCCAATCTTTCCTCATAGCTAAAATTCCCCAGCCCAGGCAACATCCTCGTAAATATCTCCTCTGCACCCTCTCTAGTGTAATCACATCCTTCCTGTAATGTGGTGACCAGAACTGCATACCACAAAAAAGCAATCCGTCGCCCAAAGAGCTGCTTAGAGAGCCACAATATCACCGTGTCCCCCAAACAAATAGACTCGACTGGGCCCCCTGAATGAATTTGAATATTAATATGCGTGTGGTTGGAAACAACTTGCTGCTGATCGAGAGGTTGTGAAAGTCCTTTAGAAACAACTTTCTAATTGTGTAAATGAGAGAGAGCAAAACAACGAAACATTGCAATTGCTTAGTTAAATTAAACATTAATGGTTTGTGAACAACAATCTCTGTGGTGAAATTGAGTGGGTGGTTAATGAATTTTCAATTACGGGAAGAACATTTGCACTTGATAAAGTGCAACGTCTCCCAAAATCCACTCCTCACAAAAGTGAGTCATTGAAATTTAATAGCTGTATTAAAAGTATTAAATGCCTTTCCTGTATTTAAGTATTTATATTTACATCGACATACTTTCAAAAGCAATGGTACTAACTGTGCAGATCAAATGCTTATTCTGGGTCAGGGTAGAGAAAGTTCTAGAACTATTGGATGCTGGCGGATTTCCCCCCCCCGTCTCCTGAAGGCCCCCCGGGCGACAGCAACCTCCAATCACCTCGTCCCTCGCTCTTCGTCAGCCCAGGCAGTGATGTCAGCAGGCGATTCGGCAGTGAAGGCCAGCGTCTACCTGACCGCCATACATTTTCCAGCAGAGTTTATTGGACAAGAATCAAGAGCTGGCTGATTTTTCTTCCCCTCCCGCCATTCCTCACCCTGGGGTGTCGAGGCCAGCTGTAACCTTCTAACTGCTGCCCCGGCTGAGATCAGCTGACCTGGTGCAGGCCAGCGTTTGACCACCTTGTCCGAATGGCTCAACACTATGCAGGGTAGCGTGGGAACAGGAGGAGGCCATTCAGCCCCTCCAGCCTGTTCCACCATTCATGGCTGATCTGTATCTTAACTCCATTTACTCACCTTAGTTCCGTAATCCTTAACATCTTTGCCGAACAAAAATCTATCAATCTCAGTTTCTAAATTTTCAATTGACCCCCAGTCTCAACAGTTTTTTGGGGAAGAGAGTTCCAGATTCCCACTACCCTTTGTGTGAAGAAGTGCTTCCTGATTTCACTCCTGAACGGCCTAGCTCTAATTTTAAGGTATTGCCCCTTTGTTCTGGACTCCCCCACCAGAGGAAATAGTTTCTCTCTATCTACCCTATCAACTCCTTTAATCATCTTCAACACCTCAATTAGATCACGCCTCAACCTTCTATTCTCAAGGGAATATAAGCCTAGTCTACGTAACCTGTCCTCATAATTTAATGCTTTTAGCCCCGCTATCATTCTGATTTGTTGACTTACTGATACATTAGGGCAGATTTTTTCTCTTTCTGTACCCCGCCTGCAAGGAAAGAGATGTGCCCAAGGTTGCTGTCCTGGGCCATTTGCCACGCTCAGTCCCAGTGCAGGTCTGGCCCCTGAGTGGGCCTGGACCCTGACAGCAGGACTGAGAGGCTTGCAGCTGCCATCTTGACTGCCAGCATTCTGGTCTTAAGATTGTTTGTGGTGTTGGGGGGTGGGGTGGGGTGGGGGAGGAGGTGGAGTTTAAATTAGAAGAATCAACTTGCCTGCGTTGACCTTCGGTGTCCCCCTCCTCCCTGGGAAAACCCACAGTCCCACCGATCTGTGGGGGTCCCGGTGTGCCCCCCAACACCTGCTTACTTTGTGCACCCCTCCTTGCCTCATAATTGGGATCGTTGGGTGCCCAAGTGAAGTGGGAGGCCAGGCATGTCCTCTCCCACCTCATTTAAATGGTGATGTCAGGCTTGGGTCCATTCCGTCTGGGGTACCCCGGGGACATCCTGGTGTGGAGTAGCAGGGGGCGGGGAGCTGGTGTAACCGGTCTCCATCCCTTTTCCCACTTCGCTGCACCTGGGAACCGAGTGTTCCCTTAGGCACTGCGATGAGGAAATTCTCCTCTATCATGCCTGTGCATTAACACAACACATGTTCTACAGCAAAAGCCCCTGTTTGAGCAGATGACAGCTTCTTTCAGGAGGTAGGAGAGGGAGTCCCTGGGAGTGTCAGTATTTGCAGGGGATCTCCCACACAGAATGTTTGAAAATCACTGCACTGCAGTGATACAGACCCTAAACCCACCAAGGTGAATATGCAGAGATAGAGGACGGAGCTGCCTAGGCCCAAAGTTCTGGAATTCCCTCCCTAAAACCCTACACCTCTCTACCTCTCTCTCCTTTAAGTCGCTTCTCAAAACCTACCTCTTTAACCAAGGGGGCTGGATTTTGCCAATGGGGAGCTTTTGGAGGCGGGACTCCCACTTGTCAGGTTTTAGTCCCGCCTTCATCGACTTCTGGCCAACCCACGCTATTTTCCCTTGATTGACCTTGTTAAGCCCGCCCAGCGGGCTTAGCAGGCCAATTAAGAGAAAGCCGGCTGCAGAGAATGTCAACGTATGATGTTTCATCTGTCAAAAGTTTTTGACAGATGAATTGTCATCGTTTGACAGCTCTGTGAAGCTGTCAAACACTGACATTCTCTGTAGTTTGATGAGGTCTTGAGTTCAAGACCTCATCATACCTCTTTCTTTTGCAGAAATTAGATGGTTGCTGCATTGGAGAATGCAACGGCCATCTGTCATCTCTACCGCGGAGGTGCGAGACTCTCCGCATACCCACCGACTGAAGCCTGCAGGAAGAAACAAAGGTAAGTACACTTTACTAACACTTTCCACTTACCTCAGATACTCACCTCTCCACACTTGCACCCATCACTTACCTTCACAGCGCACTTTTGCACCCCCCCAACCCCCACAGACCCACTGCTCGCCTCGGTGACCCTGGCGGGGTTCAGAGCCTTCGGGAAGCCCGTACTTGTGAGGGCAAAATGGTGATAAGCCTATTTTCTGCCTGTTAACTGCCTGTTAACAGTTAAGTGGCTGTAGTCCCTTCTCGCCTCCAAGGAGACGGGACCCGGCGCGGGTCGGCTACCCGCCTCCTGGGAAGATGGCACCAGCCCCCAAATTATGCCATTTTCCCGGCAGTCCCGCCTCCATACCCGCCTCCCCAGGGCTGGCAAGATCGCGCCCCAAGTTTTTGATCACTTGCCCTAATATCTCCTTACTTGGCTACCCGGTGTCAAATGCTGTCAGATAACGTTCCTGTGAAGTGCCCTGGGACTTTTGCCTACATTAAAGGTGCAAGTTGTTGTTGATTGGTGGTGAAGTGCAGGGACCCAGTATTACACAGCTTGTTGACTTGAGCTGCTAAACTGGTCTGACTCTAAAGAAGCAGTCTTGCGCCCTTGTCTTGTGCTCATATGATATCAATACAGGCTACAGGGTTGAGCCTAAGAAGCTTTTTGCTGCTAATGTAACATCATCCGATTTTCAGATCTCCACTAACAAAGTCAGCAGAGTTTGGGGAAGGTGGAGGCAGAACTAGCTGGCAATGGTCTTTTCGGACTTTTTCATTATCTTCATCTTCTCCTGCCCACCTCAAAGCTCATCATCCTCAATGTCTGTCCCTGAACAAAAGTACCCTCTGCCTTCTGCAGCTCCTGACTACCCCCTCCTCTGGCTCACCACCTGCTCTGACACGAATGCTACTCCACCACTGTCTTTTCACATTCAACGGGGCTCATGCCCATTAAGTCATGGATGGGTTGTGGGCCACCTTCAAAAGTTTCCCCTAGTACGCAAGGATTCAAATTCATGGGCCGCAGACATAAGTGCGTGGAACGTTCAACTGGGGCAGGCTAGCCACTGCCAGATATAGCTTGACCACCTTAGGGAGTGCGGCCACTGCCCCTCTGAGGACCAAATCTCTGATGACCTGTCACATCCTGGGAGGTAAGAATGAGCCCAAACTTCTCTTCTTTAGCACCAACTCCCTCCTCAGACCTGCCTCTCTCCCAACCACCAGCCTCACCTCTGAATCAGGGTTGCCAACCCTCCAGGGTTGTCCGGGTGTCTCCAGGAATGAAAGATTAATCTCCAGGACACTGCTGCGAGTAAACTGGGAGAAAAATCATAGGGGCATTAAAAAAGAATTGTGTGTTTTTTGTCATTTTCTTTGAACACTTTAATTTATTAGTTGTAGAAAATGTTAGCGATGGGGGGAGCGAAGGCTGTTTGACCGGGCGGAGTGGTTGGAGACCCCCACGTTCAGTGAGGGAGCAGAGATCCAGAGACCCCCACGTTCAGTGAGGGAGCAGAGATCCAGAGACCCCCACGTTCAGTAAGGGAGCAGAGATCCAGAGACCCCCACCTTCAGTAAGGGAGCAGAGTTCCAGAGACCCCCACCTTCAGTGAGGGAGCAGAGTTCCAGAGACCCCCACCTTCAGTGGACCCCCACCTTCAGAGATCCAGAGACCCCCACCTTCAGTGAGAGAGCAGAGATCCAGAGACCCCCACCTTCAGAGATCCAGAGACCCCCACCTTCAGTGAGGGAGCAGAGATCCAGAGACCCCCACCTTCAGAGATCCAGAGACCCCCACCTTCAGTGAGAGAGCAGAGATCCAGAGACCCCCACCTTCAGTGAGGGAGCAGAGATCCAGAGACCCTCACGTTCAGTGAGAGAGCAGAGATCCAGAGACCCCCACGTTCAGTAAGGGAGCAGAGATCCAGAGACCCCCAACTTCAGTGAGGGAGCAGAGATCCAGAGACCCCCACCTTCAGAGTTCCAGAGACCCCCACCTTCAGTGAGGGAGCAGAGATCCAGAGACCCCCACCTTCAGAGTTCCAGAGACCCCCACCTTCAGTGAGGGAGCAGAGATCCAGAGACCCCCACCTTCAGTGAGAGAGCAGAGTTCCAGAGACCCCCACCTTCAGAGTTCCAGAGACCCCCACCTCAGAGACCCCCACCTTCAGTGAGAGAGCAGAGTTCCAGAGACCCCCACCTTCAGAGTTCCAGAGACCCCCACGTTCAGTGAGGGAGCAGAGATCCAGAGACCCCCAAACAAGGTCACCTGCGCTCACTCTTGCGCTGGTATGGATGTATCTGGTCTCTTCTTCCACCTCTGAGGAGTGTCTATTTTCCTTAAACCTCTTGAGATATTGCAGTGGCAAATGGGAGCTTCCCAGGACTCAGTGGCGAACCCCTCAGAATGCGACGCTATGGGGCCGGTGTGGAATGCCAGCGCATTGTCACTAAGTGGTGGGATATATAAGCAATAAGAGCTGGAGTCGGCCATTCGGCCCCTCGAGCCTGCTCCGCCATATAGTGCCCCTGATTGGTTCACAGATTGACCTACTGTCTCAGCCGTCTCATCAGAGCAATCTTTGGTGTATCCCCACAAGAGGCACCCGCAGCCACTCTCACCCAATTCCGTGTGATTGGTGATGGAGGGGCACTGGCGGGTGCCTGGCTGATTTTGCCCCTCCCTAAGCAAGGGGTGCTGAGGCCGATCATTATCATCACCCCCCACCCCACACCCCCCACCCTTCCCGGCAGCCACCTTGAGGCATTCTAACTAGGCAAAGGCCAGGATTGAAGCTGGGACCTTCCTGATGTGTGACTCAGCAACACACTGCCTTAAGCAACTGTGAAGAATCACTATGGTGTGATAAAGGACAGCTTCTTTCAGTGAGGTACTGAGGGAGTGCTGCACCGTCGGAGATGCCGTCTTTCGGATGAGGCGTTAAACCGAGGCCCCGTCTGCCCTCACAGCGGGACGTAAAAGATTCCATGGCACCATTTCAAACTAGAGCACAGGAGTCCTGGCCAATTTTATCCTTCAACCAACATCATAAAAACAGATTATCTATCATTTATCTCATTACTGTATGTGGGACCTTGCTGTGCGCAAATTGGCTGCCGCGTTTCCTACATTACAACAGTGGCTACACTTCAAAAGTATTTTAAAGCCTCTATATAATTGCAAGTATTTCTTTTACACAAATAAATTAAATTAAAACCAGCCAGTCGCAGGTAATGATTGATTTAAAGTGTTAAATTCCCTCGTTTTCCAGTAGATGGCGCCAAAACTGCATTGTATTCAGCCCGGGGAACTCGTTCTGAAAACACACTGAGAGTCGGTGGAAAGCCTCCAAATCTGTTCATAAGCTTTGTGCAAGTACTTTGCTTTGATTTCCATACTGGCAAGGACCTGCCTTTAATTACCATTAACTGAGGCTGGAGATTGGAAGGAATTTTCCCTCATCCACAGTTAGTGCTGCCTCAGTGAATTCCTTCAAAAATGAATTGGATAAATATATGGTGTGGGATGAGATTGACAATGTTAGGGATGGGGGGGGGGGGGGGGGGGGGTACAGTGGCTCCTGTACTGTGGGATGGGGGGGGGGGGGTCATGTGAGCTTTGCCTGGAGGTAGACTAGGTTCAAATAGTGGAGCTCAGTAAATATTCTGACGTTGGTTGTCCTGATAATGTTTTAGGATCAGGGAGTATCTCTGCAGAACTTTCTCCCAGGAGGCTACAGGGGTGGTTTGTTTGTGGTATGTGGAAAGACTGGGCTTGATGGGGCTGTGCCGATCCTGAGAGGCTGGGCTATGGGAAGGTGTAGTTCTGGCTTCTCCCAGCCATGGGGATGGAGAGGGAATAGTTGGGTGTATAGCACAGAAGGTTCTGTAGGGAGAAAGAGCCAGTGGTCGAACTGCTGATACAGTTGCCGACTTGTTATGGTTAATATTAAGTACACTCTGTTCTATCTATCTATATATATAAAAAATTTAAACAAAAACATGTTTGCAGTTTTATCTGGAGTTGAAGGTCTTGTTATCTGGTACTTACTGGGTCTTCACAGGACGAATAGCCTTCTCCTCATTTCATGCGTTTACTTGTTCTTAATTCCCTCCCTCCCCAATAGGTAACTTAAATAGACATTCTGGTGGTCTTGCACATTGATGCAGTGACACTAAGTATCTGTGTTATCCCCCAACCATTGAGTACAGTAGTGTAGTGGTTATGTCGCTGGACCAGTAATCCAGAGGCCCAGACTAATAATCTAGCGGATGTGAGTTCACAATCTCACCACCACAGTCTGAGATATTTGAATTCAGTTGAAACCTGGAAGTAAAAGTGGTACCAGTAAAAGTGTCGGAAAAACCCAACTGGTTCACTAATGGCCTTTAGGTAGGGAAACCTGCTGAGTTTACCCCAGTCTGGTCTCTTAACTATCCTCTGAAGTGACCTAGCCAAGCCGCCCAGTCAGATCAACTAGGGATGGGCAATAAATGCCAGCCTTGCCAGCAACGCCCACATCCCCGAGACTGATTTAAAAAAAAACTGGACCAGGCAATGCAATCTCTGTGTGGAAATTCGTAAACTGAACACCAGAATTCATTTTTAAAAATGAATTTTCAGCAGAGCAGTCAGACCAAGCCACAATTCCCAGTCCTGCCTGGTTTTGTACCTGGTGAAAGCGAAGCCCCCGAGAATTAGTTTGAGGGTCATTTTTGCGCTGTTTGCTATTTCTACAGACGTACACTCTTTCCCATAATTGACCTTTTATTCCTGAATAAACCCTGTTAATTCAGTGATTGTGTTAATTCGAAGGTGCTGATTAAACTAATAATTGAAATTATTTCACCCAGTGGTATCTCCGCGCCCAATTACTCTGCTTCTCTCCAGAAATCCGCGCGCAAATCAAATTAACAGGAAGCGCGGAATAAACGCAACTCAATTTACCCACGACTATTTTTTTTTCAGTTGCAAAGCCTTTGCTGCAGTTCCCATGTCTTGTCCTCCAAATGACTCAATTGCCTAATCAGATTTGCATCTTTTCTTAAAAGTTTGTGTTTTGTGCTTTCTGCAAATCATGATGACTGGAATTTGCAATAAGGATTTACTTAATTGCTCCCAGTTCAGCCTCAGCTTGTCAGTTCCAGTTATATTAGGTGCTTATTCAGTTTGAATCATGGACAGTGCCATTCATGGAGCAGCTCCCTGCTTTTTACGCCTTACAATTTCAGGGATCTACGATTCTGTGGCCAGGATGAGGGAGCCTGTATACAGATGCCCCTCTTCTGCAATCCCATCTAAATAAGCAGCAATGTAAAAGCACCTGTCAACTCATGTCCCTGGAGTGGGACTTGGACTCACGACCCTCTGACGCAGAGGCGAGAGGGAAGAGCGTGGAGGAGCTCTAACTTGCACATAATCTGTGTTGCACTGGACCTATGAATGAGTGATGCTGGGTACAGAGCAGGAAGATGTTGGATTTCCCCATGCTTGGTGAAGGCAAACAAATTGGTCCAGAACTTGCGGCTGTAATGACGGCAAAACTGTCAGCGTTTGCCATCATTACTGTGTAAAACTGACAGCAAGTTCCGGCCTCCGCACATGTGCAGTTAAACGTGCAAATCCAGAAGTTGCTGTCTGTGATACCCTGCTCCTCCACAGGGTGCGCTGTTGCAGTCTTTACAGATTCAATTAGCACAGAATCAGTGATTTGACGTGAAGTTCAACTTTTAATGCACTGTTCTCGCTGTAAAAAAATTGAAAAAGTTAAGCCTTGTTGAATGAGGTGTAATTAAGTTTTTAACAGCGTACTAAGTCATAATTACTGCTGACCAACCTCTCTGGCGCTGAAAAACTAATTTCACAAGTGTGGAATGTCATTCCCTCCAATTCCATGATAAAACAATCAATAGATTTTTAAAATAATTTTTTTTTATATAAATGTGTTTATGATATTTCAGCTTCTCCCTTAATCCCATGTGTATGTCACAATCTTTATTTAAAGACTGGGCTTGATGGGGCTGTGACGATTCTGAGAGACTGGGCTATGGGAAGGTCTAGTTCTGGCTCCTCCCACCCATGGGATGGGGAGGGAGTAGTTGGGTGTATAGCCCAGAGTGTTCTGTAGGGAGAAAGACCCAGAGGTCGAACTGCTGATACAGTTGTTGGCTTGTTATCGTTGTTATGGTTAATATTAAGTACACTCTGTTCTATCTATCTATATATGTAAAATTTAAAAAACATGTTTGCAGTTTTATCTGGAAGAAGTTGAAGATCTTGTTATCTGGTATTATTTTAAAATAATAAGAATTAATTTTTATTTTATTTTTTTGAAGTTTTTTTCATGATATTTCAGCTTCTCCCTTAATCCCATGTGTATGTCCCAATCTTTATTCCGCTCTCTGTAACATGATTTAAAAGTGAATGATAATCAGTGCTTTTTACTTCCTGGTTTGGTGTCTGTGAGAATTCGTCAATCTGATTGGCTGCTCAGCCTGCTTGATGACTTCACTGTTGCTGGACGCTAGAGATCCCCGAGAGACGGCGCCAGAATGAAATTGATGTAATAGGGGAAATCGACGCCACAAAGTCCGCTAAATCTTTGTGGACAGACAGCTTTATTCATATCAGCTGACCACAAACTCTGGGCCGTTAAATTTTTGCCCTTACTGCGCTTTACAACCCAAGTTATTTGACCTTGGCGGTGCTTCTCAGGCTAAACAATTGGCAAGCAGTCTCTTTGGGCATGTGTGTGGCTGGAGCACACATTCTATTTGTTAGAATGATCTAAATGTAGATGGATGCCCGAAGCATTGACAGGGAAATAATGATCGGCCAGTGATTGGACTGACAACACAAACAGTGGGACGGCAGGAAAGAAAAGAGGCCGGTGATAAATTATAGATCAGGCTCGGCATCTGATACTCTGCAAAGGGTATAATGGCCCAGAAATTGATCTCGCTCTGTTCCCGCGGGGGTAAGCCTTCCCCGCGATCTCTCACTCCGCTTGTGCTTTTTCAGATCCAGCTCGCACGAACTTGATGTTCCAGACATCAGCTGGGCAGTGCTTGCATATCCCAGCGGCGTAGTGAATTCGTGCGAGCTGTGGGATCACGTGACTCAGTTAGAGCCAATGGCAGCACACCATCTGCCATTCATAAGTTTCACATACGTGCTGTGAAATCTATGAATCTTACACCCCCCCAAAATAACAGCTAAACCTCAATTAAATTTAAAAAAAAAACCATCACATTAATAAAATAAGTATAGTTAAATAAATTAACCATTTTAAATAAAAAATTAAATTTTTGAAAAAATTTAAAATCTTTTAAAAAGTTATAAAAATAAACTTACCTGTCTTTAAAGTCTCTAAAAAAGATATACCTGTTAAAAAAAATTCAAAAAAATACTTAATTCACTACTTACCTTGTTAAAAGTGGGTCTTACTCCTCCTTTTTACATTTCCAAAATCTTCAGTACTTACCTGCGCGTCCAAAGCATGAAGTGCACAGCGTGCGCGCAGCCTGTAGCGCGCACGCGATGCACCGAGGAACCGCCCCCTTTTCAAAAGAGCAATTGCCGGTTTTCAGCGCATGCGCAGGGCATGCAGAAAACCGGCAATTGCAGAGGGAATACGCGAGAGTACGCAGTGCGTACTCTCGCGCAGCGGGATGAATTTTTGGGCCAATGAAATCAAGGCAGACATAGTGTACATGCCGTTATACCACTCTGCAAAATCATTAGCAGCACAGACCAACCTCCGCAATGTGTCTGTTTTATTTAATAAGAAAGAATGCCAATTCTGCCCCCCCCCCCCCCAACTCTTTTTGGAAAAACAGGCCAAATAAAACCAGCGAATGCAAGTAAAAAGGAGGGTGTCTGACAGAGTTAGCTACTGTAGAACCAAGAATGTTTTGCAGATTGCAGCCCCACTGGCAGTGCGCAGCTCTGCGCCTCATGGTGAGCACGGGCCGGAAAATCCAGCCCACGCGTTGACGTGCTGCATCTTGTGAGGGAGAAACGGTACCGTTTTCTGGACGCTGAGCGGGTGTGAGCCTCACCGCAGCCTCAAAAAATTGTTCCTTGTCCCGTCCGCGCTGAACTTCATGCTCCTCCCACCAGCTCCGTCCGCTCAGGTCCTTATAGAACGGGCATGTGACTAATCCAAACCCCTGGCCTGGCTGAAGTTGGGTCCTTGAAGTTAGCTTTGCATTGGCTGAGTTCATAATAAGCTTGTAGGTTCGTTTGGGGGAAAAAAAAGTATTGATGTGTTAGTTTCTGTTGCTGCAGAGGGAGCCATTTTTCCATCTGACAATTTCTATTTTAACAAGACTTTCCCTGGGTTTCGCTTTCCGCTGCAGCTGACAAAGTGCTGAGGGTGGGAGTTCCTTCGGGAGGGCCTCTCGTGCTGCATGATTTAGACAACATTTTTGTTCGTGGGATGTGGGCAGCATTGGCAAAGCAGTATTTACTGGCCACCCCTCGTGGCCCTGAGGCCATTATTAGTCAGCCATATAGTGTGGGACAGCAGTCGCATGTAGGCCCAGACCCGTAGTTCCCTTCCCTGAAGGGCATTGGTCAACCAGTTGTGTCTTTATGACACTCGGCAGCTTTCATTGCCATTTTCACAGAGCCAGAAGTAAATAGTGGGTGTCGCGCCAAAGAAGGAGATGTATGGAAAGGTGGCCTAAAGCTTGGTCAAAAGGGTCTTTGAAGGACGGGAGGGAGGGGGAGAGTAGTTTCGGGAGGGGATTCCAGGGCGTGGGGTCTAAATGGCTGAAGGCACAGCCGCCAATAGTGGGGCGGAGGGAGTGGGGGGGGGGATGCACAAGAGGTTGAAGTCAGGGTTTGGGGGGAGTGGGTTTTGGAACTGGTGTAGGTTAGAGACATAGGGAGGAGTGAGGCCATGAAGGGATTTAAACACAAGGATGGGAGCTTTAAATTTGAGGTGACTGGTGAACCGGGACCCTACGTAAGTCAGCAAGGACAGGCATGATGGATGAGCGGGAATTAGTGGTGCGATGGGATACAGGCAGCAGAGTTTTGAATGAACTGATGTTTACAGAGGCACGTACATGTTCTGATGGCACTGTTGGTTCTGAACACACCGTTCAACATTTATGGATCAGATCAAGCAATTTGTGTGCCACACACCAAGTGTGTCCTGCAGCTTGTTAGCAATAAAAGAATGTAGAAAAGAGCAAAGGTTGCAGCCATGCTTTGCATGATCCCTCCCTGAAGGTGCCTAGAGTCACACTTTTGGTCTGGGCCATGCATGCTGTGCCCCAACAGTAATAACGTGTGCAAAAGTGGGAACACTAACCTTGTTACTTCTCCTGATAACAGAAAACCTCTTCCTCATTTGTTCCCAGGTCCATTGGCAAAGGACTGCTGATGTTTTGGATGTGAAGAAAAAAAAATGGTCTTGGTGATAGATCGGACATGAGGAGCAAGTTGAACTTAGGGTCATGACACCAAGGGTAGGCACCGCTGGGCTTAGTCTGAGGCGGTAGCACGCGGACAGTCAACTCGGTATCTACTTGTCAGCACCCTTCCCGGCTCTTAACTCCAGAGCAACTCCAGGGGATTCAGTGCCTCCGCCTGCTCTGGGGGACAGGTGGGGGAGGGTTTGGGGACGGGGAGGGTGGGGGGAGGGGGGCGGACTTCTCCTGATCTTTTAATGAGATAAGGAATTCTCAGCCACAACATGCAGTGGTTTCATACCCCTGGAACAGCAGCCGGTAGCAGCTAGGAGGAGGAGGAGAGTATCATTATAAACTGAGGGAGAAAGAGAAGAAGAGTCTCAGTTTGAACAAAAGTTTTCAAATTGGCTGCTGTGTTTGTCGATAGAACACCAGTGACTACTCTTCAAATGTAATTCATCGGCTGTGAAGGACATCAGGATGTCCTGAGGTCGTGGACATCTCTATATAGGGTGTCAGTCGTGGCCCCGTGGTACCACTCTCGCCTCTGAATCAGAAGGATGTAGGTTCAAGTCTCACTTCAGGGACTTGAGTATAAAATCTAGGCTAACACTCCAGTGTAGCACTGAGGGAGTCCTGGCCAACATTTACCCCTCAACCAACGCCAAAAACAGATATAATCTGGTCCTCCGTAATATCACCCGTCTTCCCTGCCTCAGCTCATCTGCTGCTGAAA
Organism: Squalus acanthias; assembly: GCA_030390025.1. Classification (NCBI taxonomy): domain Eukaryota; kingdom Metazoa; phylum Chordata; class Chondrichthyes; order Squaliformes; family Squalidae; genus Squalus; species Squalus acanthias. Next base: position 11,261,681 of record CM059444.1, on the reverse strand, counting down.
CTCTCATCCATGCCTTTTTTTAACTCCAGTCTCGATTATTCCAGCGCTCTCCTGGCTGGCCTTCCACCTTGCACCTTCCGTAAACTTGAGCTTATCCAAAACTCTGCTGCCCGTATCCTAACCCGTTCACGCTTCACCCCTGTGCTCGCTGGCCTACGTTGGCTCCCGGTCCGGCAACGCCGGGATTATAAAATTGTCATCTTTGATTTCAAATCCCTCCCTATCTCTGTAATTTTCGATTCCTGGGGCACTGGCACCAGTACTGGGATAAGAGGGAGCTGTTCCGTTGAGATGGGCTTCATTTGAACCAGGCTGGGACCAGCGTCCTGGCGAATCATAAGAACATAAGAACATAAGAAATAGGAGCAGGAGTAGGCCAATCGGCCCCTCGAGCCTGCTCCGCCATTCAATAAGATCATGGCTGATCTGATCCTAACCGCCAATCTACTATCTATCACAGAACCATCTCCTGCATCTAACAGAATTGCACACACGAAATAGGAGCAGAATCAGGCTACACAGTCCCTGGGCCCGCTCCACTACCCACAGGGCCATGACCGATCCGAACCTAGACTCATGTCCAAATTCCTGCCCGCTCCCCGTAACCCTTAATGCCCTTTACTTCTAGGAAACTGTCTATTTCTGTTTTAAATTTAATTAATGTTGTAGCTTCTACAGCTTTTTGTGGCAGCATATTCCATGGACCTACCACCCTCTGAGTGAAGTAGTTCCTCCTCATCTCAGTTTTGAAAGAGCAGCCCCTTATTCTAAGACTATGTCCCCTAGTTCTCGTCTCACCCGTCATCGGGAACATCCTCCCCGCATCCACCCGATCCAACCCCTTCACAATCTTATATGTTTCAATAAGATCGCCTCTCATTCTTCTGAACTCCAATGAGTAGAGTCCCAATCTACCCAATCGAATAACTAGGGCTGTAGATAGGGCTTTAAACTAAATAGTGGGGGGGAGGGATTCACTGTGTGGAAATTAAAAAAGTCAAAGGAAAAATGAGAAGGCAAAAGTGCAGGGTAGCGATAGGGGAAATGATAACCAGAGTGACAGGAAGGGACAGAGCGTATACACATAAGAGTGCATCAGAAAGAGGGGTCATGGTAGGGAAAAATGGTAAAAAGACAAAATTAAAAGCTCTATATCTGCAGCATTCATAACAAGATAGATGAGTTGACAGCACAAATAGAAATAAATGGGTATGATCTGATAGCCATTACAGAGACGTGGTTGCAAGGTGACCAAGGCTGGGAACTGAATATTCAGGGTATTTGCCATTTCGTAAGGATAGGCAGAAAGGAAAAGGAGGTGGTGTAGCTCTGTTAATAAGGGATGAGATCAGTGCAGTAATGAGAAATGATATCGGCCTAGAAGATCAAGACGTAGAATCAGTTTGGGTGGAGATAAGAAATAATAAGGGTAAGAAGTCACTGGTGGGAGTGGTCTACAGGCCCCTAAACAGTAGCCATACTGTAGGACAGAGTATAAATCAAGAAATAATAGAGGCTTGTAATAAAGGTACGGCTATAATCATGGGAGATTTTAATCTTCATATTGATTGGACAAAGCAAATTGGCAAAGGTAGACTTGAGGAAGAGTTCTTAGAATGTATACAGGATGGTTTCTTGGAACAATATGTTGTGGAACCAACCAGAGAGAAGACTATTTTAGATCTGGTAATGTGTAACGAGGCTGGATTAATTAATGATCTCAAAGTGAAGGATCCTCTTGGGAAGAGTGATCATAGCATGGTAGAATTTCAAATTCAATTTGATGGTGAGAAAGCTAGGTCTCAAACTAGTGTCCTGAACTTAAACAAAGGTAATTACAAAAGTATGAAGGCAGACTTGGTTAAAGGGAAAATATATTACAGGGTAAGACATTAGAAAAGCAGTGGCAAACATTTAAGGAGATATTTCATAACTCTTAGCAAAAATATATTCCAGTGAGAAAGAAAGACTCTAAGAGAAGGATGAACCATCCGTGGCTAACTAAGGAAGTAAAGGATGGTATCAAACTGAAAACAAAAGCATATAATGTTGCGAAGAATAGTGGAAGGCTAGAGGATTGGGAAATTTTTAAAAACCAGCAAAGGACGACTAAAAAAATGATAAAGACAGAGAAGATAGCTTATGAGAGTAAGCTAGCAAGAAATATAAAAACAGACCGTAAGAGCTTCTACAGGTATATAAAAAAGAAGAAAGTAGCTAAAGTAAATGTTGGTCCCCTAGAGGATGAGTCTGGGGAATTAATAATGGGAAACAGGGAAATGGCAGAGACTTTGAACAAATATTTTGTATCGGTCTTCACGGTAGAAGACACTAAAACCATCCCAATAATGGATAATCAAGGGGCTATTGGGGTGGGGGGGGGACTTAAAACAATCACTATCACTAGAGAGAAAGTACTAGGCAAACTAATGGGACTAAAGGTGGACAAGTCCCCTGGACCCGATGGCCTGCATCCTAGAGTCTTAAAAGAGGTGGCTGCAGAGATAGTGGATGAATTGGTTGTAATCTACCAAAATTCCCTGGATTCTGGAGAGGTCCCAGTGGACTGGAAAACCGCAAATGTAACGCCCCTATTTAAGAAAGGAGGGAGACAGAAAGCAGGCAACTATCGACCAGTTAGCCTAACATCTGTCATTGGGAAAATGCTGGAGTCCATCATTAAGGAAGTGGTAGCAGGACATTTAGAAAATCATAATATAGTTAAGCAGAGTCAGCATGGTTTTATGAAAGGGAAATCATGTTTAACAAATTTGCTGGAGTTCTTTGAGGATGTAACGAGCAGGGTGAATAAAGGGGACCCAGTAGATGTCGTGTATTTGGATTTCCAGAAGGCATTCGATAAGGTGCCACATAAAAGGTTACTACACAAGATAAGAGCTCACGGGGTTGGGGGTAATATATTAGCATGGATAGAGGATTGGCTAACTAACAGAAAACAGAGAGTTGAGATAAATGGGTCATTTTCAGGTTGGCAAACTGTAACTAGTGGGGTACCGTAGGGATCAGTGCTGGGGCCTCAACTATTTACAATCTATATTAATGACTTGGATGAAGGGACCGAGTGTAATGTAGCCAAATTTGCTGATGATACAAAGATAGGTGGGAAAGCAAATTGTGTGGAGGACGCAAAGAATCTCCAAAGGGATATAGATAGGCTAAGTGAGTGGGCAAAAATCTGGCAGATGGAGTTTAATGTGGGAAAATGCAAGGTTATCCACTTCGGTAGGAAAAATAAAAAAGCAAATTATTATTTAAATGGGGAGAGATTACAAAATGCTGAAGTACAGAGGGATCTGGGGGTCCTTGTACATGAATCACAAAAAGTTAGCATGCAGGTACAGCAATAATTAGGAAGGCAAATGGAGTGTTGGCCTTTATTGCAAAGGGAATGGAGTATAAAAGTAGGGAAGTCCTGTTACAACTGTACAGGGCGTTGGTGAGACCACACCTGGAGTACTGTGTACTGTTTTGGTCTCCTTATTTAAGGAAGGATATACTTGCATTGGAGGCAGCTCAGAGAAGGTTCACGAGGTTGAGTCTGGAGATGAAGGGTTTGTCTTATGAAGAAAGGTTGAGCAGGTTGGGCCTATACTCATTGGAATTTAGAAGAATGAGAGGGGATCTTATTGAAACATACAAGATTCTGAAGGGGCTTGACAGGGTAAATGCAGAGAGGATGTTTCCACTCGTGGGGGAATCTAGAACTAGGGGGCATTATTTCAGAATAAGGGGGCACCCATTTAAATCGGAAAAGAGGAGAAATTTCTTCTCTCAGAGTGTCGTGAATCTTTGGAATTCTCTTCCCCAAACCGCTGTGGAGGTTGGGTCATTAAATATACTTAAGGTGGAGATGGACAGATTTTTGAAAGGTAAGGGAGTCAAGGGTTATGGGGAGCGGGCAGGGAAGTGGAGTTGAGGCCTAGATTAGATCAGCCATGATCTTATTGAATGGCGGAGCAGGCTCGAGGGGCCAAATAACCTACTCCTGCTCCTACGTCTTATCTTCTTATGTCTTATGTTCTTATGTAATCTCCTCCAGCACTACAACCCTCTGAGATCTCTGCGTTCCTCCAATTCTGGCCTCTTGCCCATCCACGATTTTCATCGCTCCACCATTGATGGCCGTGTTTTCAGCTGCCTAGGCCCTAAGCTCTGGAATTCCCTCCCTAACCCTCTCCGCCTCTCTAACTTTCGCACCTCCTTTAAGACATTCCTTAAAACCTACCTCTCTGACCAAGCTTTTGGTCACCTGTCCCAATATCACCGTATGTGGTTCGGTGTCAAAATTTGTTTGGTAATCGCTCCTGTGAAGCAGCTTGGGACGTTTCACGATGTTAAAGGCGCTATATAATTGCTTGTTGTTGTTGTATTATGTCATACCTTACTATGCTCAATTTGGCTGCTGCGTTTCCAACATTACAACAGTGACTACACTTCAAAAGTGCTTCACTGGCTGTAAAGTACTTTGGGACGTCCTGAGGTCATGAATGGCACTATAAAAAAGCAAGTCTTTTCTTTCTCTTCATTCATTCTTTCTCTCTTTCTTTCTTCTTTCCCTCTCCCTTACAATTTTCTCCCTCCTCTTCCAAAGGTGTTGGTTTTTGCTTAGGCAGAGCCTTCTCGAATCATAGAATGGTTACAGCACGGAAGAAGGCCATTCGGCCCGTCGAGCCCGTGCCGACTCTCGGCTAGTCCTACTCCCTTGCCCCTTCCCCGTAGCCCTGCAATTCTTTTTTCCTTTTAGATCCCAGCCAGCCTTTGGAAACATGATTTTAAGATGAATGACCAAGAGAAGTACCAAAAGAGACAGAAAGATACACTAAGAACGAAAGAGCTTACATTTATATAGCACCTTATCACGGCCTCAGGCCCTAAAGTGCTTTGCAACTAATGGATTTCTTTTGAAGTGCAGTCACTGTTGTTATGCAGACGAACAAAATGGCTCTGGCCTCTTCGTTGTCGGCAGGGGCGGTTCGCTGGCACAGTTCACCCAAATGTTAAAACCCACCCCGTAGAGTCAAGCAGGAGCAGAGTGGGAGACCGTGAGGGAAGTTATGCGATAAACTAGTAGGAGGACCGAGAAACTGGCCCTACACGGAACTGAAACAAAATATAAAAGGCGAGCAAGAATACAAATGAGATTGGAATGGAAAATTAGTTCTAAGCTAACAGGTTTTCAATTAATCGACTGCAATTAACCTAAGGTAACATAGTGGTAATGTCACTGGGCTAGTAATCGACGAGCCTGGACTAATGATCCAGAGACGTGAGTTCAAATCCCACCACGGCAGCTGGGGAATTTAAATTCAGTTAATTAAATAAATCTGGAATAAAAATCCAGTATCAGTAATGATAAACATGAAACTATCGGATTCTCGTAAAAACCCATCTGGTTCACTAATGTCCTTTATGGAAGGAAACCTGCCGTCCTTACCTAGTCTGGCCTATATGTAACTCCAGACCCACAGCAATGTGGTTGACTCTTAACTGCCCTCTGAAAAAGGGGTGGCGGCACAGTGATATACAGTCGGGAAGGAGTGGCCCTGGGAGTCCTCAACATTGACTCTGGACCCCATGAAGTCTCATGGCTTCAGGTCAAGCATGGGCAAGGAAAGCTCCTGCTGATTACCACCTACCGCCCTCCCTCAGCTAATGAATCAGTACTCCACCATGTTGAATACCACTTGGAAGAAGCACTGAGAGTAGCAAGGGCACAGAATGTACTCTGGGTGGGGGACTTCAGTGTCCATCACCAAGAGTGGCTCGGTAGCACCACTATGCTGGCCGACTCCTGAAGGACATAACTGCCAGTCTGGGCCTGCGACAGGTGGTGAGAGAACCAACACGAGGGGAAAAACCTACTTAACCTCATCCTCCCCAATCTACCAGTCGTAGATGCATCTGTCCATGACAGTATTGGTAGTAGTGACCACCGCACAGTCATTGCGGAGACGAAGTCCCGTCTTCACACTGAGGACACCCTCCATCGTGTTGTATGGCACTACCACCGTACTAAATGGGATAGATCTAGCAGCTCAAAACTGGGCATCCATGAGGCACTGTGGGGCAGCAGCAGAATTGTATTCCACCACAATCTGTACCATTACCAGGGGACCAACCCGGGTTCAATAAGGAGTGTAGAAGAGCATGCCAGCAGCAGCACCAGGTATACCTAAAAATGAGGTGCCAACCTGGAGAAGCTGCAACACAGGGCTACATGCATGCTACCACATCCAGTCGTGAATGGTGGTGGACCATTAAACAACTAACGGGAGGAGGAGGCTCCATGAATATCCCCATCCTCAATGATGGTGGAGCCCAGCACGTGAGTGCAAAAGACAAGGCTGAAGCATTTGCAACCATCTTCAGCCAGAATTGCCAAGTGGATGATCCATATCGGCCTACTCCTGAGGTCCCCACCATCACAGAAGCCAGTCTTCAGCCAACTCGATTCACTCCACATGATATCAAGAAATGGCTGAGCGCACTGGATACAGCAAAGGCCATAGGCCCCGGCTATCGTGCTGAAGACATGTGCTCCAGAACTAGCCGCGCCTCTAGCCAAGCTGTTCCAGTACAGCTACAACACTGGCATCTACCCGACAATGTGGAAAACTGCCCAGGTATGTCCTGCCCACAAAAAGCAGGACAAATCCAACCCGGCCAATTACCGCCCCATCAGTCTACTCTCAATCATCAGCAAAGTGATGGAAGGTGTCGTCGACAGTGCTATCAAGCGGCACTTACTCACCAATAACCTGCTCAATGTTGCCCAGTTTGGGTTCTGCCAAGACCACTCGGCTCCCGACCTCATTACAGCCTTGGTCCAAACATGGACAAAGGAGCTGAATTCCAGAGGTGAGGTGAGAGTGACTGCCCTTGACATCAAGGCAGCATTTGACTGAGTGTGGCATCAAGGAGCCCTAGTAAAACGGAAGTCATAAGAAATAGGAGCAGGAATAGGCCACTTGGCCCCTCGAGCCTGCTCCGCCATTCAATAAGATCATGGCTGATCTTGGGCTCAAAGCCACTTCCCCGCCCGCTCCCCATAACCCTTCACTCCCTTATCTTGCAAAAATTTGTCTATCTCCACCTTAAATGTATTTAATGACCCAGCCTCCACAGCTCTCTGGGGCAGAGAATTCCACATATTTACGACCCTCTGAGAGAAGAAATTCCTCCTCATCTCAGTTCTAAAAGGGCGACCCTTTATTCTAAAACTGTGTCCCCGCGTTCTAGATTTCCCCACGAGGGGAAACATCCTCTCTGCATCTACCCTGTCAAGCCCCCTCAGTATCTTATATGTTTCAATAAGATCACCTCTCATTCTTCTAAATTCCAATGAGTAGAGGCCCAGCCTGCTCAACCTTTCCTCATAAGTCAACCCCCTCATCTTTGGAATTAACCTAGTGAATCGTCTCTGAACTGCCTCCAATGCAAGTATATCCTTCCTTAAATAAGGAGACCAAAACTGTACACAGTACTTAAGGTGTGGTCTCAACAATACCCTGTACAGTTGTAGCAGGACTTCCCTGCTTTTATACTCCAACCCCTTTGAAATAAAGGCCAACATTCCATTTGCCTTTTTGATTACTTGCTGTACCTGCATGCTAACTTTTTGTGTTTCATGCACAAGGACCCCCAGGTCCCTCTGAACTGTAGCATTTTGTAATCTCTCTCCATTTAAATAATAATTTGCTTTTTTATTTTTCCTGCCAAAGTGGATAACCTCGCACTTTCCCACATTATACTCCATCTGCCAAATGTTTGACACTCACCTCGCCTGTCTATATCCCTTTGCAGATTCTTTGAGTCCTCTGTACAACTTGCTTTCCCACCCATCTTTGTATCATCCGCAAACTTGGCTACATTACACTCGATCTCTTCATCCAAGTCATTAATGTAGATTGTAAATAGTTGAGGCCCCAGCACCGATCCCTGTGGCACCCCACTAGTTACCGTTTGCCAACCGGAAAATGACCCATTTATCCCGACTCTCTGCTTTCTGTTAGTTAGCCAATTCTCTATCCATGCTAATATATTACCCCCAATTCCGTGAGCTCTTATCTTATGCAGTAACCTTTTATGTGGCACCTTATCGAATGCCTTCTGGAAATCCAAATACACCACATCCACTGGTTCACCTTTGTCCACCCTGCTCGATACCTCCTCAAAGAACTCCAACAAGTTTGTTAAACATGATATCCCTTTCATAAAACCATGCTGACTCTGCTTGACTGCATTATGATTTTCCAAATGCCCTGCTACTGCTTCCTTAATGAAGGACTCCAGCATTTTCCCAACGACAGATGTTAGGCGAACTGGTCTATAGTTTCCTGCTTTCTGTCTCCCTCCTTTCTTAAATAGGGGTGTTACATTTGCGGTTTTCCAATCTGCTGGGACCTCTCTAGAGTCCAGGGAATTTTGGTATATTGCAACCAATGCATCCACTATCTCTGCAGCCATTTCTTTTAAGACCCTGTGATGCAGGCCATCTGGTCCAGGGGACTTGTCGTCTTTTAGTCCCATTATTTTACCGAGTACTTTTTCCTTAGTGACAGTGATTGTTTTTAGTTCCCCCCTCCCTGTGGCCCCTTGATTATCCATTATTGGGATGTTGTTAGTGTCTTCTACAGTGAAGACAGATGCAAAATATTTGTTCAGAGTCTCTGCCATTTCCCCGTTCCCCATTATTAATTCCCCAGTCTCATCCTCTAAGGGACCAACGTTTACTTTAGCTACCCTCTTCCTTTTTATATACCTGTAGAAGCTCTTACATAATCTTGTCAGTGCTTCTAATTAGGACTCCTTTAAAGTATGACTCAGGTGTTTTAATGTTTCTTGCCAGTTTACTCTCATAATTCATCTTCTCTCTCTTTATTATTTTTTTTGTCATCCTTTGCTGGTTTTTAAAAATTTCCCAATCCTCTGGTCTCCCACCAATCTTGGCAACATTGTATGCCTTTGTTTTCAATTTGATACCATCCTTTACTTCCTTAGTTAGCCACGGATGGTGCTCCCTTCTCTTAAAATCTTTCTTTCTCACTGGAATATATTTTTGTTGAGAGTTATGAAATATCTCCTTAAATGTCCGCCACTGCATTTCATCTGTCTTACCTTTTAATTTATTTTTCCGGTCCACTTTAGCCAGTTCTGCCCTCATGCCACTGTAATTGCCTTTGTTTAAGATCAGGACACTGGTTTGAGATACAACTTTCTCAATGTGAATTGGGGGGAAAATCCTCCATTGGCTCGAGTCATACCTAGCACAAAGGAAGATGGTTGTGGTGGTTGAAGGTCAATCATCACAGCCCCAGGACATCGCTGCAGGAGTTCCTCAGGGCAGTGTCCTAGGCCCAACCATTTTCAGCTGCTTCATCAATGACCTTCCCTCCAACATAAGGTCAGAAATGGGGATGTTCGCTGATGACTGCACAGTGTTCAGTACCATTCACAACTCCTCAGATAATGAAGCAGTCCATGCCCAATGCAACAAGACCTGGACGACGTTCAGGCTTAGGCTGATAAGTGGCAGGTAACATTCGCGCCACAGAAGTGCCAGGCGATGACTATCTCCAACAAGCGAGAGTCTAACCACCGCCCCTTGACATGCAACGGCATTACCATCGCTGAATCCCCCATCATTAACATCCTGGGGGTCACCATTAACCAGAAACTTAACTGGACCAGCCACATAAATACTGTGGCAACAAGAGCAGGTCAGAGGCTAGGTATTCTGCGGCGAGTGTCTCACCTCCTGACTCCCCAAAGCCTTTCCACCATCTACAAGGCACAAGTAAGGAGTGTGATGGAATACATCAACCACCACAACCAATACATTGCCTGGATGAGTGCAGCTCCAACAACACTCAAGAAGCTCGACACCATCCAGGACAAAGCAGCCCGCTTGATTGGCACCCCATCCACCACCTTAAACATTCACTACCTCCACCACCGGCGCACCGTGGCTGCAGTGTGCACTATCTACAAGATGCACTGCAGCAACTCGCCAAGGCTTCTTCTACAGCACCTCCCAAACCCGCGACCTCTTCCACCTAGAAGGACAAGGGCAGCAGGCGCATGGGAACACCACCACCTCCAAGTTCACCTCCAAGTCACACACCATCCTGACTTAGAAGTATATCGCCAATCCTTCATCGTCGCTGGGTCAAAATCCTGGAACTCCCTACCTAACAGCACTATGGGAGTACCTTCACCACACTGGACTGCAGCGTTTCAAGAAGGCGGCTCACCACCAGCTTCTCAAGGGCAATTATGGATGGGCAATAACGCCCACATCCCATGAAAGAATAAACAAAAAGGTCTTGCGCAACTGATACCTGTATTTTATAGTTTTTAATTTACTGGAGTATGACTGGAATTCATCTGATTTTCTATTGGACTTTGTTGGATGAGTTATTAATTCGTCATGTTCCTGTAGGCTCAAGGGGCCGTATGGCCTACTCCTGCTCCTAAATCTAAATCTTATGTTCTGTAAGCTATTTTTCGTGGATTTCTTGGCAAGATTCGACAGCTTGTTGCTGTTCAATTTTATTGAATTAAAAATACTTGCTGGAATTTAATGACCTCAGCACTCCATTGGTCCTCGATGTTTCCTCTACCATTGCCAGTGACCTTTCTATGGCGCGTTTGGTTTTGCAACTTCCTCACTTTGTCACGGATCCGATGGGGTTGTTAGACATGACCTGCAATAGTTTTATATTTCTGCATTCATCTGACAGCGTAATTTACAGTCGGCTTCACAAAACCTGCAGTGGAAGAAGCAGCAGTAGATTGAAGTACTGGTGACTTGATGTGATTAATATTATTCCCCTCAGGACAAATACAGAAAAGGATGACTGGAGGATTGTTTATTGTCAGTTGACTACGGTGCAGATTGAGCCAAACTGAAGCAGCTTAAAAAATCAATCTGTAATTTTCATTGTTTATTTCACACCTGAGTCGTACTTTAAAGGAGTCCTAATTAGAAGCACTGACAAGATTGTGCACAATTATATCTTAGTACTATTCCAATGCCCCTCCCTATCTCTGTAACCTCACCCAACCCTACAAGCCTTCGAGATCTCTGCGCTCTTCCAATTCTGGCCTCTTGCACATCTCCGATTTTAAATCGCTCCACTATTGGCGGCCATGCCTTCAGTTGCCTAGGCCCTAAGTTCTGGAATTCCCTCCCTGAACCTCTCCGCCTCTCTACCTCTCTCTCCTCCTTTACGAAGCGCCTTAAGACCTACCTCTTTGAGCAAGCTTTTGGTCATCTACCCTGATATCTCCTCCTGTGGCTCCGTGTTAAAAATGTTTTTTTGATATCGCTCTTGTTAAGCGCCTTGGGACGTTTTACTATGTTAAATGCGCTCTATAAATGTAAGTCATTGTTGTTGTTGTTGCTGTCCTGGCCAAACTCCCATCCTCCACCCGATAAACTTCAGCTGATCCAAAACCCCGCTGCCCATATCCATCCCCGCACCAGGTCCCGCTCACCCCTCCCACCTGTCCTTGCTGACCCACATTGGCTCCCAGTCCCCCAGTGTCTCCAGTTTAAAATTCTCATCCTTGCATTTAAATCCATTCCTGGCTTCACCGTTCCCTATCTCTTCAATTGTCTAGGTCCCACACTTTGGAATTCCTTCCCTAAAAGCTTCCGCCTCACCACCTCACCCTTCTCTTTAAGACCCTCCTTAAAACCCGCTTCTTTGACCAAGCTTGCTGTGCTGAAGGTAACAAAATCTGACCAAATGAACTCACCCAGTGCAATTGTTAAAAAAAAGAACCACATGCCCCCTTGTGTCAATTTTGAGTTTTGCAACTCAGGTATACCACAGGTTGGCTCAGTTATCAGGCAGTCTCGCTGCTGAGTCAAGGCATTGTGGCTTCAGTCTCACTCCAGGTCTGGGATACGGTCGGAAGGCAGGTGGGTGGGGTTGATTTGTTAAAAAGGAAAGGCCTTTTTGGGCCGAATGGTCTTTCCTTGTTCCTAAAAACTTTTACAGTGCTGTAAAAGAGAGCTTCGGACAGACCATAATAAACGATATGGACCGATCCAAAGCACCACAGTTTATAATAACATCAGGGCTTAATAGAAAAAAAAAACCCATACACCACAGAGCTAATATCTATTTGCTACAGTGTCTGTCGATTTATTACTTTGAAAGATCTTTCCGTATTTAAATAAGCGTTAGCCAAACAATTATCTATCTTCATTGCGTACAATGCATTAGTCATTCCCAATGACCAGCAGCCTCACTAAGGACTGCGCCGTTTTATTGACAGCAGCTTTAAACTGTCTGTGCCGTGTTTTCTTGGCCATTAATTTAACAGAAATAATATTGGAAGCTGATGAAGAGCGAGAACAGCTCTCAGGACAGTGGGCCTTGGGAATAACAGCAAGCGTTATGTTCGATGACAGACCCGAATTAATCTGGTCAACACAAATTACGTTAGTGTTATTCAACACATTCTTTAATTAAATAGCTACGAGTGTATTGAATGGAGATAGACTCCTGTGTAGAATTCTTCAGAGGATCTTCACTGTGCCAGTCACATCCCAGTCTGGCTCACTTCCACATCCCAGTGGAGTAGAAACAAATGTAACCTCTTATGATTAAATATTCATTATAGGATGATGGATCGATCTGCTCAGTAATAGAAATTCAAGAAATAAATTAGTACACGAATCAATAAATCTACGCCCTTCATTAAGCCTATTTAAATAAATAAATTGGTGCCCCTCATTCACTCTATTTCATCTTTCGGATGAGACGTTAAACCATAGCCCTGCTTGCCCTCTCAGGTGGACGTAAAAGATCCCTTCGCACTATTCTGAAGAAGAGCAGGGGAGTTACCCCCGGTGTCCTGGCTAATATTTATCCCTCAACCAACATCACTGAAACAGATTATCTGGTCATTATCACATCTCTGTTTGTGGGAGCTTGCTGTGCGCAAATTGGCTGCCGCGTTTCCTACATTACAACAGTGACTACACTCCAAAAGTACTTCACTGGCTGTAAAACGCTTTGGGATCTCCTGGGGTCATGAAAGGCGCTTTATAAATGAGTCATTCTTTCTTATATTTAAATAAATAAACCTAAGCCACCCGCGTATACTATTTAAATAATTAAATCCTGAATCCCGGAGCAGACACAGGCCTTCAATCTTGAGCAGAGCAGACACCTCACACTCCATTCTCTCCCCAGCTTTCTCGCCTGGATTCAAGACCCATTTTCCCCCCTCTCCTGGATTCTGCTTCAGTCGTCCAGCACGGATATGCCTCCAGCCCATTCCCGGGTGCAGCAGGGCCCAATCCTGGGAGGGAGGCAGAGGCACCAAGGCACTGATTCTGGGACAAGGAGGAGGCCTGCCGCTCAATCTGAGACAATGGGAATGCCAGAGTTTGAGAGCAGGGAATGTAAGAACATAAGAAATAGGAGCAGGAGTAGGCCATTTGGCCCTTCGAGCCTGCTCCGCCATTCAATAAGATCATGGCTGATCTTCTACCTCATCTCCACTTTCCCACCCTATCCCCATATCCCCTGATTCCCTTAATATCCAAAAAATCTATCGATCTCTGTCTTGAATATACTCAATGACTGAGCCTCCACAGCCCTCCGGGGTAGAGAATTCCAAAGATTCACAACAATTTTAGTGAAGAAATTTCTCCTCATCTCACTTCTAAATTTCCGACACCTTATTCTGAGACTGTGACCCCTGGTTCTAGACTTCCCAGCCAGCGGAAACATCCTCCCTGCATCTACCCTGTCAAGCCTGTAAGAATTTTGTATGTTTCAATGAGATCACCTCTCATTCTTCTAAACTCTAGAGAATATAGGCCGAGTCTACTCAATCTCTCCTCATAGGGCAATCCCCCCATCCCAGGAATCGGTCTGGTGAACCTTCATTGTACTCCCTCTATGGCAAGTATATCTTTCCTTAGGTAAGGAGACCAAAACTGTACACAGTACTCCAGGTGTGGTTTCACCAAGGCCCTGTATAATTGCAGTAAGACATCTTTACTCTTATACTCCAATCCTTTTGTAATAAAAGCTAACATTACATTTGCTTTCCTAATTGCTTGTTTTACCTGCATGTTAACTTTCTGTGATTTGTGAACAAGGACACCCAGCTCCCTCTGAATACCAACATTTCCCAATCTCTCGCCATTTAAAAAATATTCTGCTTTTCTATTTTTCCTACCAAAGTGGATAACTTCACATTTATCCACATTATATTCCATCTGCCATGTTCTTGCCCAATCACTTAACCTGCCTATATCCCATTGGAGCCTCTTTGCATCCTCCTCACAACTTACTTTCCCACCTTGCTTTGTATTGTCAGCAAACTTGGATGCATTACACTCAGTCACCTCATCTAAGTCATTGATATAGATTGCAAATAGCTGAGGTCCAAGCACTGATCCTTGTGGTACCCCACTAGTTGCAGCCTGCCAACCCGAAAATGACCCGTTTATTCGTACTCTCTGTTTTCTGTCTGTTAATGAATCTTTAATCCATGCTAATATATTACCCCTGATCCCACAAGCCCTTAATTTGTGTAATAACCTCTTGTGTGGCACCTTATCAAATGCTTTCTAAAAATCCAAATACACTACATCCACTGGTCCCCCCGTATCTACCCTGCTAGTTACAACCTCAAAAACCTCTAACAGATTTGTCAAACACGATTTCTCTTTTATAATTCCACATTGACTCTGCCCAGTCATATTATGATTTTCTAAGTGCCCTGTTACCAAGTCCCTAATAATAGATTTTTGCATTTTCCCTACCACCGATGTCAGGCTAACTGGTCTATAGTTCCCTGTTTTCTCTCTCCCTCCTTTCTTGAATAATGGGGTTACATTTGCTACCTTGCAATCCATGGGGACCATTCTAGAATCTAAGGAATTTTGGAAGAGCAAAACCAATGCATCCACTATCTCTGCAGCCACCTCTTTTAAAAGCCTAGGATGTAGGCCATCAGGTCCAGGGGATGTGTTGGCTTTTAGTCCCATTAATTTCTCCAGTACTATTTCTTTACCAATACTAATTTCTTTAAGTTCCTCATTCTCACTAGACCCTTGGTTCCCCACTATTTCCGGAATGTTTTGTGTGTCTTCTGTGAAGACAGGTACAACGTATTTGTTTAATTTCTCTGCCATTTCCTTATTCCCCATTATAATTTCTCCTGTCTCTGCCTGTAAGGCACCCACATTTACCTTCGCTAATCTCTTCCTTTTTACATATCTCTAGAAATTTTTACAACTTGTTTTTATGTCTCTTGCTAATTTCTCATATTCCATTTTCTTTCTCTTTATCAATTTCTTGGTCTGCCTTTGGTGATTTATACTGTGCCCGACACTACAACTGCTGTTAGGGGGCCTATAAACTACTCCCACCTGTGTTTTCTGCACTTTGTTGCTTCTTAGCTCCTCCCAAAGTGATTCTACATCTTGTTTTTCTGAGCTAAGATCCTTTCTCTCTACTGTCTTTATCCCATCCTTTATTATCTGGGCTACCCCCGCCCTCTCCTTTTACATTCTGCCTATCTCTTCTAAAAGTCAAGTATCCTGGAATATTTAGTTCCCAACCATGGTCATTCTGCAACCCCGCCTCTGTAATGGCTATTAGATCGAACCCATTTATTTCTATCTGTGCTATTAATTCATCTATTTTGTTGTGAATGCTTTGCGCATTCAGATATAGTGCTTTTAGCTTTAACTTTTTTCTATTTTCTTTTTTCTAGAGTAAGGGCACTTGAAGTGAGCAACAAGAGACCAAGAAGTCTGGCTGCTTGATGGTTGGTGGGGGGAGGGGGGGGGGGGGGGCGCACAATTTTTGAGGTAATGGCAGGAGAGGGACTGGTAAGTGATGGCGCAGAAGAACATTTTCGTTATTGGGGGTGGATAGGGGGATTTGGTGTACCTTTGAAAGGTGTGAGTGCTTGATGCAAGTTAATTTAACCAGTGTGATTTCAGTTTCATGTCATGCTCTCCATGCCCCAGAATGTATATATGTGAGGTGGCTCAGCTCTAAAACTCCCCCTGCCCCCACTCCCCCAATATCAGCCATCTCTATGAGGACCTCTATTGAGTAGATTGGTGGTCTTGAGTCAGCATTGTCTAGGTTACTCCCAAACTTTCTGGTATTTAATGTGACAGAATCTGTAATCTCCTCGGACACACAGACAGGGCCCAGACCTTAGTCTAGCACTTGGTTCCATATCTCATTCTGTGCCTGGACCTCCTCCCTTTTGTGCTCTTCCTGTGATGCCAAAAGGACTGATTTATTCCTACTTCATCCCAGCAAGAAATGCCAGTGGGGGCCACGGGACAGAAATCAGGCTGCACTGTAACAGAATCGGAACTACACAATGAAAAAACGTTTACTGCGAATGAAACATCTCTTAAACCCTTGGGAGGACAAATTCGGTTCCTTAGTGTCTCCAGTTAGTGCCTGGCGGGGGCACTAACGGGGTGCTGAGGCAGTAGCGCTGCGGCGAGACGAATCCAGCACCGCACGCCAAATTCGCCCCCTCCCCCCGTAGCGCCGCCGCTACGAGTTAGCACTGGGGACTTCTGTGCCAGGTAGATCAGGACATCAGTGAGCGTGCAACGCTCACTGGGCGCCCGATCTGCCAAATTGAGTATCTCCCCCTGCCTTAGCGCCTCGCCCCGATAGCTACAGGGAGAGGAGGCGTGAAGCAGTCAGTAGCCGGCTCCAGGGGCGCTACTTAAAGGGATCATGAGTAATGAGTCACAGCTCTCAGGTTAATGCTGTTTCACTGCTTCCTTGTCAGTTTGACATTGTGCAAAGGTTTAAATCAGTCATTTAAAGGTTGTTTAGTCTCCGGAGTGTTGTGGCCACTAAAAATTAGTTACATTTATTCTCACAACATATCAAAGTGCTACACTTCTTACATTAATGGGGGCAGTACTGGCAGTCGACCTCACCCTCCAGGATCTACGGTGGAGGGTGCACAAGCAGCGAGTAAGATTGAGACATGAGGGAGGAGGAGGGCCATGAGGGCTCTCAACAGGAGGCCTTACTTCTGAGGGTATTCAGACAGCAATTCTCCTACCTTCAATTAAGCCAGGAGCAGTGTCTTAGAAGGCTCCGCTTCACCAAGGAGGTGGTCACAGAACGCTGCCACCTCCTGCAACCAGACCTCCAGCCTCAGATCAGGACGAGGACGGCTCTCTCAGTGGCAGTCAAGGTCACCATCGCCCTCAATTTCTTCGCCAGCAGATCCTTTCAGTCTGCAACAGGAGATATAGGTAACATCTCGCAGTTTGCCATCCATCGTTGCATCCGGGAGGTCACAGAGGCTCTCTACGGTAGAAGAAGGGACAACATTTCCTTCCCCATCATTAGGGAGAAGAATGACGAGTGTGAATGTGGCTTTGCCAGGATAGGGGGATTCCTCATGGTGCAGGGCGCCATTGACTGCACCCACATGGCTTTGCAGGAACCACATATCAATCCTGAGATCTTCCGTAACCGCAAAGGCTACCATTCACTTAATGTGCAGTTGGTGTGCGACCACAGACAGCGAATCCTCAATGTGAATGCCTGCTATCCTGGCAGCAGCCATGATGCCTTCATCCTGCACCAGACCGGTGTTCTAGCACTCTTCCAGCCATCACATCAAGCTCGCGGCTGGCTGGTCGGAGACAAGGGTTATCCGCTCTCCACCTGGCTCATGACTCCCCTCT
Source organism: Squalus acanthias (assembly GCA_030390025.1). Lineage (NCBI taxonomy): Eukaryota > Metazoa > Chordata > Chondrichthyes > Squaliformes > Squalidae > Squalus > Squalus acanthias. The sequence continues at coordinate 11,243,938 of CM059444.1, read as the reverse complement.
GCAACCCCAACACACCTGCCCAGCAGTCATATAATGAGAGCGATGCTGCCACCAGGAACATCATTGAGCAGACCATCGGGGTCCTCAAGCAACGGTTCCGCTGCCTTGACCACTTGGGAGGAGCCCTCCAGTACTCGCCGGAGCGGGTGACCCATTTCGTCGTGGTCTGCTGCATGCTCCACAATCTGGCCATCATGAGGGCCCAGCCCTTGCCACCAGGGATTGCGGGATACCTCAGGAGGAAGAAGAGGGAGAGGAGGAGGAGGAAGATGATGAGGAGGATGAGGAAGATGAGGAGGAGAAGGAGGAGGAACAAGAGCGAGTGAGGAGGCAGCCACTCAATTGGCCTTCCGGAAGGGCGGTCCGTGACTGCCTCATCAGACTGCGGTTCCAGTAAATTCAACCCCAGATCCCCGTTGCTCACCACATCCCCATCATTCCATCCCTGTCGCAGGCCCTATCACAGTGCACAGCTGAAATGAGAGACAGTACAAAATTATCTGAAGTGAATTAATAGATTTATCAATAATCAGTGAGCACATCTTTACAACAACAATATTTACTATTCACCCTTCTGCAACCCCTTAGTGCCCGGTCGTTACTGAGCCTTTGCCTACTCTAGTGCTCCTACGAAGTTTTGGCCCAATGGCTGCAGCACGGCTGGTGGAAGGCTGCTGAGTGTCCGTGCGGGAGACTTCAGATGGCCTTACAGGACGCCCTCGACTAGCTCTGGCCCTGGAAGGCCCAGCTGTAGACTGCACCACCTCAGCATGGGCAGCAGCAGTCTGGGCTGGCTGGATGACAGGCAGCGACAAGGGCAATGGTGGAGTGGCAGTGGTGGGAGCAGGAATGCTGTCATCCTGAGAGAGGACAGCAGGTTCCTGCTCCACTGACCCACTGCCGCTCCCCCGGGGCAGCACCTCAGCATCCCTAACAATCTGTCACAGCACAGATTGCTGGCCTGTTGCGACACCGTGAAAGCCCCAGTCGACGGTGGTAGACCCAGCCACGATGGCAGCAGTCAGAGCTTGCATGGCATGAGGCTGAGACTGCATTACAGCACTAAGACGTTGCTTCCGTCTGTGCTGCAATGGAATCATCCATCACACGCAGCATCAGGTCTAGGTCACCACGGTCTCTCTGGGAGACTACCATCCTTTCCAGACTGGAAATGATGGGCTCCATGGTGTGCGCAGAGCTCTGTGCAATATTGGAGGCGGACTCTTCCACGCTCCTTACCATTGCTGACAGGCTCTTGGGCACCCTTACCATTGCACCTATGATCTCTGTGTGCATGCCCATCACCCTTCTTCTAAAGGCCTCCCCATCGAGGTCCTCATCTGAGTCCTGTGCAGCAGAACTCACGCGCGAACTTGCCCTCCGGGGAGCTGGCCCCCGAGCTACTCTTTCACCCTGGCCTTGCTGCAGCCCGCTCATTCCTGGTGCATCGCCCTGTGCAGATCCCACTACTATACTAGCCTCTAAAGAACGTGTAGTGCCAGTATCTGAGCTGGTGCCTGTGGGTGAGACATGCAGTGACGTGGTGTGTTCTTCCTCCTCCTCTTCTCCCACATCGCTCTCAATGGTGCCCTCAGAGACAGGCTGCTCCGGTGTTTGCTTATTATCTGAAAGCATAAAGGCACAAGAGACGTGTTAAGGTGAGGGGAGGGGGGCAGGAAGGGAGAAATGCATGCACACAGCATGATTAGCTGGAAAGTGCGAAAGGCTTATGGGATGAGGGGGAAGTGGGATGTGAGAAGAAGGAGTAGGGATGAACATACCGTTGTTGTCCCCAAGGGGTCAACATCGCCGGTGGCCACGGCACCCACCACCTGATGCCCAATGATGTCCAGCACTCGATTTTTCAGCGCAGACAGTGGTTGGGTGTCGGCTTGTTCCCCGCCTGTGCGCTCTTGTTCCTTCCTGTTGTGAGCCACCTTGGCCTGCAAGAGAAAGGAAGTGTGTGAGTGAGTGTGGAGCAAAGTGTTTGGGTGATGTGCCTGCCATAGTTGAATAGCTGTCATTGTGTGCAAGGTGTGAGATGTGGGTGTGAGTGTTGGTAGGTAGAGATTGTTGGTGGGTGAGTGTTGGGGGTGTGGTGCTTTGGCCAGTGTGTGCAGACTGTGGTTCAGACAGTGGTATGTAGCATTTGTTGAGGCATTGACTCACCCTGACCAACCAAGTGAGGTTGTTAAATTTCTTCCTGTACTGTCTATGGGTCCTGGGGACCACAGTGCTGCCCGAGATCTGATGGGCAACCTCCCTCCACATGGCACGGAAGACTTGTGACGAGGGCCTCCTGCCACTTGCCGGGTAGAGCACCGCCCTCCGTCTCTCCACCAACTCCTCCAATGCTTGGTCCGAAAATCTGCGGGCTCTCTTCCTGGGGCGTGGATCTGCCATCATGAAACCTGCTTGAGTCGTCCGGCTCCTTGGGCTTGGCCTGCTCCTGCTTGCTGACACAGGTTCACAGCCAGCAATGCTGAGAATTAGGTTCTGCAGCATCAATGAACCTCGCCTTTAAGAACTGGAAAGAGCCTGTGGCAATGATGACTTGCGATTAGACTGCATCTGATATTGGTTAGGGCTTTGAGTGTAACGCCACTGAGGTAGGCTATTAGCACTTGATTTAGCGCTCCCATCCTTTCTTTGATCGATGACGATGAATTTTGCGTGCAGCGAGATTCATTAGCGCCTAACTTTTCCAAAGTTAGCGCCCATTCCTGGGTGATAATTAATTTCTCACCCTTGATATTTGTTGGTGTCTGTGGGCAACATCAACTCCAGCCCAGAGCCTGTCTGTGTGGAGTTTGCACATTCTCCCCGTGTCTGTGTGGGTTTCCTCCGGGTGCTCCGGTTTCCTCCCACAGTCCAAAGATGTGCGGGTTAGGTTGATTTGGCTATGATAAATTGACCCTTAGTATTAGGGGGATACATGGGGTTACGGGGATAGGGTGGGATATGTGTCGGTGCAGGCTCGATGGGCCAAAATGGCCTCTATCTGCACTGTGGTGATTCTGTGATTCTGTAAAGTATTGTCTAATTGGGTAACTCAGGAATGTTCCATAAACAGGTGATGTAAGATTCTCAAAATTCACAGATCCCCCTAAACTCTAAGAAAAAAACCCTAAGGAAAAAGACTTTGGACTCTTTTCTAGCTATTACAGGGTGGTGAAGTGCATTGGGCTTAACCGAAGGACATTTTCGAGCAAAAACCAAGATTTGGTATTTTTAAAACATGTCTGGGCTTGTAAGGGAGAAAAGGGTGTGAAGGAAGGTGGGGTCAACCTCTGTAAAAACAGTTTGGGTATTGGAGCTAATGGGAACTGTCTGGGGAACAGCATGATCTCGCTGGGAGTTAAATCGGCCCCTATCAGACATTAGCATCCTAACAATAAACCCGAGGAAAAACAGTCTCCACCCCAAGTTACAGAGCCCATTAAGACATGCATAAAACAGATTACTTCTGCCTACTCCATAGAAATCATAGGCCCAGTCAAGAAACCCAAAACATGAGGACAATCAACTACAATTAAACAACAGATCGACAGGATGGAGCCATCCCGGAAACCACTTCACACATTAACAAACAAGTTACCGTTAACAAGCCCACCAAAATCGAACAAAGACCGGGATCTGATTTGGCGCGCAGATAAGGGAGCTTCAATGGGTATAATTGTAGGCCCGTTCTCAACCTGAAAAAGAAGAAGAGGAAGGAAGAACAAGAAGACATCGACGGAGGCATTCTCCGCAACACAGTTCTACAATACCACCATTCAGCGTTCCGTGTCCAGCCAGGAGGTCTACAGCTCGAAGGCCAGACCATCCAACAAAGTAGGCCGACACGTGAAGAAACCAGAACGACCGCCTCAGTGACCATCGGACACCTCGCGGCAACAAGGCCCTCACGAAACAACCAACCGAACACCAAATACCAATACTGGGCCACCACGACCAAAGAAAACCAACTCAAAGAAAACCCGAAGATCCGCAAAGTTTCCACTCTACAATCTACTCCTGACTTACCCCTGGGTAAGATTTTCCCTTAAAAACTCTAAACCCTACTTCTAAACCAAAGAAAAGTGGGTACTCACCTGATAGATCCAATACGCACCCTACCGCATCAGCGGACTCGCGAAGACTGACCAGCTACGCAGTTGAAGTCCTCTACCGCGTACGGGGTACGGCAGACATCAACCAACATATAGAGTGAGCCCCAAAACCGCGAACTAACCTAACTGTCAAGGATTCTGGTGAGTATCATCCCTGGTCCTCTGGAGTCCAATCTAGCTAGTAAAGTGGGATTGGGAGGGGTGAAGTATTCTTCTAATGTTATTTCCCTCGCTTGTACCGAAGTGTTCCCCATTTTTAGAGTGTTAAGAGTGTTTGTGTTGTGTTTTACTTTCTTGAATAAAGATCAAAGTTCTTGCATCAAAACCAGTTGTCTGCGGCACTTTTTATCACAACCCCCAAATAAGTCCAAGGTCTAGAACCAAGGGAGTGGGAGCGATTCGAACCGCTCAGAAGTCAGAGGTGAAGCTGACACAAACCACCACCCCCTACAGTGATCAATTCCATTCTACCACTGAGAAATAGACACAACTGAAATTCAAATTACTTTACACTTGAAATACAAATCTTGATTAATCTGTACTTTTTCAGTGATCTTTTTCTATTTGAAAATAGCAAGTCTCTAGTTTTCCATAACTTAATTCTACCTTGACCAACCACCAAGGTAATAAGAACATAACTTAAGAAATAGGAGCAGGAGTCGGCCATACGGCCTCTCGAGCCTGCTCCACCAATCAATAAGATCATGGCTGATCTTCGACCTCAACAACTCCCCTTTCCCGTCCTTTTCCCAAACCCCTGATTCCCTAAGTGTCCAAAAATCTATCGATCTCAGCCTTGAATATACTCAACGACATCCACAGCCCTCTGGGGTAGAGAATTCCAAAGATGTTTATTTTCACCACATGGGTTAATTAGCTGTGATACCGACTTACTGATTTGCATGTTCTTTAAACTGATATACCAGAGGTTATAAAATGAACTTGATCGCAAAGAAGAAACTATGCAGACACTGCTTAATGGAGTGGGGGAGCACTCTGGACTTGTAGCCCAGACTGACAGGATGATAATCTCCTCTCTCTACACTGGATTTAAGAATCTGATGTAAAATGAGTCTGGCTAGTTTTTGTCCAGTTTTTAGCAGATAGGACAAAACTTAGCACTAAAGTGACAATCTAACAAATGTGTGCATTAAAGTGATGGGCATCATTTGCTGGAGAATGGAACACTGCCTCTGTGAACACCTGGCACTCCCTAAGCCATTTGTAGCGTAGATAAAGATGCAGGTTAAATCTCATTGCACAACCTTAACCCCGCTGCACCAGAGTGATTTCTTTACATACTTCACGCTGCTGCTTCATGTCCTGAGGCTGACCAGAAAATGACAGCTTTATTAATGCAATCCTGACCATTTCCTATTTCCTGAATTCAGCCAGTGACTGGAAGAGCTTAGTGACTGGAAGCACTGGTTTCCATCGATGTTGGGGGCTCTTCCAAGCCCAAAATAATGAAAGAGTAGCTATGGTATTTTCCTTGTCTTTCGTAATTTCATCATAAGCAAGGAGTGGAGTTTCACTGTATTGGAATATTGTATTATGCATTATCAATATGCACAAAATGATCTGGTGGTGTTATATAAGTGGAATTGGTTGCATTGTTTGGAAACTCCAAAGGGCAGTCAATCCCTATTAGACCGGTGATGTAAAAAGAAAGAAAGACTTACATTTATACAGCGTCATTCACAACCTCAGGACTTTTGGAGTGTAGTCACTGTTGTAATGTAGGAAACACAGCAACCAATCTGTGCACAGCAAACTCCCACAAACAGCAATGTGATAATGACCAGATCATCTGTTTTTGCGATGTTGCATGAGGGATAAATATTGGCCAGGAGAGAACTACCCTGCTCTTCTTCATAATAGTGCCGTGGGATCTTTTACGTCCACCTGTGAGGGCCTCAGTTTAACGTCTAATCCAAAAGACGGCACCTCCGACAGTGCAGGACTCCCTCAATGCTGCACTGGGGTCTCTGCTTAGATTATGTGCTCAAGTTTCTGAAGTGGGGCTATAACCTACAACGTTTTGCCAAAGAGATGAGAGTGCTAGCACTGAGCCATGATGTAAGCCTGCCTTGAAAACACAGTATTAGAAAGGTGGTTTGACTGCCATCACAGGCTATAAATCCCAGCCAAACTAAACTGATAAAGCACTGATTTTTCATGAATGCCAGAAGTGATAATTTGAAGTGGTTTATAATTATCTATTCTGTGTGCCTTTGTACTGAAGTCAGGCTTCCATTTCCTTCTTGCTATTCTGACTGTTAAAGGTTAATTCATATTTAGGAATGATTTATGTAGACCTAGGTACTTTGTTTCTCTGGAGTGTTCCTTACGTTTCTTTCTCTGCCCATTGTTTGGGTGGGCATGCAATTTATGTTTTTGAGATTTAACCCATCCAAATTTCTGCTGGGGGTTTACTTTTCTCCATTTAAAGGGTCATCGTTTTCATGAAGAATGTTCAACAAGCTTTTTTGGGGGAAGGAGCAGGGCCCAAGAACCTAGATGCGACTTTATGTAACGATGTCATGAGCAATACTTTTTGATCTAATTTATGTTGTTACATTGCACAAATTGAATAACAGTCGAAGGAGCATGAAGATCTTTCATTGGGATGGTGCCCTTCATTCCCCTCTTCCAGGTGTATTGGCTGATATCCCCTCAATCAACATCACTAAAACAGATTTATTATCACATTGCTGTTTGTGGGATCTTGCTGTGCACAAATCAGCTGCTGCGATTCCTACATGACAACCGTGACTACACTTCAAAAGTTTTTCATTGGCTGCAAATCACTTTGGGGCATCCTGAGGTTGTGAAAGTCGCTATATAAATGCAAGTCTTTCTTTTACGTATTTGTTTCAATCTTTTATCAATAAAAACATCCTATCGAGAAAATTTGGAACAGAAACGAACTGTGTGGCCCAATGATTCCGTTGCTTCAAAAGACCACGTACAACCCACCCTATTATGAACTCTACCCTGCTAAGTCTCCTGAGCTAAAGTTCTGCATAATTACTCCCTGCTCCCCAAAGATAATCAAACAAAACTGCAGAATATTCACCTGTCCTCACTTCTCTGCAATTAAACCCTGGTCTGCTCCACTTCACAAAGAATGTGTCTCCACCCCAGCAGCGCACAAACCATTTTGTCTCGTGGAGTATTCGATCATCTCAGTTTATCCTTATAGCCGCCAACCCCATTCCCATCCAGATACTTGTCCAGCTCCTTTTGGAAGGAGTTAGTGTGACACAGCACTGTGGAAGTGCATTTTTGTCTCGGACACAAAATGGCTTCCTAGACACAAAGAGTGATACAAAATGGCCGACTCTGACTTGTTTGGGAAAAGAAAGAAGTTGTTTATGACTTCTCATGGAGATGAATTTAAACTTTGCAGACTATGTTGTTTTCATAGTACAGAACGAAAAGGCTTCTTCTAATCAACTTGAGATAACCAAGGACTAGTGAAGTAAACAGCCAGATGCCTTGGTCTTGGTGGGAGAAGAAGAACAGACAGACAGACTCCAATTACTGTAGAGATTAGCTAGACTCATCGTAAGGCATTTCTATTTGTCTTTAACTTAACAAACTTAGCTTACTTTAAACAACATGTCATGTGATATGGAAAGCTTGTATTATCAGTGTATAAGAATGTTCCATTTTCTGTGATTTTTCAGTGTGCCATCGTAGCTATTTGACTACGGTTGCATTCTCCTTGCAAGCAAGTAAATAATAAAGCCTGCCTTGACGATACTTTATGTTTCAAGAGTCTTACTCGGAAGTCGAAACTTCCACAGCACCAACTGGTTTGCTGTGAGTCTATTCCGCATATCTGCTATTCTGTGTAAAAGATTTCCTCTCATCCCTAGGGGCTTGTTCCTTTTAAGCCTATGTCTCTAATTCTGCACCCACAGTCTAAGTCAGAAAGCCAGCTCACATCTATATCCTGCTTCCCAGCACCTTAAAGACCTGGCTCTTATCCCCCTAACCCTCTTCACTTCAAAGAAAATAGATTCCGTTCTGTGAAACTCTTTTGACTCTTCAGGTGTCTCGATTTAAGGGTTCTCGTCCATGCTTTGCACCATTTGCCTGTTCCTTATCCCTCTTTCTATTCACTTCTCTTTGTCCAAAGTAATTGAGATAACTTGTTAGTTCTAATCAGGAAAAAAGACTTGATTTTATATAGCAGCTTCATGACCTCAGGACATCCCAAAGTGCTTCACAACCAATGAATTATTTTTGAAGTGCAGTCACTGTTATGATGTAGGGAAACATGGCAGCTAATTTGTGCCCAGCAAGGTCCCACAAATAGTAACAAAATAAATAACCAGATAACACAAAAAGAAAATACTGCAGATGCTGGAAATCTGAAATAAAAACAGAAAATGCTGGAGATGCTCGGCAGGTCAGGCAGCATCTGTGAAGAGAGAAACAGAGTTAACGTTTCAGGTCGATGACCTTTCGTCAGAACCGGAAAAAAGCAGGAAATAGAACAGATTTTTCAGCAAATGCAGGGGCTGGGAAAGGGGGGAGGGGATGAAAGAACAAAAGGGAAGGTCTGTGATAGGATAGAAGGCAGGAGAGGTTAAGAGACATTGAGAGATATTCAAGGCAAAAGGAGATGGTAATGGGACAGGTTAAGAAACAAAGGATGGCTCTAGATGAAGTGTGAATTGTGCTGGCAGAATGAAAGACAGCTGCCAGATAACCAGATAATCTGTTTTACTGGTGTTGGTTGAGGGATAAATATTGGTCAGGACACCTTCTCTTCTTAGAAATCCTGCCATGGGACCTTTTACGTCCATCTAAGAAGGCAAACGAGGCCTTAGATTAATGTCACATCCAAAAGACGGCACCTCCAACAGTGCAGCACTCCCTCAGCGCTGCACTGGAATGTCAGCCTGGATTATGTGCTCAAGTCTCTGGAGTGGGACTTGAACCCACTACCACTGACCCTGAATCAGCTATGTTTGCTGGGAAAAGATTTCTATAGAAATGGGTAGGGAATTTTTCCTGTGTCCACGTTTGGGTAGAATATGGGAATCCATGTAGAGTTGAGGAAGATACTGGTTTATCCTGATTCCTACTTTGATTCGGAAGACACTGGGACCTCAGTTTCACCCAATATGAGGAACAGCAAGGGAAACTGCGGGATTAATGTCCATGGGAGTGTATACAGATCCTGGTTGTGGGAATCACGTTCCAGAAAAGCACAGAAATATCACCGAGGCATAAAAGGGGCAATGGCATATTTGGGAAGAGCTGAGCACTGTGGTCGAGAGAGACAGAGACACAGATATATGAAAGACATAGGTGCAAGAAGGAGACTGAGAGTCTAGGGGAAGACACAGAGTAAGAAAGAGAAATAAAAACAGAAAATGCTGGAGAAACTCAGCAGGTCAGGCAGCATCTATGAAGAGAGAAACAGAGTTAACGTTTCAGGTCGATGACCTTTCGTCAGAACTGGAAAAAAGCAGGAAATGGAACAGATTTTTAAGCAAGTGTAGAGGCTGGGAAATGGGGGAGGGGATGAAAGAACAAAAGGGAAGGTCTGTGATAGGATAGAAGGTGGAAGAGGTTAAGAGACATTAAGAGATATTCAAGGCAAAAGGAGATGGTAAAGGGACATTAATTAAGAAAGAGAGATGGGTGGACAGAGACAAGAGGAAGGACACAGATAGGCATTTCATTTGAAGAAAAGTATTAATTGGCTGTAAAGCACTTTGGGACATCCTGAGATTGTGAAAGGTGCTCAGGGACAACTTTTAAAGACTTTTCTTTAAGTTATTGAGGAAAAGTTAGAACAATTCTTCAAACTTGAATAGAGGAGAATGAAAGGGGACCTCATAGAAGTGCATAAGATACTAAGTGGAATAGAAACGTGGAACACTATTTCAAGTTAACCCATAACTGCAGGACAAGGGGCCATTGGTACAAATTGGTAAAAGGCAAGAAGGGAGCACTTCTTCATACAGAGTGACCGATATCTGGAATGGTTTTGGGCAGGGCAGTGGAAGCAAACACTCTGGATTCATTCAATAAGCAGTTAGATGTTGTACTGGGAGAAGCATAAGTTTCTATGGAAGGATGGGTCAAATGGCCTCTCATTGGTTTAGACACACACAGGACAGAGTGAGGCAGGAGCACAACAGAGTTGGGGAAAGGAGACTGAATAGCTGACCTCAGCTAGGGCAGCAATTGGCATGCTACAACTGGCCTTAGCACCATTAGGTTAGGGAAGGGAAAATTGGCTATCGTTCCTACTCCTAATTATTATTCAGCGATCCCAGCTGGAAGAGTGGATGCGTGTGCTTTTTATTCATTCTCGGTGGCAAGGCCAGCATTTATTGCCCATCTCTAAGGTTTGATACAACTGAATGGCCTGAGGGCAGATAAGAGTCAACCACTTTGGCGTGGGACTGGAGTCACATATCGGCCAGACCGGGTAAGGACGGCGTGCTTCCTTCTCTAAAGAACATCAGTGAAACAGTTGGGTTTTTACGGCAATCCAACAGCTTCATGGTCATTTCTACTGATACCAGCTTTTTATTTCCAGATTTGTTTTGTGTATGTGTCTGGTGAGGACAGCATCAGCATCAGCGCCAACTATGGTAAATAGCCGTAGACACTCATCTTCATCTCTTCATCTTCAAGTGCGGCTCCTCACAGGGAGTGGTGAACTTACCCTTTAATGTCAAGACTCCCGTAGGAAGAGCGGAGATTTGACTGAGGTATCGGAGGCTGAATGGCATCCATGGAACCGTAGCCCACCATGAGCCAGTGCCTTCAGGAGAGGAGGAGGCGGTAAAACTATCTGGAAAAAGTGAGGTGAGAGGGGGGGTTGGGAAATGAGCATTGAGCTGCTGAGATGCAAAGACTCACTTCCTATATAATGGGCAGCTGATAAACTACAAAGTAGAAAGCCAGTGCCTTGCTGAAATGATGCCCACAGTCTGAGTACTTTTGACCTTTGGTGCTATGAGTTCTCAAAACGTGCGTCATGAAGTATCGGAGCTGCTTTATCCATGGAAATTGATGGGTCAGGGCAATTTTAGACGTTACATCATGAGAACGGACCCTTGGAACTTTAAAAATATCACTTTAGTGCCTCATGGAATGGCCTTCAAAGAATGTTGGAACAGTTACCATGCCCAGAGGGGAACCAAGTTGAATGCTATTAGGAACAGTGCAATACTGAAATGCATCCAAGCTTTGGATTGCTGTAACTAAGACCACGATTTTACGAACCTCGGTGAGTCCGTGGCGGGCGACGTCGGTGGCGGGTCCCGACCCCGTTGCTGGCTCCATCCTGGCCTCCGAAATTACTTTCTGATGATTGGGCTTGTTAAGCCCGCCCAGCGAGTTGAGGAGGAATTTCTTCACCCAGAGAGTGGTGAACCTGTGGAATTCTCTACCACACAAGGCAGTTAAGGTCAATTCATTAAATATATTCAAGAAGGAGTTAAATATATTTCTTAAGGCTAAAGGGATCAAGGGATATGGGGAGAAAGCAGGGACAAGGTACTGAATTTGGATGATCAGCCAGGATCTCATTAAATGGCGGAACAGGTTCGAGGGGCCGAATGGCCTACTCCTGCTCCTATCTTCTATGTTTCTATGTTTCCCGGCCAATTGAAGGAAGCGGGTCTGATGATATCATTTATGACGCGTCATCAGCTGGTTTCCTTAAAGGGACCATGGCCAAATTTAGTTTGACATTTGTGCCGTCAGTGTTCTACAACATTGAGGTGCTGCAAACACTGACAAGCACTGCACAGAGGTGCACGGCTGCACCCAGGTTCTCCCATGACTCCCTCCATATGCTTATGGAGGGAATCACAGCACGCAGGGAGGTCCTGTTCCCTTTCCATGGGCAGAAGAGACCTCCCCAGGACACCAACGCAGCCTGGTTGCACATTGTAGAGGAGGGCACAAGCAGAGATATCATCAGGAGGACCAGGCTGCAGTGGCGCAAACCTTTCAATGATCTCAGTAGATCACGAAACGTTACTGCAAAGTCACACTCAACCTCATCCTGCTGTGCCACTCATCACATCCCCATCACTCTGCCTTCCATACCCTACTCCTGCACATCCTTACTCACACCAACTTACCTTGCACCTCCACACATCCCTCTCTATCTACATTATCACATCCCCATCTCACTAGCCACCCCTCACACTCACCCTCATCCTAGTCTAATCATACCAACTAACAACACACAAGGGTAGGCACTTGGATGTTGTAGCCAATGTTCATGTAAAGTTTCTGTTAATGTGCTGTCAGACATTGAAATCTTTGCGTTCTTGGACAGATTTATGTGTACATTTGGAAGTGGCTTAGTGAGTTGCAGTGAATGGTGAGACATAACGGTACCCCCCGCAATGTTGATGAGTGTGAAAGGAATGGCTTGGGCATTGTAGGGATACTTTATGTTGTTGGTGTGGGGTGGTGCCAACCTGGCGCATCATGTGACGTCAAGTGAAGTAAATGTGGCCATGGTGAGGCCATCCCTGACCTCCTGGGCAGCGATGTGGTCGGGTGCTGATGCCGTGTCCTGTGCAGCATCAGGTGATTGCGGAGAAGGTTGGTGTTGTTGTTGGTGCTGCTGGTGTGCCTGGTGATGCTGGTGTTGGGGCTGATCGTGGTGGGATTCTGCGAACCAAGGTGAGAGAGTTTCAAGGGTACCCATGCTGATGGAATAGATGGCAGGTGAAGTAGAGATGACAGAAGCGATCTGTCAATGGTGGGAGAGGTAATGAGGTCAGACTGGATGGAGACTTGTGTAAAGACTTGCAGCATCCTGAATCTGTAGTGGAAATGCAGTTTAGAGAAGCTAGTGGCTAAGGGAACATTTCTCAATTAGTTGGGAGCTTTGACTTGACATTTGAAGCTGTCAACTCATCAGCTGATTCAATGGTGAGTGACCTCCCGCCTCAACTTCACAGACGAGGTCGAAGCACAGTGGGGAACCGGTGGGCGACCTGTCAAATCCAAAAAGCTGGGGAAAAAACCATGGATAATTGGCTGTAAACAAGCCACTAATGATTTTAATTGCCTCCCCCGCCGCTGCCTGTCGGGTCTGCTCAGCGCTGGCAGACCCGACATCGGGGAAGTCCAGTGTGTGCAGCTGACCTGCCACCCATCCCGTCCGCTGAGCGCTGGCAAAATTCCGGCCTAATTGTGGTTTGCACTCTGAGGTCTGTCTTAAATAACTACTTTGCCACAAAACCTTTTTGGAAAGAACATTAGAGTACAAGTCGTTTCTCAGCATGAAGTAAGATATATAGCAGATCCTGCGCACTGGTGATTACAGGAGAAATAATGAAGCACAGATTAAAGTGACTCTTTAATTAATAATATGATACAATTTAATAATATAATAAATAGTGCAACAATCAAATAATTGTACCTTTTAAACATTATACCAAGGAATTTTTAAATGAATACTGACAGGGGTTTAATGTACTCTTAATGCGCTTGATGTGCATTAAATAAAAGCTCATTTTTCATTGTTGCGCTCATTCAAACACAGGATCTTATTCAGTGCGCTTCCTTGGAGCAGCCAATCAGGATGCACCTGCAATATTTGTGCCAATTTTGCAGTGTAAGCCTTGCCCATAAAAAGTTGGCGTGGGGAGGGGAGGGTCAAATCCAGGATCTGGCCTGCTCCAGTAGGCCCAGTTACTGAGTCCCAGGATCTGGCCTGCTCCAGTAGGCCCAGTTACTGAGTCCCAGGATCTGGCCTGCTCCAGTAGGCCCCGTTACTGAGTCCCAGGATCTGGCCTGCTCCAGTAGGCCCAGTTACTGAGTCCCAGGATCTGGCCTGCTCCAGTAGGCCCAGTTACTGAGTCCCAGGATCTGGCCTGCTCCAGTAGGCCTTGTTACTGAGTCCCAGGATCTGGCCTGCTCCAATAGGCCCAGTTACTGAGTCCCAGGATCTGGCCTGCTCCAGTAGGTCCAGTTACTGAGTCCCAGGATCTGGCCTGCTCCAGTAGGCCCAGTTACTGAGTCCCAGGATCTGGCCTGCTCCAGTAGGCCTCTTAAAGGTAAGTTTGTGATGCAGGTTTTGTTTTACACAGAAAATTTTTAGGACATGGAATGTCCTTCCAGAAACAGTCGGGGAAGCAAAATCCACAATAGCTTTTAAAAGAGAAGTGGATAAATATCTGGGAAAGAAAAAATAAAAAGGATGTGAGGGAAGGGCATGGGAATGGAACTAAGCGGATAACTCTTTCGAAGTGCTGGCACAGGCACAATAGGCCAATAAACCCCCTACTGTGCTGTAAATTTCCACAATTCTGTGAAGTTTTTCTTTCTTACTGTATTCACATTATCTCAATTTGTTCTGTTCTCAGAGTTACAAAGGATTGGCTGCTGAGCTTTGGGAGGACATGGTGTTTGAAGGGTGTTGCTGTGGGTTAGGATGTACCTCAGTAACAGGGAAATTGGACACTACTGCTGGAACACCCATGGTGAGGCCTTTGGAGAACTCAGGTGGCTTCTGAATGACAATAGTCTGGAGCCGTATGGCGGAGGGTTGCTGGTTTTGTGTCAGTGTAGTGAGCAGATTGACCAGAGAGCCACTCCACTCTACCTCTTGGGTCCAGCCCAACTGGTTAACATTAAGCATGGTGACCATAGGTGTTACCAGACTGCACACTGGTCATTGTTAATGGCTGATGAAACAAGTCCATACCCTCCCCCCATCAGGCTCTGAGATGATGGGGGTGTTGGAGGGCCAGTATCTGTCTGCCTGATGTGTTCCCTGGTCTGTTGTTTCAGGCCCAACAGCTTACACAGTGTGCCCCAGAGGAGGCCCTGTTTAGAATCCAGTTGAAGGGTCTTCCTGCCACTTATCTACACAGTGTGGAACCTGTTCGTTGGGCCTCACATCCTCGGGTTGGCTGATGTTGAGGTTTCAGTGGCATCCTGTGCCTGATCACTGTCGGGATGGTCATAGCCTCAGGCATGGATACAGCTAGCTGGATGGTGATGACTCACCCCTGGAGACATGAACGGTATTGTCCCATTTAATGTCTTTGGACTACATTTTCATTGGAAATGTGGGACTGCTGCAGATGTCAGAGAGGCACCGAATAACATGCAATTCAGGTGCCACTGAGGAATACGAACATTTACAAGACTGTTTACAAGAATGTGCATTTTATGTTTGCCAGAATAAGACTTTGGCAATGTACTTTCTCCCCCTCAGAATAGATTAAACTGCCAAGTAAGATTTTTTTTAGCATCTAACCTTTCCTCAATATGTTTTAGATCTTTGTTTATTGTATTCCAGTTTTCCACCTTGCTGCCTGCCCACCTCTTCGAACAAGTTTTTGGTCACCTGTTCTAATGTCTCCTTCTGTGGCTCAGTGTCAATTTCTGTCTGATAATGCACCTGTGAAGCACCTTGGGACTGTTTACTACATTAAAGGTGCTATACAAATGCAAGTTGTGGTTGTTGTTGTTGTCGTTTGAGGACATTAAACCATTTTCATCGTTCCCGTTTCATTTATAGAAATACGGACGTGTTATTGATTTCATAGCAGATCAGGTTCTGTGCTTGTGCTGCCTTTCTGTGGCTGGCAATGCTGCTTTGGTTCCAGAAATACAATGTGATATTTTCTTAGCAACATAAACAGTCCTGGCCACTGCACAATGTGGCAGCCTTTGAACTTCTGTTTTGGTGTCCATTTTGGACCCTTTGTCAGGATCAGCGAGTAAGTTTTGGTCTTGGCTCAGTTGGTAGTACTCTTGTCTCTGAGTCAGAAGGTTGTGGGTTCAAGTTCCACTCCAGGGACTTGAGCACATAATCTAGCCTGGCACTCCCTCAGTACTGCACTGTCAGAGGTGCCGTCTTTTGGATGAGACATTAAAACGAAGTCCCATCTGCCCTCTCATGTGGACGTAAAAGATCCCATGTCACTATTTTGAAGAAGAGCAGAGGTGGTGTCCTGGCCAATATTTATCCCTCAACCAACATCACTATAAAACAGATTATCTGGTCATTATCACATTGCTGTTTATGGGACCATACTGTGTGCAAATTGGCAGCTGTGTTTCCTACATTACAACAGTTCAAAATTACTTCATTGGCTTTAACCACTTTGGGACATCCTGAGGTCATGAAAGGCGCTATATAAATGCAAGCTCTTTTTTTCCTTCCAGCGTATGATGTCGCATTCTCACTCATTGCATAATACCAACTAAATTCTTAACTTACAGGCACTGGTGAGTTGTTTATTAGAATTTGCAGCATTACTATGTGGGCAATAAGCAAATGTGATTACAGCTGGAAAACTGTCCATTGTATCTTAACGCCCACATATCAAAATGCCAGCCCCGATTGAGACGGGTCTGAGAAACAGAACAGAATTTAGCTTTGTCATTGGCGAGCGTGCTCATGATGAATCATAGAATCATACAGCACAGAGGAGGCCATTCGGCCCATCATGCCTGTCAGCTCTTTGAAAGAGCTATCCAATCAGTCCCACTCCCCCCACTCTTTCCACATAGCCCAACAAAGTTTTCCTTTTCAAGTATTTATCCAATTTCCTTTGGAAAGTTACTATTGAATCTGCTTTCACCATCCTTTCAGGCAGTGCATTACTCACTGTGTAAATTTTTTTTCCTCATATTGCCTCTGTTTCTTTTGCCAATTACCTTAAATCTGTGTCCTCTGGTTACTGACCCTCTGCCATTGAAATCAGTTTCTCCTTATTTACTCTATCAAAACCATTCATGATTTTGAACACCTCTATCAAATCTCCCCTTAATCTTCTCTGCTCTAAGGAAAACAACCCCAGTTTCTCGTCTCTCCACATGACTGAAGTCTTTCATCCCTGGTACCATTCTAGTACACCCTCTCCAAGACCTTGACATCCTTCCTAAAGTGTGGTGCCCAGAATAGGCCACAATACTCCTGCTGGGGCCTAAGCACTGTTTTATAAGGGTTTAGCATAACTTCCTTGCTTTTGTACTCTATGCCTCTATTTATAAAGCCAAGGATCCCGAATGCCTTTTTAACAACCTTCTCTACTTGTCCTGCCATCTTCAAAGACTTGTGTACATACACCCCCAGGTCTCTCTGTTCCTGCACCCACCTCTCCTCATTCTTCCTACCAAAATGAATCACTTCACATTTCTCTGCGTTAAACTACATTTGCAATGTGTCCGCCCATTTCACCAGTCTGTCTGTGCCCTCCTAAAGTCTGTTACTACCCTCCTCACTGTTTACTACATCAATGCTGCGGGTGCTGCTGCCAACCCTGTGTTAATTAAAATTCACAGACGTCCCACGTTGTAAAGAAGCATCAATCACATCTTGTATTGTGACTCCCTCCACTCCCTCAAAAGGAATTCAGTAAGAAACAAGGATTCGTTATTTCTGGGTTGCATGCTCTTGCTCCCTAAATAGAGGAAAGGATAGAGAACTGCAAGATGAGCCTAAAGGTTACACCCGTTAGTTAGGGAAGATTGCATGCAAAAGATATCACTGCAAATTCACTCCAACGCTAAGGTATTTTGTCTTCTCATTAATTGTTATAAACTGGTTAATGGATCATTAGACTAATACCTGATTTATAATAGTTAGTTAGAGCTGAACGAAAGCACAATCGGCCTCCAGTTGCAATGAGCGTTTTGAAAACAGAAAAAAAGGGGTGATTTAAATAAAACCCATGGGTTTCAAAAAAGTCAGACATAAAGGCCAACTCTTCCTGGGCAAATAACAGCGTGTTAATGACACACGCAGTTATTAATGCACAAATTGTCCAGCAAGTTCAGGGAATGAGGAGATAAACCGTGAGTTGCGAATCTCCACAACTTGCTGGCTGATTTACGCCGCTCCGCCATTTGCTTTGCACAAACGGCATCTCACCCTTAGCCTCCCCGTTATTGTTAAGAACGCGCGGGACTTGCACATTAATTGCCCATTAAACTCGTCACAGAAAGTTAGGGCTCATAATTACAAGCCTAAGTACCCTTTTAATGGCGTGATAAGTGTTAATGACTGCCGATCAACTTCTCTGGCACCGAAAATTAACTATTATAAGTGTTGAGACTCATTCCTGCATGTAGTAAATCGTTGTTAGACATTTTAAAAATGTAAAATTTAAAATGTTTACTTTTTTTTCCTTTTCCTTTCTGTCTCTTGTTTCTCTCTCTCTTAATCCAATCTTTCTTTCCTCTCTTTATTTCTCTTTCTGTACCTGATTTAACTCTAATTCACTCACTTTGATTTACCCTCCTTCTCCATTTCTTTCTCAATCCTTAAATCTTACTGGTTAAGGAGATATATTGTTGGTCCCATCACTCACTAAGGTCCCAGATGCCTCATTGCCCTCGCCGTGCTATCAGCTCACACTTTCAGCAAGTTATGGCGCAAATTATATTCGAACTGAAGGGTGCAGGAAAAAGTATTACTAATGAGGCACTCCTTGAGGTGTCCCACTCCAGCAAGATTTAGCCCATTATTTTTGTTGTTGAGGCTGCCGCGAAACACGAATGGAGGCTGAATCCATATGTGGAAAACAAGAAACTTTTATTCACTGCATGGCACACAAAATGGCTGAGAAAGCTGCTCCCAGAATTCTCTGGAAAAACTCCCAGAATTCTCTGGGTAAAACCTGAGGCCCCGCCCCCTTCTGCCTTAAAGGTAAGGTGCCTTAAAGGGGAAGGTGCTGGAAATTTGTCCACAGACGGAAGAGTGGATTATGCCCGTTTTAGGTGGTGATCCGCCACACAGCTCCCCCCAGAATCCGCTTAGGAGGTGTGGACGAGACGGTGCGGCGGTCTGATGGGCCAGCCGGAGCGGCTCTTGTAGGACGCCGGTGGACGTGGAACGGCCGGGCGTGGAGCAGCCGGGTGAACCGGCTTGAGGGCAGGTCGGCCGCGTGGAGGTGGACGAGCTACAGGGACCTGCTCCCCGGGCTCCTAGTGTGCTGGCTTGAGTCGGTCCACCGACACTTGTTTGGTCCTGTCGCCCACTTGCAGGGTGAAAAATTTGTCCCAAGCCTGTAGCACCTTGTAGGGCCCATCGTACGGGGGTTGAAGGGGTCCGCGGTGGGCGTCGTGCCGGACGAAAACAAACCGTGCCTGGTGCAGGCTTAGTGGGACGTGTGAGGTGGATTCGCCGTGTCGGGCAATGGGCACCGGGGCGAACTGCAGCGCCGGTGAGGCGAAGTCGTGGCGTTGCTGGTCGGCTGACCAGGGTGTCGTGGCGGTGGGCAGGAACTCGCCGGGTACGCGCAGTGGCTGACCGTACACGAGCTCTGCTGCCGATGCGTGGAGGTCTTCTTTAACCGCGGTGCGCAGGCCGAGGAGGACCCACGGAAGTCGGTCGGTCCAGGCGCCGTCTTGGAGGCTGGCTCGAAGAGATGCCTTCAAGGATCTGTGGAACCGCTCACACAGTCCGTTGGCTTGGGGGTGGTACGCTGTGGTGCGGTGGATGGTCACCCCGAGATTGCGTGCGACGGCGGTCCAGAGTTCAGAGGTAAATTGCGGACCTCTGTCCGACGTCATGTCGGAGGGGACGCCGAACCGTGCAACCCAGGTGCTGACGAAGGCTCTGGTGATGTCGGCGGTGGTGGTAGAGGTCAGTGGAATTGCCTCAGGCCAGCGTGTGGCCTTGCGACGGCGGCAGGGGCCCGACGATGTCCACGTGGATGTGGTCGAATCTCCGCGAGGGGACGGTAAACTCCTCGAGGGGTGCTTTCGTGTGTTGCTGTACCTTGGCCCGTTGGCAGGATAGGCAGGAGTTGGCCCAAGTACGCACATCCTTGCGAAGGCTGCGCCAGACAAAGCGGTTGGCTACCAATTTGATGGATGCGCGGGCGCCGGGGTGGGAGAGGCTGTGGAGAATGTCGAATACCCGGCGGCGCCAGGATGCTGGGACGACAGGCCGAGGTTGACATAGGGATATGTCGCACTTGATCGTGACTGCGGTCGGGCCACAGGCGATGTCGGCCAGGCGTAGCCCTGGTAGGTTGGTGGGTGCGGAGAGCAGATCCGGGTCGGTGATCTGGTCTGCTGCGAGTTGAGCGTAGTCGACTGCTAGGTGTGCGGCGTGGATGGCGGGGCGGGAGAGGCAGTCGGCTACCACATTGTCTCGGCCGGAGACGTGTTGGATGTCCGTGGTGAACTCGGACACTGCCGCGAGCTGGCGCTGCTGCCTGGCGGACCAGGGGTCGGTTGTCTTTGCCATTGCGAATGTCAGGGGCTTGTGGTCGACAAACGCAGTGAAGGGGTGGCCCTCAAGCAAAAACCGGAAATGGCGGACCGCCAGGAACAGCGCGAGGAGCTCGCGGTCGAAGGTGCTGTACTTGACCTCCGGGGGGCGTAGTTGGCGGCTGAAGAAGGCAAATGGTTGCCAGGCGCCGTCGACCCACTGCTCATACACGGCGCCGACCGCGTGTTCGGAGGCGTCCGTGGTGAGCGCTACCCTGGCATTGGGCCGTGGGTGCGCGAGCAGGGTGGTGTTGGCGAGCGCGGTCTTGGTGGAATCGAAGGCGGCGGACGCGTCTGCCGTCCATTCGACCGCTATCTTGCCGCTCCTGCCCCGGAGGGCTTCATACAGGGGCCTCATGAGGGACGCCGCTTTGGGGATGAAGCAGTTATAGAAATTCACCATCCCGAGGAACTCCTGGAGGCCTTTGATGGTGGTGGGGCGGGGAAATTATTGGACGGCCTGCACCTTGGTGGGCAGGGGAATGGCCCCAGCATGGTTGATGTGGTGGCCGAGGAAGTCGATCTTGTCCAGGCCGAACTGGCATTTGGCTGGGCTGAGGATGAGCCCGTGGTCGCTGAGGCGCCCGAACAGGATGCGAAGGTGTTCGAGGTGTTCCTGCTTGGAGGAACTGGCTACCAGGATGTCGTCCAGGTAGACGAACAGGAACTTCAGGTCCCGAAGGACCGAGTCCATGAGCCGTTGGAATGCCTGGGCCGCGTTTTTGAGGCCGAAGGGCATCCGCAGGAACTCGAACAGGCCGAAGGGGGTGATTACGGCCGTCTTGGGGACGTCCGCGGGGTGGACGGGGACTTGGTAGTAGCCGCGCACCAGGTCGACCTTGGAAAAGACTGAGCGGCCGGCCAGTCTAGCCGAGAAGTCCTGAATGTGCGGCACAGGGTACCGATCAGGGGTGGTGGTGTCGTTGAGGCGGCGGTAATCCCCACAGGGGCGCCAACCTCCGCCTGGTTTGGGGGCGATGTGGAGTGGGGAGGCCCAGGGACTGTTGGAGCGGCGGATGATGCCGAGCTGTTCCATGGTGGCAAACTCGGTCCGCGCGATCTCCAGTTTGGCCGGGTCCAGCCTGCGGGCGTGGGCGTACACTGGGGGGCCTGTGATGGGGATGAAGTGTTCCACCCCGTGTTTGGCGGCCTCCGTGGAGAAGGTCGGATTGGTAAGGGCCGGGAATTCGGCCAGGAGTGCCGAGTAGTCATCCGTGGCCCGGGCGTGGCACTGTGACGCCATGTCGGCGGGTTGACGGGGGGCCATGGTGCCCAGGATGGGGGACATGGTGTTTATGTCCACGAGGCGGTGACGAAGGATGTCTACCAGTAGGCCGTGGGCACACAGGAAATCTGCGCCGATGAGGGGGGAGAGCACCTTGGCAGTGATGAACTCCCATCGGTAGCGGTGACCAGCGAGGTCGAGGGTGACTGTCCAGGTGCCATACGTCCGGATTTCCGAGCCGTTAGCAGCAGCCAGCGCCGGTCCTCGTTCGCCCTTTTGGATGTCGAGGGAGGAGGCCGGGATGATGCTGTGCTGAGCCCCAGTGTTGCACAGGAACCGGCGGCCGGTTTTGTCATCCGTGATGAACAGCAGGGAGCCCGCGTGGCCCATGGCCATCACGGGGGCTGGAACGGGGGCGGACTTGAAAGAGCAGGGAGGTGTGCACCGTTGTGCCCTGACGCCGAACCATGCCAGGTCCGGAGTGACGTCGCGGCTGGAGTGAGCGGAAGCAGCTTGTCGGCCTCATCGGCCAGGGCTTCCAGGTTCGTGAGGCCGGACGCCACGATCGCTGGGCGGATGCTGAGAGGGAGCTGGCGGATGAACAGCATGCGGAAGAGGGATCCGGGTGGGCTCTCGTCGGTGAGGGAGAGCATGTGGGAGAGGAGGTCTGACGGTGAGGCATCACTGAGGCCTGGAAGGTCGAGGAGGTGGCAGTTTCGCTGATATGCCGAGGCCGTAAATTTTTTAAGGAGTGCTGTCCTGAGGTGTGCGTACTTGCCTTCCTCTGGTGGGTTCTGCAGTGTTGTCCAAACCTTGGAAACTGTGGCGCTACTGAGTGATGTGACGAGATAGTCGTACTTCGTCCCATCTGTGGTGATATTTCGCAGCCGGAAGCGAGATTCAGCTTGGAGAAACCAGGCTTCGGGCTGGTTTTCCCAAAACTCCGGCAGTTTCACGGAAACTGCGTTCGTGTCCGCCATTGCAGTGCTCGGAATACGTTCTGAGCGTCGGGGTCACCAATGTTGAGGCTGCCGCGAAACACGAATGGAGGCTGAATCCATATGTGGAAAACAAGAAACTTTTATTCACTGCATGGCACAAAAAATGGCTGAGAAAGCTGCTCCCAGAATTCTCTGGAAAAACTCCCAGAATTCTCTGGGTAAAACCTGAGGCCCCGCCCCCTTCTGCCTTAAAGGTAAGGTGCCTTAAAGGGGAAGGTGCTGGAAATTTGGCCACAGACGGAAGAGTGGATTATGCCCGTTTTAGGTGGCGATCCGCCACACTGTCACTATAAACCGTGCATCAGGAAAAGTGAAATCAGCAGCACCCAAAAATAAACATTTTAAATAGCTTTTCATGTACAGCTAGCAGCATGCAGGGACATGTGTGGTGATATGTACCTCCCTGACGTGGCACTGTTTTCCATGTTCCACGAGATGTTTCCTGTTGGCATGGCTCTCAGCTCCTATTGGTCTAATGAGAGTACATCTGTTTTATCTGGTTGACGGAGTTGGCCACCCGTTCAACGCTGGAAAGGATGGGCTCCAAGCTCTGCGCAAAGCCCTGTGTCAAGTTGCTGTTGGACACCTCCATGTTCCTTGACATTGAACGCAGGCTTTCTGGAAGGCTTCCAAATGCACCAAGCATTTTGGTGTGTAGACCCATCAGCCTTCTTCTGTAGCCTGGCCCATCAAAGTCCTCATCTGAGTCTTCTGCAGCAGAACTTGTGTGCGACCTCGCCCTTCGGCGAGCTGGCACCTGCACTATCCTTGCCCCCTGCACTGGCTGCAGTGCAATCGAGCCCGGTGTCTCACCATGTGCAGATCTTGCCTCTATGCTATCCTCTAAGATATGCGCAGTGTAAGTATCGGTGTTGGTGGCTGCAAGTGTGAAATCAAGTGACGGTGTGTTTTCATCATCATTGTCTTCTTGTTCTTCCTCTACTGCCTGCCCAGGTTGCAGTTCTTAGGTATCTGAAAGGAAAAAGGGACAAGGGTAAGGTTGTGGCAAGGGGAGAGGGGGAGTAAGAAGTGCATGCTTACACCATCTGCAGCTTGTAAGTCAGAAGAGTTTGTGGGATGAGCAGGAAGTGGGATGTGAGAAGGAGGATTAGTTATGAGAAAACCGTCATCTTCAATGGATTCAGCCCCGCCGCTGACCACGGCCTCCGCAATGGCTGTTCTGATAATGGTCAGCACAGTCTCTTCCCTGGGGGTTAAAACATGCAGGTGCGCCTGTCCCGCTTCGGGTAGTTCCTGCTGCCTCCAGTTGTGAGCCACCTTCTTCTGCAAGAGAGGGGGAAGTGTGTCAGTGAGTGTGATGCAATCTGTTTGGGTGATGTGGCTGTCATGGTTGAATAGCTGGGAGTGTGTGCAAGCTGTGAGATGTGGGTGTGAGGCTTGCAGCAATGCTAAGTGTGTGAGGGTGAGGTGAAGCTATGAATGTGAGGTATGAGTCCTGATTGATAGAGATTGCTGGTAGGTGGGTGATGGGGGTGTGGTGAATTGAGCAGTGGCTGAGGCTACTGCTGCAGTTGATAGGATTTGGCATTTGAAGATGCATTCACTCACCTTGACCACTCGTGTGAGGTCAATACATTTCTTGCGGCACTGGATCCAGGTCCTCAGCGCTACACTCCTTGCATTGACTTCCGCAGCTATCTGGTCCGACTGCCTTCTCACAATGTGTCTGGAGGGCCTCTTGCCCCCCTGCAGATACAGGACATCTCTCCTCCTTTCCACCTCCTCCACCAAGGCCTCCAGTACAGCTTCGGAAAACCTTGGTGCCCGCTCTCTCCCATGTTCAGCCATTCTTCTGTCTTTCCCAGGTCAGCTCACAAAGGACTCCCAGCACCTGCTCCAACCACAAAGTACCTCCACTTTAAGAGGTGCAGACTAGCTTTAAGCAGTGCAGGTTAGCTTTAAGTAGTACTCGCAAGTTATGATTTTGGACCCCTTGCTGATGCTAGCAGCAATCATGATAATGAGCAGGCATAAAGAAGGCATGCTGCCTGCATTACATCGATCGGGCGTGGGGTACGCACGCATCACGATCCCCGTGCCCATTTTCGGGGGCTATCCAATTTAGCGCCCTAATCTTTTCCCCCCGATTTTTCTCCTGTTTTTGTTGCCAAAAAGTTTAAAAAAAGGCTCTCGTCAACGGTGAAATTTACACGATGTATTTTTGAACAAAAGAAGAAATGTTTGCCAAGCACTGCTTCATGAAAACGGTCCCCCTTTAATATATGACTTTACTATACTTCAGGTGTCAGCAGTGGCTCAGTGGTAACACTCTTGCCTCTGTGTCAGAAGGTCATCAGTTCAAGCCCCCATCAGACTTCTCCCTGTGTGTCCTGGGGCCAATATTTATCCCTCAACCAACATCACTGAAAAACAGATGATCTGGTCATTATCACATTGCTGCTTGTGGGAGCTTGCCGTGAAGAGCTGGGATTTGACCTTTTATGCAATGTACTGACTATTGATGGGTGAATAGCAGTTTCAAGTGCCTGAACCAAGCACGAATTATTCAACTGGCACAAAAGGATAATTATTACAATTCTGTATTATTACAATTATTACAATTATTACGTTCTGTTCCCCATCAAATCTTGGTTCAGGGCTGAATGCATCTCTTGGGGTGTTATTAAGCTCTACACATCAGGAGGGTCCCAAGTTAAAGGCTTGGTCTGTGCTGAATTAGATGATTTCATTTCGGGAGCTGGTGGAGATTCTACACTTGAACATAATGGGCTCGATCTTGTCATGGGGTGGGCTGGGGTCGTGTCATCCGCTTTTCATGTTAGCCACCCGACTCCAATTGGATGTGGGAGAATTATGCGATTTTCCCCTAATTGGGCAATTGAGTTCCAGCATGTGGGAACCCATGACCCAATTAGATTTTTCAGTCTGAAAGTCGCCTCTGATGATGTCATCATTGCTGCTGCATTTAAGGTCTGCAAAGACTGCCAACCTTTTGGGCTTTGCTGTGAGAGGGACCTGGAGGCAAAATGAGCAGCAGCACACCTAAGTCTGCCCCCAAATTTTTTTTTTCACCACCACCACCACTCATCATGGGTGTCAGGCTCCAAACCTCCACAACAATGGTTATGCCTGCTAAAAGTTACCCCAGAATGATGATTGATCAAATCTCCTTTTTAATGGTGGAGCTGCAGCTGATAGTCAGCAATCCAAGTGCGCTACCGCCAGGTTTCACCGTCGTGTTTCAGAGGAGGCGTGCATCACGTCGGAAAAGTGTTAAAATCAGAAAGGCCTCTCAAAATGGGATTATAGAGGCAATTAAGTGGTTGTTAAGGGCCTTAAGGGCCTATCCCGCCTCTTGGAGGCGGGACGGTGACGGGATCAGAAACCACGCATTTGGGAAAATTGCTCGGAGGCGGGATAGAGGCGGGGTCGGGCCCGCCCGCCATTTTTTGCAATTTTAACACCCCACACGCCTCCATTCCCGCCTCCTCGGGCCTGGCAAAACCGAGCCCAATGTCTCCAGACTTGGGAGGGGGAAATCGGTCAGGGTTCCTGGACAAACCTCTGCTGGAAAATCCAGGTGTGTGTCCACTCGACTATGATGCTTCTCCGTAGTTGAAAGACCATCTAACTTCTAGGCTCCCATTTTGGGGAATGACCACCTGGATGAGATACTAGAAACCAATCAATGTCAATGGGACTGTATCCCAGCAAGAGCCAATGGTTTAATGAGGGGAGGAGAACAAAACCTAAGTCTGTACATACAAAGTGCTTTGATACGTAAAGTAAGATTTTTCAGTGAGATTGGGAAAATAACTCAAACACAGTGACCAATACATCACCAAAAGTCAGAGAGGTTTTGATTATCCATCATACATTATCTTCCTTCTCACTAATCATCTCACCTAAGCTCCTGTCCTGATTGCAAAGATTCCTTGCTGGGGGATGGCTACTGACAATCTAGCTCCCATCCATGCCAACCGGAAAACTAGCAAAACCTGAACCACAGCTTCAAGAAAGCTATTGTGTCCAAACAGCTGAAAGCTATTGCGTCCTTATCAGTTCCTGCCCACTGATTCACTATCTGCTCCCTGTCTCCTGTTTCACTATTCACTCCCTGTCTCCTGTTTCTCTATCAGCTCCCTGTCTCCTGTTTCTCTATCCACTCCCTGTCTCCTGTTTCACTATCCACTCCCTGTCTCCTGTTTCTCTATCAGCTCCCTGTCTCCTGTTTCTCTATCCACTCCCTGTCTCCTGTTTCACTATCCACTCCCTGTCTCCTGTTTCACTATCCGCTCCCTGTCTCCTGTTTCTCTATCCACTCCCTGTCTCCTGTTTCACTATCCGCTCCCTGTCTCCTGTTTCACTATCCGCTCCCTGTCTCCTGTTTCACTATCAGCTCCCTGTCTCCTGTTTCTCTATCAGCTCCCTGTCTCCTGTTTCTCTATTCACTCCCTGTCTCCTGTTTCACTATCCGCTCCCTGTCTCCTGTTTCTCTATCAGCTCCCTGTCTCCTGTTTCACTATCAGCTCCCTGTCTCCTGTTTCTCTATCAGCTCCCTGTCTCCAGTTTCTCTATCCGCTCCCTGTCTCCTGTTTCACTATCCACTCCCTGTCTCCTGTTTCTCTATCCACTCCCTGTCTCCTGTTTCTCTATCCACTTCCTGTCTCCTGTTTCTCTATCCACTCCCTGTCTCCTGTTTCTCTATCCACTCCCTGTCTCCTGTTTCTCTATCCACTCCCTGTCTCCTGTTTCTCTATCCGCTCCCTGTCTCCTGTTTCTCTATCCGCTCCCTGTCTCCTGTTTCTCTATCCGCTCCCTGTCTCCTGTTTCTCTATCCGCTCCCTGTCTCCTGTTTCACTATCCGCTCCCTGTCTCCTGTTTCTCTATCCGCTCCCTGTCTCCTGTTTCACTATCAGCTCCCTGTCTCCTGTTGCTCTATCCGCTCCCTGTCTCCTGTTGCTCTATCCGCTCCCTGTCTCCTGTTGCTCTATCCGCTCCCTGTCTCCTGTTTCTCTATCCGCTCCCTGTCTCCTGTTTCTCTATCCACTCCGTCTCCTGTTTCTCTATCCGCTCCCTGTCTCCTGTTTCACTATCCGCTCCCTGTCTCCTGTTTCTCTATCCGCTCCCTGTCTCCTGTTTCACTATCAGCTCCCTGTCTCCTGTTGCTCTATCCGCTCCCTGTCTCCTGTTGCTCTATCCGCTCCCTGTCTCCTGTTTCTCTATCCGCTCCCTGTCTCCTGTTGCTCTATCCGCTCCCTGTCTCCTGTTTCTCTATCCGCTCCCTGTCTCCTGTTTCTCTATCCGCTCCCTGTCTCCTGTTTCTCTATCCGCTCCCTGTCTCCTGTTTCACTATCCGCTCCCTGTCTCCTGTTTCTCTATCCGCTCCCTGTCTCCTGTTTCACTATCAGCTCCCTGTCTCCTGTTGCTCTATCCGCTCCCTGTCTCCTGTTGCTCTATCCGCTCCCTGTCTCCTGTTTCTCTATCCGCTCCCTGTCTCCTGTTGCTCTATCCGCTCCCTGTCTCCTGTTGCTCTATCTGCTCCCTGTCTCCTGTTTCACTATCCACTCCCTGTCTCCTGTTTCTCTATCCGCTCCCTGGGCTAGAAATTTGTGCCCTCAGTGCCACTCCATTGCGCCATTAAATGGCACTAAAATGCCGGCCGCCGCTCTTTCGCCAGCTTGTGGTGGGTCCCGCGGAGGCCGCCGTTTTGGTCCTTACCTTTGCGCTGCTGGTAACTGGCAGTGCCATGCTGGAGAAAATTGCGGCGTGGTGACGTCAATCGGCGTGCAACGCCGGCTTAGCGTCACCAACGCAAACTTTGACACTAGCGCTGAATTCAGCGCTGGGTCCTAAGCACGGCAGGTTAATCTGGTGTGCAAGCAGGCTGACAGTGGCGATTTCAACATCTCTTTAAGGGACACACACATCTTTCAGGTAAGTTTGTATTTAAGCTTTAGGACTGGGTTTGTTTGATCTTATTGAAGTAGTAGCTTGGTGCACTAGATGTTATTAAAGTTTTTTAAGTGTGTAGGGCGTGCTGCTGGGCACTTGCAAGGGCTCGGATGGTAAAGGAAGGCCTCTGAGAAGACAGAACATGCTGCGAATACTCAGCAGGTCACACAACATCCATGCAGAGAAAAACAGAGTTTAGGTCTCAGGTCGAAATGCTGCCTGACTAGCTGAGTATTTCCAGCATTTTATGCTGTCATTTCAGGTTTACAGCATCCACTCGCAGAGGGAAGAGGAAGACACAGAAGAGGAGGAAGCCAAAGAGGAAGAAGCAGAAGAGGAGGAAGCAGAGAGAAGGGTGCATCTCAGACAGCCCCTTTGTGGCTGGGATATCAGGGATGGAATAATCGCCTGTGGTCCCAGTGACCACAACCCCAATTCCCCTTTCAACATTTGTCCCACACCCTCCCTTCCCTCTGTTACTGACCATCACAGCGTCCTCTTGGCCACAATGCTGAAATAAAAGCCACCACAAAGCAAACTTTCCAATCCAACTTTATACATCTATCCATCCAATATGACATCAAAAAATCAACTCCTCACCCATATGCATTCTCTTAGTGACTGTCTTGTGTGTGCCTTTGCCTATGCTACTGATGTCACGCAGTGTTACCCCAGTGGATGCAGCATGGCTGGTGGAAGGTTGCTGACTTTCAGTGGGGGACACTGCAAATGGCCTTGCTGGTTGACCTTGAGGAGCTGGTGGCTGGGAGTGTCGAATCAATCTTTTTCTTCTTCTTCTTCACTCTCCTCTCCCTCTTCTTGGTCACTCACTGGCTGGGCAGGCTGCATTTCTTAGGTGTGTGAAATGAGGAAGGCACAAGGGTGAAATTGTGGTGATGGAAGGGTGGGAAAGCATGAGGAGCCTGCCAGAAGGAGGATAACCTATGAGGATACCAGCATCTTTTATCCTTTCAGCCCCGTCACTGGCCAAGGGCTCAGCCATGCTCCTGCCAAGAATGGCCAGCACCATCTCCTTCAAGGGGGTGGCTGGTCCAGTTAAATTTCTGGTCAATAGTGACCCCCAGGATGTTGATGGTGGGGAATTCGGCGATGGTAATGTCGTTGAATGTCATGGGGCGGTGGTTAGACTCGCTCTTGTTGGAGATAATCATTGCCTGGCACTTCTGTGACGTAAATTTTATTTGCCACTTATCAGCCCAAGCCTGAATGTCATCCAGGTTTGTTGCATGTGGACATAGACAGCTTCCTTATCTGAGGAGTTGCGAATGGCACTGAACACTGTGCAGTCATCAGCAAACATCCCCATTTCTGACCTTATGATGGAGGGAAGGTCATTGATGAAGCAGCTGAAGATGGTTGGGCCTAGGACACTGCCCTGAGGAACTCCTGCAGCGATATCCTGGGTTTGTGATGATTGACCTTCAACCAACACAACTATCTTCCTTTGTGCTAGGTATGACTCCAGCCAGTGGAGAGTTTTCCCCCCGATTCCCATTGACTTCAGTTTTACTAGGGCTCCTTGATGCCACACTCAGTCAAATGCTGCCTTGATGTCAAGGGCAGTCACTCTCACCTCACCTCTGGAATTAAGCTCCTTTGTCCATGTTTGGACCAAGGCTGTAATGAGGTCTGGAGCCGAGTGGTCCTAGCGGAACCCAAACTGAGCATTAGTGAGCAGGTTATTGGTGAGTAAGTGCTGCTTGATAGCACTGTTGAACACACCTTCCATCATTTTGCTGATGATTGAGAGTAGACTGATGGGGCGGTAATTGGCCGGGTTGGATTTTTCCTGTTTCTCTATCCGCTCCCTGTCTCCTGTTTCTCTATCCACTCCCTGTCTCCTGTTTTACTATCCGCTCCCTGTCTCCTGTTTCTCTATCAGCTCCCTGTCTCCTGTTTCTCTATGCGCTCCCTGTCTCCTGTTTCTGGATCCACTCCCTGTCTCCTGTTTCTGGATCCACTCCCTATCTCCTGTTTCTCTATCTGCTCCCTGTCTCCTGTTGCTCTATCCGCTCCCTGTCTCCTGTTTCTGGATCCACTCCCTGTCTCCTGTCTCACTATCCACTCCCTGTCTCCTGTTTCTGGATGCACTCCCTGTCTCCTGTTTCACTATCCGCTCCCTGTTTCCTGTTTCTCTATCCGCTCCCTGTCTCCTGTTGCTCTATCTGCTCCCTGTTTCCTGTTTCTGGATCCACTCCCTGTCTCCTGTTGCTCTATCTGCTCCCTGTTTCCTGTTTCTGGATCCACTCCCTGTCTCCTGTCTCACTATCCGCTCCCTGTTTCCTGTTTCTGGATCCACTCCCTGTCTCCTGTTGCTCTATCTGCTCCCTGTTTCCTGTTTCTGGATCCACTCCCTGTCTCCTGTTGCTCTATCTGCTCCCTGTTTCCTGTTTCTGGATCCACTCCCTGTCTCCTGTTTCACTATCCGCTCCCTGTTTCCTGTTTCTCTATCCGCTCCCTGTCTCCTGTTGCTCTATCTGCTCCCTGTTTCCTGGTTCTGGATCCAATCCCCGTCTCCTGTCTCACTATCCGCTCCCTGTTTCCTGTTTCTGGATCTGCTCCCTGTCTCCTGTTGCTCTATCTGCTCCCTGTCTCCTGCCTTATGCTAGCTGACCCCTGATATAGTTTCTTCAGGATTTACTTTGTATGTGGCTCATTTTAGCATTTTTCAAAAAAGAACAGAACAAGCGGAATAAAATAGGAATAAATTACGCATGAACACAGACTGAGACCTGGGAACTATCACCTCCAATAATAGTGTGATTGAGAGAACAGGTCAAACCTGAACAATAGCTGTTTGTTAAATAAACCTTTACCCTGTAGATAATGAAGTAATAATGAACTTTCATCACAGTAGCCAACACAATACATTTTATGGGTTTAAATCAGGTTTTTTAAATATATTCTACTGAGTTGAGTTGCGTTCTTGAGGTCTGAATGTGATATTCCCTGGCACTCTGTGTCCTGTCTTCCCTCCTTCCCTTCTGGGTCAGGCCAGCCTGCTTTTTCCTTTCATACTTCCAAGGGTTGCAGTGAGCTATTTTGTATCTCAAACCCTTCAAGTTGCTCTGCAATCCAACTGCTCTTGGTATTTCTCTGAAGTAAAGATTTTCTTTTCCATTTTCTAAGTTTTCTATTACATTACAACAGTGACTCCACTTCAAAAGTACTTCATTGGCTGTAAAGTGCTTTGGGACGTCCTGAGGTCGTGAAAGGCGCTATATAAATGCAAGTTCTTTTCCTTTACCTGTTTCCGAGTCTCTTTACTATGTTCTCTTGTTTTAATGCTGAATTTAATTCTGCAAAATTTCTTCAGGGGTGTTTCTTGTTTTTGGCTGTGATCCCTCAACAGCACTGAGTTCGTTAACCTCCGGTGGTGGAGGTACTCCAATTAATGCGGGCGAGGAAGGAAGGCGGGGTGGGGGGGGGGGGGGGATAATATCAAGCAGGGTTCCTGCCCCCGACTGCTATCCAGTTACCTCCGCTGGGACATGTGTGGGTGTCGGGTGAGGACGGGGTGTCCCTCGATTGAAATGAACTCCACCGGGGAGCCTGCCACTGCTCACCAGCTTCGGCATCATGGAAAGTGGCCACTTGGACCAGGTATCGGGGACTGCCAGTGACCATCAGTGGAGACCAGGAGAGAAACCTGAGGGGGGCAAAGAAGGCACCAAAAAGACTGGGTTTAGTTGATGCCGATTGGTCTAAGTGCACAATTACAGCGGCAGGCGAGCCTGAGCATTTATGGTATATCGGTTCCTCACCAATTTGGTTCGAGGCTCGGTTTTCATTACAGATGAGGCATCCCACACAAACAAAAACCGTTCAGCAGCAATATTTGTTATTTCAAACACAGGGGAAGCTGTAATGAATTACTATGGGAGCATGTTCATTTAGTAATTAACAATGTGACCCTTTTATTTCAGAACA
The DNA here is from genome assembly GCA_030390025.1 of Squalus acanthias. Classification (NCBI taxonomy): domain Eukaryota; kingdom Metazoa; phylum Chordata; class Chondrichthyes; order Squaliformes; family Squalidae; genus Squalus; species Squalus acanthias. The sequence continues at coordinate 11,211,467 of CM059444.1, read as the reverse complement.
GTCAGCAACTGAACTCATTCCCGTTTGCAATGTGCTACTGTTTGCCAAAGTATACATTGCCTGTGAGTATTTCAAGCAGTTCCCTGGCTGACCTCAAGTAGTTGGAGTGGCCGCAAACATTGGTAATTGCCGACAAGAAAGCTTTCGTCTGTAATTTTCCGAGTGAGCTGGTTGCTGACGTGACACGGCCAAGGAGACAGCAAACACACGGGAGACTGATGGATCTGCTCGCCACTAGGAAGAATTAGCCCATCACTCAGTGACAGCACATTCAGGTAATAACCTGCCGCACATGGTAGGCACATTTGCCATTCAGAGCATATACAAGCCTATCAAGTTTCGAAATAAGCAAGAATGTAACTTTCCATGATTCATCTAGCATCAGGCCTGTGTGAGACCAGTAGGTCTCTTCCTGTCTTGTCATTTTTGCATGTCCGTATGTCTTGCTTGCCTCAGATGAAATTATCCAGACATTTTCCTCTGATAGGAAGCCTTCTCCTCACACCTTGCTTCTTTCCCTCCCCAATGTGATAGGAACTATCTCACATACTGGAGGAGACCGTTGCCTGAGATTGCAATCTCTCAAACCACCCGCCTCGGTATTGCGATTTCACACCTCTGCTGATTATGTTGGTAGTTCCTGACCTTTCTCTTGCTGCTTCGACCCGCAGAGCAAGAGAAAACAAAAGAACGCGAGAGATGTGTTCCACCCGAGGCAACGCCAGGAATTAGCAGCATGGTCAAGACAGAAATAGGCGAGGAATTGGAGATGCACTATAATCTTCCAAAACCTGCTAGATTCAGGAGTCACTGGAGGATTGGAAGGTAACGAGCATTAGACCTTTCTTAAAAGTAGGAAGGAGCAAACCAAGTAACTACAAACTTAACATCAGTAGTGGAAAAATGGCTTGAATTCATCACTGGAGACAGAGTGCGTGAGCACTTGGATAGGTATAAGCTGACTAGTTAGGGTCAGCAGGTAAATCATATCTAACTAAGAGTTACTAAGGTGGTGGACAGAAGATCAATGGATGTCATATACATGGCTATGGGGAGAGTGCGGGCGGTGGGATTAGTTTTGGATTGCTCCAACGAAGAGTTAGCACAGACACGATGGACCGAATGGTCTCCTCCTGTGCTGCAAACTTCTATGGTTCTATGGATTTTTAGAAAGCATCTGATAAAGATCTGACGTGTGAGATTGCTAACTAAAATAGCATGGAATTGGAGACAGTCTCATGGATAGGAAATTGGTCGGGAGGTAGGAATTGTAGTTGGTATCAAGTGGAAATACTCAGATTGGCAGGCAGTGACAAGTGTTGTTCCTCAGTGATCGAGGCTTGTACCCCATCAATGACCTGGATTTGCGAATACAGGGGAGAATGTCCAAGTTTGCAGATTATACTAAAATAGGAAAAGAGAACAGAAACTCACAAAAGGGCATGAGTAGATTAAGGAAATGGTAGACGATGGCAGATGTAGTTTACCATAACAAAATGTGAGGCAGCACACCTTTGATGTAAGAATGGCAGATGGGAGAAGAATCTAAATGTAGGGGCTGTCTCGGAGAGTGGTACATGAATAAGTGGATTTAGGGATCCTGGTACATAAATCAGTAGATGCTAGTTCACAGGTACCAAAAGCAATTAACAGGGCTAATGGGATGCTGCAAGTTTAGAATACAGAAGCACTGAAATACAGTTGCAATTATAGAATGCTGATCAGACATCATTTGGAATATTATGTTCAGTTTTGGTCACTCCACCTTGAAGGAGTGCTGCGACAGGCGGTGGACCCTCTAAACCTCTGCCCTCGCACCCCCTACGAGGAGGAAACTCTTCAAATCCTGGGCAGGGAGGCCATATAGCATGTTGGAGGCAGGGGAGTAGAAGGCAGGTGCCAGCTGCATGTTTCTCATGGTCTTCGGGTTTTCTTCCTTCCCATCGTACTGTCACCCACAATACCTATCCACAAACTAGAGTGTGAAACCCGAATGATGCTCCTTCTACTGCAGGTGACGTGAAGTCTTCACCTCAGCAAGTCATTCGAACCTGTCTTCCTCTTTTCCTCCTCTAGATGTGCCCAAATGAAGTGGTAGAGCCAGGCCCCCCACTGCACCTGGCCCTGCCAACACTGTCACTCACTCTATCCCTCCCAAGCACGAGCTCAGAGATACCAACCCTGGGGGAATTAGAAAATAAGCCTGAGAAGAGTGAACTGGGTGATGCACAGAGCACGAGTGGGGAGGAGCAGCTGGTGATGAGGTGGGAGGTGTAAGACTCACCGACTGGATGGTCAGGATTTGTTGCCCCTGAGCTGATGAGCCTGAGTATCTCGAAGTCACAGTTCTGCTTTGATAAAAAGGATACTTGCAGAGTACCTGTGAAGGAGCTGGGGACCATGTCAGACAGCAGGCAGTTTGAGTGGAGGAGTCCACTATCCACATGTGCAGTACAAGGTTGGATGGTTTTACAGCACGGCAGTCCACCCTGGAGTGATTGGCAGAGCCAGGAACATCTGCAGCAGAGGCCCCCCATGACAAAGGCCCATGGATGCTCAGACTGCTGCAACAGAGGCCTGGGCTGCCAGATTGTGAAACCACTGTCTTTCAGCTTCCAAAACAAGTGGGAATGGGTTGTGGACAAGTATCTGACAGGGCCTGCACTGATCTCATGGGTACCATTAGATCTGCTTTCCCACAGACCATTGGCTGTGCGGAGATGGTGTCCAATAATAGTGGTAAGGTAAGAACGGGCATGCACGACGCTGCTGCTCTCTCAGGATGTCAGCACATCTGGGCCCTCCTGCCTGTGCTGACATCTGGCTAAAAGAATGAACATCTGATCAAAAGGATGAACATCTGGCCAGAAGGACGCAAGGCCACGTTGCCCATGTAGCTACTCAAGAGGTGCAGTCTACAGCAGGTCTGTATGGCAGGAAATGCTGTAGGTGCAGAAGTGATTGGAGATGCGGTGTTGCAGTCTGCCTCATTTCGCCCCACCCCTCGCCCAATTACTGTCAGAGGTGCCATCTTTCAGATAAGACGTTAAACCGAGGCAACATCTGCCCTCTCAGGTGAACATAAAAAGATCCCATGGCACTACTTCGCAGAAGAGTTCTCCATTCCCAGGCCCACAATCCCACATCCAGTCGGATCACTGGATAGCGGGCAGGAACAGAACACCGGAAAGCTTTTCCCCTCCCCGGCCAGGGGGACACCGTGACCAATTGTAGCAGAGACTGAGGGCTGAAGCTGGAACCTGCCTGATCTACATACTGCCTTAACGAACTGATCCATCGGAGGCTCTCGGCTTTTCTTTGTGCTGTAGCAAACCCGGATAGATTTTCATGTTGACGTGATGTCTTGGCCAGATTGTACTAATGGCAATAAAAACTGTCCAGACACTGTATTACAAATGGGATTGCTTCCAGCATATGATCCAGAACTCAAAGAAGAGATTTTTGTTTCTTAGAATTTAAGAGAAGCTCAAGTGGAATTTAACTGTCTGTTTTAAGTACGTTTATTTCTTATGATTCCCTGTGGTGGTGTGGGATTGAGCTGCACATTATGTCTGAAGCATTATAAGATGCGAACAATGTGAAAATCCTCTGCAGAAGGCATAAATCCACCAGAAAATATAAAGCGAATGTTTGGACTGTGGAATGTAGAGTGACTCTTGGGGGGCGATTTTGCCAGCCCTGGGGAGGCGGGTTTGGAGGCGGGACTGCCGGGAAAATGGCAGAATCTGGGGGCGGGTACCCATCCCGCCCCCAACCCGCCTCCGTGCCATCTTCCCAGGAGGTGGGTAGCCGACCCACGCCGGGTCCCGTCTCCTGGAGGCAGGAAGGGGATTACAGCCACTTAACTGCCTGGTAGTTAACAGGTAGTTAACAGGCAGTTAAGAGGATTATCCCCATTTTTCCACCAGAGACGCGGGCTTCCCGACGTTGGGAAACCCCGCCAGGGTCACCGAGGCGAGCAGTCGGTCTGTGGGGGTCGGAGGGGTGCAAAAGTGCGCTGTGGAGGTAAGTGATGGGTGCAAGTGTGGAGAGGTAAGTATGTGCGGTGAGTGGAAAGTGATAGAAAAAGTTTACTTACCTTTGTTTCTTCCTGCAGGCTTCAACCATTGGGGATACGGAGAGTCCCGCATCTCACTGGCAGAGATGACAGATGGCTGCTGCATTCTCCAATGCAACAGCCATCAAATTTCTGCTCACAAAAGAGGTTTGATGAGTCTTGAATACAAGAACTCATCAAACAACAGAGAATGTCAGTGTTTGACAGCTTCACAGAGCTGTCAAATGATGACAATTCATCTGTCAAAAAATTTTGACAGATGAAACGTCATATGCTGACGTTCTCTGTAACCGGCTTTCCCTTAATTGGCCTGCTAAGCCTGCTGGGCGGGCTTAACAAGGTCAATCAAGGGAAAATAGCGTGGGTTGGCCACAAGTCGATGGAGGCGGGACTAAAACCCGACAAGTGGGAGTCCTGCCTCCAAAAGCTCCCCATTGGCAAAATCCAGCCCTCGACTTTGGGTCAGAAAGAATGGGTTCAAGCCCCACTGCAGTGCAGTACTGGGGGAGTGCTACACTGTCGGAGGCACCGTCACATAAAAGGAAACAAAGCCTCTAATTCTCATATGTAATCTGTTAATGGTTAGAAACTGGTTAGTCAACGTTCTAATTACCGACACCTTGAGACAGAGAAAGACCGAGATTAGGAGAGACGGGCAGACTCAAGAGAAAAGGAGAGATCGAGATACAGAGGGAAAGAGTGAGAGAGAGAGAATGAGAGAGAGAGAAAGGACAGACAAGGAGATAGACTTTCAGGAACCAATTACAAAACACTAACTTTAATGTTTGCAGAGATGTTTTTGAAAGTTACAGACCAGTGCTGCCAGATCTGGCTGGGGCGCTCCCATCCACACCCAGTATGATCACAGGCCCTTGCCCACCTCCCACCACCCCCGCCCGCCACCCATTCCCCTTCCTCACACTCCATCAGGATTCCACCGCTTTCTACCCCTCCACCGCTAGCAGAACCCAGGTCAAAATACTCCCACTGCTATATAGCTAAATTCCAGGACCCTCAGCCAGTGCTACCAAAGCACAGGGCAATCCCAGTGCTGCTAAATCCCCACTCCCCGTCCCAGGACAGCTAGATACCAGATATCTAACTCCAACTGGCACATTTTGCATACCACCTTGCTGTATATCCTCAGCTCTAAAACCAGGAAGGGCTATAAATTAAATACATAGAAAAAGAAATATATATAAAATAAAGGCCACTCATTTATGGTTTTGACAGAATAAAGGACAGAGTTGTGAAATTTGATCCAAGCACCAATAAAAATCCCAGAACACTATACCTTACTGTATAAAGAACTCTTGGATTTAGACATGGTACCTAAAAGGTCTTTCCTGCCTGTGGCAGTAATATTGATGAAGAAGGAAAGCTGCCAGTTAATTTCATATTTTCTTGAGTTTTGGGTTATTAATTTTCAGCATAACAACCCATTGTCGAACCCACTGGATCAGTTTGTTCAAATTTTGTCGGTAAGGCTTAAGTTTATTCGCTTTGCCTGGAAGGTATCTCAGTAGTTCTCTTCAGAATATTGGCCCAGATTTTGCGGGGCCGATGACAGCGAGCGTACGTCAGCGTAAACCCTCAGAATGGCCCCGCAAGTTCCGGGTGCCCGTATGCGCTGCGCCAGCGCGTAAACCCGGAACTTGCGATCTGTTGAGGTTCGCCTTGACAGACCGTCCACATGCGCTCCAAAAACACTTTCGCTGGCGCAGTTGGGCTATTTCCCCAAGTACTGCCCAGCAAATTCCCACAAAACCCTTACGCCTGATAAAAGCAGGCTCAGGGCTTGCTTTTACCAGCGTAAGGGTTAAAATAAATGTTAAATTAAAATGTTAAAAATGATTAAAACATACAAAAACGTTTAAAATTAGTTTATGTAAATTTTGGCTTGGATTAAAATGGTTAAAATTATTTTTCAGAAAATTAAATTTTTATTTTAAATGCTGAATTAAAGGGAATTTTAATTAATTTTGAACATAGGAGTATTTATTTTTTATTAGAGTTCTGTTACTTATTCATTTATTTGGGGATTTCTCATACGCTTATAAGGAAACCCCCTTTCTAATTGTATGGTTTTGACAGAATAAAAGACAGAGTTGTGAAATTTGATCCAAGCAGGAATAAAAATCCCAGAACACCATACCCTGGCCCACGTGATCCCAGGGACGCTTCCGAACCGTCTGCATCCCTGGGATCCGTGGGCCTTTACACAGGCGTACGCCTGGAGGTCCACGACACCGTGGGGTAAAAATTCAGTTGGTTGCGCCTCCCGTTAGCGCCTTCAGAGGGCGCTAATGGGGCGCAAAGCCGCTAACGCCCGGGCGCAGCGATGTTTGCGCCGCTCGGGAACTTAACCAGACATTGTGCGGCGGCGCTAAACTTTACCGCTGCGACCACCTGCGCGCGCAGATTGTGACGTCATTCCATGGTGCAACGCCCTTGTGGTGCCCCGGAGCGGAAATTGAGTGGCGCCCCCTGCCTTACCGCCTGGCGCATCCAACGACCGGAAGACTGGAACGCTATCAATCGCTGTGGGGCTGGGGGGGGCGCTATTTAAAGGGGGCCTCTTGCTGTCTTTTTCTGTGGTTGACATTTTTGCACCACTCGTTCTGAGAGAGAGAGAGAGATTCGGAAAGAGAGAAAGAGAGACTTCTGCATTGAGTCAACGCTTTGTGAGGTAGTTTTGCCTACTGATCCTAACTTCGCTGGTACTTTGGTTGCTGTCCTTCATAACTTTGCTTGCAAAGAGACTATGGGGGCTGCACTGATTGGGGGCGTCGTCCTGCTCCAGCTGAATCGGAGGACACAGAGACGCAGAGAGAGAGTGGCAATGATGGCCAGACGGAGGAGGGCCAACAGGCGTATGTACAGGAGAGCTTACCCTCCCAGGGTATACCGTGAACAGCTCTCCTACCTTCATATGTCTGAGGAGCTCTGTTTGCGAAGGCTGCGATTCAGCAAGGAGGTGGTCACTGAGCTCTGCCACCTGCTGCAGCCAGATCTGCAGCCTCAACTGAGGTCCAGGACGTCTCTGTCGGTGGCAGTGAAGGTCACAGTGGCTCTCAACTTCTATGCTACTGGCTCATTTCAAGCTGCTGCTGGGGACCTCGCCAATATCTCCCAGTTCGCGGTGCATTGCTGCATCCGGCAGGTCACAAATGCCCTCTTTAAAAGGAGACGAGAGTTCATCTCTTTCCCCATGACCCCAGACAAGCAGCGTGACCGCGCTCTGGGCTTTGCGAGGATAGCGGGCTTCCCCATGGTGCAGGGCGCCATTGACTGCACGCATGTGGCTTTGCGTGCTCCACATGAGAATGCCGAGGAATTCCGGAACAGAAAGGGGTTCCATTCCTTGAATGTTCAGTTGGTCTGTGACCACAGACAGCTGATACTCGCTGTCAATGCCCACTATCCTGGCAGCTGCCACGATGCTTTTATCCTGCGCCAGACTACTGTGGCAGAACTTTTCGAGGCACCGCATCAGCCAGTTGGTTGGCTTCTCGGGGACAAGGGGTATCCATTGAGCACCTGGCTGATGACACCGCTCCGTACGCCCAACACCCCTGCTGAGCTGCGGTACAATGAGAGCCATCAAGCTACCAGGAACATCATTGAGCGCACAATCGGCATGCTGAAGCAACGGTTCCGCTGTCTCGACCATTCTGGAGGAGCCCTGCAGTACTCGCCTGAACGAGTATCCAACTTCGTAGTTGTGTGCTGCATGTTGCATAACATGGCAATCGTCAGGACCCAGCCAATGCCACCAGGCCTTGGAGCACCACCAGAGGAGGAGGAGGAAGAGGACGAGGAGGATGATCATCAGCAGCACCAAGGCGGGAGGGCGGCCCACAATGGTGAAACTGCAAGGGCCGTCCGTCAACGGCTGATAGCAAGCCGCTTCTAGGGCCCCTGCTGTGGAAATGGCTTCTGCCATTGCTAACAACATCAATGAACCCAGCACGCAACCCCTAAGCCAGCCAAGTCACCAATAATTCCAAACACCAACCATGTATATTTTGAATACAGAAACTTATTTATTTTACAAACTCTGTGTGTGTCAATTCCTCATGACAAACTCATAGAAATAAACACAAAAAAACAGTCAATAACATAACTGGTTCTCACAACCTGGAGATAATGTCCAAAACACTAAACAAAAGTTGGACCATGAACCTCGGCCTTTAATAAAAAAGTGACCAGCATTTTGTCACACCTCCTACTTTTTGCCCTTCGAGGGTGATCTCCTTCCCTTGCGCACTTCCCCCCTTCTAACCCTACTGCTCCTCCGTAATGGGACCTCAGTGGCTGCAGCAAGGCTGGTGGAAGGCTGCTGATCGTCAGACCCTGACACTGCAGATGCCCCTGAAGGACGGCCTCGACCAGTTCTGGGCCTGGAGGGCCCGGCTGCAGACTGCACCAACTCTGCATGGGCGGCAGCAGTCTGTCCTACAGGCGGTGGCAAGTGCAGTGGAGAAGTGACAGTGTTGGCAGCAGGAATGCTGTCATCGTGAGAGAGGACAGCAACTCCCTGCTCGCCCGACACACTGGCACTCCCACGGGGCAGCACTTCAGCATCCAGAGCAATCTGCTGGAGAACAGATTGCTGGCCTGCTGCAGCGCGGTGAGAGCCCCGGGGACATGTGAACGAACCATCGAGGTTGGCAGCAGTCTGTGCTCGCGTGGCCTCAATCTGAGTCTGCATGAGAGCAGTCAGAGATGGGATCACGGCAGCCAGTCACTGAATTGCAGCACTAAGCGTTAGTGTGGCATCCGCCTGTGCTACAGCGAAGTGCTCCAAACTCCTTGCCAGTGACTCAATGCATTCGGGCACCCTTCCCACTGCACCCATGAGCTCAGTGTGCATGCCCACCGCCTGGGTGTTCATTTCTGCGATCAGCCGCTCCTCCTCTGCGTCCATTGCAGTAGGAGTCTCTGGCATACTCTCCCTCTGGGGAGAAGGCCCCCGTTCTTCCCTACCCCCATGGCGTTGCTGCAGCCCGCTGGGTCCTGGAGCTTCACCCTCATCAGACCCTTCCCCCCTGCTCCCCTCCAGGGAAGGCGTGTTCCCAGTGTGGGCATGGGCTTCCTCGGGAGAGGGTGGCACTGATGCTCCGGCTTCCTCTTCCTCCTCGGCTGCAGCTTCACTCCCAGTGGCAGCTTCAGGGCCCGTCTCCTCAGCTGGTGAATCACCATCTGAAAGCAGGGAGGTACAAGAGTGGCTTTAGCGTGAGGACAGGGTGGCAGTAAGGGAGGAATAAGTGCAGCGAGTTAGCAAGTTGGATTGAAAGTGTCAAAGACTGGTGTTGTGAGGGACAAGTGGAAGGACAGAGGACAAAAAGGTGATGACCTTACCATTGCTGTCCAGAACGGGGTCGGCGTCTCCAGTGGCGACAGGACCGATCACCCGGCTTGCCACAATCCTGTGGACGTGCTCCTCAAGATCGCTGAGGGGTTGCAGCTGAGGCCGCCCTCCACCTGTCCGTTGCTGCTGTCTCCGATTATGCGCCAGCTTGGCCTGCAAGAAAAAGGACAGCATCTGAGTAAATATACAGCCATGGTCTTGCCTGATGTGCCTCCCATAGGTGAATAGCCCTTACTGTATGCAGCCATGGTCTTGCCTGATGTGCCTCCCATAGGTGAATAGCCCTTACTGTATGCAAAGTGTGGAATGTGTGTGTGTGTTTCATGAAAGGGGCATAGGTGTTGGATGAGTGTTGTGCATTGGGGTTTTAAGACCCTCTGGCCATAGAGTGAGGTTGAGATGGAGGGATGGAGAGGTATTGAGAAAAAGCCACTCACCCTGACGACCCGAGTGAGGTCGTTGAACTTTTTGCGGCATAGAACATGGGTCCTGGGCACCATGCTCCTGGAGGAGACGCTCTGAGCCACCTCCCTCCACACTCTTCTGTACTCGCGTGGCAAAGGCCTCCTGCCACTCTCAGGGAAGAGTATACATCTTCTGCGCTCCACCGCGCCAACCAGAGCATCCAAGGCCCGCTCGGTGAAGCGATGAGCTCGTTCTCTCACCCTCTCCATCCTTGGCAGCAAAATGGATACACAGGTCTCTCCAGGCCGAGATTCAAGGCTGCAATGAGCAGGGTGTGGCTGGGGAGCAAGTTGGCCCCCCCCGCTTTAAGAACTGGCCGGCGCCAGTGTGTCTGTGTTCCCTCGCTAACTGGCAGCACCTGCGCTGCGCTCGCGCGCTGAGTTAGCGCCTCACTGCTCGGCCTTTGCGCCTTAAGACAGGTGTGCAGCGCCTGATTTAGCGCTCCACTCACCTCCCAGGGCGGTAAAAGTGAAGTTTCCAGTCAGTGGCGATAATTAGCGCCAGGCGCTAATATTTGCGTCCAGACGATGTTTGCGCCCCAAACGGGGCGCGACCTAATTTTTCCCCCCAAGACTCCGAAGCCCGGGAGCTTGCAAATACTTTCGTATTTTTTGGGGGGTCGGTTGCGTACTCCGGAGGTATGCCTCCGATCGCAAATGTCGGCCCATTATATTTTGTACCTCTACACATGTAGGAAACATGGAAAGAATTTTAAGGCAGATTATGCAATACATGTGACATTTGATTTGACATCAAAGTGCTTATTTTCAATGAGTTTGTTCCAATTTTGTAATGGGACAGAGTTACTTCAGTGGCAAATAAAAGCTGTTTTTAACTACACTCAGCTGACTTCTGTGCCTAATTAAGATAGAGAGAATGAAAGAGGGAGAGAGAGAGAGAAAGGGAGCGCCGCCATACAGGAAGGAAGCTGATGGACTCTGAAACAAAACACAAAGGGCTCAAAGTTCGGTAGAGCCCCATTTCGGGCTGGTAACGCTGGTGAGGCGGGGCATCCTGCACCCGGTGAGGAAGTCCTGCCCCGGCCGCGAAATTCGCCTTACCGCCCCGCCCAGGAAGTGAAGCGCAATGTTGGACGCTCCACTTCCTGGTGGGGCAGTAACCGAGGCGACGTCGGAGTGCGATCGGCAGCGTTCGGCGGAGGCTCTGTGGAGCGCTGCCGCATTTCAACGCCCCTCCCTTTCAGTTAAAGGGGAGGGTCGCTGTACACTCTGCAGGGCCTCCGATGGCCCCAACTAGGCCACCAGGGCAGTGTGGTGCCATGGCAGCAGCCCAGCGCCGAGATGCAGTGCCGGACTGCGCAATGGTGGCCAGGACCATGCCGTGGCTCACCATGGAGGGCCGAACTGGAGGTCGGCCAATAAAAGAAAATGGTGACGCGGTCGTGGCCGCACCTCCCTTTAACTAGGGAGGGCTGGGAACCTAAGTGTGGGCCCAGAACGGAGAGAAACAAAGCTGGAAGTGCAAGCTAGAAAAGTAGTCAGCAAAACTAGTAGGGAGCAGAAACAAAGGCCAACAGTAAAGAGGGTCAAAGTGCAGAAAAATATTAAACAGGCAAAATTGAAGGCACTTTATCTAAATGCACGTAGCATTCACAACAAGGTGGATGAATTAATGGCACTAATAGAAGTAAATGGGTATGATGTAATTGCCATTGCAGAGACACGGTTGCAGGGTAACCAAAGCTGGGAACTGAATGTTCCAGGGTACTCAACATTTAGGAAGGACAGACAAAAAGGAAAAGCAGGTGGCGTAGCGCTGTTAATAAGGGATGAGATTGGTACGGTAGAGATAAAAGATCTTGGCTCGGCATACCGTGATGTAGAACTGGAATCAGTTTGGGTGGAGCTAAGAAACAGCAAAGGGCGGAAAACATTGGTGGGAGTTGTGTATAGGCCACCAAACAGTAGTGGTAATGTAGGGCACAGTATCAATCAAGAAATTAGAAGTGCATATCACAAGGGCGATACGGTAATCATGGGGGACTTTAATCTACATATTGACTGGGCAAATCAAATTACCACTAATGGTGTGGAGGATGAATTCTTGGAATGCATGCGAGATGGATTCCTGGATCAGTATGTGGAGGAACCAACCAGGGAACAGGCTATTCAGGATCTGGTACTGTGTAATGAGAAAGGACTAATCAATAATCTTGTGGTAAAGGGGCCTTTAGGGACAAGTGACCATAATATGATAGAATTTTACATTAAGTTTGAGTGTGATGTAGTCCAATCTGAAACTAAGGTCTTCAATCTAAACAGAGGAAACTACAAGGGTATGAGGGACAAGTTGGCCATGGTAGATTGGGAGACTACACTAAAAGGTATGAAGGTGGACATACAATGGCTAACATTCAAGGAAATAATGCATAATTTGCAACAAACATATATTCCTCTAGGGCATAAAAACCCAAAAGGAAAAGTGATCCAACCATGGCTAACAAAAGAAATTAAAGCTAGTATTAAGTCAAAGGAGGAAGCTTATAAAGTTGCCAGAAAAAACAGTCAGCCTGAGGATTGGGATCTTTTTAGAAATCAGCAAAGGGGGACCAAGAAATTGATAAAGAAAGGAAAAATGGAATATGAGCACAAATTAGCAAAAAATATAAAAATGGATTGTAAAAGCTTCTACAGGTATGTGAAAAGGAAAAGACTGGCAAAGGTAAATGTAAGTCCTTTACAGTCAGAGACGGGAGAATTTATAATGGGAAATGAGGAAATGGCAGGGAAATTAAATAAATACTTTGTTTCTGTCTTCACGGAGGAAGTCATAAAAAACTCCCAGAAATACAAGAAAATCAAGGGTGTGGTGAGAATGAGGAACTTAAAGAAATTATTAGTAAAAAAACAGTACTAGCAAAATTAATGGGACCAAAAGTCAATAAATCCCAAGGACCGGATGACCTACATCCTAGGGTTTTGAAAGAGGTGGCCATTGGGATAGTGGACGCATTGGTTGTCATCTTCCAAAATTCTATAGATTCTGGAACGGTTCCTGCGGATTGGAGGATAGCAAATGTAACCCCGCTATTTAAGAAAGGAGGGAGAGAGAAAACGGGGAACTACAGACCTGTTAGCCTCACATCAGTAGTTGGGAAAATGCTGGAATCTATTATAAAGGATGCAATAACTGGGCACTTAGAAACGAATAGTAAGATTGGGCAGAGTCAGCATGGATTTATGAAAGGGAAATCCTGTTTAACAAACCTATTGGAGTTCTTTGAGGATGTAACTAGTGGAGTAGACAAAGGGGAACCTGTAGATGTGGTGTATTTGGATTTTCAGAAGGCCTTCGATAAGGTCCCACACAAGAGGTTGGTGAACAAAATTAGGGCACATGGAATTGGGGGTAATATACTAGCATGGATTGAGAATTGGTTAACAGACAGAAAACAAAGAGTAGGGATAAACGGGTCTTTTTCAGGATGGCAGGCTGTGACTAGTGGGGTACCGTAAGGATCGGTGCTTGGGCCCCAGCTATTTACAATCTGTATCAATGATTTGGATGAGGGGACTAAATGTAACATTTCCAAATTTGCTGATGATACAAAGCTAGGTGGCAGTGTCAGTTGTGAAGAGGCTTCAAGGGGATCTCACAGAATCACAGAATCAGAATCATAGAATCCCCACAGTGCAGATAGAGGCCATTTCGGCCCATCGAGCCTGCACCGACACATATCCCACCCTATCCCCGTAACCCCACCTATTTAATCCCCCCTAACACTAAGGGTCAATTTATCATAGCCAAATCAACCTAACCTGCACATCTTTGGACTGTGGGAGGAAACCGGAGCACCCGGAGGAAACCCACGCAGACACGGGGAGAATGTGCAAACTCCACACAGACTGTCACCCGAGGCTGGATTCGAACCCGGGTCCCTGGCGCTGTGAGGTAACAGTGCTAACCACTATGCCACCGTGTTGCCCCCTCGACAGGCTCAGTGAGTGGGCGAGAACATGGCAGATGGAATATAATGTGGATAAATGTGAAGTTATCCACTTTGGTAGGAAAAACAGAAAGGCAGAGTATTTCCTAAATGGTGAAAGATTGGGGAATGCAGATGCTCAAAGGGACCTGGGTGTCCTTATACATGAGTCACTGAAAGTGAATGTGCAGGTGCAGCAAGCCATTAGGAAGGCAAATGGTATGCTGGCCTTCATTACAAGAGGATTTGAGTACAGGAGTAAAGAAGTCTCACTCCAATTATATAGGGCCTTGGTGAGACCACACCTGGAGTACTGTGTACAATTTTTGTCTCCTGACCTAAGGAAGGATATACTTGCCATAGAGGGAGTGCAACGAAGGTTTACGAGATTGATTCCTGGGATGGCGGGACTGTCGTATGAGAAGAGATTGAGTAAACTAGGCCTGTATTCTCTTGAATTCAGAAGAATGAGAGGGGATCTCATTGAAGCATACACAATTATTACAGGGCTTGATAGGGTGGATGCTGGGAGAATGTTTCCCTTGGCTGGGGAGTCTAGAACCAGGGGTCACAGCCTCAGGATAAAGGGTAGGCCATTCAGGACTGAGATGAGAAGAAATTTCTTCACACAGAGGGTGGTGAATCTTTGGAATTCTCTACACCAGAGGGCTGTGGAGGCTCAGTCATTGGGTATATTCAAAACAGAAGTCGATAGATTTCTGACTAGTAAGGGCATCAAGGGATATGGCGATAGGGCCGGTGATTGGAATTGAGGCAGAAGATCAGCCATGATCTCATTGAATGGCAGAGCAGGCTCGAAGGGCTGAATGGCCTACTCCTGCTCCTATTTCTTATGTTCTTATGTTCTTATGTACCGCCCTGCGAGTGGAGGTTGGCCTGGTTCGCGACCCGCGAGGCTGGCGCTGACACCACCCACGGCAGCCTCGTGGGGCGCAGCCGAATTTCTGCCGCGGGGCGGTAAGGGGTCATCACACATCGTGATGACATCATCGCTGGAGGCGCAGCGGCCCGGGGCGCTACTGGCAGCGGCACAGCGCTATCGGGTTGCGCCTCAGCAATGCCCCGCCAAATTTCGGGAGGCACTTCCCCCCCCCTCCCACCCCCGGTGGCGCTAACGGCAGGCGCAAAGGAGCTGAATTTTTCCCCCAAAATGTCCATCAGAACTGGACAGGTTCGTACTGGAAGATTGAACTGTCTATGACAATGAAAGAAAGAACTTGCATTTATTTGGGATCTTATCATGTATTGTGGGATATGTTTTGTGTCCAAACATTGCATCGCTCAAAATTCCAAGTGAGTTATGCCCAGCTATCTTCCAAACATGGAAATGTTTAGCACAGGAAGATGCTGTTAAGCCCCTCTTGCCTGTGGTGAATTTAAGCTCCTCTTGGGACCTGATTTGAAAAGTTCCAAATGCTTGCTTTTTCCTGAAACCAATCCCACGTTCCTGCTTTCTTAACACACTTGAGATGTTTGTTCAATTCATACTGTGGTCTGTAAGAGTTTGCGGGATTACAGTGTAAATTTTTCATAAAATGCCAACGAATTTCCAGGGGTAAAAAAATCACATCTCTCAGGGTGTCCCAAAGTGCTTCACATCCAGCCAGTCACTTTAGAGAGCAGTCATTGTTCTTGTGTAGGCAAAGCTGGTATTCTACCAAAGAATTTAGTAAATAATAATGACTCGTTAATAGATGCACATAATTTTAATAATGGGATCTCAGATAAGCATAATGCAGATTTAAAAGAAAATGATCACCATAGAATAACACACTTGGGTCAATATATTTCATGCATTGTAGCTGAATGTGTGTTTGTGACTCCAGCCAGAATCCTATTGGTACCCCTGGGCCTCCACAGCAATTCTGGCATCCAGTCATTGTTGATTGGATGCCAGAAGACCAATCACCAGTTAGAGTAGTGAGTCTCTGGAATGGGTTGCCGGCTGGTGCGGGGGGTGCGGACTCTCTGCCTCCAAGAGGGAGCTGGACCGGTTCTTGGCTGGGCCAGAGACCGCATCATATAGAAGGGAAGTGGTTTAACGGCTACCACATGAATAGCCAATGTGATCTCCTGGACTGGTTTCGATCACCTGAAGGGCTCGGAGAGAAATGTGCCACATTTTTTCCCCTTTTCGGACCTGGGCTTCTTTTTCTGGTTTTGTGCCTCTCCCAGGAGATTACAGGGCTGCGGGCTGGATGTTGGGGGAGGGGCGGGGGGTGGGGGGAGGGGGGGATAGAAAGTGTCTAGTTATGATGCTCCAGGCATCGTGAGTCTGGGGCAGGGTTGATGGACCATCTGGTCTTCTCCTGCCCGTCATTTTCGTAATTAGAATATATAATTTGGCAAATTTACACTACCACAGCTGACTTTCCTTTAATGTAATTTGGTTTAGTTGCATATTTATTCCACATAAATCTATTCTAATTATATAGTCCATTTCAACAGACGAACATTTGTACAATGCTACATTCCCAAGTAAGCCAATGACTGGGAATTTCCCCGTTGATGTGGTTGTGGAGCGGGAGCAGCTCCGAGGAAATTCCGAGCCAACGTCTCTGAAGACCTTTAAGCTTCTGTAAAATCAGACAATCAGGGGCAATGTCCCCTCCAGGCTGTGTGCGCGCGCGGCCGCGCAGTAATCTGCAAGGTCCCGCGTAGGCCGCTCACCAGCCTTACTCCATTGGAAATACCGCGCTGAAATTTAAAGGGACCGCGCATTGAAATAACCAGGCCGCCCACAACAAAGCGCAGCTCAGAGGGAACATTAATCAAACATATATTAATGATCTAGACGAGGGAACTAGATGTAATATCTCCAAGTTTGCAGACGACACAAAGCTGGGTGGGCGTGGTTGCTGTGAGGAGGATGCAGAGAAACTCCAGTATGATTTGGACAGGTTGGGTGATTGGGCAGATGCATGGCAAATGCAGTATAATGTGGATAAATGTGAGGTTATCCACTTTGGTGGCAAAAACAGGAAGACAGATTATTATCTGAACGGCAATAGATTGGGAAAAGGGGAAGTGCAACGAGACCTGGGTGTCCTTGTGCACCAATCGCTGAAGGTAAGCATGCAGGTGCAGCAGGCGGTTAAGAAGGCAAATGGTATGGTATGTTGGCCTTCATCGCGAGAGGATTCGAGTACAGGAGCAAGGATGTCTTGCTGCAGTTGTACAGGGCCTTGGTGAGACCACACCTTGAGTACTGTGTGCAGTTTTGGTCGCCTGATCTGAGGAAGGATGTTCTTGCCATGGAGGGAGTGCAGCGAAGATTCACCAGGCTGATACCTGGGATGGCAGGAATGACGTATGAAGAGAGATTGGGTTGATTGGGCTTATATTCGCTAGAGTTTAGAAGAATGAGAGGGGATCTCATTGAAACTTATAACATTCTAACAGGACTAGACAGACTAGATGCAGGAAGGATGTTCCCGATGGCGGGGGAGTCCAGAACCAGGGGTCACAGACTAAGGATAAGGGGTAAGCCATTTAGGACTGAGATGAGGAGGAATTTCTTCACCCAGAGAGTGGTGAACCCATGGAATTCTCTACCACAGAAGGCAGTTGAGGCCAGTTCATTAAATATATTCAAGAATGAGTTAGATATATTTCTTAAGGCTGAGGGGATCAAGGGATATGGGGAGAAAGCAGGGACAGGGTACTGAATTTGGATGATCAGCCATGATCGCATTGAATGGCGGAGCAGGCTCGAGGGGCCGAATGGCCTACTCCTGCTCCTATCTTCTATGCAATTAGGGGCTGTTTTTGTGAGTCTGTGTTCCCTGGGAGAGTCTCATCCTGGGCTAAGTTGCGCCAGGTTTTCTAACCATTCATTGGGCCGCGCAGCCTTCATTTTCAGCATGTGGTCCCAGCGGCACTAACATCCCTCAATTTAATGCGCACAAAAATTTGCAAAAGCAAAAGAGAATACCAAGTGGGTCCAAAGCATTGAGAACGAGTGCAACATCCTTACTGGCATTGTGCCAGCAGTGTTGAAGAGCAGGTAGAATCATGTTAGATGGAATCAATGGTATTTAATTCAGTCATTTAAAATGGATAACGTTGGTTCTGATCTTTGTATCCCTTTTAAAATTGCTTGTCATTGTGACTTGCATTCTCGCCAGCATCTAATTGAAGACATCACTACAGCTTAGCGTAAAAATAGGTGTAAATGTTAATGATTGCCTGCGGTGGATTTGGAATTGATCCATCTGCTCCAAACTAAAAGTTATTTCTTTCTAGGCACCATTCATCTGGATTCACAATTTGTGAGATTTTAATCTCTATTGTGAGCCAGGTTTTGTATTTGTTTTAAATGTCCTTTAATGATTAATTCCCTTGGTCCTTTCATTTTCATTAAAATTGCAGTATTCATTGAATCATAGAATCACAGCGCAGAAGGAGGCCATTTGGCCCATCATACCAGCTCTTTGAAAGAGCTCTCCAATTAGTCCCACTGCCCTGCTCTTTCCCCATAGCCCTGCAAATTTTCCTTTTCAACTATATATCCAATTTCCTTATAAAAGTTACTATTGAATCTCCTTCCACCACCCTTTCAGGCAGCGCATTCCTGATCATAACAACTCGCTGCATAAACAGATTTGTCCTCATCTCTCCTCTGGTTCTTTGACCAATTATCTTAAATTTGTGACCTTTGGTTACCAACCCTCCCACCAGTGGAAGCAGTTTAATACAGTATTCTGTAAAGAAAGAAAACACTGGAAATGTTAGAAATGTAAAATAAAACCAGAAAATTCTGGAAATACACAGTCAGCATCTGCGAAGAAAAAAGACGGTTAACATTTCCGATGTAGATCCTTGGATCTTGCAAAGGATCTGCAACTTAAATGTTAATCTGGGGTGTTGAGAGCGACGGGGGGGGGGGCGGGGTTCAGAGAGCGGGGAGGAGTTGGGAGCGGGCTTGAGAGATCGAGAGAAGGGCACAAATAGAAAGGTAGACAGTTACTTTCCTCATTCTAATTTGATTTAAAAAAGTTGTATTTTGAAAGCACACAAAGGGGTAGAAATTGGAATTCGCTGTGCCCGTTCTATACCAGCGAATGGGCGCAATGAGGCACAATTTTGGAGACCAACGCACTGCACCACAACAACACCTGAAAAACAATCGACCCAATATTGGGTCGGGCCATTTTTCAGGTGTCCCCTCCAGCCACTTAAAACAAGTGTTAGGCACCTTTAATATGTAAACGAGGGGTCTAATGTCTGTTTTAGGTCCCTTCATAGAAACTGGGCAGTAAGGAACAGGGTGAGCATTGGGCCTGCCTCGCTCAGTGTCATTCAGCGGCCGCCAACGAAAGGTAAGTTTTTAAAATAAAGGAGCCATCAGGAGCAGACGTGCTCCCCCGACTCCACAGTTGTCGTGATTGGCGTCCCCACTTACTCCCTCCTGGGATTTCCCATTGGGCCACTGCCAGCGAGGCCCTGACTTTATCTTCCCACCCTGCAACCCTGTGTGACTTTAATTGTGCTGCTGGTCTCAACTCCCCACGTGCAACGCCATGGGAGATCGAGTCGTAATAATATATTTACAGCTACAAAGCTCTATTCCAGCCCTCGCTGCTACGGAATTGTTTGGGGTAAAAATTTGGTAGCGCCCTGAAAAAGTTAGCGCCCCTGCGGCCGATTTTCCCAGGTAGCACCCCGAGAGGGAGGAGGGGCGCTACTGGAAGCGCCCCGCGTCACTCTTGGGGCGCTGCGAGCCAAAACCGCGGCACTGGCGCTGCGGCACGTTGTGCCGCGGTATTGCAGGCCTTCCTCCCCTTCTAAAAGGGGAGGAGCCTGGCACAGCGCGTCCCGGCGCCCAGCTGGGCCACCAAGGATTGGGAGTGCCGGCAAACGAGCCCGGCACTCAAGAGGAGTGCCGGGCTCACGGAGAGCATCCGGCACCCCGCGGGGGAGGGGGCTTCATGGGGGCCGGGGACTGCAATGGGGGCAGGTGCTGGCAGGCGGCCAACAACAAAAATGGCTGCCCACCACCTCCCCTTTAACTAGCGCTGCCCCGGCCGCAGGTAGGCCCCCCTGACCCCGTCGGATATAGCGTCCGGCGGTAAGTCGGGGGGCGCCACCCAAGATTACAGCTGGGGCGTGAGCGGGGCGCTGCGCACAGCGATGACGTCATCGCCGGCGGTGCAACGCGGCGCGATGCTAACGGTTAGCGCCGCCGCTAACCTCCCGCTGAATTTTGCGGGAGGTGTTAGCGGCGCCGCGCCCAGGTGCTAGTTGATTTGTGCCCCGTTAGTGTCCTCTTAGGGCGCTAACGGGAGACGCAAATCAACCAAATTTAGCCCCCTTTATTTTAAAATTGTACCGCTAGGAAAGGCATTCGAAAACCATAGAACAGGAGTTTCTATTGATTCAATTTTATTAGAATTCTTTTGTAACATGTAATGGCACAGAATTTGATGGGAAAATAATGGCGAGTTTAATGCACACGCTGTTATTAGTGTGTAAATAACCCAGCAATTTGTGGCGAGGATGGGATGTTGCCTTGAGTTGCGAATCGCCACAAATTACTGGATGATTTGCGGCATTAGCCTCACAAAAACGGGAGCTCGCTGCCAACCTCCCCGTTAATGTAAAAAAATTGCTACATTTGCGCAGAAAGTGCAAATAAAACTCACTGCAGAAGGTTAGGGCTGTGACTTAACATCGTAAGGAGCCTTTTAATGATGAGATTTATGGTCCTGACATGCCACTCAACCTCTCTGGCCCAGAAAGGGAACAATTGAAATAGTGGAGTCTCATTCCTACAGGTGGTAAATTGTTCCTCGAGGCTTTTAAAATTTTACCTTTAAAAATTTTAATTTTTTTTTTTACTTTTCTTTTCTGGCTCTTTCCTCACTCTCTCGCAATCCAATCTTTATTTCATTCTCTTTCTCTTTCTGTATCTAATTTGAATCTAATTCACCCTATTTCCTTCTCCGGCCATTCCTCTGTTTCATTCTCTATCCTTAAATTGAATTGGTTAAGGAGATAGACTGTTAGTCCAGTCGTTCACCAAGGTCACAGATGGCCCGTTATCAGCTCACACTTCCAGCAATTTGTGATGCGAACATTTTTCAAGCTGAAGGGTGAGAAAAAAAATCTAACAAACGGGGCACGCCACGCGAATTCTGGGTCATTATTGGCATTTCACTTTGTACATAAAATCATGCAATGGTCCAATATTTAAGGTATAGCTTTCCTTGATGAATCCTAGCTTCATTAATTGACGTGACTGTTACATCTAACCTTCCTAAAATAGGTGGTACTGTTTTTAATTGAATGGTGAGTACAATTCTAGAGGATACTTGCCTTCATTAGCCGAGGCATAGAATACAAGAGCAGGGAGGTTATGATGGAGCTGTACAAAACGCTAGTTAGGCCACAGCTGGAATACTGTGTGCAGTTCTGGTCGCCACACTATAGGAAGGATGTGATTGCATTAGAGAGGGTGCAGAGAAGATTCACCAGGATGTTACCTGGGCTGGAACGTTTCAGCTATGAAGAGAGACTGGACAGGTTGGGGTTGTTTTCCTTAGAGCAGAGAAGGCTGAGGGGGAACCTGATTGAGCTGGACAAAATTATGAGGGGTGTAGATAGGGTAGATAGAAAGGAACTTTTCCCCTTAGTAGAGGGGTCAATAACCAGGGGGCATAGTTTCAAGGTAAGGGGCAGGAGGTTTAGAGGGGATTTGAGGAAAAACTTTTTCACCCAGAGGGTGGTTGGAATCTGGAACTCAATGCCTGAAAGGGTGGTAGAGGCAGGAACCCTCACAACATTCAAGAAGCATTTAGATGAGCACTCGAAACGCCATAGCATACAAGGCTACGGACCAAGTGCTGGAAAATGGGATTAGAATAGACAGGGCTTGATGGCTGGCGCGGACACGATGGGCCGAAGGGCCTCTTTCTGTGCTGTATAACTCTAATGACTCTATGATGGTTTTGGTCACCCTAAAAATGATATAGATGCATTAGTAGTGAGAAAAAAAACCTTGCAATTATGTAGAATGTCCCAAAGGCTTGAGGTGTTTTTGAAGTGTAGTCTCTGTTGTAATGTAGGGAACGCAGCAGCCAATGTGCGCACAGCGGGCAAAAAACGGGCACTGAAGGGTCCAATATGGCATGCGGCGTGCACGCGCTCATTCCGCTCCAAGAGGCACCACATGCCAAATTGGTGAGGATGCCCCGGAGTCATCCAGATCGCACGCCTGAAACCAACGCTAGGCCCATTTCCTATTCAAATCCAACTCCTAACGCTGGTTTCAGGCTCCTTTCTCATGTTGGATCACGACTGACTGTCGCACGCTCTCGGTCAGTTTTCTCGAGCCTAAAGCAACCTAACCAGTGGGCCTTTAAAAGGATTGCTGGGGGGCTGCTCCTAAAAGGTTATTACTTTCCTCAATGGGGAGCCAAGAGGAGCAATAGTCTCCTCCACCCTCCCCAGCCCCCCGGACTCACTGTGGGCCAACTTTCCTCCTCTTCCTGACCCCAGCGCACTACCTCCTGATGGCATGGCTGGCCTGTTGACACAAGCAGACCAATTTTGCCCCGGTTTACCGCGGTGCTCATTGCCGTCACTGGGTTGACGCCCGCATTCGGCCACGAACCAATTTCTCCACCAATTGTTCATGACTTGAAAAAGTATTTTCTAAAAGTTCTTGATTATTCATTGAGCGACACAAAAGGCCAGCAGGTGCGACCTTCTCATAAATAAAGCCGATCGACCTGCCTTCTCACCCTAACTCTCCAGAAACACATCTAAACCTTTCCTCAACCATCTCATACTGGCCACTTCAAAGGCCTTCCATGGTCATTTATTTCAGGATTCTAAATTACCACTCGGATGAAAGTGTTCTGTCTGATTTCTTACTCCTAACTTCCTCATATAGTAAATGCCTCTTGAAAGCTGACACTGGTACATGCGACAGCAATCACTGTTTAGGTGAGGCAAAATAAATCATCGCCGCCACATTTAGCCTTCCTTTGAATCTTCAGCTTCTCTGTGAGTCATTGTTTCCAGTATATCTGTCTATATAATTAAAAGTCTTGCGTCTAATGCACACCCACAGTTGCATATTTCCATCTGATTGGCTCAAAAAAATCACGATCTGTTAAGTAGGCCGTGCTGATTTGCATAATTATATAGCAATAGCAAAAATTGCCTGTTGCAAATCAGCAACCCACAGAAATCCAATCAATCAAATCGCTCAATTTGTTTTCAAAGCTGTCAGTCAGGAACCAGCAACGTTCAAAAGTTGGCCAATTGAACCTCTTATTTTGCGCCACTTTTTTGAATAGTTGTGTTGTTTTCTAAGTTAGGCAATTTTATGCGCCTAGAAAACTAAGGTTATAACACAACAAACACGTGGAAGTTAAATATTTCACAAAAGTATTTAAATTAATCCATAAAATTACCCACCTCCCAGCCATCCAATAGACCTCTCAGAGACCCAAGTCTTAAATTTTGCTCTTTCCTGGACCTTGACCTTTTCTGCCGGGTCTAC
Source organism: Squalus acanthias (assembly GCA_030390025.1). Lineage (NCBI taxonomy): Eukaryota > Metazoa > Chordata > Chondrichthyes > Squaliformes > Squalidae > Squalus > Squalus acanthias. The sequence continues at coordinate 11,188,072 of CM059444.1, read as the reverse complement.
TGCCTAATGCTCAGCCCTTCATACAGGCACAACCTCAGCCTCCAGAGACATCAGTGCCAGCTCTCCACAGCCATCCCAGCTTGCACACGCATATTTTTCTAATCATGTTTATTTTTTCACTTGGGAGTCCTTCCTGACCTGGTCTTCCTCAACTGCTCTCCGGCCTGCTCTGGTCTCACCCAACCCCCTTCATGTGTCTGCTGATACTCGCTGTCCTAAATGCTTCTCAGTCTGACCCGTGCTCTCTGTGCTTCCTGCCCGATTCCAGCCCTAACCTCGAGAGCCGCAACCCTGCTCCTACCTTTGCCATTGGGCCCAAGCTGCTAACTTTCCGGCCTACCTCCTTCATCCTCCCACCCAGCAGTGGGCCCAGTTTTCCATTCTCCCCATCCTTACAGGCCTCCATCCATTGATTCAGCTCCTCCCTCTGCTGGAGACCATGAGAAAGAAAGACTTGGGGGGAGAAATTCGGTATCGCCCCGTTTGGGGTGCAATTATCGGCCGGGTGCAAAGTTTAGCGCTAAATCAGGTGCTACACACCTCTCTTAAGGCGCTAAAGCCGAGGAGCAAGGCGCTACCTCAGAGCGCTGGTGAAGCTCATGTGATGTCAGTCAGCAATGGAACACAGACACACTGGCGCCGGCCAGTTCTTAAAGGGGAGGGTCGATCTTGCTCTCCAACTGCACGCTGCTCATTGCAGCCTTGAATCTCGGCCTGGAGAGACCTGTACATCAAATCTGCTGGAAAGAACAATGGAGAGGCCCAGGGAAAGAGCTCAGAGTGCAGCCCCCAGTGTCTCTTCTAAATTGATGCAAGGAAGATCAAATCAAAATGAACTTGCAAAGTGCTGCGCAGTACCCAAAACTCCTTCACACAGCGTTGAGTCTCTCTCTCTCTCTCAGAATGCATGGTGCAAAAATGTCGCCGACAAAAAAAGGCAGGAAGCGGTCGCCTTTAAATAGCGCTCCCCCAGTCCCTTCCCGACTGCAAAACGCTCCCCTCAACTTGTCGTTGCTAACGGCAGGCGGTAAGGTAGGGGGCGCCACTCAATATCCGTTCCGGGGCGCTACTGGGGCATTGCACGCTCGACTGATGTCACGATCTGCGGGCGCAGGAGATCGTGGTGGTAGTGTTTAGCGCCGCACAAAATGTCAGGTCAATTTCACGAGCGGCGCAAACATCGCCGCGCCCGGGCGCTAGTTGCTTTGCGCCCCATTAGCACCCTCTTAGGGCGCTAACGGGAGGCGCAAAGCAACCAAATTTTCCCCCCTTGCATTTATAAAGCGCCGTTCACCACCTCAGGATGCTTTACAGCCAAGTCATTTTTGAAGTGTAGTCATTGTTATAATAATGTAGGAAAGTGGTCAGCTAATTTGCGCATGGCAAGGTCCCACAGACAGCAATGTGATAATGACCAGATAATCTGTTTTACTGATGTTGGTTGAGGTATAAATATTGGCCAGGACACAGGGGAGAACTCCCCTGCTCTTCTTCTTCTTCGAGCGAGAGAGAGAGAGAGAGAGAGAGTGCCGTGGGATTTTTTTCGTCCACCTGAGAGAGTAGACGGAGGCTCGGTTTAACGTCTAACCTGAAAGATGGCACGTCCAACAGTGCAGCACTCCCTCAGTACTGCACTGGAGTGTCAGCCTAGATTATGTGCTCAAGACGATGGAGTGGAACCCACAACCTTCTGACTCAGAAGTGAGACTGCTACCACTGAGTCACAGCTGACACTGAGCAATGGCAGAGGAGATCCCCTTATCTTAATAGTAAATTTATCCGACTGATGACATGTTTATACATTTGTACTGTTAAGCTATCATACAACAATGTGATGTAAAGTTGTCTGAAAGAGCAGGCATGCAATTAGGCCATGAGTGCCAGTGCGAAGAAACTGCCTGTATGGCTTGGGCAAGGTGGTTGGACAGTTGGACCTGTGCGCAAGGCTGCCTCCATCCTCTCGTGCTCCGCTCAACGATTCTTATTACAGCTAGGTGCTATAAACTGGTTCAGATGCATCAAGATCTTGAACTGAGTTGAGAACCAGGTGCATACCATGTTGCGGAAACAAGGGCAGCACACGGGCATCAGGTCAAGAACTGCTGACAGCTACGCCTCACTAAAGTATAACTTCAGAGACTCACAGCGGCACCAGCAGGTAGGCAGATGTTTTTTTGCAGCGTCTGCAGAATGCTGACTAACTGTCCCTTTTCTTTGACAGTTAAGGTCATGTGTCTCCTTGCAATTTAGATGATATGCTCAAAGAATGAGTCTACTTAATTGAGAACAAAAATGAGAAGTCGCACAACACCAGGTTATAGTCCAACGGTTTTATTTGAAATTACAAGCTTTCGGAGCTCTAAGGAGCAGAACTCGTAATTTCAAATAAAACTGTTGGACTATAACCTGGTGTTGTGCGACTTCTCATTTTTGTCCACCCCAGTCCAACACCGGCATCTCCGCATCATGACCACTAATTGAGAACAAACATTAAAGCAGTCCATTTATTTTATGGCCGTATATAGCGACACCACAAGACCCCGGCCAGAGTGGAGATGATTGGGTAATTCCCCCATCAATCACTGCTGTAAGTGACTGGGATTGATTTTACGCACTGAGTTTGTATTCTGTAACTATCCTCCACTCACTGCATTTTGCTGGAGAAATAATCCTGCTATTATAAAGCTTAAATAAAGGCAATTACAAAGGTATGAAGACAGAGTTGGCTAAAGTGGACTGGGAAAATAGATTAAAGGGTAAGACGGTAGATAAGCAGTGGCAGACATTTAAGGAGATATTTCATAACTCTCTGCAAAGGTATATTCCAGCGAGAAAGAAAGGCTCTACGAGAAGGATGAACCATGTGTCTAACTAAGGAAGTTAAGGATGGTATCAAATTGAAAGAAAAGGCATACAATGTTGCGAAGATTAGTGGTAGGCCAGAGGATTGGGAAATTTTAGAAACCAGCAAAGGATGACTAAAAAAATAATAAAGAGAGAGAAGATAGCTTATGAAAGTAAACTAGCAAAAAATATAAAAACAGACAGTAAGAGCTTCTACAGGTCTATAAAAGGGAAGAGTAAACATTGGTCCCTTAGAGGATGGGACTGGGGCATTAATAATGGGAAACAGGGAAATGGCAGAGACTGTGAACAAATATTTTGTATCGGTCTTCACGGTAGAAGACACTAAAAGCATCCCAATAATAATTGATAATCAAGGGGCTATAGGGAGGGAGGAACTTAAAACAATGACTATCACGAGAGAAAAAGTACTAGGCAAACTAATGTGACTAAAAGCTGACAAGTCCCCTGGACCTGATGGCCTGCATCCTAGGGTCTTAAAAGAAGTGGCTACAGAGATAGTGGATGCGTTGGTTGTAATTTACCAAAATTCCCTGGATTCTAGAGAGGTCCCAGCGGATTGGAAAACCGTAAATGTAACGCCCCTATTCAAGAAAGGAGGGAGGCAAAAAACAGGAAACTATAGGCCAGTTAGCCTAACATCTGTCATTGGGAAAATGCTGGAATCCATTATTAAGGAAGTAATAGCAGGACATTTAGAAAATCATAATACAATCAAGCAGAGTCAACATGGTTTTATGAAAGGGAAATCGTGTTTGATAAATTTACTAGAGTTCTTTGAGGATGTAACGAGCAGGGTGGATAAAGGGGAACCAGTAGATGTAGTGTATTTTGATTTCCAGAAGGCATTTGATAAGGTACCACATAAAAGGTTACTGCACAAGATAAGAGCTCAAGGGGTTGGGGGTAATATATTAGCATGGATAGAGGATTGGCTAACTAACAGAAAACAAAGAGTCGGGATAAATGGGTCATTTTCCGGTTGGCAAACTGTAACTAGTGGGGTGCCACAGGGATCAGTGCTGGGGCCTCAATTATTTACAATCTATATTAATGACTTGGATGAAGTGACCGTGTGTACTGTAGCTAAATTTGCTGATGATACAAAGATAGGTGGGAAAGCAAGTTGTGAGGAGGACACAAGGGGCTGGATTTTCTCAGCCCCGAGGAGGCGGGCATGGAGGCGGGACTGCCGGTAAAGTAGCAGAAAGTGGGGGCGGATGGCAAACCCGCCCCCATCTCGCCTCCATGCCCCTTTTGCCAGGAGGCGGGAAGATGTGCTGCTTCGGGTCCCGTCTCCTGGAGGTGGGAAATGGATTAAATACTTTTAACTGCCTGTTAACAGGTAGTTAACAGGCAGAAAAAAAGATTAGTGCCATTTTACCTTCTCAGGTGAAGGCTTCCCGACCTTGGAGAACCCCGTCGGGTTGGAGGAGACGTGAAGGAGGTCTGCAGGGGTCGGAGGCACCTAAAAGTAAGATGTAGAGGTGAGTGATGGGTGCAAGTGTGGAGTGGTAAGTATGGAAGGTGAGTGCTAAGTGTCAAAAAGTGTTCACTTACCTTGTTTTCTGCCTACAGCCTTCATCCACCCTGGATCGGGAGACCCGACATCTTCCTTGTTGATTTCACAGACTGGCTGTTGGATCCTCCGACCCAACAGCCATCTGAAATCTACAAAGTTGAAAGGTTTGATGAGTCCTGAACACAAGGACTCATCAAACTACAGAGCTGTCAAACGCTGACATTTCTTCTTTCAAGAAGTCTTGACAGATAGCACGTCAGATGTTGACGTGCTCTGTCAGTTACTTCCTCCCTAATTGGCCTGCTGAGCCCGTAGGGTGGGCTTAACAAGGTATATTAGGGGAAAATCCCTCTGGCTGGTCAGAAGATGATGGAGGCGGGACATTGACCCGACAAGCAGCAGTCCCACCTCCAAATCGTCTCCATTGAGAAAATGAGGAGGAATTTCTTCTCTCAGAGGGACGTGAATCTTTGGAATTCTCTACCCCAGAGAGCTGTGGAGGCGGAGTCATTGAATATATTCAAGGCTGAGATAGACAGATATTTGAGCTACAGGGGAGTCAAGGGTTATGTGGAGCGGGCAGGAAAGTGGAGTTGAGGCCAAGATCAGATCAGCCATGATCTTATTGAATGGCGGAGCAGGCTCGAGGGGTCGAATGGCCTACTTCTGCTCCTACATCTTATGTTCTTATGTTCTTATTATCGGGAGACTCTGTTTGCTGTAGTTTCAGTCATGAGTTCAGAGACTCTGTCAATTAAAACCACAAGTCCCGTCCCACCTTCAACTCATTGGCTGACACAGTGGTGTCAATATTCACTCTGTTAGTTTATTAAGGCAGCATAAAAAGATTAGTTTTCTGATGTTGTGCTCCCTGCAGGAAGCTTCGCCCACTGGCAGGGCAAATCAGAAAGTTGGGGTCACACTGCGCACGTTTTTCCAACCATAATTATCATAAAATTATGGGCTGCGCACACAATAATCTGTGACACAAGAAGCTACCTAATCCAAAATTTAGAGAATTGTCAGCTATTACGCAGTGTGTACTGCCCTTTAAAAACTACAGGAGAGAATTGCCAGCTATTTCCCATTCTGTATGGGGTTTTAAACACTACAAGAGTGATTTGATGAGAAAGTGATTAATAAAGAATCTCCAAGGCAGTTCTTTACAGATTTCCCTCTAGATAGTTACGCTGCACATTGACTTTCTCGCAATATATTTGGGAGTTTTGATTCAAAAACTCCTTTAATGACATTTAAGGAGGAACAGGTTTTACAAACTCTACAGATTTATTGATTTAGTTGTGCTTTCTACCCAAGGTGCACAAGCTTTTGAAAATGGTATTGATCAGTCTGCTGCTCCTCTCATCTCATACAAACATAGAAACATAGAAAATAGGTACAGGAGTAGACCATTCGGTCCTTCGAGCCTGCACCGCCATTCAATGCGTTCATGGCTGAACATGCTACCTCAGTACCCCATTCCTGCTTTCTCGCCATACCCCTTGATCCCCCTAGTTGTGAGTGTTATATCTAACTCCCTTTTGAATATATTTAGCGAACTGGCCTCAACAACCTTCTGTGGAAGAGAATTCCATACATTCACCACTCTCTGGGTGAAGAAGTTCCTCCTCAGCTCAGTCTTAAATGGCTTCCCCTTAATCCTTAGACTGTGACCCCTGGTTCTAGTTTTCCCTAACATTGGGAACATTCTGCCCGCATCTAATTTGTCTAAACCAGTCAGGATTTTAAATGTCTCTATAAGATCCCCCCTCATTCTTCTGAACTCCAGAGGATACAAGTTCAGTTGACTCAATCTTTCTTGATATGTCAGACCGGCCATCCCAGGAATCAATCTAGTGAACCTTCGCTGCACTCCCTCAATAGCAAGAATGTCCTTCCTTAAGTTAGGAGACCAAAACTGCGCACAATACTCCAGGTGTGGCCTCACCAAGGCCCTGTACAACTGCAGCATCACCTCCCTACTCCTGTACTCAAATCCCCTTACTATGAAGGCCATCATTCCGTTTGCTTTCTTGACTGCCTGCTGCATTTGCATTCCCACCTTCAGTGACTGATGTACCATGACGCCCAGGTCTCGTTGCACCTCCCCTTTCCCTAATCTGCCACCATTCAGGTAATAGTCCGCCTCTCTATTTTTACCACCAAAGTGGATAACCTCACATTTATCCACATTGTACTTCATCTGCCATACATTTGCCCATTCACCCAACCTGTCCAAGTCACTCTGTAGCCTCCTAGCATCCTCCTCATTGTTCACACTGCCTCCCAATTTAGTGTCATCCGCAAATTTGGAGATATTACATTTAATCCCTTCGTCCAAATCATTAATATATAATGTAAACAGCTGGGGTCCCAGCACCGAACCCTGCGGTACCCCGCTGGTCACTGCCTGCCATTCTGAAAAGTACCCATTTACTCCTACTCTTTGTTTCCTGTGTGCCAACCAGTTCTGAATCCACGTCAACACATTACCCCCAATCCCATGTGCTTTAACTTTGCTCACCAATCTCTTGTGTGGGACCTTGTCGAAGGCCTTCTGAAAGTCCAAATACACCACATCTACTGGTTCCCCCCTGTCCACCCTATTGGAAACATCCTCAAAAAATTCCAGAAGATTTGTCAAGCATGATTTCCCTTTCACAAATCCATGCTGACTTGGACCTATCATGTCGCCACTTTCCAAATGGTCTGTTATGACATCTTTAATAATTGCTTCCATCATTTTACCCACGACCGATGTCAGGCTGACCGGTCTATAATTCCCTGCTTTCTCCCTCCCTCCTTTTTTAAAAAGAGGGGTTACATTGGCCACCCTCCACTCCATCGGAACTGATCCAGAGTCTAAGGAATGTTGGAAAATGATCGTCAATGCATCCACTATTTCCAAGGCCACCTCCTTAAGTACTCTGGGATGCAGACCATCAGGCCCCGGGGATTTTTCAGCCTTCAGTCCCATCAATTTTCCCAATACCTTTTCCCGTCTAATAAGGATTTCCCTCAGCTCCTCCCTCTTACCAGATCCTCTGACCCCTTTTATTTCTGGCAGGTTGTGTGTGTCCTCCACAGTAAACACCGAACCAAAGTACTTGTTCAATTGATCTGCCATTTCCTTGTTCCCCATTACGACTTCCCCTGTTTCTGACTGCAGGGGACCTACGTTTGTTTTTACTAACCTCTTTCTTTTTACATATTTATAGAAGCTTTTGCAGTCCATTTTAATGTTCTCTGCAAGCTTCCTTTCATATTTTATTTTCCCTGCCCTAATCAAACCCTTCGTCCTCCTCTGCTGAGTTTTGAAGTTCTCCCAGTCCCCGGGTTTGCTGCTACTTCTGGCCAATTTGTATGCAACTTCCTTGGTTTTAATACTATCCCTGATTTCCCTTGTTAGCCATGGTTGAGCCACCTTCCCTTTTTTATTTTTACGCCAGACCGGGATGTACAATTGTTGTAGTTCATCCATGCGATCTCTAAATGTCTGCCATTGCCCTTCCACTGATAGCCCCTTAAATATCGCTTGCCAATTTAACCTCACCAATTCACGCCTCATACCCTCAAAGTTGCCCTTATTTAAGTTCTGGACCATGGTCTCTGACTTAACTGTTTCCTTCTCCATCCTAATGTAGAACTCCACCATACTATGGTCACTCTTCCCCAGGGGGCCTCGTACCACAAGATTGCTGATTAGTCCTTCCTCATTACACAACACCCAGTCCAGGATGGCCTCCCCTCGAGTTGGTTCCTCAACATATTGGTTTAGGAAACCATCCCTTAAACACTCCAGGAAATCCTCCTCCACCGTATTGCTTCCAGTTTGAGTAGCCCAATCTATATGCATATTAAAGTCACCCATGATAACTGCCGTGCCTTTTTTGCACGCACCTCTGATTTCCTGTTTCATACCCTCCCCCACCTCACTACTGCTGTTTGGAGGTCTGTACACAACTCCCACTAACGTTTTCTGCCCTTTGGTGTTCTGCAGCTCAACCCATATTGATTCCACATCCTCCAAGCTGATGTCCTTCCTAGCTATTGCATTAATCTCCTCTTTAACCAGCAATGCTACCCCACCCCCTTTTCCTTTTATTCTATCCTTTCTAAATGTTGAATAGCCCTGGATGTTCAGTTCCCAGCCTTGATTGTTCTGGAGCCACGTCTCTGTAATCCCAATCACATCGTATCCGTTAACATCTATTTGCACAGTCAATTCATCCACCTTATTACGGATACTCCTTGCATTAAGACACAGAGCCTTTAGGCTTGTTTTATTAACATCCTTTGTCCTTTTAGACTTATGATTTAGTATGGCCCTTTGTGTTTCTTGTCTTTGTTTACTCGGCCTTCCCCTATTGTTTCTCACCCTTCTAACATTTGTTTCTGACTGCATATTACTTCCCCCTGTTTCGCTACATAGGTTCCCATTCCCCTGCCATATTAGTTTAAATCCTCCCGAACTGCTTTAGCAAATATTACCCCGAGGACATCGGTTCCAGTCCTGCCCAAGTGCAGACCGTCCCTTTTGTACAGGTCCCACTTCCCCCAGAACTGGTTCCAATGCCTCAGGAATTTGAATCCCTCCCTCCTGCACCACTGCTCAAGCCACGTATTCAATCTCACTATCCTGTTCTCTCTATTCTGATTAGCACGTGGCCCTGGTAGCAATCCAGAGATTACTACCTTAGAGGTCCTACTTTTTAATTTAGCTCCTAGCTCCCTAAATTCTGCTTGTAGGACCTCTTCCCGCTTTTTACCTATATCGTTGGTACCTACATGCACCACGACAGCTGGCTGTTCACCCTCCCTCTTCAGAATGTTCTGCAGCCGCTCCGAGACATCCTTGACCCTTGCACCAGGGAGGCAACATACCATCCTGGAATCTCGGTTGCGGCCACAGAAACTCCTGTCTATTCCCCTTACAATTGAGTCCCCTATCACTATAGCCCTACCACTCTTTTTCCCGCCCTGCTGTGCAGCAGAGCCAGCCATGGTGCCATGAACCTGGCTGCTAGTGCCTTCCCCTGGTAGGCCATCTCCCCCAACAGTATCCAAAGCGGCATACCTGTTTTGGAGGGAGATGACCACAGGGGACTCCTGCACTACCTTCCTGATATTGCCCTGCTTCTTGGTCACCCATTCACTGTCTGTCCTAGCCTTTACCTGCGGTGTGGACAACTCACTAAATGAGCGATTCACCGAGTTCTCGGCATCGTGCATGCTCCAGAGTGAGTCCACCCGCAGCTCCAGCACCGCCATGCGGGCTGTCAGGAGCTGCAGCTGGACACACTTCCCGCACACGTAGTTGTCAGGGACACTGGAAGTGTCCCTGGTTTCCCACATGGCACAGGAGGAGCATGAAACGGGTCCGAGACTTCCTGTCATGACTTAACCCTTATGTTACTTTATTACTAAAATTTAAACTTATTTATCTTAGGTCCAGGAGTTAAGTCCCTGAAAACAAAATATAAAATCGAACCTACCTTTTAAATTCCCTCTACCCCTAAAGGTTAGAGGAGGTGGGAGGGTGGGAGTCACTACTAGTGTAGTGTCTCGGGTTTAGCAACCGCTCCACCTATATACGGGTACCAATGAATTGGCCCCGCCCCCTACCTTTGAAAAAGCCCGCGAAGCTCTTACCCCGCTGGGGAAAAAGGCCACGTAGGTGAGTTTAATGACACACCTCAGGCCTCTGCCGCTCCAACCAGGTCCGCTCCTCCTTCCCCGCTGCCGACCGCTCTGTGGGAGAGAGAAAGAAAGAAAGGCTCCTCCTCCCCCGCTGTCGACGCTGGTCTGAGGCCTACCTGAGCCTCGGGCCTCCCTTTATTGACACACCTCAGGCCTCTGCCGCTCCAACCAGGTCCGCTCCTCCTTCCCCGCTGCCGACCGCTCTGTGGGAGAGAGAAAGAAAGAAAGGCTCCTCCTCCCCCGCTGTCGACGCTGGTCTGAGGCCTACCTGAGCCTCGGGCCTCCCTTTATTGACACACCTCAGGCCTCTGCCGCTCCAACCAGGTCCGCTCCTCCTTCCCCGCTGCCGACCGCTCTGTGGGAGAGAGAAAGAAAGAAAGGCTCCTCCTCCCCCGCTGTCGACGCTGGTCTGAGGCCTACCTGAGCCTCGGGCCTCCCTTTATTGACACACCTCAGGCCTCTGCCGCTCCAACCAGGTCCGCTCCTCCTTCCCCGCTGCCGACCGCTCTGTGGGAGAGAGAAAGAAAGAAAGGCTCCTCCTCCCCCGCTGTTGATTTAGATGCCACGGCAACCTCTGCAAGACATGCCAGATCATCAACACAGATACCATCATCACACGTGAGGACACTACCCACCAGGTACATGGTACATACTCATGTGACTCGGCCAACGTTGTCTACCTCATACGTTGCAGGAAAGAATGCACCACGGCATGGTACATCGGCGAGACCATGCAGACACTGAGACAACGTATGAACGGACACCGCGCAACAATTGCCAGGCAAGATTGTTACCTCCCAGTCGGGGAACACTTCAGCAGTCAAGGACATTCAGCCTCGGATCTGCGGGTTAGCGTTCTCCAAGGCGGCCTTCAAGACACGACAACGCAAAATCATCGAGCAGAAACTGATAGCCAAGTTCCGCACCCATGAGGACGGCCTCAATAGGGATCTCGGGTTCATGTCACGCTACAGAACGTGACTCGACATCGTTGTCTGTCTTTCCAGTTTAAAAAAGAACACAAAAAAAAAGTTAAAAGCTTAACTGCAGACGGCAGCATTTGACACGTTGGACCCCCTGTGACCCACCTCATTGTCTTAGCTGTACTCTGATGTGTCTTTGATGTAATGCCTCCATAACAGATTGTATCTCTGCAGACACATTGTTCTCTGTCTATATATACTGTGTAATCGATTCCCTCACTGTACCTATACCTGAAGAAGGAGCGGAGCTCCGAAAGCTCGTAATTTTAAATAAAACTGTTGGACTATAACTTGGTGTTGTGCGACTTCTCATTTTTGATTTAGATGAAACAGGCCCCACAGTCCTTTTTGATTTCATTCCAGTGTAATTGGGGGAGAATATGCCTGTACCTTGTAGAATGACCTTTGCTAGGCCCTGCCAGTGTTCTGGGGCCTCGCATGCAGAAGCGATGAGTAGGAAAGTCAGGCACCTAACCCTGTGCCTCCGGTTCACAAGGGGCCCGAAGTTTCGATGTGAGATTATGGAGCAAAAACAATCATATTAACTCAATTAAATGTGTCAAAATGCTGCTCGAAGGTCCCACGATGAATTTCACATCTTCAGGCAAAGCTCTATCCTCAGCGTGAGCCTCACTCGTGACAAGTGGCCTCACAGGAGTCCTGGTACCTGGTCTGCTCAAGTAGGCCTCTTAAAGCCAGAAGGCAGGTTTCTGATGCAGATAAATCGCTGCAGTTTTATTTTCCTCTTGCTCCATTTGTCCTATACGTTGGTTGGTTTTACCGGGTAGTCCTTCATTTTAGCATTTTGATTTTTCGCCCAGCAGTATTTTTCTTCATTATTCATGGTTGATCAAATCACCCCATACAAAGGATGGAATTCCCCTAGGGGTTCTGAACACACTGCAAAATTTAGATGAGGGAGAGGAGTTTGTGAGAGGCCAACAAATACAATTGAGTTTTAGTCATAAATAAGCAAAAGAAAGGCTTGCATTTATATAACGTTTTTCATGACCTCAGGACATCCCAAAGCACTTTACAACCAATGAAATATTTTTACTAAGGTTTAGTCACTGTTGTAATGTAGGAAACGTGGCAGCCAGTTTGCCAAGATCCCACAAACAGCGATAAGATATTGACCAGATAATTTGTTTTTTTAGTGATGTTAGTTGAGAGATAAATGTTGGCCAGGACACCGGGGAGAACTCCCAAACTCTTCCTCGACTACTGCCATCGGATCTTTTACATCCACCTGACAGGACAAACAGGGCCTCGGTTTAACGTCTCATCCAAAAGACAGCACCTCCAACAGTGCAGCACTCCCTCAGTAAAGCCCTGGAGATTCAGCCTAGATTTTGTGCTCAAGTCTCTGGAGTGGGCCTTGAACTCACAACCACCTTGGCTCAGAGGTGAGAGTGCTACCCACTGAGCCACGGCTGACACATTGGCGTGTATCATGCATGTCGATGGTCGTCCTTCATTGGTCAAATTCCATGGTGCCACATTATTTGAAGGAAGAGGAATACCAGGTGGATGGCTCTCAGGGGAACAGGGCTATCCTCTGCATTCCTGGCTGCTGATTTCACTAACAGCAGAGGAGCACTGTGCCCTGGGCACCTCAGAAACTGTTTGCTTTTCCTAAGCTGCCACCACCACCATCTTGAGAGATTGTGCCATGCAGCTTGGACGCAATGAAAGAGTGTGTGCAAAAAAACAGTGGTTATGCACAATGCTTCTGATGATACCCCCGGAGGGTGCGGTAGTTCCCAACTTGGGTTTGTCCCATGCTTTGATGGGCCCCACAAGAAATGTGTTCAGAAGAAGTACAGTCACCTTCACCTTGCTCCTAACACCAGTGAATTCCTTCTTCATTTTCAGCCAGGTACAAGGCGGATGGTGCCTGTGCTTTTACTGAACAGTAGACTTCAGCCCCAATACCTCCTCCAGCATGTTTTAGCCCTATCTCTGACTTTTGATCTCTTTAAGCAAAGCTCCCCACTGTGAGTGGGATTGGTGAATTTACCCTTAAGTGCTAATGAGGCCATTCAGCAGATGAAACCCAACTCCTACAATTCACTGTGAGCCAATTACAGAGCAGTACTTGTTGCTCAGGTAAGACGACCTGACCTTGTACTACTACTGGACCACCCACTTATGGGTGCCACAGAATGTTGCCTGTCAATCTTTTTCACTTTTATTGTGAGTCCATGCCAAGCCCTCACACAACCTTACAGCTTTCATTGACGATTTGGAGGATTTTACAATTCAGCAAAGGAGGACCAAGAAATTGAAAGAGCGTGAAAATAGAATATGAGAGTAAACTAGCAAGAGACATAAAAACAGATTGTAAAAGTTTCTATGGGTAAGTAAAAAGGAAGAGATTAGCGAAAGTAAACATAGATCCCTTACTGGCAGGACAGGAGAAATTATAAGAATAGGGAACTGGCAGAGACATTAAACAAATGCTTTGGTCGCGATTTTCTCGATCGATGCGGCTTGGGAGCGGGTCAGCTGGTTTCCGGGTTCCAGTCCCGCCCCCAGCTTCATCCAGCCCACGGACGTGATTTTACATCGATTGGCCTTGTTAAGCCCGCCCTGTTGGCTTGCCGGCCAATTAAGAAGAAGCCGGTCAGATGACGTCATTTGATGACGGATCATCTGCCTATTTTCTTAAAGGGACCACCCATCATTTTTCTTTGACAGCTCATTTCTCAGTGTTTGACAGCATTGAGGTGCTGCAAACACTGACAATGACTGTTCACAGGTGAGTTCTTGCACCCAGGCTCTCCAGTGACTCCCTCCTTAGGCTAGAACAGATGGCAGCTGCAGGTGAGGTTACAGAAGCAATCTGTCACTGATGAGAGAGGTTCTCCCAATGAGGTGGGACGACACATACAATTCAAAACTTGTTACCTACAGAAAAGTCTAAATGCATTAAAAATGAATTTCCCAACATTCTCTTACCTCTGAAACTCACCAGTGCACCATTGGATCCTTCACGCCACTTCTGCAGCTGTCATCAATGCAGAAACATTACAGCAGAGTCACAGCATGCCACACTTTACTTGGCGTGGTGTCCGGACGTCGGGAAGCCCGAAGTAGAAATGTCAAAATTGAAAAAGAGCCTGTTAACTGCCTGTTAACAACCTGTTAACAGGCAGTTAAGTGGTTATAATCCTCATCCCGCCGCTAGGTGTCGGGTCCATGCACAAATCGGGGACCCGACACTTGGGAAGATTGATTGGAGGCGGGTTGACAGTGGGTTTCCTGCCCGCTGTCAATCTTTGCAATTTTGCCAGTGGTCCCGCCTCCAAACCCGCCCCCTGAGCGCCAGCAAAATTCCGGCCTTTATATCTGTCTTCATGGAAGAAGACACAAAAAACATTACGGAAAAAGTGGGGAACCAAGGGTCTAGTGAGAATAAGGAACTTAAAAAAATTTGTATTAGTAAAGAAATAGTACTGGCAAAATTAATGGGACTAAAATCCGAAAAATCCCCTGGACCTGATGGCCTACATCCTAGGGTTTTAAAAGAGGTGCTATAGAGATAGTGGACGCATTGATTTTGATCTTCCAGAATTCCCTCGATGCTAGAACGGTCCTCACGGAATAGAAGGTAACAAATGTAACCCCGCTATTTAAGAAAGGAGGGAGAGAGAAAATAGGGGACTATAGGCCAGTTAGCAGGGAAAATGTGAGAATCTATTATTAGGGATGTGGTAACAGGGCACTTAGAAAATCATAAAATGATTGGGCAGAGTCAACACAGTTTTATGAAAGGGAAATTGTGTTTGACAAATCTAATAGAGTTTTTTGAGGTTATAACCAGCAGGGTAGATAAGGAAGAACCAGTGGATGTAGTGTATTTGGATTTTCTGAAAGTATTCAATAAGATGGCACACAAGAGGTTATTACACAAAATTAGGGTGAATGAGATTGGGAGAATATATCAGCATGGATTAAGGATTGGTTAACAGACAGAAAACAGAGAGTAGGAATAAATGGATCATTTTTGGGTTGGCAGGCTAAACTAGTGGGGTACCACAAGGATCAGTGCTTGGGCCTCAGCTATTTACAATCTATATCAATGACTTAGATGAGGGGACTGAGTGTAATGTATCCAAATTTGCTGACGATACAAAGCTAGGTGGGAAAGTAAATTGTGAGGAGGATGCAAAGAGGCTGCAAAGGGATATAGACAGGTTAAGTGAGTGGTCAAGGACATGGCAGATGGGATATAATGTGGATAAATGTGAAGTTATCCACTTTGGCAGAAAAAATAGAAAAGCAGAATATTTTTTAAATGGTGAGAGATTGGGAAATGTTGTTATTCAGAGGGACCTGGGTGTCCTTGTACACGAATCACTGAAAGTTAACATGCAGGTACAGCAAACAATTAGGAAAGCAAATGGTATGTTAGCCTTTATTACAAAAGGATTGGAGTATAAGAGCAAAGGGGCTAAAAATTGAGTAGCACCCCATTTGGGGCACTAACTTCGCCGGGGCACTACTTTTAGCGCCCCGGAAAAATTAGTGCTCCTGCGCCGGAACTTGAGTGGTTGCGCCCCAAGAGGGAAGCGCCCCGCATCCCTCTTGGGGCGCTGCGAGTCAATATCGCGGAGCTACGTCGCTGTGGTACGTCGCGCCGCAGTATTGCAGGCCTTCCTCCCCTTCTTAAAGGGGAGGGGCCTTGCGTAGCGCGACCCAGGGCCTAGCTGGGCCCCCGGGGATCGGGAGTGCTGGCAAAAGAGCCCGGCACTCGAGAGAAGTGCCAGGCTCTTGGAGCGCAGCCGGCACTCCGTGGGGGGGCCGTTCAGGAAGCCGGGGACGGGAGCGCAGGCAGGTGCTGGCAGGTGGCCAGCAACAAAAATGGCCACCCTGCACCTCGCCTTTAAATTGCGCCTTCCTGGCCGCAGGTAGGCCCCCCTGATCCCGTCGGACATAGCGTCCGGCAGTAAGTCAGGGGGCGCTCCCGAAGATCGCGGCTGGGGCGTGAGCGGGGCGCTGCGCACGGCGATGATGTCATCGCTGGTGGCGCAGCGCCACGAGGCGCTATCGGTTAGTGCCGCCGCTAACCTTCTGCTGAATTTCGCGGGAGGCGTGGGCGGCACTACACCCGGGCGCTAGTTGCTTTGCGCCTCCCGTTAGCACCCTAAGAGGCGCAAAGCAACCCAATTTTTCCCCCAAGAAGTCTTACTACAATTATATAGGGCCTTGATGAGACCACACCTGGAGCACTGTGTACAGGTTTGGTCTCCTTACCTAAGGAAGGATATACTTGCCATAGAGGGAGTGCAACAAAGCTTCACCAGACTGATTCCTGGGATGGGGGGTGACGTAAGAAAACTACTAGACACTTGGTCTAAGCATTAAACAAAGCTGTTTTACAACATGGAGGTCTAGTTGTGTCCTTCGCTAGTTCCTGTTAAGAATGTCCTGCACAAGCTGGGCCCGTGCCTAAGTATTTATACTCTCCCTGGACAGCGCCACCCGCAGGCCATTCAGTATTATTTCATAAGTCTTTATGACAGATTCATGTCAGAGGGATTGTCCTATGAGGAGAGATTGAGGAGACTAGGCCTATATTCCCTAGAATTTAGAAGAATCAGAGGTCATCTCATTGAAACATATAGAATTCTTACAGGGCTTGACAGGGTAGATGCTGGGAGGATGTTACCCCTGGCTGGGGTGTCTAGAACCAGGGGTCACAGTCTCAGAATAAGGGGTCGGCCATTTAGGACTGAGATGAGGAGAAATTTCTTCACTCAAAGGGTTGTGAATCTTTGGAATTCTCTACCCCAGAGGGCTGTGGAGGCTCAGTCATTGAGTATATTCAAGACAGAGATCGATAGATTTTTGGATATCAAGGGAATCAAAGGATATGGGAATAGTGCGGGAAGATGGAGTTGTGGTAGAAGATCAGTCATGATCTTGTTGAATGGCGGAGCAGGCTCGATGTTCCGAATGACCTACTCCTATTTCTTATGTTCTTATTACTTATCACACAGCCCTGTGCTTCAGTAGCAAATTACAACTGATACCCTTGATATCTTCAAAAGGCTTCACATATAAAACCTACTTGCATGATGCATGGTCAGTTACTAACACGTAGGATGAGCTGACACCAATGACCCCTCTACTTTGAGAAATGCAGCAGTGAGGTGACATTGGGCGTGCCTTGCTCCAATTCTGTGGGACATGAGCTGAAACTACTGGTCGTGCTGACCTATGCTTCAATTACCAACGTATGGGCAGCAGATAGGCTGTTGGTGCGGGTGATCCCTCTGCTAGACTGGAAGGAACCGCAGGCAAAACCATTAAGGAGGGAGGTAACTTTGACAGAGTAAACCCTGCAGCTCATGACACAGGTCTTCAACAAGCTCTGTGCTAACTCAAAGTCTGAGGGTGTTGACTTCATGCTGGGTGGTGTAGAATTCGCAATATATCGCGATTTTATAAATAAGGAGAGAACACATAGTTTCGTTCAAACAGCTTTTATTTCAGCAGAATGCTGTCAGGTTTTCAAAGTGGACACAAGCAGCTTGTAAAATGGCCGCCACGCCTCGTGGCAGAACATTCTAGATTTTTCGACAGGCAGACAAGATGGCGTTCCAATAAACATTTGTGCAAGATCGATCAAGACTCAGCACATTTAAGATAATACACGAGACATCATGGGTTTGCAGTATACACATAAATACTGAAATCGGTCTCCCAGGTGCGAATAAGGGCTATTGTACCAAGTAATCAAGAACCCATCCAAAGACATTAATATGTAAAATCCCAACGACTCTACGATGAGAGAGCCGTTAGCGGGTAGTTACAGAAAACATTTGGAAGCCCCAAAACCCCTCCAGGGAGAACACCGACCGATTAAACAATGGGAAAAGTATTAACAGGTACTCAGACAGTTACGAGTATCCCCGAAACCCATTAAAACGGAGATCACCCTATACAAGAAATTTGAGCGCCAAACCCTAACAAAAGAAAAGACATTAAGGTTGGGCGGGAAAAGGAAGATTTTGCACTATAACTGCAAGCTCCAACCGTCCATCTTTCTCTTATCCTCTTATCCTGCTGGCGTTTATCCTCGTGGCTGCTCTTGACTCGCCGTCTTGTTCCTGCTTGCCTCGGGTCTCTTTTCAAAAGACTGTTGAACTTTACGATCCGCTCGGATCTACCTCGTGGCGTGCCGCGAAGATCTGTGTGGAACTGGGCTGTGAAGCCTTGAAGCGGGCGCACCATCCCGAGAAGTCGGTAAACGGTGTTGGAACCGAAGGCCCGAGATGAGATGAGATGAGATGAGATGAGATGAGAAGAGAAGAAGACCATACGTATCGCCACGGTCAGTAAGCTCCGACCGCGCCTGTAGGTCGAATAGACACTTTCCTTGCCCAGGAAGACTTTCTTTTGAGTTTTATAGAACTGGCACAGGAAGACTATTCTTCGAATTTTATCAGTGCGAGGGCAAAGGAAGACTCTTCTTTGAGCAGTGTCGGAACTCCGAGGACAACACAGATCTTCATGACAGCAGACGGTCCAGCCTGCTAGCCGGAGCAGAAACGAGTAAACAAGTGGGGTACAGAGACTCCTGATCGACACGTGGGTGCTGTGGTGAAAACCATCCGATCAGAGTTTTCGGAATTCTCCGAGTTATCACGAGTGGTGAGCATGAGTCTCGATCCTACAAATCTAGCTTAGGGCAGATATTGATAGGGGAGGGTTTAAGTTTTAAGGATAATTGTAATGTGTGCCCCCATTTACGATGTGTCGTTCGTTCCTCGTTTCCCTGAATTTAGTTACATAACTGCGTGTAAGATTGTACTGTCATTAATCTGTGCTTATGACATGTATTTCGTAATCTTAAATAATATGCAATAAAGATTTTCCATTTCGTGCCATTCAACCGGGTCTACCTGAGTTTTATCTCCATTACTGCTCTTGCATCTAAGTCCAGTGTCAGAACCGTAAGAGCGAGTGGGTCGAACCACTCACAGGTGTCTAGTGCTCCCAGACTGGCTGGAGACCAGAACAGGCAACAAGGCCTAAACCCGCACTAGCATCCAGGCTGCACAGAGCCGCACGAATCTCACAGGTTCAGAGAGAAAACCCTTACAGTGGTCAAGTGTCCATTCTTCATCTGGACAATGAGTGTTGGGGAGCAGGCTCGATGTGCAGGCCATTTCGTTGGGGCTTCGCAATTGAGCCCAATCGTGTTCTCACCCAATGTCCTTTCCAGCTGGGATAGTGATCAGAAGTGGAAATGCTGGCTGATTTTCCCTACTTCGACTCTGGGCCATTGAAGCCTATTGTAGTGGCCTTACCACCACCCCAGCTGAGATCAGCTAACTCAACAGATGCAGGGGATTTTAAAGACCTGTTTTAGCTATTCACTGCCTTAAGTTGGTTGTGGGTTCAGTCCCCTTCCAGGACTTGAGCACATAATCTAGTCTGACACAGTGTAATACTGAGCTAGTGGTACATTGTCAGAGACGCTGTCTTTCAGAGGACTCAGCCTGCCCTCTCAAGTGGTCATAAAAGATCCCGTGGCAGAAAAGTAGGGTGTTCTCCCCGGTGTCCTGCTCTCAAGCAATACCGCTAAAAAAAAAGTGAGAAGTCGCACAACACCAGGTTATAGTCCAACAGCTTTATTTGAAATCACAAGCTTTCGGAGTGCTGCTCCTTCGTCAGGTGAAGTGAAGAAATGCATATGGGCACAGCATATATAGTCAAAGAACACTGCCAGATGACTACAGTTAATCTTTCTTTATCACACCTCGGCAGAGAGACAATCACGGCAATCAAAGGTGTGGCTAAAAAAAAAGATTTATTTCATTGCTGTCTATGGGATCTTTCTGTGCAAATATAGGCTGTTGTATTTGCCTATTCAAAAGGAATTAATTGGTGCTTTGAAATGTCCTGAGGATGTGAGAGGTGCTATATAAATGCACGTTCTTTCCTTTCCTTTTTTTCTGTCACCTTGCTGCGGGCAATTCAAGGCGATTATCGTCAGCTCACTATTTGAAACAAATGGAATGAACTCTCAGCTTTACTGGACGTCAGTACAAGTAACAAGAATTACAGACGGTTTTGGCTGGAATGGAATGGAAGGAGTTAAAGTGCGGCACAGATTACGTTTCATAATTGCATCGGATCCGCAACATTGTGTAAAAGCACCAGCAGGTCTCCCTGAGCTCACTGCTCTGATTTATAACTTTTATCTTCCTCCTATTGTCAACCAGCAGGTTATCTGGCACCCCTATGGGAACCGTTAATTCAGGGATAGATTAAGGCTGAATGCTATTTCACACCCTTCATCCCAGAGCTCATCTGCCTTCTACCTTGCCAAGGGATGAAAGGGTCATCATTTAGTGATTTGACAGCATGTGTGGTGCAGACCCTGGGAAGCGTTCCTTCACACACACACCTTCATTACAAAGAAAGCAATACTGAAACACAATGAGCCCCCCATGTAATTAGATTTTGTGAAATTATTGGAAATCGTGCTGGATTGGAATGTGATCCACGTATGAGGCATTGAGTTCATCAAATAACAATTAGGTACTCACACAGCTCAGTAATCAAGGCAGGAATTGTGTAAGTAGCTCTGTTGAAGTGATAGAGAACATGCTTTGTGTTTTCAATGATTGCAACTCTGAATCACAGCAGAGGCCAGACTCCCAAGCACAATGTTATATGAGTTTGGATATGTGAGAAGTTATGTAAGTTTGGATAGCTCTAAACTACCAGCTAATTGAAAACTCAGAAGCTCAGTTTTCTTATGGGGAAAAGAGCGTTTTGGTAGAGAATCATTTTACATTTTGTGCTGGATCACAGCGAGGGATATCGATGCTGGGAAACTGAATACTTATCCGCATTTAGCATCCAGTATCAGCATCAAGTGTTCCTGCGTCAAGTGTGATATGGGGTTATATGCGGAGGAACGCTACCTTTACAGGGTCCCATCAAGCACTTCCAGGTCAGGTACAGTGGGATTTAGATGGAGGGTAAATGTCCCTCGGTACTGCCCCGACAATAAACCTCAACCACAGCCTCAGCAGATTGTGTGGATACGTGGTGCATCAATGGTATACGTGGTTACTGCGTGTCTGGATGGAGCAGGTTTGATGGGCCTGATGGTCTTTGGCCTTTCTTCTTTTTGCATGTTCATATGTGCCAGCAAGGGAGGGAAAGGCCCAGTGAGAGGAGCCCTGTACAGTTCTCGTCTGCCTACCAGTGTATGGTTATAGAACTGCACTGGCAGGAACTGTGGGTCAGTTCACCTCCCTGACCTCTCAATGGGAGAACGGTGCCAGGCTAGAGGAATGGGTGAGAAAATGGAATATGGCTTGCAGGGAAGGAAGAAGCAGCAAATGGAACTATATGAATGCAACAGACTCCATTAAAATCCTAGTTCTCACTGAACAGCAATTTGTGAGGCTACAAAGACCATGGCCGACTACAATTCCCCCCACACTTGCCCCGTGGTTCTTTTGCTTGGTTTGCCACACACATACACACTCACATAAACACACACACACTCACATGGACAAGCTCACACATACATTACATAGGATTACATTACATAGGATATACAGCACAGAAACAGGCCATTCGGCCCAACCAGTCCATGCTGGCGTTTATACTCCACTCGAGCCTCCTCCCGTCTTTCCTCATCTAAATCTATCAGCATAACCCTCTATTCCCTTCTCCCTCATATGCTTGTCTAGCCTCCCCTTAAATGCATCTATACTATTCGCTTCAACCACTCCCTGTGGTAGCGAGTTCCACATTCTCACCACTCTTTGGGTAAAGAAGTTTCTTCTGAATTCCCTTTTGGATTTCTTGGTGACTATCTTATATTGATGGCCTCTAGTTATGCTCTTCCCCACAAGTGGAAACATTCTCTCTGTATCCACTCTATCAAATCCTTTCATAATTTTATCGACCTCTATTAGGTCACCCCTCAGCCTATTTTTTTCAAGAGAAAAGAGACCCAGCTTGTTCATCCTTTCCTGATAGGTGTACCTCGCATTTCTGGTATCATCCTAGTAAATCTTCTCTGCACCCTCTCCAGTGCCTCTATATCCTTTTTATAATATGGTGACCAGAACTGTACGCAGTACTCTTAAGTGTGGTCTAACAGGTTCGATACAGGTTTAGCATAACTTCCCTACTTTTCAATTCTATCCCTCTAGAAATAAACCCTAGTGCTTGGTTTGCATTTTTAATGGCCTTACTAACCTGTGGCACAACTTTTAGTGATTTGTGTATTTGTACTCCGAGATCCCTTTGTTCCTCTACCCCACCTAGACTTGCACCCTCCAAGTGATAAGCGACCACCCTGTTCTTCTTACCAAATGTAATACCTCACATTTATCTGTGTTGAACTTCATTTGCCAATTATTTGCCCATTCTGCAAGTTTATTAATGTCCTCCTGTAATTTGTTGCAATCCTCCTCAGTATTGACTATCCCCCCAATTTGGTGTCATCCGCAAATTTAGAAATTGTGTTTTTGATTCCAAGGTCTAAATCGTTAATGTAAATTGTGAACACACATGTACAGGGAGAAAAGGAATGATCTGTAAAGTGCTTAAGTGAAGAACAGGAAATTACTAAATGACAGAAGTGATATTAGCTTGAAATAATGGGGGACCGGAGAGAAACTGAAGAAATGAAAGACATATATAGATTGTGTGTGAACCTCTTAAAGAGGTGAGTGGAAGGAAGGTGGAAAGGCAAGCATGAAAAACTGGCAAAGCGGAGTAGGCGCCAGTATTGCTATGAAAATAGGGGTCAATACCCCCATTAAGCATCTCAAATAGTTACTGCTGAAGCACTTAAACAACAATAATCCAGCTTCTATAGTTCTTAAAGGGCTAAATAAAGAGGCATTACTATGGCACAGGAGCCAGCCACCTGTGGGAAGGGCTGTAGACTTCTTGTGAGTCGCCCTGGTGTTTTTAGATTGACAGCCCGCATAGCCTGAGTTATCACAATATGCAACTCTCTTCCACTGAGCGTTCTCTTTCTTTCTCTTTAATTCCTTTCCTTATCTTCATTTCTTGTTGCATTTGTTGTAAAGCAAGGCAGCACTGTCAGAGAATATAGTGACGTGCTACCGAAAAGACTACAGCCAGTGCCTGACTTGAGAGATTACTGAAAGTATGCTGCTTGCAGAGTTAGCACTGTGATACTGGTTAAGGAGTGCTAAGCCCACTGTTTGGATGCTTGACTATGTAATCAAATGTAATCATATGGTGGGAAAAGTACACTGGTTGCCCTGAAGAATCTACAGTACAAGAAATTCATTAACTGTTTGATTCTAGTAAGTAAAAATGGTACAATATATGTAATATTATGGTGTATACAGAATCAGGAAAGACTCCATCCCTGGTCTGTACTGAGTTTGTAGATATGAGCTGACCTTAAACTGATGGGCAAGGACTTTAGAAAAGTCTTTACTCTACCAATGGAAAAAAATGCTGCCAAGAATGTACGGCATCCCTTTGCTTCCTGAGGCAATAAATAAAGGGGTCCCACTAGACAGCTGTTACCTTTAATGGGGATTGTGTGGACTGCCATCACTGAGGAGGCTGGGAGAGATGAGGTTGATCACAAGGCCAAATATTTATGGAGCTGTTTGAGTTTGTAATGGAACCTGGTCATTGACTTGTTAACCTTACAAAGACACTACTGTAGAAGAACCAAAGGGCCCTTCTAATGTCCTCTCCTAATGAATGGTGGGGATGGGGGAGTAACTATGTCCTTGGTATAAAGTAAATGACTAAAGTTTACAGCTAGGCATTTATGCAAGTTCTAATTCAAATTCCAAACTGTAATGTGGAATGATTGACAAGTTAGATTATCTGATGGTGAGCACATAAAGGAAAGTTTAAAAAAAAAATCTTAGATCAGTGATTTTCAAACTTGTCTGTGTTAGGAGACCACTTGCAAGTATTGACACACTCCCGGTGTCCACCTGAAAATGTACACACTGCCAGGGAGCGCCTGCAAATGTCAACACGCTCCCAATGACTCCCTGTCCCAACCCCTGAAAAGCAGTGTCGGTCACTCACTGGAAAACAGTGCTATCATCGCAGAAAGCATCTCTTGTTAGTATACAACAACAGAAATCCCACCAGTAAATCAAGAGAAATCCCAGGTACCAATTCCTAATTCCAGGCCATAACCCCACATTCCCTCAAGACCTCAGGCCCCATCCTCAATGCACCAGTTTCTCTCTTTATCTGCATATATTGCGCGAGCTCCCACTACGGAGTAAATTTTCCGATCGCACACTTCTGTCATAGCGCTTTGCCCGCCAGGAACGTGTACCAGGAAACTGTGTGCATGAAGCCCGCAATTCTTCCATCCATAACAATGCACGCCATCGGAAAATGTAATCTTAAGTTCACAGCAGAAGGTACGCCTGGACCCAGACGGACAGCAATCTGCCGTTGGGATCCAGTCATGGTCCTCCGAGGGTCTGCAGACCCCCTTCAGTAGGCATGAGGGAGAAGCTCTATAACTCCTGGGCAGACACACCAGGGAAGCAGTGTTAGGTGGAGAAATTGGACTCAAGCTGTCAAATTCAGGTTGGTAATGGGATGGCTCACCTATAGTACTGTGAGTGGTTACAGCCTTCATTCTAATTGAAAAGCCCCCGATCATTGCTCAGTCACTTTTTCTCAATCACAAGTAAGAGGGGACCCTCATAAAATGAATGACCTTTGTATCCCTCATAGGTGCTGGATGTTTAGGGAAAGAAACCTTATTTATTCAAGCACCAGGCCAGATACACCCACTCAGGAGGATGTAAATAGTGAGACAGGGGGTATATCTCAGGATGAATCACAAGGCACCAGTGAGCAGGAGTAGCTGGTAGGGTATAATGAGGAACCAGCTACCACCGCCCCCCACCCCCACCCACACCCACCCCCTCTGTGGAGTCCAGGAATCCAAATCTCATGGCCCCAGTCTTCAAGAGATCTATGATTTGGGAGCATGGTTCTCATGGTTCTCATGTGCAGACAGTGGATAAGTTGGATGAGTCCACTACCCACATCTTCTGTACAATGCAAGAGGTATGTCAGGGTATGAAGAACACCTCGGTGCATGTGGCAGTCCAGGAGATTACTGCAGAAGGAGGTTCTAAGGGAGACCATTGCTTCTAGAGTGGCAGCTACAACTTCTTTCATAGATTCTCTCAACAGCACCCTAGCTTAGTGCTTTCATGACTTAATTGGGACTATTCAGTCTGTTCTCATGCAGACCATTAGCCCAGCACAAAGAGGGCTGAAAGAAATGATTGCAGATGTCATTGTTTCTCATGATAGCAACAATGCATCTGCATCAATCCAACTGCATCCAATGCCGAGCACAGCAAGAAGCTTCTAGCCTGGGACTAGTCGGCACTGAATGCACAAGTGACATGACACTGGAAACAAGGGCGTCAGCATCACTGAGACAAGTGCCCTCCCAGTTCTCAAAGGCCCCATGGGTATTGCCCCAGCCACCAACCTCACAACCTCCTGGCACTGAAGTTGCACCACGTAGGGTTACAAGGTTAGCTTCACGTGTGAGGAGTTTTAGGCACAAGGGGTAGGCTCGGTGTTAAGAAACAGGAATAGGACATAATGAGGAGACAGTCAGTAAGTGTGAAAATCTTTGGCAGATTGGTGTGCTTGTAAATTGTTTTTATATAGGTCTTTGGCTCTCTTTTTATTGGTTGATGAAGGTTTGTAAGTGTTCTTTCCCTATTATGATATGTGAAATGTTTAACAGACTTGAGATCTGATTGTTTGTGAGGATTGCAAAGACTCCTCATTGGGATTATGGTCTCTGGAGATGTGGTAGATCTTTCTACTAGAAACAATTGTTGATAATTTCCTGCCAAATGTCACGTGATGCTGACAACAGATTGCCCTGTACCATCACCTCTCACTACTGAGTGCCCTTGTCATGATCAGGGGATGGATGGCCTTCACCTTCTTCCTCTTTATCTTCAGCAGAAAGAAGGTGCAATCCTTTCCTAACTGTAGCATAGAGCATGATACTAGAATTTTTGATGCTGTAGCTGGGCTGTACTGTCGGGCTCTCCCCGACCTCTCCAGGCATCGGAAGTGGGACTGAAGAACGATGACGTGCGTAGCACACGAGGCGGCTTCATTGAATGTGCTGTCACTCTCAGTCCTTTGATGATAGAGTCATGCAATCAGCAGTGGTTGAAGTGAGTAACCTGGTCTCCAAGCAACCATCCTGACACATTGCTCTGGTTGAACAATGCCAGTATTTTTGATTGTCGGGGAGCAAAAGAATCATGGTAGCTTCCATGGTAGCATGCGTTTACACGCAGGATGGCAAGGCTGGCATCACTCGCAGAATGAAAACTCTGCTTGTTGATGACATTTCAATCAGGGCCCTTAATGCCACATGGGTACAGTCAATGATACCTTGTCCTTGTGGGGGGAATCTCACCTTTTGCTAAAATTAGAGTAGTCGCTGTCCATCCTTTGGTGGCTCCATGGGGAAAGATATGAAATCTCTCGGCTGCCTAAACAAGGGTGGATAAAGGGTGGATAAAGGGGAACCAGTAGATGTAGTGTATTTGGATTTCCAGAAGGCATTCGATAAGGTGCCAATTAAAAGGTTACTGCACAAGATAAGAGCGCACGGGGTTGGGGGTAATATATTGGCATGGATAGGGGATTGGCTAACTAACAGAAAACAGAGAATCGGGATAAATGGATAATTTTCCGGTTGGCAATCAGTAACTAGTGGGGTGCCACAGGGATCAGTGCTGGGGCCTCGACTATTTACAATCTATATTAATGACTTGGATGAAGGGACCGAGTGTACTGTAGCCAAATTTGCTGATGATACAAAGATAGGTGTGTTAGCAAGTTGTGAGGAGGACACAAAGAATCTGCAAAGGGATATAGATAGGTTAAGTGAGTGGGCAAAAATTTGGCAGATGGAGTATAATGTGGGAAAATGTGAGGTTATCCACTTTGGAAGGAAGAATGAAAAAGCAAATTATTATTTAAATGGAGTGAGACTACAAAATGCTGCGGTACAGAGGGATCTGGGGGTCCTCGTACATGAAACACAAAAAGTTAGCATGCAGGTACAGCAAGTAATTAGGAAGGCAAATGGAATGTTGGCCTTTATTGCAAGGGGTATGGAATATAAAAGTAGGGAAGTTTTGATGCAACTTTACAGGGCGCTGGTGAGACCGCACCTGGAGTACTGCGTACAGTTTTGGTCTCCATATTTAAGAAGGGATATACTTGCATTGGAGGCAGTACAGAGAAGGTTCACTAGGTTGATTCCTGGGATGAAGGGGTTGACGTATGACGAAAGGTTGAGCAGGTTGAGCCTATACTCATTGGAGTTTAGAAGAATGAGAGGTGATCTTATTGAAACATATAAGATTCTGAGGGGGATTGACAGGGTGGATGCTGAAAGGATGTTTCCCCTGGTGGGGGAATCTAGAACTAGGGGGCATAGTTTCAGAATAAGGGGTCGCCCATTTAAGACGGAGATGAGGAGGAATTTCTTCTCTCAGAGGGTCGTGAATCTTTGGAATTCTCTACCCCGGAGAGCTGTGGAGGCTGGGTCATTGAATATATTCAAGGTGGAGATTGACAGACATTTGAACTACAGGGAGTCAAGGGGTATGGGGAGCGGGCGGGAAAGTGGTGTTGAGGCCAAGATTGGATCAGCCATGATCTTATTGAATGGCGGAGCAGGCTCGAGGGGCCATATGGCCTACTCCTGCTCCTGTTTCTTATGTTCTTATGTTCTTATGTTTAATGTAGCGATGCACTGCTGATTGACTATTGTGAGTTATAGGAACATAGGACCAGGAGTAGGCCATTGAGCCCCTCGAGCCTGTTCCGTCATTCAATGAGATCATGGCTGATCTGCAACCTAACACCATATACCTGCCTTTGCCCCATATCTCTTAATACCTTTGGTTAACAAAAATCTATCAATCTCAGATTTAAAAATAACAATTGATCTAGCATCAATTACTGTTTGCGGAAGAGAGTTCCAAACTTCTACCACCCTTTGTGTGTAGAAGTGTTTGCTAATTTCACTCCTGAAAGGTTTGGCTCTAATTTTAGACTATGCCCCCGAGTCCTAGGGGGAGAAATTTGGTATCGTCCCGTTTGGGGCGCAATTATTGGCCGGGCGCAAAGTTTAGCGCCTGGTGCTAATTATCGCCTCCAACTGCAAACTTCGCTTTTATCGCCCCTGGAGGTGATTGGAGCGCTAAATCAGGCGCTGCACACCTGTCTTAAGGCACAAAGGCCGAGGAGCAAGGCGCTAACTCAGAGCGCGGGCGCAGCGCAGGTGATGTCAGTTAGCGATGGAACACAGACACACTGGCGCCGGACAGTTCTTAAAGGGAAGGGTTGATCTTGCTCTCCAGCCACACCCAGCTCATTGGAGCCCTGAATCTCGGCCTGGAGAGACCTGTGCCTAAATTTTCCAGCCAAGGACTATGGAGAGGGTGAGAGAACGAGCTCAGCGCTTCAGCGAGCGGGCCTTGGAGGCTCTGGTTGGCGCGGTGGAGCGCAGAAGATCTATACTCTTCCCTGAGAGTGGCAGGAGGCCTTTGCCGCACGACTACCGAAGAGTGTGGAGGGAGGTGGCTCAGCACGTCTCCTCCAGGAGCATGGTGCCCAGGACCCATATACAATGTTGCAAAAAGTTCAACGACCTCACTCGGGTCATCAGAGTGAGTGGCCATTTTTCAATACCTCTCCATCCCTCCATCTCAACCTCACTCTATGGCCAGAGGGTCTTAAAACCCCAATGCCCAACACTCATCCAACACCTATGGCCCTCTCATAAAACACACACGCACATTCTACACCTTGCATACAGTAAGGGCTATTCAACTATGGGAGGCACATCAGGCAAGACCATGGCTGTATATTTACTCAGACGCTGTCCTTTTTCTTGCAGGCCAAGCTATCTCATAACAGGAGACAGCAGCAACGGACAGGTGGAGGGCAGCCTCAGCTGCAACCCCTCAGCGATCTTGAGGCGCATGTCCACAGGATTGTGGCAAGCCAGGTGATCGGTCCCGTCGCCCCTGGAGAGTCCGACCCCGTTCAGGACAGCAATGGTAAGGTCATCAGCTTTCTCTCCTCTCTCATTCCACTTGTCCCTCACAACACCAGCCTTTGACACTTTCAATCCAACTTACTAAATGGCTCCACTCCTTCCTCCCTTACTGCCCTCTGTCCTCACGCTAAAGCCACTCTTGTACCTCCCTGCTTTTAGATGGTGATTCACCAGCTGAGAAGACGGGCCCTCAAGCTGCCAGTGGGAGCGAAGCCGCAGGAGAAGAGGAAGCCGGAGCATCAGCGCCACCCTCTCCCGAGGAAGCCCATGCCCACACTGGGACCATGTCTTCCCTGGAGGGGAGCAGGGGGAAAGGGTCTGATGAGGGTGAAGCTCTGGGACCCAGAGGGAGAGTAGGCCAACGAGTCCTGCTGCACTGGACGCAGAGGAGGAGCGGCTCATCGCTGAACTGAACACCCAGGTGGTGAACATGCACACTCAGCTCATGGGTGCAGTGGGAAGGGTGCCCGAATGCATTGATGCACTGGCAAGGAGTGTGGAGCACTACGCTGTATCACAGGCGGATGCCACGCAAATGCTTAGTGCTGCAATTCAGTCAGTGGCTGCCATGAACCCATCTCTGACTGCTCTCATGCAGACTCAGATTGAGGCCACGCGAGCACTGACTGCTGCCATCCTCGATGGTTCAGACACATTTCCCCAGGGCTCTCACCGCGCCGCAGCAGGCCAGCAATCTGTGCTCCAGCAGAATGCTCCGGATGCTGAGGTGCTGCCCCGTGGGTGTGCCAGTGTGTCGGTCGAGCAGGGAGGTGCTGTCCTCTCTCAAGATGGTCATGATGCGGAGATGCCGGCGTTGGACTGGGGTGGACAAAAATGAGAAGTCGCACAACACCAGGTTATAGTCCAACAGATTTATTTAAAATTACAAGCTTTCGGAGCTGTCGCCCCTTCCTCAGGTAAAGTTACAATGAGTGAATCTACAATATTTCACAGTATATAAACACAGAAACTGCAGAGATACAATCTTTCAGGGAAGGTGTCCTTACATCAAAGACACACCAAGAGCACAGCCAAGACAATGAGATGTGTCACAGGGGGTCCAACGTGTCAAATCCTGCTGTCTGCAGTCTTTTTTTGTGTTTTTTTTTTGTGTTTGTTTTTTTTGTGTTTTTTTTTTAAACTGGAAAGACAGACAACGATGTCAAGTCACGTTCTGTAGCGTGACATGAACCCGATATCCCTATTGAGGCCGTCCTCATGGGTGCGGAACTTGGCTATCAGTTTCTGCTCGATGATTTTGCGTTGTCGTGTGTCTCGAAGGCCGCCTTGGAGAACGCTAACCCGCAGATCCGAGGCTGAATGTCCTTGACTGCTGAAGTGTTCCCCGACTGGGAGGTGACAATCCTGCCTGGCGATTGTTGCACGGTGTCCGTTCATACGTTGTCTCAGTGTCTGCGTGGTCTCGCCGATGTACCATGCTCCGGGGCATCCTTTCCTGCAACGTATCAGGTAGACAACGTTGGCCGAGTCACATGAGTATGTACCATGTACCTGGTGGGTAGTGTCCTCACGTGTGATGATGGTATCTGTGTTCATGAACGCAGGATTGTCACCTCCCAGTCGGGGAACACTTCAGCAGTCAAGGACATTCAGCCTCGGATCTGCGGGTTAGCGTTCTCCAAGACGGCCTTCGAGACACACGACAACGCAAAATCATCGAGCAGAAACTGATAGCCAAGTTCTGCACCCATGAGGACGGCCTCAATAGGGATATCGGGTTCATGTCACGCTACAGAACGTGACTCGACATCGTTATCTGTCTTTCCAGTTTTTTTTTAAAAAACACAAAAAAAAAACTCAAAAAAAAGACTGCAGACAGCAGGATTTGACACGTTGGACCCCCTGTGACACATCTCATTGTCTTGGCTGTGCTCTTGGTGTGTCTTTGATGTAAGGACACCTTCCCTGAAAGATTGTATCTCTGCAGTTTCTGTGTTTATATACTGTGAAATATTGTAGATTCACTCATTGTAACTTTACCTGAGGAAGGGGCGACAGCTCCGAAAGCTTGTAATTTTAAATAAATCTGTTGGACTATAACCTGGTGTTGTGCGACTTCTCATTTCTCTCTCAAGATGACAGCATTCCTGCTGCCACCACTGTCACTTCCCCATTGCGCTTGCCACCGCCTGTAGCCCAGACTGCTGCCGCCCATGCAGAGTTGGTGCAGTCTGCAGCCGGGCCCTCCAGGCCCAGAGCTGGTCGAGGCCGTCCTTCAAGGGCATCTGCTGTCTCAGGTGCTGACATTCAGCAGCCTTCCACCAGCCTTGCTGCAACCACTGGCGCCCCATTACGGAGGAGCAGTAGGGTGGGAAGGGGGGAAGTGCGCAAGGGAAGGAGATCACCCTCGAAGGGCAAAAAGTAGGCGGTCTGACGAAATGTTGGGAATGTTTTTATTAAAGGCCGAGGTTTGTGTTAAAACTTTTGTTTAGTGTTTTGGCCATTATCTCCAGGTTGTGAGAACCAGTTATGTTAATTAATGATTTTTTGTGTTTGTTTCTATTAGTTTGTCATGAAGAAATGACACACACAGAGTTTGTAAAATAAAAAAGTTTTTTGTATTAAAAATGTACATTTTTGGCCTTTGGGATCATTGCTGCCTTGGCCGGCTTTGGGGTTGCGGGTTGCTTTCCATTATGTTGTTCTCCATGCCAGAAGCCATTTCCTGAGTAGGGGCCTAGAAGCGGCTTGTTATCAGTCATTGACGGACGGCCCTTGCAGTTTCAACATTGTGGGCCTCCCTCCCGCCTTGGTGCTGCTGCTGATCATCCTTCTCCTCTTCCTCCTCCTCTGGTGGTGCACCAAGGCCTGGTGGCATTGGCTGGGTCCTGAGGATTGCCAGGTTATGAAGAATGCAGCACACAACTATGAAGAGGGAGACTGGCTCAGGAGAGTACTGCAGGGCTCCTCCTGAGTGCTCCAGACAGCGGAACCGTTGTTTGAGCATGCCGATCGTTTGCTCAATTATGTTCCTGGTGGCGAGATGGCTCTCATTGTACCGCAGCTCAGCAGGGGTGTTGGGGTTACGGAGTGGTGTCATCAGCCAGGTGCAGAGTGGATATCCCTTGTCCCCGAGGAGCCAACCAATTGGCTGATGCGCTGCCTGGAAAAGCTCTGGCACACCAGTCTGGCGCAGGATGAAAGCATCGTAGCTGCTGCCAGGATAGCGGGCATTGACAGCAAGTATCAGCTGTCTGTGGTCACAGACCAACTGGACATTTAAGGAGTGGAACCCCTTGCGGTTTCGGAAAACCTCTGCATTCTCATGCGGTGCCCGCAATGCCACATGCGTGCAGTCAATGGCGCCCTGCACCATGGGGAAGCCCGCTATCCTCGCAAAGCCCAATGCGCATTCATGCTGTTTGGCCCGGGTCATCGGGAAAGAGATGTACTGGCGTCTCCTTTTATAGAGGGCATTTGTGACCTGACGGATACAGCAATGGACCGCGAACTGGGAGATATTGGCAATGTCCCCAGTAGCTGCTTGAAAGGAGCCGGTGGCATAAAAATTCAGAGCCACTGTGACCTTTACTGCCACCGACAGACACATCCTGGTCCTCAGTTGAGGCTGCAGATCTGGCTGCAGCAGGTGGCAGAGCTCAGTGACCACCTCCTTGCTGAATCGCAGCCTGCGCAAACACTGCTCCTCAGACAAATTAATGTAGGAGAATTGTTCCCGGAATACACTAGGAGGGTAAGGTCTCCTGTGCAGAGGCCTGTTGGCCCTCCTCCGTCTGGCCATGTTTGCCACTCTCTCTCTGCGTCTGTTGCCTCCGATTCTGCAGGTGGAGGACGACGCCCCGAATCAGTGCAGCCCCCAGAGTCTCTTGACAATCGAAGTAATGAAGGTCAAATCCAAAAGAACCTGCAAAGTGATGCTCAGTAGCCAAAACTACTTCACACAGCGTTGACTCTCTGCAGAAGTCTCTCTATCTCTCTCTTAGAATCTCTCTCTCTCTGTCAGAATGAGTGGTGCAAAAATGTCTACCACAAAAAAAGGCAGGAAGAGGGCACCTTTAAATAGCGCTCCCCCAGCCCCTCACTGACTGGAAAACGTTCCAGTCTCCCTGTCATTGCTTGCGGTAGGCGGAAAGGAGGGGGACGCCACTCAATATCCGGTCCTGGGGTGCCACCGGGGCGTTGCACGCTCGACTGACGTCACGATCTGAGGGCGCAGGAGATTGTGGTGGTAGAGTTTAGCGCCACCACAAAAATTCTGGTCGATTTTGCGAGCGGCGCAAACATCGCCGCGCCCGGGCGCTAGTTGCTTTGCGCCCCATTAACGCCTTCTTGGGGCGCAAACGGGAGGTGCAAACCAACTGAATTTTTCCCTCCTAGACTCCCAAACCAGTGGAAATAGTTTCTCTCTATCTACCCTATCAGTTCCCTTTAATATCTTAAACTTTGATCAAATCACCACTTAACCTTCTAAATTCCAGGGAATACAACCCTAGTTTGTGTAATCTCTCCTCGTAACTTAACCCTTAAAGTCCGGGTATCATTCTGGTAAACCTACGCTGCACTCCCTCCAAAGCCAATATATCCTTCCTAAGGTGTGGTGCCCAGAACTGCTCACAGTACTCCAGATGTGGTCGATCCAGGGTTTTGTACAGCTGCAGCATAACTTCTACCCCCTTATATTCTAGTCCTCTAGATATAAAGGCCAGAATTCCATTAGCCTTTTGATTATTTTCTGTACCTGTTCATGGCGTTTTAATGATCTATGTACCTGGACCCCCTAGTCTCTTTGGACATCCACTGTTTTTAGTTTTTCACCATTTAGGAAGTACCCTGTTCTGTCCTTTTTAGGTCCAAAGTGGATGACCTCACATTTGCCTACATTGAAATCCATTTGCCACAGTTTTGCCCATTCACTTAATCTATCAATATCTCTTTGTAATTTTATGCTTTCATCTACACTGCCTACAATGAAGCCTACCTTTGTGTCATCGGCAAATTTGGATATATGACTTTCTATCCCATTATCCAAGTCATTAATAAATACTGTGAATAGTTGAGGCTCCAACACAGATCCCTGCGGGACACCACTAGTCACATCCTGCCAATTAGAGTACCTGCCCATTATCCCTCTCTCTGTCTCCTGCCGCTCAGCCAATTTCCTAACCTGGTCAATAATTTGCCTTCAATTCCATGGGCTTCAACTTTAGTTAACAATCTCTTATGAGGAACTTTATCAAATGCCTTCTGGAAGTTCATATAAATAACATGCATAAACATTCCACTGTCCATCACTTTAGTCACCTCTTCAAAAAATTCAATCAGGTTCGTCAGGCATGACCTACTTTTTATAAATCCATGCTGGCTCTCTCTGATCAGCTGAAAATTTTCAAGGTGTTCAGTCACCCTATCCTTCATTACAGACTCTAGTAATTTCCCGACAACAGATGTTACGCTAACTGGTCTATAATTCCCTGGTTTTGGAAGGGGAGGGTGAACAGCCAGTTGTCGTGGTGCATATAGGTACCAACGATATAGGTAAAAAACGGGATGAGGTCCTAAAAGCTGAATATAGGGAGTTAGGAGATAAATTTAAAAATAGGACCTCAAAGGTAGTAATCTCAGGATTGCTACCAGTGCCACGTGCTAGTCAGAGTAGAAATAGAAGGATATTTCAGATGAATACGTGGCTAGAGGAATGGTGCAAGGGGGAGGGATTCAAATTCCTGGGACATTGGAATCGGTTCTGGGGGAGGTGGGACCAGTACAAATCGGACGGTTTGCACCTGGGCAGGACCGGGACCGATGTCCTTGGGGGAGTGTTTGCTAGTGCTCTGGGGGAGGGTTTAAACTAAAATGGCAGGGGGTTGGGAACCTGAGCAGGGAGACAGAGGAAAGGGAAACAAGAATAGAAGCAAAAGACAGGAAGGAAAAAAACAAAGGTGTCAGTCAGAGAAATCAAGGGTTTAAATCAAACGTGGCCACAGTAAAAAAAAATTCTAAAAGGTCTAAGAGCGTTAAAAAAACAAGCCTGAAGGCTTTGTGTCTTAATGCGAGGAGCATTCATAATAAGGTGGATGAATTAGCTGCGCAAATAGAGGTAAACGAATATGATATGATTGGGATTACGGAAACATGGCTCCAGGGTGACCAAGGCTGGGAACTCAACATACAGGGGTATTCAATATTCAGGAAAGATAGGCAAAAAGGAAAAGGAGGTGGGGTAGCATTGCTGGTTAAAGAGGGGATTAACACAATTGTAAGGAAGGATATTAGCTCTGATGATGTGGAATCTGTATGGGTAGAACTGAGAAATACCAAGGGGCTAAAAACGCTAGTGGGAGTGGTGTATAGACCCCCAAACAGTAATACGGAGGTTGGGGATGGCAATAAAAGGGAAATTAGAGAAATGTGCAATAAGAGCACAGCAGTTATCATGGCCGACTTTAATCTACATATAGATTGGGCTAACCAAATTAGTAACAATACTGT
Source organism: Squalus acanthias (assembly GCA_030390025.1). NCBI lineage: Eukaryota > Metazoa > Chordata > Chondrichthyes > Squaliformes > Squalidae > Squalus > Squalus acanthias. The sequence goes on along the minus strand of CM059444.1, from coordinate 11,152,392 downwards.
GGAGGAGGAATTCCTGGAGTGCGTACGGGATGGTTTCCTGGACCAATATGTCGAGGAACCAACTAGAGATCAGGGTATTATGTAATGAGAAAGGATTAATTAGCAATCTTGTTGTGCGAGGCCCCTTGGGTTGGAGCGATCATAATATGATCGAATTCTTCATTAAGATGGAGAGTGAAGTAGTTGACTCAGAGACTAGGGTCCTGAATTTAAATAAAGGAAACTACGATGGTATGAGGCGCGAGTTGGGTAGGATTGATTGGGGAATGTCACTCAAAGGGTTGACGGTGGAGAGGCAATGGCAAGCATTCAAAGATCGCATGAATGAACTACAGAATTTGTTCATCCCAGTTTGGCATAAAAATAAAACAAAAAAGGTGACTCAACCGTGGCTAACAAAGGAAATTAGGGATAGCATAAGATCCAAGGAAAGGACATATAAATTGACCAGAAAAAGCAGAAAACCTGAGGATTGGGAGCAGTATAGGATTCAGCAAAGAAGGACAAAGGGATTAATTAAGAGGGGGAAAATAGAGTATGAGAGTAAGCTTGCGAGGAACGTAAAAACTGACTGTAAAAGCTTTTATAGATATGTGAAGAGAAAAAGATTGGCGAAGTCAAGCGTAGGTCCCATGCAGTCAGAATCAGGGGAATTTATAATGGGGAACAAAGAAATGGCAGACCAATTAAATACATACTTTGGTTCTGTCTTCACAAAGGAGGACACAAATAACCTCCCAGAGATGTTGGGGAACATAGGGTCTAATGAGAAGGAGGAACTGAAAGAAATCAGTATTTGTAGAGAAATAGTGTTAGGGAAATTGACGGGATTGAAGGCCGATAAATCCCCAGGGCCTGATAATCTACATCCTAGGGTACTTAAGGAAGTGGCCCTAGAAATAGTAGATGCATTGCTGGTCATCTTCCAAAATTCTATAGACTCTGGAACAGTACCCATGGATTGGAGGGTAGCTAATGTTACCGCACTATTCAAAAAAGGTGGTAGAGAGAAAACGGGGAATTATAGACCAGTAAGCCTGACATCGGTAGTGGGGAAAATGCTAGAGTCCATTATAAAAGATGTAATAGCAGAGCACTTGGAAAACAGTGACAGGATCGGACAAAGTCAACATGGATTTACAAAAGGCAAATCGTGCTTGACTAATCTACTGGAATTTTTTGAGGATGTAACTGGTAAAATGGATAAGGGAGAACCAGTGGATGTGGTGTATTTGGACTTTCAGAAGGCTTTCGATAAGGTCCCACATAAGAGATTAGCGTGTAAAGTTAAGGCACATGGGATTGGGGGCAAGGTATTGACTTGGATAGAGAACTGGTTGGCAGACAGAAAGCAAAGAGTTGGAATAAATGGGTCTTTTTCCGAGTGGCAGGCGGTGACTAGTGGGGTACCGCAGGGATCGGTCCTAGGACCCCAGCTATTCACAATATATATTAATGATCTGGATGATGGAATTGGATGTAATATCTCCAAGTTTGCAGACGACACAAAACTGGGTGGGAGTGTGTGCCATGAGGAGGATGCCGAGAAACTCCAGTATGATTTGGACAGGTTGGGTGATTGGGCAAAAGCATGGCAGATGCAATATAATGTGGATAAATGCGAGGTTATCCACTTTGGTGTCAAAAACAGGAAGGCAGATTATTATCTGAATGGCAATAGATTGGGAGAAGGGGAAGTGCAACGAGACCTGGGTGTCCTTGTGCACCAATCGCTGAAGGTAAGCATGCAGGTGCAGCAGGCGGTTAAGAAGGCAAATGGTATGTTGGCCTTCGTAGCGAAAGGGTTCGAGTACAGGAACAAGGATGTCTTGCTGCAGTTGTACAGGGCCTTGGTGAGACCACATGTTGAGTATTGTGTGCAGCTTTGGTCGCCTTATCTGAGGAAGGATGTTCTTGCCATGGAGGGAGTGCAGCGAAGATTCACCAGGCTGATACCCGGGATGGCAGGAATGGCGTATGAGGAGAGATTGGGTCGATTGGGCTTATACTCACTGGAGTTTAGAAGAATGAGAGGGGATCTCATTGAAACTTATAAAATTCTAACAGGACTAGACAGACTAGATGCAGGAAGGATGTTTCCGATGGCCGGGGAGTCCAGAACCAGGGGTCACAGTCTAAGGATAAGGGGTAAGCCATTTAGGACTGAGATGAGGAGGAATTTCTTCACCCAGAGAGTGGTGAACCTGTGGAATTCTCTACCACAGAAGGCAGTAGAGGCCAATTCATTAAATATATTCAAGAAGGAGTTAGATATATTTCTTAAAACTAAAGGGATCAAGGGATATGGAGAGAAAGCAGGGACAGGGTACTGAATTTGGATGATCAGCCATGATCTCATTGAATGGCGGAGCAGGCTCGAGGGGCTGAATGGCCTACTCCTGCTCCTATCTTCTATGTTTCTATGTTTCTATGGTTTCCCTCTCTAATAATTTTTAAATAGCAGAGTGACAGCGCAATTTTCCAATCTAAAGGAACGGTTCCTGAATCGAGAGAACTTTGGAAGATTATAGTGAGGGCATCTGCAATGTGCTCACGTACTTCCTTTAAAACCCTGGGATGGAAACCCTGGAAACTCTGGCCCTGGGGATTTGTCACTCTTTAGTGCCATTATTTTCTGCATTACTGTTATTTTGCTTACATTAATTTTGTTACGTCCCTGTCCCTGATTCAATATTAGTTTCCTTAGGTTTTCCAGCATGCTATCCTCTTCCTCTACTGTAAATACTGACGCAAAGTAATAATTCAACATGTCCGCCATTTCCTTATTATCATTGACAATATCATCATTATCCGTTTTCAAGGGCCAATATTGCTCCTGACCATGCTCTTTTTCCTAATATAATTATAACATTTTTATGTTGATTTTGATATCCCCTGCAAGTTTCTTTACATACTCCTTTTTGTAGCTCTTACTGTCTGTTTTGTCACCCTTTTCTGTTTTCTGTATCTTTCCCATTCGCCAGGATCTGTGCTATTTTTTGCATTTTCGTATGCTTTTTCTTTTAATTTTGTGTCGTCTAAGGCTACCTGGAAACATCTGGCGGCATAAACATTTTGAGCTGTTGTTACTTTTACAGCTACTGAGAGGGCTGTGTCCCTGGTAGAAAGAGACTGTAGGTCTGGTGCCAACAGCTGGCAATAACTCGCTTACTGCATCCAGAGGAAAAAGCCTCGTTACACACTGCCTGTGGGAAAAATCCATACATAAGCTCCCTTGGTCTTGGACTGTCTGGTGTGCGTATTTGTGGGGCAGGTGTTACCAAACTCTCCTGGTCTTCCACCCTCTCCTCCTCTATGTCTTCATCATCCTCTTCATCAAAGTACAGGAAGAATGGAATTTCATGATGGAACTCCATCACTTCTCTAAAGTTAACTTATATTTTGAAAAATATGTGCAGAAAGCAGCAACTACGTTTAATGCTTTATTTTTCAAGAGGCTCCAGGTGGCTTCAAGGCTTTAATGACCTCCAGGATGGTTGATAATTGTCAACAGTGGCCTCCATTATGCTTTCCCACCTCTAGGACGATATACTAGCACTAAACTGCCTCCTGAACAGTGGCGATGGGGGCAGGAACATGGCGTAAACTTAGGGACACCTTGGGGAGGCGAAGGCCACGCCGCCTGCCTTCATTCACATGAGGAAGGGCAAGTGCCAATACTGACAGTTGAGCCGATCGAACGCAAATTGTGATGAACATTTTGTGAGGCGAAAGTTTGGCAGCAGGCCTCCCCACACTATTTACCTTTACATAACACCTCCAACACCACCCAAAATCGGGCGGGTTTTGCCAGGAAAGTTGAGGCAATTGTCTGTACTTCTTTTATTAACCTCTTTCAAAATGATTGCCTGAATGTGGAAGAGCACAATTGCTGCCTGTTACTAAGCTATATGTTCATGCACTGTGTCATAAATCGCAAGTAACAACTCAGGAAGTACTACTGGGCGGCCAGCTGGGGCGCCGTCCAGGGAGTATAAATACTCAGGCATGGGCCCACCTTGGGCAGAGACAATCTGGAAACAGGAAGCTAGTGACTGCTAACTCGACCTCCATGTTTTGTTACAAGTTGATTAAAGCCTTGCTTTATGTTCAAGTGCGTAGTGAGTCTTTATTACGTCAATTTAATCAACTTGATATCGTCTCCACGCTTTGGGTGATTCGGAACAACCAGCTGCAACTCGAACCACAGAAGGGAACTAGGGCAAGAAACTGATCCATCATGGAAAAACTCCTTAGACCCGCTCGTCTCGACCTGGACCCGAATGCACCTGCGGCAGCGAAGGTATGGAAGCATTGGTTTCGTACCTTTAGCAACTTTCTTGAAGAATGTGGGGCGGATGTCCCTAATAAGTTACGAATGCTTATCAACTACGTGTCTCCTCATGTGTATGATTATATTGAGGACTGTATAGACTATGACACTGCTATCGAAATCTTACAGCAGCTATATGTCAAGTCCCCAAATGAAATCTTTGCTCGACACCTACTGGCCACAACTCGGCAGCAGCCTGGGGAATCACTCGATGAATTTCTCCAGAAACTTCGCAGGCTCAGCAAGGATTGTAACCTTAAAGCAGTTTCAGCTGAACAGTATCAAGAGGAACTAATCCGCGATTCCTTTATCAATGGAATCGCGTCCCCTTTTATACGTCAGCGCCTGCTGGAAAATAAAACCCTCAATTTACGGGCTGCTTATGACCAGGCGTGTTCCTTGGACTTGGCCAAGAAAAATGCAGACACTTATCTCCCACCACGTGCACGGGCGGCGGCTATCTCCTTTAATGAGTCTTTCGGTAGGTCTCGGGCGGATGCCCCCACTGATGTTGACTCTACTCTAACGGACGACGACCCTACCCTAGAGGCCTTCGCTGATGACGACCCCGCCCTAGCAGCATCCTGGCAATCAGGAAGAAAGTGTTTCTTTTGTGGAGGGGCGTGCCATCACAGAAAATTTTGCCCGGCTCGTAATGTGACCTGCAATCATTGCAGCAAGAAAGGACACTTTTCCAAGGTATGCCAGTCACGGGCCTTTGCTAACAAGAAAGGCCGCTCCTCTAAAGTATACCGGTCGAGAGTTCCTGTTAGCTTCACAGCTGCTATCTATGGAGCTGCTCCTCCCCCAAGAACTACTGTTAAGGCTACAGTTGCCGAAGGGAAAATTGCCCCTCCTCTCATCACGGCTGTTTTTCCCCAAAGTTTGTCCCATGCAGCCACGAAGGTTTCAGTAAATGGGCACACTCTAAGCGCGCTAATCGACTCCTGCAGCTCTGACAGCTTCATTAGTAAGCGGGCTGTCAACAGGTTAAAACTGCACATTTATCCCTCGGACAGGGAGATTGCAATGGCTCTGACGACTCTGACCACCAATTCTTCTGGCTTCTGTCTGGTCAACCTCATCCTCAACGGCCGCACGTATCTCTCCACCCGGCTCGGAGTACTCGCAAACTTATGCAGCGATGTGCTTCTGGGACAGGACTTCCAGAAGCAGCACAAGAAGATCACTTTTGAGTTTGGAGGGTCAAGGCCGGAGCTTACCATTTCTAAGGTGCCGTTTTGTGCACTCTCGGCGGCCTTACTCAGTGAACCCTCCCTGTTTGCCAATCTTCCCCCCCGCTGTAAACCCATAGCCACCAAATCGCGGCGCTTTAGCCAAGATGATCGAGCGTTTATTGAGGCGGAAATCTCTCGCCTTTTAGTCGACGGTATTATCGAGCCATGTTCATCTCCCTGGCGGGCTCAGGTCGTCATCGTGAGGAATCCCTTAAAACAACATAAAAAACGTCTGTGTATCGATTATTCGCAGACTATTAATCTATATACCGATCTGGATGCCTACCCGCTGCCATGCATAGATGACATGGTCAACAACCTTGCCAAATACAAGGTATTCTCGACCTTCGATTTAAAAAGCGCGTACCATCAGGTGCCACTGCAAGACTCCGACAAGAAGTATACGGCCTTTGAGGCCAATGGTCGGCTTTTCCAGTTTCGCCGCCTTCCATTCGGGGTCACCAATGGGGTGGCTGTCTTCCAACGGGCCATGGATGGCCTAGTCCGGCAAGAGAACTTGACGGATACCTTTCCGTATTTAGACAATATCACTATTGCCGGCCATGATCAAAAGGAGCATGACGCCAATCTTCAGAGATTTTTTGACGTACTCCGCCGTCGCCACTTAACGTTAAACGAATCCAAATCGGTGAAGTCGGTGCCATCGGTGAACATTCTTGGCTACTGGGTGGGCAACGGTGTTATTAAACCGGACCCAGTGCGACTTCATCCACTTCAGGAGCTCCCTCCCCCGACGAACCTCGTCTCTCTTCGTCGGGCACTTGGCATGTTTGCTTATTACGCAAAATGGATACCACACTTCTCCGATAAAATACAGCCCCTGCTCCATGCGAAGTCTTTTCCATTGGAAGCTACAGCTATTTCTGCCTTCAACCTCCTCAAACGACAGCTGGAGAAAGCCACGCTTCGCTCCATTGACGAAAATCTTCCTTTTGTGGTCGAATGCGATGCATCGGAGGTGGCGATCTCCGCTACCTTGAATCAAGGTGGCCGACCCGTGGCATTCCTATCCAGAACCTTGCAGGGTAGCGAGCTCCATTACCCCCCCGTCGAGAAGGAGGCTACGGCCATCATCGAGGCTGTACGCCAATGGGGTCATTTTCTTGCTCGGCGTCATTTTACGCTTATAACTGACCAGCGCTCTGTGGCCTTCATGTTGGATAACCGGAGGCGCACGAAAATCAAAAATAATAAAATTCAACTCTGGAGGATGGAGCTGGCTGCCTTTGGATATACTATCTGTTACCGACCCGGCAAACAGAACGTGGCCCCAGATACCTTCACACGGGCATTTTGCTCCTCAATGTCAACGTCGACTCTGGCGGATTTGCATATGGACTTATGCCATCCTGGTGTGACCCGCATGTTGCACTTTGTGCGCTCCAAAAATCTACCATTTTCAACCGAGGACGTAAAGAAAACATGCTCCTCCTGTAGGATTTGTGCAGAATTGAAACAGCAATTCTTTCGCCCATCAGATGGCTTACTCATACATGCAATGCAGCCTATGCAGAGGCTCAGCATAGACTTTAAAGGGCCATTGCCTTCGTCGACAAGGAACACCTACCTACTTACGATGGTGGACGAGTATTCACGCTTTCCCTTCGCCTTCCCCTGCCCTAATATGCTTACCTCTACGGTAATTAAATGCCTCGATCAGGTCTTTTCCCTTTGCGGGACGGCCAATTTTATCCACACTGATCGGGGTCCCTCCTTTATGTCGAGTGAACTTAAAAGTTATCTCTCCCAACGGGGAATCGCCTCAAGTAGGACGACACCATATCACCCAATCGGTAACGGACAGGTTGAACGATACAATGCCATCATCTGGAACCCTGTCCGTCTGGCACTAAGGTCACGCAACCTGCCGGACCAGCAGTGGGAAACGGTGCTCCCCGACGCGTTACACTCTATCAGGTCTCTTCTCTCCACATCTACTAATGTCACGCCTCATGAGCGATTAAGAACATAAGAACATAAGAAATAGGAGCAGGAGTAGGCCAATCGGCCCCTCGAGCCTGCTCCGCCATTTAATAAGATCATGGCTGATCTGATCCTAACCGCCAATCTACTATCTATCACAGAACCATCTCCTGCATCTAACAGAATTGCACACACGAAATAGGAGCAGAATCAGGCTACACAGTCCCTGGGCCCGCTCCACTACCCACAGGGCCATGACCGATCCGAACCTAGACTCATGTCCAAATTCCTGCCCGCTCCCCGTAACCCTTAATGCCCTTTACTTCTAGGAAACTGTCTATTTCTGTTTTAAATTTAATTAATGTTGTAGCTTCTACAGCTTTTTGTGGCAGCATATTCCATGGACCTACCACCCTCTGAGTGAAGTAGTTCCTCCTCATCTCAGTTTTGAAAGAGCAGCCCCTTATTCTAAGACTATGTCCCCTAGTTCTCGTCTCACCCGTCATCGGGAACATCCTCCCCGCATCCACCCGATCCAACCCCTTCACAATCTTATATGTTTCAATAAGATCGCCTCTCATTCTTCTGAACTCCAATGAGTAGAGTCCCAATCTACCCAACCTCTCCTCATATGACCACCCCCTCATCCCCGGGATTAACCGAGTGAACCTTTTTTGCACTGCCTCGAGAGCAAGGATGTCTTTCCTTAAGTAAGGACACCAAAACTGTATGCAGTATTCCAGGTGCGGTCTCACCAATACCTTGTACAACTGAAGCAATACCTCCCTATTTTTATATTCTATCCCCCTAGCAATGAAAGCCAACATTCCATTTGCCTTCTTAATCACTTGCTGCACCTGCATACTAACCTTTTGAGTTTCGTGCACCAGGACCCCCAGATCCCTTTGCACTTCAGTACTCTCCAGTTTCTTGCCATTAAGATAATAAATTGCTCTAGGATTTTTCCTGCCAAAGTGCATCACCTCACACTTTCCAGTGTTGTATTCCATCTGCCAAATCTCTGCCCACTTACTTAGCCTGTCTATGTCCCCTTGCAGGTTTTTTATGTCCTCCTCACTCACTACTTTCCCTCCCATCTTTGTATCATCTGCAAATTTTGATATGTTACACTTGGTCCCTTCCTCCAAATCGTTAATATAGATTGTGAAGAGTTGGGGACCCAGCACTGACCCCTGTGGAACACCACTAGTTACTGATTGCCAGTCTGAGAATGAACCATTTATCCCAACTCTTTGCTTTCTGTTAGATAGCCAATCCTCTATCCATGCCAGAATATTACCCCCAATCCCGTGATTTTTTACCTTAAGCAATAATCTTTTGTGTGGCACCTTGTCAAATGCCTTTTGGAAGTCTAAATACACTACGTCCACTGGTTCCCCTTTATCCACTCTATATGTTACTTCCTCAAAGAACTCCAGCAAATTTGTCAAACATGACTTCCCCTTCGTAAAACCATGCTGACTTTGTCCTATTAAATTATGATTATCCAAATGTCCTGTTACTGTTTCCTTAATAATGGACTCCAAAATTTTACCTACCACAGATGTTAGGCTAACCGGTCTATAGTTACCAGCCTTCTGTCTACTGCCCTTTTTAAATAAGGGTGTTACATTAGCAGTTTTCCAGTCTGCCGGGACCTTAGCGGAATCCAGGGAGTTTTGAAAAATTATTACCAATGCATCTACAATCCCTACCGCCACTTCCTTCAAGACTCTAGGATGTAAGCCATCAGGTCCAGGTGATTTATCCGCCTTGAGTCCCATTATTTTACCGAGTACCACTTCCTTAGTGATTTTGATCGTGTTTAGCTCCTCTCCCCCTATAGCCCCCTGTTTGTCCAGCGTTGGGATATTCTTAGTGTCCTCTACTGTAAAGACTGATACAAAATATTCATTCAGTGTTTTTGCCATCTCCATATTTCCCACCATTAATTTCCCGGTCTCATCCTCTAAGGGACCAACATTTACTTTAGCCACCCTTTTTCTTTTTATATAACTATAAAAACTCTTACTATCTGTTTTTATATTTTTTGCTAATTTACTTTCATAATCTATCTTCCCTTTCTTAATCAATCTTTTTGTTATTTTTTGCTGCCTTTTAAAGTTTTCCCAATCCTCTGTCCTCCCACTAGATTTCGCTACCTTATATGCCCTTGTTTTTAGTCGAATACTATCCTTAATTTCTTTACTTAGCCACGGATGACTGTCCTTTCTTTTACACCCTTTTCTTTTCAGTGGAATATATATTTTTTGGAAGTTGTAAAATAACTCCTTGAATGTACACCACTGATCATGTGTCGTCTTACCCTTTAATCTATTTTCCCAATCCACTCTACTCAATTCCGCTCGCATACCTTCATAGTCTCCTTTATTCAAGCTTAGCACGCTTGTTTGAGATCCAACCTTCTCACCCTCTAATTGAATATGGAATTCAACCATGTTATGGTCACTCATTCCAAGGGGATCCTTTACTAGGACATTTTTAATTAATCCTGTCTCGTTACACAGGACCAGATCTAAGGTTGCTTGCCCCCTGGTCGGTTCAGTTACATACTGCTCAAGAAACCCATCCCTAATACACTCAATGAACTCATCCTCAAGGCAGCCCTGCCCCATTTGATTTGTCCAATTAATATGATAGTTAAAATCCCCCATAATTATAGATGTTCCCTTATTACATGCCTCAACTATTTCCTGATTGATACTCCGTCCAATAGAGTTGCAACTGTTCGGAGGCCTATAGACTACGCCCACTAATGTTTTTTTCCCCTTATTATTCCTTATCTCCACCCAAACTGTTTCATTATCATGATTTTTTGACCCAATATCATTACTCTGTATTACAGTGATTCCTTCCTTTATTAACATAGCCACCCCACCTCCAATTCCTTCCTGCCTGTCCTTCCTGATCGTTAAATAACCTGGTATGTTTAATTCCCAGGCATTGTCACCCTGCAGCCATGTTTCTGTAATGGCCACAATATCATAACCATATGTAGTTATTTGTGCCATTAACTCGTCTATTTTGTTACGAATGCTACGTGCATTCAGATAGAGAACTTTCAAATATGCTTTGTGGCACTTAGTTCCTGCTTTTTCACTTTTTACCAGTTTACCTTTTACTCCACACACTCTGTCCCTTCCTGCCACGCTCTGATTTGTGATTCCCCTACTGCTACCTATGTCTATGACCCTCTCTGTTGTCATTTTTATTTTTTGCTCTCTTGAAACCTCCCCCCCACTAATTAGTTTAAAGCCCTCTCCACAGCCCTAGTTATTCGATTCGCCAGGACACTAGTCCCAGCACTGGCCAAGTGAAGTCCGTCCCAACGGAACAGCTCTCTCCTGCCCCAGTACTTCAAATTCCGGCGTCGCTCTACACATGGGACGTCTCTACCGTCATGGTTGGTGGCTCCAGGCCCGGTACTACTCCGGAGGTTCGTCCGGTCTGCCAAAAACGACCCTCTCGTTGACGAGGTGGAGTTAACGGAGGTAAACCCCACGTATGCGCACATACGGTACCCTGATGGCCGGGAGACCACCGTCTCGCTCCGAGATCTGGCTCCCTGCCCAACCGGTCACACGGGCCCGAATGATGAAGGATCCCCCGACAATGATATCAACACTCCGCACCCCTATGAAAATGACGCCCCGCCTGGGACATCGGGGGATCTGCCGGCAACGCTACCGGATCAACTCAGGGAGCTGGACGCTCCCAGTAGGATGGCCACCCGAAACCAGGACGCCGGACAATCTCCAGCCACGACCCGGGATGAGGCCAGCTCAGCACCTGTGGGGACCCGCACCCGGAGTCATGATATTCCCAGTCCTCCACAGGATGATCAAGATGACGCGGACTCTACTGACTTACCGGTACGGGCCAAGCGACCCAGGGACCAGGACACGGTCCGGGGAGACGTGCCTTCCAGTCACAAGCAGAGAGCTAAACGTCTGCGGCTATTTCTGGTCCGCCTAGTCCGTTAAAGGAAGACTGGACTTCCAAACCTTTTAGGGAGGAAGAATGTCATAAATCGCAAGTAACAACTCAGGAAGTACTACTGGGTGGCCAGCTGGGGCGCCGTCCAGGGAGTATAAATACTCAGGCATGGGCCCACCTTGGGCAGAGACAATCTGGAAACAGGAAGCTAGTGACTGCTAACTAGACCTCCATGTTTTGTTACAAGTTGATTAAAGCCTTGCTTTATGTTCAAGTGCGTAGTGAGTCTTTATTACGTCACACTGTAATGCTGAATCTTATACCTCAAGCCCAACAAAGGAGGGGCGGTTCTGGACTTAGTTTTAGGGAATGAAGCTGGGCAGGTAGAAGGCGTATCAGTGGGGGAGCATTTTGGTGCTAGTGACCATAATTCTGTTAGATTTAAGGTAGTTATGGAAAAGGACAAGGATAGACCAGGAATAAAAATTCTAAATTGGGGAAAAGCAAATTTTGCTAAGCTCAGAGGGGATTTAGCCATAGTGGACTGGAAACAGCTACTTGAAGGTAAATCAGTGTCAGAGCAGTGGGAGGCATTCAAGGAGGAGATCCGGAGGGTTCAGAGAAATATGTGCCCTTAAAGAAAAAAGGTGGGACTAACAAATCTAGAGCCCCCTGGATGTCTAGGGACATACAGGGTAGGATAAAGAAAAAAAGGGAGGCGTATGACAGATACCAAGGGTTAAATACGCCAGAATCTTTAGAGGAGTACAGAAAGTGCAGGGGTGCAATTAAAAAGGATAATAGGAAAGCAAGCAGAGAGCATGAAAAATTCTTGGCAAGTAAAATCAAGGAAAACCCAAAGATGTTTTATAAATATATTAAGAGTAAGAGGATAACTAAAGAAAGGGTAGGGCCTATTAGAGATCATGAGGGTAATCTGTGTGTGGAGGCGGGAGACGTCGGTAGGGTTCTTAATGAATACTTTGCGTCTGTTTTCACAAAGGAGAGGGGCGAAGCAGACATTGCTATCGGGGGGAGGAGTGTGAAATATTAGATGAAATAAACATAGTGAGAGAGGAAGTATTAAGGGGTTTAGCAGTTTTAAAAGTGGATAAATCCCCAGGCCCGGATGAAATGTATCCCAGTCTGTTAAGCGAAGCAAAAGAGGAAATAGCAGAGGCCCTGACCATCATTTTTCAATCCTCTCTGGCTTCAGGTGTGGCGCCGGAGGACTGGAGGACTGCTAATGTGGTACCCTTGTTTAAAAAGGGAGAAAAGGATAGACCGAGTAATTACAGGCCAGTCAGCCTAACCTCGGTGGTGGGAAAATTATTGGAAAGAATTCTGAAGGACAGGATAAATCTTCATTTAGAAAGACACAGATTAATCAAGGATAGTCAGCACGGATTTGTTAAGGGAAGGTCGTGTCTGACAAACTTTTAAGGAGGTAACAAGGAGGGTAGATGAGGGTAGTGCGTTTGATGTAGTTTATATGGACGTTAGCAAGGCTTTTGATAAGGTTCCACATGGCAGACTGGTCACGAAGTTAAAAGCCCATGGGATCCAGGGCGAAGTGTCAAGTTGGATTCAAAACTGGCTCGGAGACGGGAAGCAGAGGGTAATGGTTGATGGGTGTTTTTGTGACTGGAAGGCTGTTTCCAGTGGGGTTCCGCAGGGCTCAGTACTAGGTCCCTTGCTTTTTGTGGTGTATATCAATGATCTGGACTTGAATATAGGGGGTATGATTAAGAAGTTTGAAGATGATACTAAAATTGGCTGTGTGGTTGATACTGAAGAAGGAAGCTGTAGACTGCAGGAAGATATCAATAAATTGGTCAGGTGGGCAGAACAGTGGCAAATGGAATTCAATCTGGAGAAGTGTGAGGTAATGCATTTGGGGAGGGCTAACAAGGAAAGTGAATACACATTAAATGGTAGGACACTGAGTAGTGTAGAGGAACAAAGGGACCTTGGAGTGCATGTCTACAGATCCCTGAAGGTAGCAGGCCAGGTAGATAAGGTGGTTAAGAAGGCATACGGAATTTTTCATTCTGTATAATGGTGGGCTGCCTCTGTAGAGTGGAGTTACTGCCTGGAGCCCTCCTGCATGCAATAATTAACACCGACACAGGAAAATGGGCTGGAATGGTGGGCCAAAGGCATGATCTGACCCACCTCAAGTGGCAATACTGTCCCAGACGAAAACCCAGCCCTAAGCCACAAAGAAATTGCCGTTAATTGAGAGTGCAGAGATTCAAGAGGAGAAGTAACTGAGATATAGAATCATAGAAAGTTACAGCACAGTGGGAGGCCATTTCGGCCCATTGTGTCCGTGCCGGCCAAGAAAGAGCTATCCAGCCTAATCCCACTTCCCAGCTCTTGGTCCGTAGCCCTGCAGGTTAGAGCATCCCAGGTGCACATCCAAGTACTTTTTAAATGTGGTGAGGGTATTCTGCCTCTACCACCCTTTCAGGCAGTGAGTTCCAGACCCCCCACAACCCTCTGGGTGAAGAAATTTCCCCTCAAATCCCCTCTAAACCTTCCACCAATTACTTTAAATCTGTGCCCCCTGGTTTTTGACCCCTCTGCTAAGGGAAATAGGTCCTTTCTATCCACTTTATCTAGGCCCCTCATAATTTTGTACACCTCAATAAGGTCTCCCCTCAGCCTCCTCTGTTCCAAGGAAAACAAACCCAGCCCATCCAGTCTTTCCTCATAGCTAAGATTCTCTACTCCCGGCAACATCCTTGTAAATCTCCTCTGTACCCTCTCTAGTGCAATCACATCTTTCCTGTAATGTGGTGACCAGAACTGCATGCAGTACTCTAGCGGAGGCCTAGCTAGTGTTTTATACAGCTGAATCATAACACCCCTGCTCTTGTATTCTATGCCACGGCTAATAAAGGCAAGCATTCCATATGCCTTCTTAACCACCTTGGGGCAGGCTGTTTGGGAGGTGGCGAAACACATACAACGACAATAGCAACTTGCATTTATATAGCGCCTTTAACGTAGTAAAACGCTCCGAGACGCTTCACAGCAGCGTTATCAGACAAAATTTGACACCGAGCCATGTAAGGAAATGAGGACAGGTGACGTCAAAGAGGTAGATTTTAAGGAGCGTCTTAAAGGAGAGGTTTAGGGAGTGAATACCAGAGCTTAGGGCCGAGACAGCTGAAATACACAACCACCAATGGTGGAGGGAAGGAAATCAGGGATGCACATGAAGCCGTGCTGGAGGAGCACAGCAACCTCGGAGGGTTGTCGGGCTGGAGGAGGTTACAGAGATAGGGAGGGGCGAGGGATTTGAACACAAGGATGAGAATTTTAAATTCGAGGCGTTGCTGGACTGAGAGCCAATGTATGTCAGCGAGCACAGGGGTGATGGGTAAACGGGATGGGTGAACATATAGATAAAAAAGGAACTTGGAGGTTGGGCCGAGGGTGTGAAGGGAATGTGGGGTTGGGCCCTAGCATAGGTGTATGGAATGGAATGGGCGGAGGTAGCTGAAGGCTGGAGGCTGGCAAGGAGTGGGCGGCCTATGAATGGTGCAGAGCGGGCAGCTTAGGCCCGATAGCACTTGGGAGACATGGACTTGGATAACACTCGCGGGGATGTGTTTGGAGCTCGACAGCAGCCTGGAAGAGGAAGCTGGTGCCTGGAGTGATGGGATCCAGCATCATTTGTTGAGGGAATCTGTGATATCGCGGCACTTGGGCTGGGTCAAGGGGTTGTGGGGGGGATGGGTGGTCAGCTTTGGTCTGGGAGCACTCAGGAAAAAAGATTGGTGCATTAGCTAATCATGGTCCTTATTTTTCCAATGGGAAAATCTGGCGATTACACAGTGTTGAGAAATATCAACATTATACTTAGATTACACAGACATTTGAAAAAGCAAACAACAAGGTTTTAGCTTATTTATCTCTTGAAGTTTAGTGCTAACTTGTAAATAGTGTTGATCATTCTCCTTTCAGGCTTTTATTAAGAATATAAAAAGGGGAAACTGATACGTTATTCATGCAGCTAGGACATCAAAAATCATTTCTGAGTTGAGCTCTGAAAACATTAATTGTCCGTCATTTGCTTCAATAGCTGCGTTCATTGTCGACTGACTCAGTGCTGATTCAATCATAAATTATAGTTACATTGCACGCCTTGGAGAACACTAAAGACTTGTCAGAAAGTTTCATGCATTTACTGTGGAAATTCAGTAACGTTGTTGACTGTTGCAGAGTCCTAGCTTGGAGGGACCTCAGTGATCTGTGGTTAGGTATAGGTGATCATCAGGCCTTGGTAGTAGGCCATGCAACTCTCCCCCGTGGGGTGCTGTATTATTTTATCAGACATGTTACACCAACTAATGCATGCATTTAAATGACACGAAAGTAGGAATAGACTAGACGTCAGATGGTTCTTCTCTTCCCAGAGAGTAGTGAGCAATGTTCCCCTACTGGGAAAGGTCCCGTGCAGGCCGCTCACCGGCTTTTCCGTTGTAAATACCGCGCATGTGCAGAAATTTAAAGGGACCGCGCAGTAAAAGAAACAGGCCGCGCAGAACAAAGCGCAGTTTACAGGCATCATTGGTAGTGAGCCTCTGGGAAGCATTGCCAGCTGGTGTGGTGGGTGCTGACTCTCTGCATGCCTTCAAGAGGGAGCTGGACCAGTTCCTGACTGGAGCAGAGATCCCATCAAGAGAGGAATTTTCCATGGTATTTATTTTCCCTTTTTGACCCTGGGTTTCCTTTTCTGTTTATTTGCCTCTTATCATAGAATCATAGAAACTCTTGTTAGGATAATTCCTTCCTTGTCCTTTTAACAGATTTGAAAAGAGAGGGACAGTGAAATATCTGACAATTAACTTCATTTATTATTGTTTCAAAACATTCATCTTAAAACCACATACGGAGCAGTACACATTACCCTTACCTCTAAAACTTACGTGTAGAGAACTTAGCAGGAACCGTGTGCGTGACTTATCCAAGCCTGTTCACGCTACCCAGTCTTGAAGGTAGCCAAAGTTCCTACTAAGTGAAACATTGTGGGCCAGAAATTCGGCTTTCCAGCTTCCTGCGGGTGCAAGCATCATGCGCGTACTTGCCTACCGCGCCTGCTTTTGTGCTTTGGGCCAACGAGGACTTCGGCTCCTGGGCCTCCTGCAGCTGCCGGCACGCAGTGCTTGTGTATCCCAGGGGCGCAGTTAGTTCGAAGCGTCCCCTGGGATCACGTGGGCCATGGAGAGCCAATCCTAGCAGGGCATTTTCATTCATAGATTTGACAGGAAGACCTGTCAAATCTTTGAATAGAGATCGGCCCCGTAACCACACTTAAACTTCAAATAAATTGAAAAAAAAAAAATCACATTTTTAAAATAACTATAAGTTAAATAAATTAACTACTTTAAACAAAAATTTAAATTTTTGAAAAAATTAATTATACTTTTTAACGGTGCTAAAAATAAACTTACCTTTCTTTAAAGTATCTAAAAAAGATAAACCTGTTGAAAAAATGTTTAAATTGTAATTAATTAACTACTTACCTTGTTAAAAACAGGTCTTGCGCCTCCTTTTTAAAAGCGCAGCTTCTTCATACTTACCCTCCCGGAGAAACCTGAAAAAAACCCCGAAGTTCGCTGCGTGCGCGCAGCCTCTCCCACGCACGTGTTCGACTTCTGAACCCCTCCCTTCAGGGGAACAGAAGTTCCGGTTTCCCGCGCATGTGTAGTGCATGCAGGAAACCGGCACTTCAGGTGGCCTTACGGGTGAGTACACAGCGCGTACTCACCCGACAACAGCCGAATTTCTGGCCCAGTATGTCTTTTTATACCATTTTCTTTCATTGTCTAGTTCTTGCTGGATTCAACTGTACGGGGTGTTTTATGACCCTTAGATCATTGAACAGATTGCTGGAAAATTAGGTCCTGGTACATTGTATCTTTGCTTCCTATCTTTTTTCTTCCCGAACTATAGCCTTTGTTGTACAAGCCTTTGGCGTCTTATCTCTTGCAACTTCTATAGTGAAATTAACCTATTCCCTTACTTATACTGCAGTAATTTCCTTCTTTTATGCTCCCCGCTGCTGTGATAAAAAGCCTGTGTTTTAACCTAACAACCCTTTTAGCTTCATATTATATCATTAATGCCAACTAGCTTATTTATTTAATAATCTACATGCGCCTATCCTTAGAGTACAAGGTCTTTGTCCCTGAAATTCAATCTTCTCCAAAGTTATCAGTGTCATTGAGGGGCAAAGATAGAATTTGTGAACGCACAGTTTAAACCAACTCTGCCTCCATTAGCGGTTCTGTCTTTTTTCTGTATTAGAATAATGTAAAAACATCTATATTCTTACACCTCTCCCAGCAGATTACATGGCTACTGGGGAGTGGGGTGGGTAGAAAGTGTCTAGTCCTGATGCTCCATCCACCATGAGGGTGGGGCAGGCTTGATAGACCAGCTGATCTTTTGCTGCCCATCATTCATATGTAATTTACAAAAAAGTGGTGCCACGTCCCTTTAAGAGCACACAAGCCATTGTTTGGCATCGGCACTTTGCAGATTGGAATGCGGTTGTCAGTTTCACCCAGCATTTTAAGATCGATTT
This sequence comes from Squalus acanthias, assembly GCA_030390025.1. NCBI lineage: Eukaryota > Metazoa > Chordata > Chondrichthyes > Squaliformes > Squalidae > Squalus > Squalus acanthias. The sequence continues at coordinate 11,134,319 of CM059444.1, read as the reverse complement.
GCATCTGAAATAGAGTGTGATACCTGGAGTGTGATGTCTGGAGTGTGTCCTCTCACGGACTTGACAGACGACTAGAGATAGGCCATGTTAAAAACATGATGCGGAGATGCCGGCGTTGGACTGGGGTGGACAAAAATGAGAAGTCGCACAACACCAGGTTATAGTCCAACAGATTTACTTAAAATTACAAGCTTTCGGAGCTGTCGCCCCTTCTTCAGGTAAAGTTACAATGAGTGAATCTACAATATTTCACAGTATTTAAACACAGAAACTGCAGAGATACAATCTTTCAGGGAAGGTGTCCTTACATCAAAGACACACCAAGAGCACATCATTTGTTGTAATATGCTTTGTCGAGTCTGTATTTCTTTACTACTTCACCTGAGGAAGGGGCGATCGATAGCTCCGAAAGCTTGTGATTTCAAATAAAACTGTTGGACTATAACCTGGTGTTGTGCGACCTCTCAATACATAACTGATACAGGAATCCTGCCTCAACTGCGGGTTTGCCATACGTGGACTTCACGTATACACGGTTTCCTCTTTGTGACAATTTTTGCCAACCGCGGCAGTGAATTTTGCGTATACGCGGTTTGCCGCTCTTTTCAGCATAATAACAACCACGCTTGTTCTCGCTCCACTCGTGGATATACTGTACCTGTACTGTGTGTGTGTGAACATTTAGCCCTTAATCATGGCCCCTAAGCGTAATCTCAGTGGTAAAGGTGAATCAATAACGAAAAGGGCAAGGAATGTACTAACCTTAGATACAAAATTAGATGTCGTTAATAGACTTGCCCGTGGTGCAAGTACAGCGTCGGTTGAACGACTAATGGGTGTTAACGAGTCCACCATTAGAACCATAAAAAAAGTGAGGTGTCGATAAGGGCTAGTATTGCGGGTGGCTCTTCAAAAAGTGCTAAAGTGTCGTTTATGCCACGGGACCATAAGCTTGAAAAAATGGAGAAGGCACTTAATATCTGGTTGGAAGACCAGAACCAGAAACAAAAGAATGTTAATTCCGCATGGGTACGTAAGAAGGCCCTTAGTATCTACGAGCATCTTACTGTGGCTGCCGGGGAAAGTGTAGATGACAAAGTTTCAAGCGAGTAAGGGCTGGTTGGAAAATTTTAAGAAGAGATTCGCCTTGACTAACCTCAAGGTTGTGGGGGAATCGGCCTCAGCCGATCACGAGGCCGCTGCCAAGTTCCCGGAGGAGCTGAAGAAGTTGATCGCCGAGAAGGGTTACCTGCCGGAGTAGGTATTTAATGCGAATCAGACTGGTCTCTTCTGGAAGCGGATGCCTTCCCGAACTTTCATCGCGAGGGCTGAGAAGCATGCTTCGGGATTCAAGGTGGCTAAGGATAGGGTGACCCTTCTCCTTTGTGCTAAAGCCGAGGGAGACTGTTTAGTGAAGCCAATGCTGCTCTACCGCTCTCTTAATCCCCGCGCTCTGAAGGGCAAAAACAAAAACTATCTCCCTGTCTTTTGGCGTTCTAACCACAAGGCGTGGGTTACTGCTGCAGTCTTCATGGACTGGTTTCATAACTGTTTTGTGCATGACGTGGAGCGGTACTTTGCGAGAGAAAAATCTGGCCTTCAAGGTCCTACTCATCCTCGACAATGCCCCCGGCCACCCGCCGGCACTCCAATTCACCCATCCTAATATTGAAGTCGTCTTCCTGCCTCCCAACACGACATCACTCCTTCAACCCATGGACCAAGGTGTGATAGCCACCTTCAAGGCATACTACATACGACGCAGCTTTGACCGCATGATGGAGGCTATGGAGGATGACGCAACACTGATGGTGAAAACCTGTTGGAAGGATTACACCATCGCTGACTGCATCACCAACATAAAAGAATCGATGGATGAACTGAAGAGGATTACAATCAACGCCTGCTGGGGTAAACTTTGGAAGGAGGCAGTGAATGACTTCCGAGGCTTCCCTACAGTTGACGATGAAGTTGATCGCATTGTGAAGGTTGCGCGACGTTTGGGAGGCGAGGGGCGGGCCGACATAGAGCCTGATGACATCGAGGAGCTCTTTTCAGTTTGATGGTTTCAAGGGAGACGCTTTGACGGAAGGGAAACTCTTTGACGGGAGGGAGACAATTTGACGGAAGGGAGACACTTTGACGGAAGGAGACTCTTTGACGGAAGGGGACGCTTTGACGGAAGGGAGACGCTTTGAGGGAAGGAGACACTTTGAGGGAAGGAGACGCTTTGAGGGAAGGAGACGCTTTGACGGAAGGAGACGCTTTGACGGAAGGGAGACGCTTTGAGGGAAGGAGACACTTTGACGGAAGGAGACACTTTGAGGGGAGGAGACGCTTTGAGGGAAGGAGACGCTTTGAGGGGAGGAGACGCTTTGAGGGGAGGAGACGCTTTGAGGGGAGGAGACGCTTTGAGGGGAGGAGACGCTTTGAGGGAAGGAGACACTTTGAGGGGAGGAGACACTTTGAGGGGAGGAGACACTTTGGGGGAAGGGAGACACTTTATTTGTAAGTGTTTATAGAGGAGTGATTGAGAAAATAACATGACTACGGAAAGCAGTTTGAAATTTTGGGTGGGACAATTTGATTGGTTGTTTTTTTAGTGAGTGCTGATTGCTCATTGGTTGCCTTTTCTAAACTGCTTAACAAATGGGAATTGTTGGCTTTTAATGAACGTGATATTTGAACCAATCCACATGGTTTTCTTACTAAATGGTGGTTTGTAATTTTTTGTTTTCTTTGGATCAATAATCATCAAGATCTGTTGCCCTATGGACACTTTAATGTGTGACGGACTCTTCGATAAGTATAAGAAGGCTCTCAATTATCTGCCAATTTCCATTATCTGGTGGGGTGGGAATCAGTCCTTTACATTATGACACATATATGAGGTTCTGCTGTAATTACACTATAACTGGTCTTATCTACAGCTGTACTACTGCAATGCTGAACTGAGCTGTAACACATTTAATCGAGCCCAGCTAGCATTGCCTTGTTATCTCAAACCCAAGATATTGTACTGTTGGTGATGATTTAACTGACATTCATGATAGAAACATAGACTCTTACAGCACAGAAGGAGGCTATTCGGTGCACTGAGCCTTTGAAATAGCTATCCAATTAGTCCCACTTCCCCGCTCTTGCCCCACAGCCCTGCTGAAAGTTATTATTGAATCTGCTTCCACCACCCTTTCAGGCAGTGTATTCCAGATCATAACAACTCGATAAACGTATTTCCATAGTTGTCAGAACATAAGAAATAGGAGCAGGAGTAGGCCATTCGGCCCCTCAAGCCTGCTCCGCCATTCAATAAGATCATGGCTGATCTGATCTTGGCCTCAACTCCACTTTCCCGCCCGCTCCCCATAACCCTTGACTCCCCTTAGTTCAAAAATCTGTCTATCTCAGCCTTGAATATATTCAGTGACTCAGCCTCCACAGCTCTTTCGGGTAGAGGATTCCAAAGATTCACGACCCTCTGAGAGAAGAAATTCCTCCTCATCTCCGTCTGAAATAGGCGACCCCTTATGCTGAAACTATGCCCCCTAGTTCTAGATTCCCCCACTAGGGGAAACATCCTCTCAGCATCCACCCTGTCAATCCCCCATAGAATCTTGTATGTTTCAATAAGATCACCTCTCATTTTTCTAAACTCCAATGAGTATAGGCCCAACCTGCTCAACCTTTCCTCATAAGACAACCCCTTCATCCCAGGAATCAACCTAGTGAACCTTCAATGAACTGCCTCCAATGCAAGTATATCCCTTCTTAAATAAGGAGACCAAAACTGTACGCAGTACTCCAGGTGTGGTCTCACCAACACCTGGAGTACTGTTGTAGTAAGACTTCCCTACTTTTATACTCCATCCCCCTTGCAATAAAGGCCAACATTCCATTTGCCTTCCTAATTACTTGCTGTACCTGCATGCTAACTTTCTGTGTTTCATGTACAAGAACCCCCAGATACCTCTGTACCGCAGAATTCTGTAGTCTTTCTCCATTTAAATAATATTTTGCTTTTCTATTCTTCCTACCAAAGTGGATAACCTCACATTTTCCCACGTTATACTCCATCTGCCAAATTTTTGCCCACTCACTTAACCTTTGCAGACTCTTTGTGTCCTCCTCACAACTTGCTTTCCCACCAATCTTTTTATCATCAGCAAATTTGGCTACAGTACACTCGGTTCCTTCATCCAAGTCATTAATATAGATTGTAAATAGTTGAGGACCCAGCACTGAACCCTGTGGCACCCCACTAGTTACAGTTTGCCAACCTGAAAATGACCCATTTATCCCGACTCTGTTTTCTGTTAGTTAGCCAATCCTCTATCCATGCTAATATATTACCCCCAACATCATGAGCTCTTATCTTGTGCAGTAACCTTTATGTGGCATCTTATCGAATGCCTTTTGGAAATCCAAATACACTACATTATCCAAATACACTACTTTATCTACCCTGCTCGTTACCTCCTCAAAGAACTCCAGTAAATTTGTCAAACACGATTTCAATTTCATAAAACCATGTTGAATCTGCTTGATTGTATTATGAGTTTCTAAGTGTCCTGCTACACTTCCTTAATAATGGATTCTAGCATTTTCCCAATGACAGATGTTGGGCTAACTGACCTATAGTTTCCTGCTTTCTGTCTCCCTCCTTTCTTGAATATGAGTGTTACATTTGCAGTTTTCCAATCCGCTGGGACCTTTCCAGAGTCTAGGGAATTTTGGAAGATTACAACCAATGCATCCACTATCTCTGCAGCCACTTCTTTTAAGACCCTAGGATGCAGGCCATCAGGTCCAGGGGACTTGTCAGCCTTTCGTCCCATTAGTTTGCCTAGTACTTTTTCTCTAGTGATAGTCATTGTTCTAAGTTCCCCCCTCCCTTTTGCCCCTTGATTTTCCACTATTATTGGGATGCTTTTAGTGTCTTCTACTGTGAAGACATATACAAAATATTTGTTCAAAGTCTCTGCCATTTCCTTGTTTCCCATTATTAATTCCCCAGTCTCATCCTCTAAGGAACCAACATTTACTTTAGCTACTCTCTTCCTTTTTATATACTTGTACAAGCTCTTACTGTCTGTTTTTACATTTCTTGCTAGTTTACTCTTATAATCTATTTTCTCCATCTTTATTATTTTTTTAGTCATCCTTTGAAAGTTTCTAAAAATTTCCCAATCTTCTGGCCTACCACTAATCTTCGCAACATTGTATGCCTTTTCTTTCAATTTGATACCCTCCTTAATTTCCTTAGTAAGCCACAGATGGTTCATCCTTCTCATAGAGTCTTTCTTTCTCACTGGAATATATCTTTGTTGAGAGTTATGAAATATCTCCATAAAAATCTGCCACTACTTATCTACCGTCTTACCTTTTAATCTATTTTCCCAGTCCATTTTAGCCAACTCTGTCTTCATACCCTTGTAATTGCCTTTATTTAAGTTTAAGACACTAGTTTCAGACCCAAGTTTCTCACCCTCAAACTGAATGTGAAATTCTATCTAGAGGATCTTTTACTATGAAATCATTAATTAATCCTGTCTCATTACACATTACCAGATCTAAAATAGCCTGTTCCCTGGTTGGTTCCACAATGTATTGTCCCAAGAAACTGTCCTGAATACACTCTATGAACTCGTCCTCAAGGCTACCCTGCCAATTTGATTTATCCAATCTATATGAGGATTAAAATCACCCACGATTATTGTAGCACCTTTCTTACAAGTCTCCATAATTTATTGATTTGTTCCATAGTGGAGCTACTGTTAGGGGGCCTATAGACTACTCCCACCAGTGACTTATTTCCCTTATTATTTCTTATCTCCACCCAAACTGATTCTACATCTTGATCTTCCGAGCCAAGATCATTTCTCACTACTGTACTGATCTCATCCTTTATTAACATAGCTACTCCACCTCCTTTTCCTTTCTGCCTATCCTTCCGAAATGTCAAATACCCCTGAATATTCAGTTCCCAGCCTTGGTCACCTTGCAACCACGTCTGTGTAATGGCTATCAGATAATGCCCATTTATTTCTATTTGTGCCGTTAATTCATCTATCTTGTTACAAATGCTGTGTGCATTCAGATAAAGAGCCTTTAATTTTGTCTTTTTACCATTTTTCCCCACTCTGACCCTATTTGTTGGTGCATTCTTATGCTTGTACGCTCTGTCCCTTCCTGTCACACTCTGGTTATCATTACCCCTATCGCTACCCTGCACTATTGCCTTGTCCTTTCTCTTTAACTTTCTAAGTTTCCCCTCACCTGAACCCCCCCCCAGTTATTCGATTCACCAGGACACTGGTCCCAGCACGGTTCAAGTGGAGCCCGTCCTGACGGAACAGCTCCCTCTTTCCCCAGTACTGGTGCCAGTGCCCCATTAATCGAAACTCATTTCTCCCACACCAATTTTTGAGCCATGCATTCAACTCTCTGATCTTATTGACCCTTTGCCAATTTTCTCATGGCACAGGTAGTAATCCAGAGGTTATTACCTTTGTGGTTCTGCTTTTTAATTTAGTCCCTAGCTGCTCATACTCCCTCAGCAGAACCTCTTTCTTAGTCCTACCTATGTCATTGGTACCTACGTGGACCACGACAACTGGATCCTTTCCCTCCTACTCCAAGTTCCTCTCCAGCCCTGAGGAGATGTCCTTAACCTTAGCACCGGGCAGGCAACACAGCCTTCGGGACTCAGGCTCTCAGCTGCAGAGAACAGTATCTATCCCCCTAACTATATTGTCCCCTACCACTACTACATTCCTTTTTACTCCCCAAACTTGAATGGCCCCCTGTACCATGGTGCTATGGTCAGTTTGCTCATCCTCCCTGCAGTCCCTGCTCTCGTCCACACAGGCTGCAAGAACCTCATACCTGTTGGACAAGTGCAAGGGCTGAGGCTCCTCCAATGCTACCTTCTGGATCCCCATACCTGCTTCACTCATAGTCACATCCTCCTGACCCTGACCACAGACCAAATCTGAAGTATTTAACCTAAGGGGTGTGACTGCCTCCTGGAACAAAGTGTCCAGGTAACTTTCTCTCTCCCTGATGTATCGCAATGTCCTAAGCTCAGACTTTAGCTCATCAACTCTGAGCCGAAGTTCCTCGCACTGCAGATGGGGTTGCTGTGGATCACACTGGGGTCCACCAGCTCCCACATGCTACAGCTGCAACACATCACCTGCCCTGCCGTCTCTATTGTATTTTATTTAACTAATTAGGTTTTCAAGTTTTGAAATTCTCAATTGTCTATGAATAGTTTTTAATCTAGGTAATAACCTTGTTTAATTTATTAAATTTAGTTATATGCTTTAGGTCTTTGCTGTAACTTAGCCCACAGTCCTAATTTAACGCTAGTTGTTTATATTTTTTTAATGTATCAAGCAGCACCTCTTACCTCCGCCTCACCGAATTCCCTCACTCACCAAATTCCCTCACTCACCAAATTCCCGAGTTTAGTAGAAGCAGTACTCCGTAGAACTGGACTCCGTGCGACTTAGTAATATATAATTGTATCCCGTCAGTCCTTGATAACTTCAAGATAAGAGAAAAGTTAAATGATGAGTCATGTTGTACTGCATTCCTGTTGATAACTGAATAGTTCCTTAATCAATATAAATTAAGCTGGTTTATGTAGGATGACGCCGAGCCAAATTTACCCATCGCAAATTAAATGCTTGACACAAATATAAATCACAATCCATTTTTCCTACAGCATGGAGGGAAGGAATCTGTTTTATTTCCCATTCCTAATCGTTGCCCAGTGAACTCTGATGGAAGTGGGCATGTTAGGTGCAGATGACGGTCCAGAGTTATTACAGGCCTTCTAGTACATTCCCGCAGGTGAGAGTGTGGCAGAAGGTACAGGAATTAAGCCGGGACCTGGTATTCACCACCTGCTTCTGTGGGGTCCAATCACAAAGGTTCTGGGGCAGGGACTGCAGCGGCCTTTGCAGCAGTTGCAGAGAAGGTGGTCACCGATTCGCTGAGGAAGTTAAAGAAAGGCAGGACACCATGCCCAGCTGGCCTTCATACAAAGATATTTAAGGAAATAGCTTACAAAATAGGTCACATTCTTGCAAATATCTTTAAGGAATTATTAAAAAGGGGCATAGGGACAACCCAGGAAACTATGAGCCAGCAAGCCTAACATATGGGCAAGGTATTAGAGAGCATTCCAAAGGAAGGAATCCTGAAACACTTAGTTAGATACAGTAGAGTAAGAGGGTCTTAGCACTGGGTTATGGGAGGGAGGTCTTGCCTCCCAGCATCCCTACTCTGAAATGCTCACCTTTACTAATCCAAAACTTCACATCTGCCCAGAAAAAAATGAATATAGGAGCTGTTTTAACTACGAGGCAATGAGATTGGAAAACTTTCCCTAATTTTCAGGTTGTGAGAGATAAGATGTTGCATGCTGAGGTTGCTGTTCTTAATGCACAATGCACATGTGAGACTCTGGTGAAACCATTACTGCAAAGCTTGCCATTTTGCAAATAACTTCCAGGAAATGTGGCTCAAGGATACACAAATCAACGAGTAGGGAAAGTGCTCTGCCTGTTTGAGCATGGAGTGGTATGCTGGATTTTAACTACCAGTGTCTTACTGTACAACTGGGCATTGTAACTGTCAAATGTTGACCAGAAGGAAAATAAATTATGCAACATGTCAGGAAAAGCCTTCAGGTGTAATTGGTTCCAAGCACAGCTCATAAATCACAGACATGGCAATAAATCACTGATATTTACCTTGTATTCCACCAGTGAGTAATTGAAGCCATGGAGTTATTCTGAATTCTCTGTGCTGTGGCCATGTTTTGATACAACGACTAATCTGAGCACGGTTCTTGTCTTGCAAGTAACCTGTTTCATATTTTCCTTCCTCTCATTTTTCTATCCCTCATCTCCTGAATGTGAGGATGTGGTTCCACAATTGCTAATCACCTTTCCCACATTACAACAGTGACTCGACGTCAAATAGTACTTCATTGGCTGTAAAGCGTTTTGAGATGTCCAGTGGTCGTGGAAGGCGATATATAAATGCAAGTCTTTCTTTCTTCTTTCTTCACTTTCATGTATGTGGCCCAGGCATTTATTCTTCATGCGTGAGAACTAGGGTTCACAAATTTAAGTTGTGTAAGGCTAGATCTAGGTCAGATGACAGGAGGTGGTTCTTTTCCCAGAGAATAGTGGACCTCTGGAACATAAGAACATAAGAAATAGGAGCAGGAGTAGGCCATTCGACCCCTCGAGCCTGCTCCGCCATTCAATAAGATCATGGCTGATCTTCTACCTCAACTCCACTTTCCCGCCCGATCTCCATATCCCTTGATTCCCTTAATATCCAAAAATCTATCAATCTCTGTCTTGAATATACTCAATGACTGTGCCTCCTAGCCCTCTCGGGTAGAGAATTCCAAAGATTCACCACCCTCTGAGTGAAGAAATTTCTCCTCATCTCAGTCCTGAATGGCCGACCCCTTATTCTGAGACTGTGACCCCTGGTTCTAGACCCCCCAGCCAGGGGAAACATCCTCCCTGCATCTACCCTGTCAAGCCCCTTAAGAATTTTATATGTTTCAATGAGATCACCTCTCATTCTTCTAAACTCTAGATAATATAGGCCTAGTCTACTCAATCTCTCCTCATAGGACAATCCCCCCATCCCAGGAATCGGTCTGGTGAACCTTCGTTGCACTCCCTCTATGGCAAGTATATCCTTCCTTAGGTAAGGAGACCAAAACTGTACACAATACTCCAGGTATGGTCTCACCAGGGCCCTATATAATTACAGTAAGACGTCTTTACTCTTATATTCAAATCCTCTTGTAATAAAGGCCAACATACCATTTGCTTTCCTAATTGATTGCTGTAGTTGCATGTTAACTTTCAGTGATTCATGTACAAGGACACTAAGCTCCCTTTGATTACGAACATTTCCCAATCTCTCACCATTTAAAACAATATACCCTTTCTTCCTACTAAAGTGGATAACGTCACATTTCCCCACATTATATTCCAATTGCCATGTTCTTGCCCACTCACTTAGCCTGTCTATATCCCCTTGAAGCCTCTTTGCATCCTCCTCACAACTTACATTCCCACCCTGCTTTGTATCATCAGCAAACTTGGATATATTACATTTGGTCCCCTCATCCAAATCATTGATATAGATTGTGAATAGCTGAGGCCCAAGCACTGATCCTTGCGGTACCCTACTAGTTATAGCCTGCCAACCCAAAAATGACCCGTTTATTCCTACTCTCTGTTTTCTGTCCGTTAACCAATCCTCAATCCATGCTAGTATATTACCCCCAAACCCATGAGCCCTAATTTTGTTTAATAACCTCGTGTGGCACCTTATCGAATGCCTTCTGAAAATCCAAATACACCACATTCACTGGTTCCCCTTTATCTATTCTGCTATTTACAACCTCAAAAATCTCTAACAGATTTGTCAAACATGATTTCCCTTTCATAAATCCATGTTGACTCTGCCCAATCATATTATTATTTTCTAAGTGCCCTGTTACCACGTCCTTAATAATAGATTCTAGCATTTTCCCTACTACTGATGTCAGGCTAACTGGTCTGTAGTTCCCCGTTTTCCCTATCCCTCCTTTCTTAAATAGTGGGGTTACATTTGCTACCTGATGTCACTTTAGTCACTAATGCCCTATTACCTTTATTAATCTTTCTATCCCTTCCTGACCCACACTGCTTATCTTTACCCAGATCACTGCTCTGCTCTACAGCCTTGATATTTCTCATACTGCTTTTGAATTTACCCTTTCCTGAATCCTCCCACCCCACTTCATTAGTTTGAAGCCCTATCTACTGCCCTAGTTATTCGATTCGCCAGGACACTGGTCCCAGCCCGGTTTAAGTGGAGCCCGTCCCCACGGAACAGCTCCCTCTTTCCCCAGGAACAGGCTGCCGTCTCGTGCGGTGGATGCTGATTCGCTGAATTCCTTCAAGCGAGAGCTGGACCTGTTTCTGGCTGGGGGAGATCACCTCTTACAGAAGGTAGGTACTGCAGGGAATTCAGGGTCAGTGCAATCTCCTGAACTAGTTTCGATTGCCTCGATGGGTCGGAGAGGAATTCCCCAGATTTTTTTTCACAAATTGGTCTGGGTTTTTCTTTAATCTGGTTATTTTGCCTCTCCCAGGAGATCACATGGTTTGGGGTGGGGTGGGGAGTGTATATGTTGTGATGCACAAGGTATCGCAATTGTATGGGACCGGCTGGATGGACCAGAGGGCCTTTTCCTGTCCATCATTGTTCGTATGTTCATAGAATGCGAAGGGTATTCGACTGTGGGGGGCACAAACCAGAACCCGTCCTCAACCAATGTCCACTTTACAACTGGATACCAATCAGGACTCTAGGTGAATTACTCTTCCTAGCTTCGGAGGCCAATCGTAGTGCCCTACTGCCACTCTCACTGAGGTCAGGCAACTCAGCAGAGAACCTGGGACCTTCTGGTCAGCATAGGAGGAACTCATCTGTTATATTTAACATGATGACCAAACAAGGTCGTCTGGTTTCAGCTGATAGTGAATCCTGGAGTTATCCTGCTGGATGGACTACATATGGTCACATGGTCCTGTGGCCATGAAAGAGAGAGTGAAAGAAAGAGAAAGAATGAGAAAGTAAGAAAGAGAGAAAGAAAGAAAAAGAGAGAGAAAGAAAGAAAGAAATGCATTTATATAGCGCATTTCACGATCTCAGGAAGTCCCAAATGCTTTACAGCCAATTAAGTACTTTTTGAAGGGTAATGCAGGAAACACAGCAGCCAATTTACTCACAGCAAGATCCCACAAACAGCAATGAAATAAATGACAAGATCATCTGTTTTTTAGGTGTTGGTTGAGGGATAAATGTTGTCCAGGACATTGGGAGAATCCCCTCCCCACCACTCTTCTTCAAATAGTGTCGTGGGATCTTTTAGGTCCACTTGAGAAGGCAGACGAGAACCTCGGTTTAACAGCTCATCCGAAAGACGGCACCTCCAGCAGTGCAGCACTCCCTCAGTACTGCACTGAAGTACCAGCCTGGATTAAGGCCAAGTCTCTGCAGTGGAAGCATGAACCCACAACCTTCTGACTCAGAGATGAGAGTGGTTCCACTGAGCCAAGACATGACACCTGGGCTGATATTAATTTGTGTTGATATTTTCATTTAAATATTAATGCTGTTACCAATCTCAACATCAGCCTTGGTTGGAAAACTCCCCCAACTCTTGGCGAGGATGAGATGCTTTGGAATTCCAATGAACTTCGAAACAAAGGAGTCCCGACTTTGTAGGTCTGCTTGATTTCTCCACAACTTGGCTCCAATCCTTCTGTTTGCTGTTTCTGCTCTTATTGTACCTGAACCTTTCTGTCCTCTTGCAATTCTTCCCTTATCTCATTGGCCAACTTGACTGTACATAAGTGAACCTAACGCTTTTTTAAGAGCATATAATAAAGCATGGAATGAGAAAAGACAATCACATCCATTCCTTCCACAGACCAGATACAATCTGTTCCATCATGGACTCTACCCAATGTCTTTAAACTCCTGAGGAAAGCTTCAGCAAAGCTGCTACCTGTGAACAAAGGTAAATCAAGCAAAACTTGAGAATATTTATCTAATTTTATATCCTGCACTATAAAATCTTAAGTGGGATGCTTTTCTTGGGGCCTGTGGTCCTTGCAACAGAACCATAAGGTTAATTTCTACTATTTTTTTTTATTTGTTCGTAAGCGATGCAAGCAAGGCTGCAAATGTTGCACATCACTAGTTATCCTTCTAGCCCTCCTAACCAGATGCTAATCCAGATCTTTTTGTAAAGTTTATGTAGAAATTACAACACATAAACAGGCTGTTCAGCCCAATTAGTTCAAGTTGGTGTTTATCCTCCAGGCAAGCAGTAGTCCCAGTCTCACATGCCTGTCCTGTTCCCATAGTCCTTTATTTCCCTTTCTGTCAACCGCCTATCTCACCTATTCTTAAAAGTAGATGTAATCTCTGCTTCAATCACTAACTCTGGCAGTTCATTCCACAGCCACACAACCTCTATTAAAACAGACTTCTCCTGCCCCCCATCCTAAATTTCTTATTTTTATCTTATATCTATGACCCCTTATTCTAGACCCTTCAACCACTGGAAAATGTCTGTTTCCATCTACTATGTCCCATCCCATCATAATTTTAAATATCTCTATCAAATCGCACCTTAATCTCCTCTCTTCTAATGAAAACAGCCCCAATTTTTCACGTCTTTCTTTTTACTTGTATTATCTCACACCAGGCAGCATCCTCGTGAATCTGCACTGTACTCGCTCTGTTGCCTCTACATCCTTCCTGTAGCTTGGAGCCCAAAACTAAAATGATTTGGTTCAGGTCGGTCTGTGCCGGCCAGTTTTGACATGTGAAGGCCAAGTACAGATCGGCTCTGACTAAAGCTTCCAGTTCAGAGTTGTCCCTTTCACACAGGCCCGGAGTCTAAAATCAGAGTCCAAGGGCATAGGGAGAGAGATGGGGCCTGTTAAAAGTGGCATCGACTGGGGAGCCTGACCACACCTTGTGCAGTGCAGGGGGATTTTGGCTGTAGTTACAGGGTGAATATTGGCGTGTTATAGGATTAGTACTAGTTACAGGTTGGATATCGGGGCATTACACCTATTACTACCAGTTACATGTAGAGTGTCAATGAGTTGTTGTTGTATTACTGTTGGTTATGCGGGGAATCTGAGTGTTCCCAGGATTACTATTAGTTATCAGTGCAATTTCAGTGAGTTACTATTAGTTACTGGTGGAATCAAAATTCCTCCACCTCTGGTTTCCCCTCCTCCCCTCCTGTGGTTTCCCTTCTTCGCCCACTCGCAGGTGGCCTCCTGGTTCTTGGAACTTCTCACATAACAGCTGCTGCCGCGAAACCACAAGCAAAAATACTCAACTATATGGTAAATGCAATAACATTTGCAGGTGACACGTGGTTAGATGTCACATGGTTAGAATGTTACATGATCAAACCTCCAGGAATGACTCCAGCAGAGTTGGCAACCCTATGGGATGAAGCCTATGAATCTCACATGCCGCTCAAAATGAGGCAGGGATTGCAGTCTGAATGGTCCATGTTTTAGGGCTTGCGGCCTGTGACTGATGCATAGTACTGGAATGAAGCTGGAGAGCATCGCACAGTGCTGGGTAGCAGCCAGCAAGGGTGCACTGTTACTGAGGCAGAGAATGCAGTCTGTGAGTGGTGTGTGGTGCTGGGATGCAGCTGTGAGTGATGCACAGTGCAGGAGATTTAGGGGCATGTCACAGTGTTGAGATGTAGTTCGTGAATGTTGCACAGTGTTGGAATGCAGCTGGAGAGCATTGCACATTTCCGGAATGCACTGTGCCTGCAAATGCGAGCAAGTCATGCAGGTAATGAATGTTTCACAGTTGATGCAGCTGGTGAGTGCTGCAAGGTGCAAGCAAAGGATGCAGGTAGTGAAAGTTGCAGTGCCGGGTCTGCAGCCTGAGTGCTGCACGGTGAAAGGGTGCAGACAGTGAAAGTTGCACAGTGCCTGGTGCAGGGGATGCAGACAGTGAAAGTTGCACAGTCCCTGGTGCAGGGGATGCAGACAGTGAAAGTTGCACAGTGCCTGGTGCAGGGAATGGAGACAGTGAAAGTTGCACAGTCCCTGGTGCAGAAGGATGGAGACAGTGAAAGTTGCACAGTGCCTGGTACAGGGGGATGCAGACAGTGAAAGTTGCACAGTGCCTGGTGCAGGAGAATGGAGACAGTGAAAGTTGCACAGTGCCTGGTACAGGGAATGCAGACAGTGAAAGTTGCACAGTGCCTGGTGCAGGGAATGCAGACAGTGAAAGTTGCACAGTCCCTGATGCAGGAGGATGGAGACAGTGAAAGTTGCACAGTGCCTGGTGCAGGGAATGGAGACAGTGAAAGTTGCACAGTGCCTGGTGCAGGAGGATGGAGACAGTGAAAGTTGCACAGTCCCTGGTGCAGGGGATGCAGACAGTGAAAGTTGCACAGTGCCTGGTGCAGGAGGATGGAGACAGTGAAAGTTGCACAGTGCCTGGTGCAGGGGATGCAGACAGTGAAAGTTGCACAGTGCCTGGTGCAGGGAATGGAGACAGTGAAAGTTGCACAGTGCCTGGTACAGGGAATGGAGACAGTGAAAGTTGCACAGTCCCCAGTACAGGGGATGCAGACAGTGAAAGTTGCACAGTCCCTGGTGCAGGGGATGGAGACAGTGAAAGTTGCACAGTGCCTGGTGCAGGGGATGGAGACAGTGAAAGTTGCACAGTGCCTGGTACAGGGGGATGCAGACAGTGAAAGTTGCACAGTGCCTGGTGCAGGGAATGGAGACAGTGAAAGTTGCACAGTGCCTGGTGCAGGAGGATGGAGACAGTGAAAGTTGCACAGTCCCTGGTGCAGGGGATGGAGACAGTGAAAGTTGCACAGTGCCTGGTGCAGGAGGATGGAGACAGTGAAAGTTGCACAGTGCCTGGTGCAGGGGATGCAGACAGTGAAAGTTGCACAGTGCCTGGTGCAGGGGATGCAGACAGTGAAAGTTGCACAGTGCCTGGTACAGGGAATGGAGACAACGAAAGTTGCACAGTGCCTGGTGCAGGGAATGGAGACAGTGAAAGTTGCACAGTGCCTGGTACAGGAGGATGGAGACAGTGAAAGTTGCACAGTGCCTGGTGCAGGAGGATGGAGACAGTGAAAGTTGCACAGTGCCTGGTGCAGGGGATGCAGACAGTGAAAGTTGCACAGTGCCTGGTGCAGGGGATGCAGACAGTGAAAGTTGCACAGTGCCTGGTGCAGGAGGATGCAGACAGTGAAAGTGGCACAGTGCCTGGTACAGGAGGATGGAGACAGTGAAAGTTGCACAGTGCCTGGTGCAGGAGGATGGAGACAGTGAAAGTTGCAGAGTGCCTGGTGCAGGGGATGGAGACAGTGAAAGTTGCACAGTGCCTGGTACAGGATGATGCAGACAGTGAAAGTTGCACAGTGCCTGGTGCAGGAGGATGGAGACAGTGAAAGTTGCACAGTGCCTGGTACAGGTTGATGCAGACAGTGAAAGTTGCACAGTGCCTGGTGCAGAGGATGCAGACAGTGAAAGTTGCAGAGTGCCTGGTGCAGGGAATGGAGACAGTGAAAGTTGCAGAGTGCCTGGTGCAGAGGATGCAGACAGTGAAAGTTGCACAGTGCCTGGTGCAGGAGGATGCTGCCCGGCTGCCGATCGCTCAGCTGGCGGTGACGTGTATCCGGTCCTGTCAAGCGCGCGCTGTTTGCATCGAATCCGCGAGCGGGAGAATGTGGCAGCGCGAGAGCCGCGACCGGCTGCTGGGGGTGAGTGAGGGGGAGAGAGAGAGAGGGGGCCCGGGCCCGGGACCGGCTTCATTCACCCCCGGGACCCGACACCGAGGATAGCCGGCAGGGCCGGGACGGTTGTTAGTGTCCCCTCTTCGGGCGTCTCCCTCTTCGCTAAACATAGAGCCGGCTCGGGGCCTTTCAGCGGGACTGTGGCCTGTGCCAGCTGCCAGTCACAGTACTGTATGGAAGAACATGATGGGCAGTGACAGTCCTTCAGCTGCAGAGGAGCAGGAGCTGCAGCCTTAACGCAGCACAGCCCGGGGGTCAGGCTGGCTCAGCTGGATGGTGCAGTTACTCACTGGGCCAGGGGTGAAGTTGTGCTTTTAGGGTCTTAGTCTCTGGCTGCTCCTCTCAGACTGGTACCCGTAGACTCTTGATGTGTGCACCTCTGCACCAGCTACTTACTCTGCTGCCTGTATCCTAACTCGCAACAAGTTCCGCTCACCCATCACCAGCGTTCCTGTCAAGCTGCGCGCAGCGGTCTGGAAGTCCCATGCAGGCCGCTCACCGGCTATTCAATGGAAATAACCGCGTGCACGCAAAAATTTGAATGGGCTGCGCAGCCAGTTAAAGGGACCGTGCACGAAAAAAAATTACAAGCAACATTGCCCATCACCCTTGTGCTCACTGATTTACATTGGCTCCCGGTGTAACCAATACATCGATTTTAAAATTCTAATTCTTGTGTTCGAATCCCTCCATGGCCTTGCTCCTCCCTATCTCTGCAACCATCAGCCCTACATCCTTTCGAGAACTCTGCGTTCCTCAAATCTGGTCACTTGTGCATCCCCGATTTCCTTTGCCTAACCATTGGCGGCTGTGCCCTAAGCTTTGAAATTTCCTCCCTAAACCTCACTCTTCTTGAAGACCTACCTCTTTGACCAAGCTTTTGGTAACCTGCCCGAATATCTCCTTAAATAAAACCAGAAAATGCTGGAGATACTCAGCAGGTCAGGCAGCATCTGTGAAGAGAGGAACAGAGTTAACGTTTCAGGTCGATGACCTTTCGTCAGAATATCTCCTTATGTGGCTCAGTGTTAAAATTTGTCTGATAATGCTCCTGTGAAGCGCTTTGGGCCATTTTGGTATGTTAAAGGTGCTACATAAACGCATGTTACTGTTGTTAGGAGGGCGCAGCCAGCAGTCCCCAATCTTGATACTGAAAGTGTTTAAGAATTGTGTTCCAAAAGTTCCCCAGCTGTTTGATTGGAAACTTTTTAAAGTTGGCTTTGCATCAAATTGGAGTTATACTATTCAAAGGCCCAAAAATTGCTGTCAAAACAAGGCGAGTCTAATCGTGCTCGCCGTTACTTATGCGCAAATACAACAGCAACTTCAGGCAACTGCAGATGCACGATTAAACGTGGAAATCCAAAGTTTGCTGTCCGAGATGCGCCGCTCCGCCGTTGGCTTCGTGAAAACGGCATCTTGCCGTCTGGCTCACCATTGACATGCGTTGAATGGCGTGGAGTTGCTGTATTTGTGCAGTAGATCTGAACTAAACTCGGCACAGATAATTGGGGCTTGTCCATTTCAGTCCAAGCATCCTTTTAACAGCGCAATAAGTGTTAATTACTGCCAGTCAACCTCTCTGCCACTGAAAATTAGCTATTACCAGTGTGGACACTCATTATTTCACGTTTTAATTGAAGTTAGAGATTTAAAAGAATTTTTTAAAAACTATTTTCTGTCTCTTTTTTTTCTCTTACTCCAAACTTTCCCTCTCTATTTCTCTTTCTGTAGCTGATTTGACATTGGATTCACCATTCTAACTTAGACTTTCTTGTTCAGACCTTGCGCTGTTAATGCTTCAATCTGATTGGTTAAGGAGATACATAGTTACTTGTCCTGTTCACTCAGGTCCCAGATGCCCTGTAAAGGGTGCTGCGCTGTTTCCATCTCGCATCCAGCAACTTGCAGCGCAAAATATCGTCGACATTAAACGGGCAAGGGCAAGTCTAACTAACAGCAGGCGCTGTTCGGTGGCCTGCCACAGCAATTTTGGGCCATTGTGTGAAGTTTAAGTGGTATGAAATTACGTCTTGGGCCTGGTCTCTCACCTGCTGGCATTTGTGCGCTTAATAGAAGAACATAGGAGCAGGAGTAGGCCATTTGGCCCTTCGAGCCTGCTCCGCCATTCAATAAGATCATGGTTGATCTTCTACCTCAACTCCACTTTCCCGCCCTATCCCCATATCCCTTGATTCCCTTAGTATCCAAAACTCTCTCGATCTCTGTCTTCCATATACTTAATGACTGAGCATCCACAGCCTTCTGGGGTCGAGAATTCCAAAGATTCACAACCCTCTGAGTGAAGAAATTTCTCCTCATCTCAGTCCTAAATGGCTGGCTCCTTATTCTGAGACTGACCCCTAGTTCTGGACTCCCCAGCCAGGGGAAACATCAGCAAACTTGGATACGTTACACTCGGTCCCCTCAACTAAGTCATTGATGTAGATTGTGAATAGCTGAGACCCAAGCATTGATCCTTGCGGTACCCCACTAGTTACAGCCTGCCAACCCAAAAGTGACCCGTTTATTCCTACTCTCTGTTTTCTGTCCATTAACCAATCCTCAATCCATGCTAATATATTACCCCCAATTCCATGAGCCCTAATTTTGTGTAATAACCTCTTGTGTGGCACCTTATCGGATGCTTTTTGAAAATCCAGATACACTACATCCACTGGTTCCCCCTTACCTGCCCTGCCAGTTACAACCTCAAAAAACTCCCAACAGATTTGTCAAACACGGTTTCCCTTTAATAAAACCGTGTTGCCAGTCATACAATGATTTTCTAAGTGCCCTGTTACCACACCCCTAATATAGATTATAGCATTTTCCCTACTGCTAATGTCAGGCTAATTGGTCTCATAGAGTTATAGAGTTATACAGCACAGAAAGAGGCCCTTCGGCCCATTGTGTCCGCGCCGGCCATCAAGCCCTGTCTATTCTAATCCCATTTTCCAGCACTTGGTCCGTAGCTTTGTATGCTATGGTGTTTCAAGTGCTCATCTAAATGCTTCTTGAATGTTTTGAGGGTTCCTGCCTCTACCACCCTTTCAGGCAGTGAGTTCCAGATTCCAACCACCCTCTGGGTGAAAAAGTTTTTCCTCAAATCCCCTCTAAACCTCCTGCCCCTTACCTTGAAACTATGCCCCCTGGTTACTGACCCCTCTACTAAGGGGAAAAGTTCCTTTCTATCTAATACAATAGCAAAATTCTGCGGATGCTGGAAATCTGAAATAACAACAGAAAATGCTGGAAATACTCAGCAGGCCAGGCAGCATCCGTGGAGAGAGAAACAGAGTTAACGTTTCAGGTCTGGGACCCTTTCTATCTACCCTATCTATGCCCCTCATAATTTTGTCCAGCTCAATCAGGTTCCCCCTCAGCCTTCTCTGCTCTAAGGAAAACAAGCCCAGCCTGTCCAGTCTCTCTTCATAGCTGAAGCGCTCCAGCCCAGGTAACATCCTGGTGAATCTCCTCTGCACCCTCTCCAGTACAATCACATCCTTCCTATAGTGTGGCGACCAGAACTGCACACAGTATTCCAGCTGTGGCCTAACTAGCGTTTTGTACAGCTCCATCATAACCTCCCTGCTCTTGTATTCTATGCCTCGGCTAATGAAGGCAAGTATCTCGTATGCCTTTTTAACCACCTTATCTACCTGTCCTGCTGCCTTCAGGGATCTATGTACATGCACACCAAGGTCCCTCTGATCCTCTGTCCTTCCTAGGGTCCTACCATTCATTGTGTATTCCCTTGCCTTGTTAGTCCTCCCAAAATGCATCACCTCACACTTTTCAGGGTTAAATTCCATTTGCCACTGTTCTGCCCATCTGACCAACCCGTCTATATCGTCCTGTAGCCTGAGGCTTCCCTCCTCGCTATTTACCACTCCACCAATTTTCGTGTCATCTGCGAACTTACTGATTATACCTCCTACATTCATATCGAAATCATTAATGTACACTACAAACAGCAAAGGACCCAGCACCGATCCCTGTGGTACACCACTGGACACAGGCTTCCAGTCACAAAAACAACCTTCGACCATCACCATCTGCCTCCTGCCACTCAGCCAATTTTGGATCCAATGTGCCAAGTTGCCCTGGATCCCATGGGCTCTTACCTGCTTGACCAGTCTCCCATGCGGGACTTTGTCAAAAGCCTTACTGAAGTCCATGTAGACCACATCAACTGCACTACCCTCATCCACACATCTAGTCACCCCCTCGAAAAATTCAATCAAATTGGTCAGACATGATCTCCCCCTGACAAAGCCATGCTGACTATCCTTGATTAATCCTTGCCTCTCCAAGTGGAGACTAATTCTGTCCCTCAGAATTTTTTCCAATAATTTCCCTACCACTGATGTTCGGCTCACTGGCCTGTAATTCCCTGGTTTATCCCGACTACCCTTCTTGAATAATGGTACTACGTTAGCTGTTCTCCAGTCCTCTGGCACCTCCCCTGTGGCTAGAGAGGTTCTGAAAATTTGTGTCGGAGCCCCTGCAATCTCCTCCCTTGCCTCACATAGCAGCCTGGGATACATCTCGTCTGGGCCTGGGGATTTATCCACTTTTAAGCCCGCTAAAACCACTAGTACCTCCTCCCTCTCAATACTAATTTGTTCAAGTATATCACAATCCCCCTGCCTGATTTCTATGCCTACATCGTCCTTCTCCATAGTGAACACAGATGCAAAATATTAATTTAAAACCTCACCTACATCTTCTGGCTCTACACACTGCCACTTTGGTCCCTAATGGGCCCTACTCTTTCCCTGGTTATCCCAGGTCTATAGTTCCCTGTTTTCTCTCTCCCTCTCTTGAATAGCGGGGTTATGTTTGCTACTTTCCAATCCGTGGGGAACGTTCTAAAATCTAGGGAATTCTGGAAGATTAAAACCAACTATCCACTATCTCTGCAGCTACCTCTTTTAAAACCCTAGCATGTAGGCCATCAGGTCCAGGGAATTTGTCGGCTTTTAGTCCCACTAATTTCTCTAGTGCTATTTCTTTACTAATACTAATTTCTTTAAGTTGCTCATTCTCACTAGACCCTTGGTTCTCCACTATTTCCGTAATGTTTTTTGTGTCTTCTATCATGAAGACAGATACAAAGTATTTGTTTCTTGCCTCTGCCATTTCCATAATTCCCATTATAATTTCTCCTCTAAGGGACCAACGCTTACTTTCGCTAATATCTTCCTTTTTACGTAACTATAGAAGCTTTTACAATCTGTTTTTATGTCTCTTGCTAGTTTACTCACGTATTCTATTTTCTCTTCATCAATTTTTTAGTCCTCCTTTGCTGAATTCTAAAATCCTTCCAATCCCCAGGCTTACTCTTTTTGGCAAGATAAGCCTCTTACGTTAATCTAATACGATTTTTTAGCTTCTTTTGTTAGCCACGGTTGGACCACTTTTCCATTGGGAGTCAGACTGCTGTGACAGCCATGTTGTACCACTGCTGTTGCATAAATGGGAATCTGAAACTAGTTTGCACTGATATGAAAGTGGTGGGAAATGATGGGGTTAATTTAAATTGAGTCATCAATGTAGATCATCAAAATACCAATTCTAAAACGTTTCACATGCACCCTGATGAGCACAAAGTGAATTGCCAAAGTCTGAAATAAAAATAGAAAATACTGGAAATACTCAGCAGGTCAGGCAGCATCTGTGGAGAGAGAAACCGAGTTAACGTTTCAAAACATTTCAAAATGTTAACTGTTTCTTTCTCCACAGATGCTGCCTGACCTGCTGAGTATTTCCAGCATTTTCTGTTTTTATTTCAGATTTCCAGCATCTGCAGTATTTTGCTTTTGCCAAACTCTGAAGTGTTTTCTCAATCATCTATCTAAATGTATCTCTGTACGTACATCTCTATATCTATCTATAATGTTAAAACTTGCACATCCTGTACACAAACCTGTCATGATTTTTGGTCATGCTCTTATTTAACATAGAAATTACAATGTAAACAGACCATTTGGCTGGACCAGTCCGTGTTTAACCTCCACAGGACCTTGATCCCATGTGCTCGTCCTGTTCCCATATCTCTTTATCCCGCCTTCCCTCAATTACCTACCTAACCTGTTCTTCTAGATAGAAACTACTTTTCATTAGTTCTAGAGTGCTTTTCAAGTAGGCAAGGTTTAGATCAAAAGTTTTGAAACTTCTGCATGGGAAAGCCTCAGCAAATATTGGAAGATGTTGGTGAGGTTTTAAATGAATATTTTGCATCTGTGTTCACTTTGGAGAAGGGTGATGTAGGCAGAGAAATCAGGCAGGGGGATTGTGATATACTTGAACAAATTAGTATTGAGAGGGAGGAGGTACTAGCGGTTTTAGTGGGCTTAAAAGTGGATAAATCCCCAGGCCCTGACGGGATGTATCCCAGGCTGTGAGGCAAGGGAGGAGATTGCAGGGGCTCTGACACAAATTTTCAGAACCTCTCTGGCCACAGGGGAGGTGCCAGAGGACTGGAGAACAGCTAACGTAGCACCATTATTCAAGAAGGGTAGTCGGGATAAACCAGGGAATTACAGGCCAGTGAGCCGAACGTCAGTGGTAGGGAAATTATTGGAAAAAATTTTGAGGGACAGAATTAGTCTCCACTTGGAGAGGCAAGGATAGTCAGCATGGCTTTGTCAGGGGGAGATCATGTCTGATCAATTTGATTGAATTTTTCGAGGGGGTGACTAGGTGTGTGGATGAGGGTAGTGCAGTTGATGTAGTCTACATGGACTTCAGTAAGGCTTTTGACAAAGTCCTGCATGGGAGACTGGTCAAGAAGGTAAGAGCCCATGGGATCCAAGGCAATTAGGCATATTGGATCCAAAATTGGCTGAGTGGCAGGAGGCAGAGGGTGATGGTCGAAAGTTGTTTTTGTGACTGAATGCCTGTGTCCAGTGGTGTACCGCAGGGATCGGTGCTGGGTCCTTTGCTGTTTGTAGTGTACATTAATGATTTAGATATGAATGTAGGAGGTATGAGCAGTAAGTTCGCAGATGACACGAAAATTGGTGGAGTGGTAAATAGCGAGGAGGGAAGCCTCAGGCTACAGGACGATATAGACGGGATGGTTAGATGGGCAGAACAGTGGCAAATGGAATTTAACCCTGAAAAGTGTGAGGTGATGCATTTTGGTAGGACTAACAAGGCAAGGGAATACACAATGAATGGTAGGACCCTAGGAAGTACAGAGGATCAGAGGGACCTTGGTGTGCATGTACTGTACATAGATCCCTGAAGGCAGCAGGACAGGTAGATAAGGTGGTTAAAAAGGCATATGGGATACTTGCCTTCATTAGCCGAGGCATAGAATATAAGAGCAGGGAGGTTATGATGGAGCTGTACAAAACGCTAGTTAGGCCACAGCTGGAATACTGTGTGCAGTTCTGGTCGCCACATTATAGGAAGGATGTGATTGCGTTGGAGAGGGTGCAGAGGAGATTCACCAGGATGTTACCTGGGCTGGAGCGCTTCAGCTATGAAGAGAGACTGGACAGGCTGGGGTTGTTTTCCTTAGAGCAGAGAAGGCTGAGGGGGAACCTGATTGAGGTGTACAAAATTATGAGGGGCATAGATAGGGTAGATAGAAAGGAACTTTTCCCCTTAGCAGAGGGGTCAATAACCAGGGGGCATAGTTTCAAGGTAAGGGGCAGGAGGTTTAGAGGGGATTTGAGGAAAACTTTTTCACCCAGAGGGTGGTTGGAATCTGGAACTCACTGCCTGAAAGGGTGATAGAGGCAGGAACGCCATAGCATACAAGGCTACGGACCAAGTGCTGGAAAATGGGATTAGAATAGACAGGGCTTGATGGCCGGCGCGGACACGATGGGCCGAAGGGCCTCTTTCTGTGCTGTATAACTCTATGACTATAACTATGACAGTCCCAAAAACTGGAACGTTCCTGGGGACCCCCTGAAAGCGCACTCACGCTCTTGGGGACCCCATGTCTTAATTTTGAAAAGACTGAGAATTATCCAAAGAAAAACACTGTGATCACTGCAGGGAGTTTTTGTTTTATTGAGTAGCATGAGCTAATAGGTAAACACAGCCGACAGAGAGACGGGCGCACGGCCGACAGAGAGACGGGCGCACGGCCGACAGAGAGGCGGGCGCACGGCCGACAGAGAGGCGGGCGCACGGCCGACAGAGAGGCGGGCGCACGGCCGACAGAGAGGCGGGCGCACGGCCGACAGAGAGGCGGGCGCACGGCCGACAGAGAGGCGGGCGCACGGCCGACAGAGAGGCGGGCGCACGGCCGACAGAGAGGCGGGCGCACGGCCGACAGAGAGGCGGGCGCACGGCCGACAGAGAGGCGGGCGCACGGCCGACAGAGAGGCGGGCGCACGGCCGACAGAGAGGCGGGCGCACGGCCGACAGAGAGGCGGGCGCACGGCCGACAGAGAGGCGGGCGCACGGCCGACAGAGAGGCGGGCGCACGGCCGACAGAGAGGCGGGCGCACGGCCGACAGAGAGGCGGGCGCACGGCCGACAGAGAGGCGGGCGCACGGCCGACAGAGAGGCGGGCGCACGGCCGACAGAGAGGCGGGCGCACGGCCGACAGAGAGGCGGGCGCACGGCCGACAGAGAGGCGGGCGCACGGCCGACAGAGAGACGGGCGCGCACAGCCGACAGAGACGCGTGCGCACAGCCACACACAGGAGACGCAGTGATATGTGCAAAAGAGAGAAAAGCAGATGCATGCACGAAAGCACGTGAAAACGAGAGACACATGTACCAGTGAGAGAGAGAAAAAGAGACAGATGTGTGCAGGAGAGAGACACTGTGCCAGACAGAGATGCAGACAGACAAACGCACACAGACACACACACACGGGATGAAAGAGACACAGACAGACATGAGAGGGAGAATAACACAGACGTGTGAATGAGAGAGACACTTGTGCCTGGGAGAGAGAGAGATACGTACGCACACAAGAGTTATGTTAGAGAAAAACAGACACGTGCACATGAGAGAAACACGAGAGTGAGAGACGTGTGCCTGAGATAGAGTGTGTGTAGGTGAGAGAGAGAGACACATAGAATCATAGAAATTTACAGCACAGAAGGAGGCCATTCGGCCCATTGTGTCAGCGCCGGTTAACACACACATCAACATTTACCATTGCAAATAGCTATGTGAAAACTTCCCATTAATTTTTGCTATGCCACCTGTCACATTGTGGTTGCAGGCCACTAGGTGGCTACATAGGTGCTTAGGCCACTTGGTAACTCTGTATGGGCTGTGGCCACTATGTGGAGTTAGTTTCTGAAGTCTCCCAACTGTATATAACAAAACCTTATATTTATCACTTGACTGGGCAGTGCAATGGACAGTTTACATGTATCAATATAATAAAACTCCTGCATATAACATTTTCCCCATCACATTGTGTTGATAATCTAATTGTTATAAAACAGTGTATCCTGTGACTCACTGTGAACAAGACCACAAGAAGATGGTTGATAGTTCTAAAATTAATGACATTAAAGATTTAAGCTTAAAAAATTTAATATTTTTATAAGTCAATGCAGAAATGGACAAAATAAAGTTTTTAAAAAATGCACAAATAAGAAAGGCTTTCCATTCTGTTCTAATCACCTGCTTTTCCAGTACTGAGGGACTGCTGCACTATTGGAGGTGCTATCTTTCGGATGAGAGTTTAAGCTGAGGCCCTGTCTGCCCCCTCAGGTGAACGTAAAAGATCCCATGGCACACTTCGCAGAAGAGCAGGGGAGTTTTCCCCGGTGTTCTGGTCAATATTTATCTCTCAACCATCATCATTAAAACAGATTATCTGGTCAATATTGCATTGCTGTTTGTGGGAGCTTGCTGTGCGCAAATTGGCTGCCGTGTTTCCTACACTACAACAGTAACTACACTTCAAATAAGTACTCAACTGGCTGTAAAGTGCTTTGGGATGTCCTGAGGTTCTTTGTGAGTGAGTTAAGGTTGGCCCCATGAGTGAGATTATGCATTTTATCCCACAGCACCTGTATTCTGTTCTTGGTAAGTTAAGTGAAATAGTAAATCGGTGCAAATACTGTATTTTCTATCTAAACTTCATAGGTCCACAATTGAGTGGTTTTGGCAATGTTCCTGTGTAATATCTTTCCTCGGGGTAGCATATTCTCAGTCAAGAAGCCAGCTCCATGAAATATGCCAAGTGATCCTGGGATTTGCACTCATTAAGTGTGCAAAACATTTTCAGTTTGGATTTTTTTTAATGTGTTTTGTTTCTGTTCCAGCCCATGGATGACCTCCTGCGCTGTGGCATCTGTTTTGATTACTTCAACATTGCAATGATGATCCCTCACTGTTCACATAATTGTAAGTACTCTGGTCGCAGCATTCATAACGCACGCATCCAAAATGTTTTAACCAGTACGGTGTCACTAGGATTTCAGTAAAGTGTAATCTGGGTGTGGAGAAATTTTCACACTTTTGCCCATTTAACATGTGAAGAACATGGATTTTGATTGGCATGTGGGATGCGCATAGAGAGGACATTTTAAGCTCTCTAATGCTATATGTTAAATACTGGTGGTTACAGGTCTGCCACTGACAGTGATATAACAACTAGAGGTGAAATGTGAGTGTACACAATAGTAAAGTGAATTGGATTCAATGCAATTTTTCCTGTAACATATTGGCACTAATGTGTTGTATATGCCTAGATCAGCCTAGTGACAGTGTGGTTATATTATGAAAATGGGTACATGGGAAATTCACATTGGTGGCTATAGTTTATTATTACAGTACATTTGAAGGGGAATTATATTCTGTTGAATTGTTCCAACAACAACTTGTATTTATTTAGCGCCTTCAATATAGAAAAACGTCCCATGGCATTTCACCGTTCCATAATTGTTCCAAATGCTTCTCGGGTCATTGTTGGGCACAGATGATTTGTGCAGCACTTCTCTCTCTCGTGTGGTGATTGTGAATGGACAGTTCAGTGTTTGTAATGTCACAGGAGGGATAATGGAATATGTTGCATAGTACCAGCAATAATATCAGGTCCCTTGCTGTATATATATATATATGGGGAAGTAAAGAGGCTGTACATGATCTGCAGGAGTACAGAACGTCTTGGTATTTCATGCTGTATGCTGAGGATACTGGTTCATGTGTAAAATGCTGGAAATACGAACTTACGAAATTGACGGGAAGGAAAAGACCAGCTGGTTCATCAAGCCTGCCCCACACCATGATGGCCGGAGCATCATGACTAGACACTTCCTACCCGCCACCCTCTGCAGTCATGTAAGCTCCTGGAAGAGGCAAAAAAATAAATAGAAGGCCTGTCGGAATCAGAAAAGTGAAAAGACAGGTTGATGTTTGGGGTTGCAGGTCGAATTAAGGGGTCTCGGAAACCATCAGTCTTTTCTTGTTTCAGGTCTCGATGGACCTGCTGTGTGTTTCCAGCATTTTCTGAATTTATGAGTTCCAGTGTTAGCAGCTTTTCTTTTTACCTCTCCTGCAGTTGTATGTTTTGGGTGTTTACCCCACTTTTCTCCCCATCTCTCCTGATGGTATATGGTTCCACAGGCTCCAGCAGCTTCCTAGTACCTCGTCCACATTGCCATTCTAGACAGTCAGGTTACTCCGCTGTGTGGGTAGGTAGGGTATCAGAGTTGAGTTCGATGATGACCTCACTTCAAGTCTGCAGGTGTGTATTTACTGGACAGTGATCAGGAGTCGGGAACCTTGATGAATTTTTTTTTCTCTTTCCTTAACCCAGAGGACGATTTTACTACCTTTATGCCACCTTGGCTGAGATCAGCTAA
The DNA here is from genome assembly GCA_030390025.1 of Squalus acanthias. NCBI lineage: Eukaryota > Metazoa > Chordata > Chondrichthyes > Squaliformes > Squalidae > Squalus > Squalus acanthias. The sequence continues at coordinate 11,106,110 of CM059444.1, read as the reverse complement.
TTCAGCACATACCTGGAGCAGGGGAGTTATCCCCGGTGTCCTGGCCAATATTTATCTCTCAATCAACATAACAAAAACAGTTTATCTGGTCATTATCACATTGCTGTTTGTGGGAGCTTGCTGAGTGCAAATTGGCTGCCGCGTTTCCTACATTACAACAGTGACTATACCCCAAAAGCACTTCATTGGCTGTAAAGCACTTTGAGACGTCCAGTGGTCGTGAAAGGCGCTATATAAATGCAAGTCTTTCTTTCTTTCTTTCTGTCCGTCACGCCCTCCCTCTCCCTTCCCTTCCCCCCCTCCCTCTTGACTGTATTCTGGAGTTGTTAACCTGATCATTGGATCTGAGCAACAGGATGAATGTTGGCTGATCTATTTCAATTGTCCCAGGATGGGAGCGTTCCACGATCTGAGAAGAAGGGACCTCACTCTCTGCCCATTCATTTCACAACCAGTGAACCTTCTGCCTGCCTGGCAAGTGATGTGTTAAGTTGACATGGACTCCAGTGAACATGGAGGTGTGATTTGATTCTGCATGCAGGTGGAGGAACTGATGTGTTGGAGTCCTTGGTGGGAGGTGGAGGGGATGGTGGTGGTTTGAGATCCTATCGCCTGTTCCTTTTGGAGATAACGCTAGAACAGCATCAGCGGGCAGCTTCTGTCTGCGTGGGAGAGATAGCGAGGTGACTGAGAACTGTCACAAGCTCAGAAAATTATCATTTTATTGCAAATGGATTATGTAGTGAAGCAGAGCATGAGTCACACAGCTGTTTGAAGGTACTGCAAGTCAGTGCTCCTGTTCTGCAGAATACAGTGGACTATTCACTTTGTGTCACATTCCTTATATGGGATTGCTGTTCTCATTGTATCATGCAGAGATTTTAAAATAAAACCATTTCTATGCAGATTCTCCTCCACCTTGCCCCTTTGCATGGCTTACATTTCCCTGTATAGAAACCAGACTGACAGACCTGCTGTTGTTGCCTGGATTGGACTTGTCTTACTTCTTAAGTATAGGTATCAGAATTTTCTGCTTTAATCCCGCGGTTACTCTCAGCATCCCAAAAGACATTTCTCTGCTAACTCTCAGCCATCACCCCACTTTCCCACCGAAACTATACTTTACAGCTCTGATATTATTACAGTTTTAAAATAGAAAAACACCATTTTAATGCATTTTTCCATCTTGTAAAAATAAATCCCGAATGGAAAATGAGAAATATGACCCCTAACATTGTCCCGGCCCCTATTTTCCATTAAGTGTTTTTTTCTAAATATAAAATATTAATGGTTGTGGTATAATGTGTATAATGCCGTGTGTTCCTAATGAATCTGTAAATGAAGAAAATTTCTGCCTCTGAGCTTTGGTTGACGAATAACCATTTCCACCATTAAAATATTCTGCTTGCTCTTTAGACTTGTCAGCATGTGTTCATAGGGCTTTAAACTAAAGAAGGGGGGGGGAGGGTCCTGATGGAGAGAAATCTAGAATGCTAAAGAGAACAGACAAGGAAGCAGTGCAGGAAAGTGATTGGGGTAAGGCTAACCAGATTGTGTCAGGAAGGGACAGAGCGTACAAACAAAGGAGTGCACTAACAAATAGGGTCTGGGTAGGAAAAAATGGTAATAAGACAAATAGGGCCATTGTACAAAAAAATGTTAAGATGTCTAAAAATGTTAAAAAGACAAATCTAAAGGCACTGTATCTGAATGCACGAAGCATTCGTAATAAGGTAGACGAATTAACAGCGCAAATAGATGTAAACGGATACGATATAATTGCGATTACGGAGACATGGCTGCAGGGTGACCAAGGTTGGGAGCTGAATATCCAAGGATATTCGATATTTAGGAAGGACAGGCAAAAAGGAAAAGGAGGTGGGGTGGCGGTGTTAGTAAAGGATGAAATCAGAGCAATAGTGAGAAAGGATATTGGCTCAGAAAATCAAGATGTACAATCAGTCTGGGTGGAGCTAAGAAGCACCAAGGAGCAGAATACATTGGTGGGAGTTGTCTATAGACCTCCAAACAGTAGTTGTAATGTAGGGGATCACCTCAAACAGGAAATTAGAGATGCATGTAACAAGAGTACTACAGTAATCATGGGTGACTTTAATCTACATATAGACTGGCCAAACCAAATTAGCAATAATACTGTGGAGGATGAATTCCTGGAGTGTGTACGAGGTGTTTTTTTAGACCAGTACGTTGAGGAGCCAACTAGGGAACAGGCTATCCTAGATTGGGTATTGTGCAATGAGAAGGGGTTAATTAATAATCTTGTTATGCGGGGTCCTTTAGGGAAGAGTGACCATAACATGATAGAATTCTTCATTAAGATGGAAAGTGAAGAAGTCCAATCCGAAACTCGGGTCCTAAATCTAAACAAAGGAAACTACGAAGGTATGAGGAGTGAGTTGGCTATGATAGATTGGGGAGCTTCATTAAAAGGCATGACGGTGGATAGGCAATGGCTAACATTTAAGGAACGAATGCATCAATTGCAACAGTTATACATTCCTTTCTGGCGCAAAAACACAAAAGGAAAAGCGGCCAAACCATGGCTAACAAAAGAAATTAAGGATAGTATTAGATCCAAAGAGGAGTCATATAAAGTTGCCAGAAAAAGTAGCAAGCCTGAGGATTGGGAGCAGTTTAGAGTTCAGCAAAAAAGGACCAAGAGATTGATTAAGAGGGGAAAAATAGAGTATGAGAGTAAACTTGCAAGGAACATAAAAGCGGACTGTAAAAGCTTCTACAAGTATGTAAAAAGAAAAAGATTAGTGAAGAAAAATGTAGGTCCCTTACAGTCAGAAACGGGAGAATTTATAATGGGAACAAGAAAATGGCAGAGCAATTAAACAAATACTTTGGTTCTGTCTTCATGGAAGAGGGCACAAATAACTTCCCAGAAATGCTAGGGAACCAAGGGTCTAGTGAGAAGGAGGAATTAAAGGAAATTAGTATTAGTAAAAAAATAGTGCTGGAGAAATTAATGGGATTGAAAGCCGATAAATCCCCAGGGCCTGATAATCTGCATCCCAGAGTACTAAAAGAGGTAGCCATGGAAATAGTGGATGCATTGGTTGTCATCTTCCAAAATTCTATAGATTATGGAACAGTTCCTGCAGATTGGAAGGTGGCAAATGTAACCCCACTATTTAAAAAAGGAGGGCAAGAGAAAACAGGGAACTACAGACCGGTTAGCCTAACATCAATAGTAGGGAAAATGCTAGAGTCTATTATAAAGGATGTGATAACAGGACACTTAGAAAATATCAACGGGATTAGACAAAGTCAACATGGATTTATGAAAGGGAAATTGTGTTTGACAAACCTACTGGAGTTTTTTGAGGATGTAACTGGTAGAATAGATAAGGGAGAACCAGTGGATGTGGTGTATTTGGATTTTCAGAAGGCCTTTGATAAAGTTCCACATAAGAGGTTAGTGTGCAGAATTAAAGTACATGGGATTGGGGGTAATATACTGGCATGGATTGAAAATTGGTTAACAGACAGGAAACAGAGTAGGAATAAATGGGTCTTTTTCGGGGTGGCAGGCGGTGACTAGTGGGGTACCGCAGGGATCAGTGCTTGGGCCCCAGCTATTCACAATATATATCAATGATTTGGATGAGGGAACCAAATGTAATATTTCCATGTTTGCTGACGACACGGAACTTGGTGGGACTGTGAGTTGTGAGGAGGATGCAAAGAGGCTTCAAGGCGATTTAGACAAGTTGAGTGAGTGGGCAAATACATGGCAGATGCAGTATAACGTGGATAAATGTGAAGTTAACCACTTTGGTAGGAAAAACAGAAAGGCAGAGTATTATTTAAATGGTGATAGATTGGGAAATGTTTATGTACAGAGGGACCTGGGTGTCCTTGTACACCAGTCACTGAAAGCAAACATGCAGGTGCAGCAAGCAGTTAGGAAGGCAAATAGTATGTTGGCCTTCATTGAAGAGGATTTGAGTACAGGAGCACGGATGTCTTACTACAGTTATACAGGGCCTTGGTGAGACCACACCTGGAGTACTGTGTGCAGTTTTGGTCTCCTTACCTAAGAAGGGATATACTTGCCATAGAGGGAGTGCAGCGAAGGTTCACCAGACTGATTCCTGGGATGGCAGGACTGTCGTATGAGGAGAGATTGGGTCGACTAGGTCTGTATTCACTAGAGTTTAGAAGAATGAGAGGGGATCTCATTGAAACGTATAAAATTCTGACAGGGCTAGACAGACTGGATGCAGGGAGGATGTTTCCCCTGGCTGGGGGGGGGGGGGTCTAGAACGAGGGGTCACAGTCTCAGGGTACGGGGTAGGACATTTAGGACTGAGATGAGGAGAAATTTCTTCACTGAGGGTGGTGAACCTGTGGAATTCTCTACCACAGAAGGCTGTGGAGGCCAAGTCACTGAATATATTTAAGAAGGAGATAGATAGATTTCTAGACACAAAAGGCATCAAGGGGTATGGGGAGAGAGCGGGAATATGGTATTGAGATAGAGGATCAGCCATGACCATATTGAATGGCGGAGCAGGCTCGAAGGGCCGAATGGCCTACTCCTGCTCCAATTTTTCTATGTTTCGGCCAGGTAACCAAGTGCCCGGGTACTGAGCTGCATGTGTTGTGTGCCATGTGATCAGAAAGCAAGGATCTCCTACCGCTGGCACTGTGGAGAAGTTTTCTCGAGAGCAATCCTTTATTTGTGGAGCAAAATGATGACTCTTGGCAGCCTGGGAGTTTTAGTAGTTAATTCGGTGTTTGGGAAACAAGTGAATTTTTATAATAAATCAAACCAAAGTATTTTCCAAGAGCAAGAGCGAGCTGCCTGTTTGGTTAAAGTACTGGACGAGTTGAAAGTTCCTTCAGCTAAATGTCAGTAAACCTGACCGCTGTTGTTTTTGGCTCAATCCAGCACCTATGTGCGTCTGGCCTCAGATCCATCAGGCTCCCTCGTCCTTACCTTAGGCTAATCCCGGTGGCATGGAAATTTTACCCTGAGCAAAACATCCTCACTCGCAGCCGATCTGTTGCCAGTACTGTGCCTCGGAAGCATTGCCTGCCTTTTCCCCCCATCAGTGCAGCTGAAACCCTAATCCATATCTTCGTTGTCTTGACTTCTCCAGCAGGCTCGATGCTGGCCTCCTGGTTTCCATCCTCCATTATCTCCAACTCAAATGAGAATTCTGTAGCCGGGGTCCTCTCCCAGACTTCCAACACCCCTAGTCCTGCCAAGCTCCCTGTGCCCTGGTGATTCATTTTAAGATTACCATCCTCAATTTCGTAGCTTCATTCTACCCGATCTCTCACTCTCCTCCAGTCACGCATACCTACGTGCACTCGTTGCTTCTCCAACAGCGGTTTGCTATTGTTCTCTGTTCCCCAGGCTCCATCCTCAGTGATTGTTCTATTAGCTACTTCCCCCAAATTTTTCTACCTTGCTACCTCCTTCCCTGCTATAAAGCCTTCCCTTTGACCTTATTTTTAGCCAGCTCCCTAATTCTGTTTATTCTGCTGCTCAGTGTCCTCCAAATGTCCTTCATGTTACGTGATTTGAGGAGTGCTGCAGAAAGGCAAGATATTCACAATCATATATTGTAACTTAGTAAGAGAAAGGGTTCACTATTGGATAAAAATAATGAGGATAAGCTCCTAACAATATCAAAATAATAACTCAATGGGAATCAGGGTCAGGGTTGGCGGGTGCCAGCAGGAGTCGGTTCATGTCTGATTGGGAGTGCTACTGAGAGTCTGGTCTGATTGGGGATGCCAGTGAGAGTCTGGTCTGATTGGGGATGCCAGTGAGAGTCTGGTCTGATTGGGGATGCCAGTGAGAGTCTGGTCTGATTGGGGATGCCAGTGAGAGTCTGGTCTGATTGGGGATGCCAGTGAGAGTCTGGTCAGATTGGGGATGCCAGTGAGAGTCTGGTCAGATTGGGGATGCCAGTGAGAGTCTGGTCTGATTGGGGATGCCAGTGAGAGTCTGGTCTGATTGAGGATGCCAGTGAGTGTCAGGATGTGGTTGGATGAGAGTTGCCAGTGGGAATCACAAGACTCCGCTTATATCACAAAGTTGTGAGCTATGAGGAAAGAGCAGGGGGAGTGGGACGAATTGGTAGCTTTTTCAGAGAGCCGGCACAGGTACGATGGGCTGAATGGCATGCTTCTGTGCTGTATGATTCTATGATACTAAGTGAGGCACAGTTAAATTACTGCCGTCTGAGTGTAGCAACAGAAAACCTTGACCTTTGGGCCTGTGAGTCATATTGGTGACTGGTAGTAAATAGACAAGCAAGTAAATGGGGAGTCATAGTGGGACCACACTTACAGGTGATACATCTCTCTCCAATTATGCTACAAGGCAGTTGGTTCTATCTACATTGTACCAGAGGGCTGGGTCAAGTGTTTTACAATATAGTCCACTCTTTCCATCCCTGCACCATGTGTCTTGACTGAGGAAGTGGACATGGCACATGTACCTCGGCCGCTGCTCTGTAACTGTGTAACTGGAGCCTGGGAATGATCAAAGATTGCCACAGAGTGACTTATTGAACTGATTGGTTTTTGTTTCCTCCCATCTTGCACTCCCACTTTCCCTGACAAATTGCCTAACCCCCATGTCCACTGGATCAGTTTAAAACAATTTTTCAGCCAGGCGTTACGCCGCTATTTTTCCTATTTCCATACCAAATTATTCCCTTTATTGTTGTTCTGTGGTGCAATTTTTTTTCCTTCAGGTTTTTCTTTCTACACTCCAAACCTCTCCTCAAGGTGGTCATTCATGCTGACACTAGCAGCTGTGTTTTAGCTCACCCAAATGATCATTCTTAAAGTGAACCTGGACAGTGAGTGGCAGTGACAACATGACCTGTGGCGGGGGCGTCACTATAGTGGAGTTTGATCCCACTATCTGTCGCTCATAGTGCACAGATGTGTCCATCCAGCATGGGGGTCACAGGATACTAGTCGTGAATGGGAGCCTTGGATGATTGATCTCTAACCTTGGAACGCTAAAGTCAGTTGTATCCTCTCCTCACCTCCCTGACTGAGATTAGCTAACTCAACACAGACCAGAGATCCAGTCGGGCATCTTCTTGTTTTGTACAGTTCACTAGCTGACTATTGGTACATTTACCCAGTGCCTCAACCGAAGGGAAGTGGGAGGTGAAAATATCTGTGGTAAACGTTTCAAAATAACTTGATTCAGATAATGCAAAGTCATTTTACATTCAAGGAGTGTAGTGCTCTTGCAGGCAGCAGCACTTCTTAATATGAAGGATCCCACATCAGCGACACAAGTTTATTGTGTGCTGTGAGCTACTGCCTGAGACCTTCAACCAGCCTTGGTTAGGAGTGGGGTGGGAAGTAACTTAAATGGGGGGGGGGAGAACAGCGCATGAAGGTCACAGGTTTCTGTTTGAATGGCACTCCTCTAGGACCCCGTGTGATGATTTAGAAGCGCCTTTATTGATTATGCTTTAATTAAAATTGCAGAGTAAGATTTAACGGAATTGTTTCTTTGGGGAGCTGAAGAGAGTACAGAATGATCGCGTCACTCATATTGACTCTGTCACACCTCGACCTGTTTTCAGGTAATCAACCGATCAGCCACAAGAAAGCAAACTTGCAAAATGAGGGGATTATTTTTATCTCTGTTTGGAAAGCTGGATTTAATTTCTTGTTTCCATAAAAGCAAATACAGCTCTTCAAATAGGATTCCAGTAAACCATCCATCAGTGCAGCCATAGATTTTGCCCTTCCAAATGCATGTTGTGTGCAATGACCACTTTGACCTGTATAATACTCAGGTGAAGCATTGGTGGTCTGTCACTTGTTGATGGGAAGTAATGAATTAACAACACTTCAGTAAAGAACAAGTGGAGTTCCTTTAAAAGCATGATGCTGTGCATGCAGGATAAATACATATCAAAGACAGGAAAATGTAAACCAAACAAATGCAGCCCTAATACAAAAGCAAAATACTGCGGATGCTGGAAATCTGAAATAAAAACTGAAAATGCTGGAAATACTCAGCAGGTCAGGCAGCATCTGTGGAGAGAGAAACAGTTGACGTTTCAGGTCAATAACCTTTCATCAGAACTGGAAAAAATTAGAGATGTAACAGATTTTAAGCATTACAGAGGCAGGGGAAGGGGAGGAAAGAACAAAAGGGAAGGTCTGTGATCGGGTGAAAGGCAGGAGAGATTAAATGACATAAGAACATAAGAAGTAAGAGCAGGAGTCGGCCATACGGCCCCTCGAGCCTGCTCCGCCATTCAATAAGATCATGGCTGATCATCAACCTCAACTCCACTTTCACGCCCGATCTCCATATCCCTTGATTTGCCGAGAGTCCAAAAATCTATCGATCTCAGCCTTGAATATACTCAAAGACTCAACATTCACAGCCCTCTGGGGCAGAGAATTCCAAAGATTCACAACCCTCTGAGTGAAGAAATTCCTCCTCATCTCGGTCTTAAATGGCTGACCCCTTATCCTGAGACTATGCCCCCTAGTTCTAGACACTTCGGCCAGGGGAAACAACCTCTCAGCATCTACCCTGTCAATTCCCTTCAGAATCTTGTATGTTTCAATGAGATCACCTCTCATTCTTCTAAACTCCAGAGAGTATAGGCCCATTCTACACAATCTCTCATCATAGGACAGCCCTCTCATCCCAGGAATCAATCTAATGAACCTTCGTTGCACCGCCTCCAAGGCAAGTATATCCTTCCTTAGATAAGGAGACCAAAACTGTGCGCAGTACTCCAGGTGTGGTCTCACCAAGGCCCTGTACAATTGTAGCAAGACTTCCTTACTCTTATACGCCAACCCCCTTGCAATAAAGGCCAACATGCCATTTGCCTTCCTTATTGCTTGCTGTACCTGCATCCCAGCTTTCTGTGTTTCTTGCATGAGGACACCCAAATCTCTCTGAGCACCAACATTTGAAAGTTTCTCACCTTTTAAAAATATTCTGTTTTTCTATTCTTCCTACCAAAGTGAATAACCTCACATTTCCCTACATTATATTCCATCTGCCACGTTACTGCCCACTCACTTAGTCTATCTATATCCCTTTGCAGACTCTTTGTGTTCTCCTCACAGCTTACTGTCCCACCTAGCTTTGTATCATCAGCAAACTTGGATACATTACACTCGGTCCCTTCATCTAGGTCATTAATATAGATTGTAAATAGCTGAGGCCCCAACTCTGATCCTTGTGGCACCCCACTAGTTACAGCCTGCCAACCTGAAAAAGATCCGTTTATCCCTACTCTCTGTTTTCCGTCCGTTAACCAATCCTCTATCCATGCTACTATATTACCCCCAACCCCATGAGCCCTAATCTTGTGTAATAACCTTTTATGTGGCACCTTATCGAATGCCTTTTGGAAATCCAAATATACTACATCCACTGGTTCCCCTTTATCTACCCTGCTAGCTACATACTCAAAAAACTCTAATAAATTTGACAAAAGGGATAATGGTGCAAGGCAAAAGGGAATGGCAATGCGACAAGTAAAGAAACAAAAGATGGGTCTAGAGGAAGTGTAAATGGGAATATCAGAATCATCAGCAACAGCTGCTGTCTGGAAAAAATGGGAACAGTGGTTGAACCCAATGTTTAGTCCGGAAAGCTGTAAAGTGCCTAATTGAAAGATGCGGTGCTGTTCCTGTGATCCTAAACAGATTAAGAAATTAATCAGAATTGCGATAAGGAGGAAGAATGAATTCTGCAAATCCTGCAGAAAGAAAAGTGAGAAGGTTCGATGGGATGAATATAAGAACATGCAAAGCACATGCTAAAAGGGTGGTTAGAATTGCAAAAAGGGACCTTGAGAAAAGCATACCTTTAGATGCAAAACATAACAATAATAGATTATTTCAGTGCTATAACAGGAGGGGTGAGTACCCTAGAAGATGTGAATGGGTCTGAAACTGAGTAAGAACACCAGGTGGCTAATATACTAAATATTCATTTCCTTCCTCTTCACCTGGGAAGCTGTGAACAACATGGCCTCCTCATTTTATCGTATCCCAAGTAGAATTAATGATTTGGATTTAAACTAGATGAAAGTTCTGCATAAGCGTTAAGGACTCAAAACAAATGCAACTTGTGGGATGGTCGGCCTTTATCCCAGTGTGCTGAGGGACAAGGGATAGTGGACAATAATTATGAGGGAGTTGATGAACATTAGGAAGGTCCGGTTGGACTGGATACAGGCTAACCTGGTGCCCATCCGAGTAGATGCAGGCAACTACAGACTCATTAATCTTACTTCAACACCAGGTGAAAAATTAGAATTAATTATCAGGAGTAAACTTTGGGATTACCTGTGCAATAATAACCTAGAAAACAGCAGTCAGCGTGCATTAAGAAGGGCAAGTTCTTCCCTGACCAACCTCTGATGTTTTGAGAACGTATCATCGTAAGTGGATTATGGAGAGCCCTTTGACATGGTGTACCTGGATAGGCAAAAAGCATTTAACAAAGTTCCACCCAAAAGTTACTGTTTAAAGTAAAGCACTAGAGGTTCAGGGTATTCCCCTGGAGCGGATTGAAAATTGGCTGAAGGGTACAAAGCACTGGGTACTTGTTTCTTTTTTACTCATTTTTATGGGATGTGGGCCTCACTGGCAAGGCCAGCATTTATTGCCCATCCCTAATTGCCTTTGAGAAGGTGGTGGTGAGCCGCCTCCTTGAACCGCTGCAGTCCATGTGGTGATGGTACTCCCACAGTGCTGTTAGGGAGGGAGTTCCAGGATTTTGACCCAGCGACGATGAAGGATCGGCGATATATTTCTAAGTCAGGATGGTGTGTGACTTGGAGGGGAACTTGGAGGTGGTGGTGGTCCCATGTGCCTGCTGCCCTTGTCCTTCTAGGTGGAAGAGGTCGCGGGTTTGGGAGGTGCTGCCGAAGAAACCTTGGCGAGTTGCTGCAGTGCATCTTGTAGATGGTACACACTGCAGCCACGGTACGTCGGTGGTGGAGGGAGTGAATGTTTAAGGTGGTGGATGGGGTGCCAATCAAGCGGGCTGCTTTGTCCTGGATGGTGTTGAGCTTCTTGAGTGTTGGAGCTGCACTCATCCAGGCAAGTGGAGCGTATTCCATCACACTCCTTACTTGTGCCTTGTAGATGGTAGAAAGGCTTTGGGGAGTCAGGAGGTGAGACACTCGCCGCAGAATACCTAATCTCTGACCTGCTCTTGTTGCCACAATATTTATGTGGCTGGTCCAGTTAAGTTTATGGTCAATGGTGACCCCCAGGATGTTGTTGATGGGGGATTCGGCGATGGTAATGCCATTGAATGTCAAGGGGCAGTGGTTAGACTCTCGCTTGTTGGAGATAGTCATTGCCTGGCACTTCTGTGGCGCGAATGTTACCTGCCACTTATTAGCCCAAGCCTTAACGTCGTCCAGGTCTTGTTGCATGCGGGCATGGACTGCTTCATTATCTGTGGAGTTGTGAATGGCACTGAACACTGTGCAGTCATCAGCGAACATCCCCATTTCTGACTTTATGTTGGAGGGAAGGTCTTTGATGAAGCAGCTGAAGATGGTTGGGCCTAGGACACTGCCTTGAGGAACTCCTGCAGCAATATCCTGTGGCTGTGATGATTGACCTTCAATCACCACAACCATCTTCCTTTGTGCTAGGTATGACTCCAACCAGTGGGGAGTTTTCCCCCCGATTCCCATTGACTTCAGAGGAGTTACGTTGGGGTGAGGGCAATTGCTGAGTTGGGTGCCCCTCGGATCAGTGCCAATGTTTCCTGTAATTTTTTTTTGGTGGCGCGGCCCCTTTAAAGTACCGTGCATGAGCGTTTTTTTTTCAATTTAAAAGCCAGTTCACCGACTGCACGGCACCCCTAGAGCACAGTGCAGCCCCGCAGCTTATGGGGAACATTGGTTTAGGATCCGTCTTGTTTCGAATTTACATAAATATCTTGGTTTGGAAGATGACCAGATTGACAGTTAATACCAAATTAGAAAGGACAGTTAATTTGGTGAAGACGGCTTGGGAACTGCAAAGTGAGTCAGACAAAATGGGTAAGTGGGCGGCACAATGGCAGATGATGTGGAGAAGTATATAGTACTGCATGTAGGAAAAGCTGAAGTTCCCAGTGCACAGGCATGTGCAAGGAACCATAGATGAAAGCCGAGTGGAGACCAGTGTCTGCAGCCATCCAAAGGATGCGGCTGCTCCAAGGGCCAAAGGTGGTACCACTGCTCCGAAGCACACTGTATACCCAGTCTAGCCACAGAGAGCAGGAAGGTCCGAGATTCGATGCCTGGCGTGCTCTTAGTTAGTTGATCTCAACTGAGGTTGTGCTAAGGATGTTGAAATTTGCTCCACCGCCTGGGCCATGGAGATGAAAAACAGCCAAGGACCTCCACTTCTAACTGATATCCAGTGACCCCTGACAGAAGATACAATCTGAGGGACATTCTGCATGTTGGGGGTCAAAATGGAGCAGGTACAGGTGAGCCGCAGTCCTCCCGGATGATTTAGGAGGTATTTCTACCCACCTACACAGGCAGAAGGAGGGAAGAAAGTTCAAGCTTTCAATTTGAAACAAAAAGCACAGTCGGCTGCTGCTCCATAATTTCTTTCCTTGCATGCTGGAGTAAGCAGAGCTTGGAGATGGCAGCAGCTCAACAGGTGCACAATCTTTTTGATGAGGCATCTTTACTATCATGCTGAGATCAGAAAAACGATCTCTCACTTTCAGAAACTGCTAAAAGGCAGGAGAGAAAATTGCCCCGAACATCAAAGCTGCAATTTCAGGAACTGATTGAAGGCGCAAATAGATGGCAGCACCATGAGCAGAGCGTCCCATGGCTCACTCCAGCAGGAATCTGTCTTGATTCTTTGAAAATAGGGGTTGCAAAGTAGATTTCTGGATTGTTTTTCTTCCTTTGGATTTTTAAGTGCTGTTATTGTTAAATATTATATAATTCTCCTAAAGGCATTAACTCGTTGCTGGGGTATGGCTCCACAGGCACCAGCCATCCGTCAGTATTCTTCGTGTGTGAGCAGACAGCAAATATTAGTAGGCTATTCAACCACAGGGTGAATTGTAGTTTAATCTGAGCCCGTTCTCACCTGATCACAAATGTACAGCTCCAGCAGGGGTCGCATGTTTCTAACTTTTTGCATAGTTGTCAGATGAGTGGATCACTGTCACGTTTTATGTACATTCAACTCTTGTCAATATTTGGATGCGAAGATCCTCTGAATATAAGTGCAAGTCTTTGTTTTTCCTCTCTTTCTTGCACACTGCATGGAAATGCAGGCCATCATAACAAAGTGGTTCTCAGTACACAGTTATACAGGCCCCAAAACCGGTGCTCATGCGTCATATAATCTATTCAGTTTGTCAGCCGCGTACACAAAGCGATTTGCCTGAAAGTGAATTTCTGATGGTCTGTCAAGACATGTCCTCAGTATTTTCTGACCGGTGCACCTTCCATGGTCAAATAGATTCCCGTCATACTTTTTTCACCCAAGGCTGTGCTGGACCAAAATGCTGAGTCTTGGTGGGGAGGGCAGGGCGGGGGGGAGGAATTGGTGGGAACAATGGGAATGAGGCTAATTTTTGATAAAGCTGAAGTTTAAATATAGGCACTGAAAGAAATGTATTTCAATATTGTTCCATCAATATATCTTCCTTGTCACCCACTGTAAATCAGTACAAAGCATGCTTCTTTTTATATTGGACCTGAATTTGAGGTTAAAAAGGCCATCCCTGGGAATTGGTGTTAGGTTAGTCAATTTAGCTGTTGGCTGCTACCAATGAGCTCTTGGAAATCCAGTGATGGATGTTATCTAAATTTAATCTGGTGATTCGACTTCCTCTATATGCTTGTTTGTATTGGAGTAAGCAGGCTTTTTGATTCCAGTGTCCAAATCCACTGTCTGATATAATCTTAGGTTGTGGCTCCGTTTACACTGCCAATGGGGTTCCTATGCTAGTGATACGTTTTTGCAGACTGCAGCATGCATTCAATTAAAGAGAGATGGCAGGGCCCTGACGAGGTCACACATGATTTATGCTGTATCCCCATGTAAATCAGAAACTCCCCTGGACAGGGTGTGGGCTTGTGCCAAATAGAGAATCATAGTATGCAGTTAGATTAGACTTGTACTTTCCTAGCCTATACCAAAGTCCCTTGGCACTGGATGAGGTGGTATAAACTGCACATGTGATTACAGGATTCATTTCAATCATTCTGTTCATTAGTTGCTGTTTATCCCACAACCTGTCTGTCAAAAGCCTCAAGTTGTCAGCTCTATAACTCAGACTGCTCTGACTGATGTTTGGTTGTAAGTGACTTCTCATCAGTAGGAGAGTTGGTGGTGCACACTCTCCTTTACCTCTGGGGCCTGGGTTCAAATGCAGCCCATACGAATGCGATTAAATTTTTTCTCTCCTAGCTGTAAGGGTCCTGTGTGAAATAAGTTTGAGTCGTTTCAATTGAGTTCTTAGTAGGTACAGCACTAAAACTGCCCAGAATTTGACACTTAATTGGTGAAAAATTGGCTCTCTCACTCAGGCCACAAGAATAGTTTGTGTGAAAAATTTTGAATGAAGGATTCTGTTTAACCCCCTATTGTCATTCCTTAGTCATAATGGTGACGTATGACTGGTCTATTTTCATCACAATTGTGTTTCAAACACTTTTCCAAAGTTTTGTTTGAAAACTTTGTGTGCAATCCAAGAGACATATTTTGGCTGGTGCTATATTGCCCTTCCTAACAATCAAGAAGCTCGACACCATCCAGGACAAAGCAGTCTGCTTGATTGGCACCCCATCCACCATCTTAAACATTCACTCCCTCCACCACTGGCGCACCGTGGCTGCAGTGTGCACTATCTACAAGATGCACTGCAGCAACTCGCCAAGGCTTCTTCAACAGCACCTTCCAAACCCGTGACCTCTACCACCTAGAAGGACAAGGGCAGCAAGCGCATGGGAAAACCACCACCTCCAAGTTACCCTCCAAGTCACACACTTGGAAATATATCACCATTCCTTCATTGTCGCTGGGTCAAAATCCTGGAACTCCCTACCTGACATCACTGTGGGAGTACCTTCACCACACAGACTGCAGCGTTTCAAAAAGGCGGCTCACCACCACGTTCCCAAGGGCAATTAGGGAATGAGCAATAAATGCTGGCCTTACCAGCAATGCCCACATCCCGTGAATGAATAATAAAAACAGATCTGTTCTTTTTATACAGTTACAGGTCACTGACCCTCTCTGGGAAGCTTTCAGATTATATCCAGATTCTGTCCCTTGTGCCCAAATAAAAATATGTGCTGGATTTTTCCCACAAAAGTTTGGGAATACATAAATATCTAGCCATGTATCAATTTTACACGTACAATAGCTTTTATTATCTGTCAAGACTTCCACTGAATTTTTGCCCTTTCATCAAAGAAGTTTCCCCTGTTTGAATTGTATTGGAACCAGTGCAGTTGTATCAACAAATACATGGGGCTGGATTTTGTCTTGGGGTCGGGTTGGGGGTCGTGTTAGCCACATTTCGTGTTTCCCCCCCCCCGACTCCAGATTAATGTGGATGAATGATGCAATTTTCACTTAATTGGGTAATTGAGTTCCAGCATGTGGGAACCCATGAACCAATTAGTGGTTTCAGTCTGAAAGTCGCCTCTGATGATGTCATCATTGCAGGTCAGAGACTGTATGCCTGGTCTCAGAGACTGCCTGGCTTTTGCTGTCAGTGGAGAGAGAGAGAGAGATATTGAGAGAGAGAGAGAGAGAGAGAGAGAGAGATATTGAGAGAGAGAGAGAGATATTGAGAGAGAGAGAGATTGAATCCATGTTCTCTCACAGTAAGGCCAGGCAGTCTGAGGACAATGCAGCAGCATCAGAGGCCACTTTCACACACAATACTATTACTCCCTTCATCACATCTCCGTTGTAATGGTGGACCTGCAGCTGATAGTCAGCTGTCCACTTGTGCTCCCGCCAGGTTTCACTGGAGTGTTTCACACCAGGCGTGCTTCACGTCAGAAAAGGGTTAAACTAGCTAAAACGTTTCAAAATGGCATTACAGAGCCAATTTAGAGCTTGTTAAGGGCTTTAATGGCCTCTGCCGCCTCTTGGAGGCGGGGCGGAGTCGGGAACTCCACGACCGATTTTGTCAAAATTGCGTGGAGGCGGGATGGGGTCAGGACCCCCAACCCCGCAACTTTAACCCCCCACACGCCTCCAAACCCGACTCCACAGGTCATTGAAAATCCAGCCCATGGTGTTCAGAGTATCAATGGTGTTAAATGATCCTGATCTTCTAATTCCCATTGATGCACAGCCTCCAGTCCCCATGCACTTCATCCCTTTCCGGTGATGTGCAGTGTGTGAAATGCACGGGGATTGAGTAAGCCCATTGGTCTCAGTTCCATAACTAGATGGTTTTGCAGAGCTCTGAGTCTAGTTTAGTAAGTGAAGTACATAAGGTGTGAAATGCATGGCGATTAATGCCATGCATTTCACACAATGGCTCAGTGGGTAGCACCCTCGCCTCTGAGTCAGAAGGTTGTGGGTTCAACTCCCATTCCAGAGACTTGAGCACAAAAATCTAGGCTGACACTCCAGTGCAGTACTGAGGGAGTACTGCACTGTCGGAGGTGCTGTCTTTCAGATGAGATGTTAAACCGAGACCCCGTCTGCTCTCTCGGGGGGGACGTGAAAGATCCCATGACACTATATCAAACAAGAGCAGGGGAGTTCTCCCCGGTGTCCTGGCCAATATTTATCCCTCAATCAACGTAACAAAAAAAACAGATTATCCAGTCATTATCACATTGCTGCTTGTGGGAGCTTGCTGTGTGCAAATTGGCTGCCGCATTTCCGACATTACAACAGTGACTACACTTCCAAAAAATTGACTGTAAAGCGCTTTGGGGCGTCTGGTGGTCGTGAAAGGCGCTATAGAAATGCAAGTCTTTCAAGTCTTTCTTTAATGAGCTGCAAATCAATAAGGATCATAAAGTTGATGCCATTTGATACTATTTCACTTCAGGATAGTAGGAAAACAAAGTTCACAGTAAAGAGACTCTTAAGAGCAAAATAAGTGTATGGAATTGCTAAGGAAATTAAAACAAGTGACTTTTTAAGTACGTCAGGGGTAAAAAGTAATAAACACAAGAGTGTAGGGCCACTGGCTACAGAAACAGGAGTCACGATTGGTGAAGATTTGGACATAGCCAAAAAATGAAAGGAGTTCTTCAGTATTTGAGTGAAGAAGATAGTACGGGGGCAGAACCAAATGGACGTTTCGAGACAGGCTGATTGAAGAATTAACATTACTGCTGAGCTGGGAACTGGATACTTGAAAGTAAATAAATCGGGGTTCTTGAAGAGCTGAAGGATGAGCTAGGAAGCACCATTAGCAGAAATCTTTAAGGATTGTCTAGATAAAGTGGGTAGTTCCGGAAGACTGCAGAACACCAAATGTAGTGGCCTTATTTAAGAATGAAACTGGGAGGATCCTGGTAATAATGATAGACAAGTTAGTGTGACATCAGTACCAGGTTATATTCTGGAATCGATCATTAAGGATCGGTTAGTGGAGCACTTAGAGATGCAAACTAAATGGAAAAAGACAGCATGGATTTACAGAAGGGAACTTTTTATGCAGAGCAATTTGATAGAATTAACAGAAGAGTTCAATAAGTGCAACAATATGGATGTAATTTACTTGGATTGAGTAAGGTATTTGATAAGGTGCAACGTAGAAAACTAGAACATGAATTTGGCACACATGATACTGGTAGCAGTGCACTAATTAGAGTAAAAATGGGCTGGGTGATAGGAGGCAGAGGGTTTGTGTCATTTTGGATGGAGAGCTGCGGTGTCTGAAATTCTGCAGGGCCTGGTGCTGCGACTAATCTTGTTTAACATTTTTGTTAATGATCTGGAAGAGACGAACTGCAGCTTCATCTCAAAATTAATGGACGACACTAAAATAACAGGTGCGGATGGGGAAAGCTACAGGCGAATCTAGATTGTTTGGGAAAAATGGCAGACAGTTTAGTTGGGACAAATATAAAGTAATACAATTACGACAAGGAACATGCAGAGGCATTGCAGGATTAATGGGAAAATACTGACCACGATGGTTCAGGAAAGCAATCTTGGGGTCATGCTAGATCCCTGAAGACATCAAATCAATGTTTAGCAGCTATCAGAAAAACAAAGAAGCTATTTGGTTGCATAAACAAAGGGGTTTTGTTAAGTAAAGGTATAAAGGTATATTGAGCAAAGCAGGTAAATAGAGGTCAGGTACAAATCAGCCATGATCTTTACCTGGACGAGGGGCCTACTCCTTTTCCTAATATTCCTAAAAAGAGGAATGGCGAGTAGATCAAAGGAAGTAGTTCTATCATTATGTAGTGTTGGTCAGAGCCCACTTAGAGTTATTGTGTGCAATTTTGAAACTCGCTCCACAGAAAGGATGTAGCTAAATTGGAAATGGTGCAAAAAATGGTATTAAAATAAGGGGTTGGAGAATAAAACATACAAGGATGGATTTAAGGATCTGGGGATATTTTTGTAGGAAAGTAAACTGATGAGGATATGATTGCGGTATCCAAAGTAGTAAGATTATTAAGGGCAGAGTTTGTATTGTATTGAGTGCTTAATACCAGAAGACATACTCTGGTATATGTTGTTCAATGGCATAAGCATACTTTGGAGAATGTAACAAGATAAATACAGATGAAGGGAGTCTGTCCGGCCCATTTTAGTTCATCAATCCAAATAAAAAATACCACCCACTCCCCATTGCATCATATAATTGAATCTTGAATAAATGTGATTTTCACATCTTCTGATTGAAGACCATTCCAAGTATTGATTCTGTTGTAAGCTTTGACTCAGTGGTAGCACTCGTGCCTCTGAGTCAGAAGGTCATGGGTTCAAGCTCTGCTCCAGACACTTAAGCAAATAATATAAATGTGAGAAGTCGCACAACACCAGGTTATAGTCCAACAGCTTTATTTGAAATCACAAGCTTTCGGAGCGCTGCTCCTTCGTCAGGTGAAGTGAAGAGATACATATAGGCACAGCATATATAGTCAGAGAACACTGCCAGATGATCACAGTTAATCTTTCCAACTGCCCTTAATCACACCTCGGCAGAGAGATAATCACGGCAATCAAAGGTGTGGATGGTGTCCAAACAGGTCAGTCAGGAAAACATTACATCAAAGACGATGTGGCAGATGCTGGGGTATCTTGTCTGCTTTCTTGCATCTCTGTAGAAACTTGATGTCTGTGTCGATATGCGCGATCTTCTTGGAGATCCTCTGTAGTATATCAAGTGATTAATCCCAGCAGAGTAACCTGGTAGATGATGGGTCTTATCCTCTCAGAGAGAATCTGTGGGTATCTTGACTTTAATATCATTGCTGCAGAGCGGGCACTGGTCTCAGACTGATTTATTGCTGCTACTGTTGCTGTGTTACAATAACCCCAATGATAATGGTGTCAGCTTTAGACTCTGATGCCCGATACCAGTAGACAGATTCAGTTGATGTAATATGTTTGTTTCCAGCAGATGATTTTAGTGATATATACGTGGTTTAATATGGATGTCAAGGCCTTGGAGAGGGTGCGAAGGAGATTTATTAGGGCTGCGGGGAAAGAGCAGGGAAGTGGGACTAATTGGATAGCTCTTTCAAAGAGCCGGCACAGGCACGATGGACTGAATGGCCTCCATCTGTGCTGTATGATTCTATAATTCCAGCAGACCAGCTCAGTGACAGTGATACTTAACTAACTCGACTGGAGCAATGTGTGTAAGTCTCTGGTCTGGAATCAAAGTAGGCTTCTGTCAGTCTGGCTCAGTTCGTATCACACCCATATCTTGACTGAAAGCTGAGAGTTCGAGCCTCACTATAGGACTTGAGTACATAATCTTGGCTGACGACTCCAGTGCAGTACTTAAGGAGTACTACAAGCCCTTCCGATGAGATGTTAAACCAAGGCCCCCATGTGCCTGTTCCAGTGGTCGTTAAAAATCCCACGTTAAAATGCAAAGAACAGAGTTTTATCTTGGCTAACATTCCTTCCTCCCTTCCTGAACCAACAGCACCAAAATAACCCGATTAACTGGTTCTTTGTCTCATTGCTGTTTGTGGGACCTTGCTATGCCCAAATATCAACAGCAATTGAACTTCAAAACATTTTGTTGTGTTTGAAGCCCTTTGAGACATTGCTGTGAGGAGTTCTATGTAAATGTGTCTTTTGGTGAATGAAATAGCCCCATATGTATGAAGTCAGGTGAAGGAAAAAGAGGGTTCTCTATTGCCAGCACCTACACTGCCAACCTTGGCATTTGGAGCCACTTTAAAACAATGGCAGTGTACTCTTAAAAGGTTGTACACTGAGTCAAATTTTAGGCAGGAATTTCTTCCTTCTGTCTGGAGGTCCCTATTGATCTCATTGAGGTGTTCAAGGATGCCTAATAAGATTATTCAACATTGGAAATACTCAGCAGGTCAGGCAGCATCTGTGGAGAGAGAAACAGAGTTAATATTTCAGGTTGGTGACCTTTCGTCAGAACTGGAAAAAGTTAGAGATATAACAGATTTTAAGCAAGTGCAGAGGCAGGGAAAGGAGGGAGGGGAGAAAAGAACAAAAGGGAAGGCCTGTGCTGGGGTGGAAGGCAGGAGAGATTAAATGACAAAAGGGATGATGGTGCAAGGCAAAAGGAGATGGTAACCGGACAAGTAAAGAAACAAAAGATGGGTCTGGAAGAGGTGTAAATGGGAATAGCAGAATCAGCAACAGCTGCCGTCCGAAAAAATGGGGGCAGAGGTTATGTTCTGAAATTGTTGAACTCAATCTTGAGTCCGGAAGGCTCTAAAGTGCCTAAGCGAAAGATGAGGTGCTGTTCCTTGAGCTTACATTGTGCTTCATTGGAACAGTACAGGAGGCCGAGGATAGAGAGGTCAGAGTGGGAATGGAGCGGAGAATTAAAATGACGGGCAACCGGAAGCTTGGGGTTACGCTTGCGGACTGAACGTAGGTGTTCCGCAAAGCAGTCACCCAATCTCCGTTTGGTCTCCCCAATGCACTTTTCAGCCTTCTGTGTGGCGAGGGTGCGGAGTTTGTGGTGGGGACCAAAGAAGATGGCTTTGGACTTCAAAGACTGGATATCGGACAAGCAGTTTAACAGCACAGGAATAGTGGATGGGTCGAGAGAGTTGGAGGAGATGTAGAGCTGGGTGTTATTAGCATACGTGTGGGGATGCAGACCCCATGTCTCCGGATGATGCTACCAAGGGGCAGCATGTAGATGAGGTAAGTAGGGGGCCAAGAATGGATCCTTGGGGGACTCCGGAGGTAACGTTGCAGAGGTGGGAAAAGTGAGTAGAGATTCTTCAGGTACAATTGGATAGATAAAATTGGAACCAAGTAAGGGCAGTCCCACTGAACTGGACAAAAGAGGAAAGGCGATGGAGAACGATGGAGTGGTCAACCATGTCAAAGGCTGCTGAGGGGTTGAGGCAGGCTAGTGTACCACGGTCTTCGTCACAAAGGGATCTGAGCAGGCAGTTGTGGGTAATTGTCGTACATTGAGGTGTTTAATTGTTTCAGGCAGACTGTGATTAATTGAGGCTTTAATCCTATTGGACTATATAGCGTAGCCCATGTTTAGCCCTTATTGGTCCTGAGTAGGAGCTAGTCTCCAACCGACTGCTGCTGCAGTTGCTCTGATACACTAATGCCAATAATTATAATGTTGCCATTTTGTAGAATTTGTAATGTTTAATCCCAGCAGACAGACTCTCTGGTATATTGTTTCTTTAAAATATCAGTTGGCAGTCCTTGTAGTTATATTGAATGTTTAATCCCAGGCGACAGTGCAGTTGTTTCAGATAGATTCTGTGGTATATTGTGTGTTTAATCTCATCAGGTATGTTGAACCCCTTTTCTTATCTTCCACACCGCCCCCCCCCCCAAACCAAAAAAAAAAAATGACAGTCCTACATGTAGCGTGTCTGAAAGTCATCTGGTTGTTCTGTCTGCTCTTCAGGACCACCCTTCCTTCCTTTACAGGCGGTTGCTGTGGATGGCTTTTCTTGCTGTCGTACTCTAGTGTAGTGCAGCTTTTGCATTGCACCAGACTGGTGGCAGCGTAACAGACAGATGGGCAGAACAAGTGAGAAACTGAGGAGAAAACTCCAAAGGTATGAAAAGGAATCTACGATAATAACTTTTTTTTTATTCGTTCAAGGGATTTGGGCGCCTCTGGCAAGGCCATTTATTGCCCAACCCTAATTGCCCTTGAGAAGGTGGTGGTGGTGGTGGTGGCCGCCTTCTTGAACCGCCGCAGTCCATGATACTTCTTTGTAGTGGTTTGCTAGGCCATTTCAGAGGGCAATTAAGAGCCAACCACATTGCTGTGGGTCTGGAGTCACATATAGGCCAGACCAGGTAAGGACAGCGGATTTCTTTCACTAAAGGACATTAATGAACCAGATGGGTTTTTACGACAATCCGGGAGTTTCATGGTCACCATTACCGATACTAGCTTTTTATTCCAGATTTATTTAATTAACTGAATTTAAATTCCCCAGCTGCCGTGAATTCATGTCTCTGGATGATTAGTCTAGGCTTCTGGATTACCAGCCCTGTAACATAACCACTATGCTACTGTACCGTGCAATTTTTTCCTTTTCAAGTATATAGCCAATTGTCTTTTGAAAAATACTATTGAATCTGCTTTCACCACCCTTTCAGGCAGTGCATTCCAGATCATATCAACTCCCTGCGTGAAAAATATTCTCATCTCCCCTCTGGTTCTTTTGCCAGTTATCTTAAATCTATGTCCTCTGGTTACTCACCCTCCTGCCAATAGAAACAGTTTCTCCTTATTTACTCTATCAAAACCCTTCATGATTTTAAACACATCTATTAAATCTCCCTGTAACCTTCTCTGCTGTAAGGAGAACAATCCCTACTTCTCTAGACTCTCCACACAACTGAAGTCCCTCATCCCTGGTACCATTCGATGACAAAAGGTCACCGACCTGAAACGTTAACTCAGTTTCTCTCTCCACAGATGCTGCCGGACCTGCTGAGTATTTCCAGCATTTTCTGTTTTTACCTCTGGATTACTAGTCCAGTAACATGACCATTATGCTACCGTATCCCTGTCAATTTACGGAAACAATTAAGTGGATCAGCGTCATAGGATCCTGCCACTTTCGGGAATCAGTCTAATTTATAGGATCCTGGTGTTTTAGGGAATCAGTCATTTATGTGCTTCACCAACTGGGGAAAAAAAAACTTGGGAGGACTTTTTCCTTCATTGCAAAAAGATTACTTGTACAGACTTTGAAATGTTGGTGTGATCATGGCACATAGATTGCGAGATGGCCGGTTAATAAAGCAATTCAGGACTGTTTGCAGAAAATATCTGATGGACCCTCGCAGAGATCGTTGAATAGCTGGGGCAGAAACCCTGCTTCATTTCCTTCTTTTTCCGCCCAGGACACCGAGGCTAGTGGTAGCAGCTCAACTGCAGCACCAGTCTCAGACTCTTTGATAGCGCAGCACTCTCAGAAGATGCAGAATCGGTAATGTTCTTAAAAAATGACATTAAGTACAAATTTATATTTCTGTTATTTATGTGAAAGAAGTTTTGTCATTGGGACTAAAGCAAGATACTGTGGATGCTGGAAATCTAAAATAAAAACAGAAAATGCTGGAAGCTCTCATCTGGTCAGGCAGCTTCTGTGGAGAGAGAATCAGAGTTAACATTTCAAGATAATGACCTTGCATCAGATTATCTGCTTTTAAGCAACTACAGAGCCAGGGAAAAGTGGGGTTAGGGGCACTTTCTTGTCTCTGGGATTTGATTGTTTGTATTGGTGCGGTGTGTGAAGTTTTCATGCTCCAGCAGTACGATTTTGTTACTCCAGACTTGAATTGTGTGAAGAGAGCACTGTGAGCTATATGACATGAGGCTGAAGTATAATGGTGGTTACAAGTTCTTTACTGATAGTGGTGAGAGCAGTTTGATCTATTGGATTAAATGTATTTTTTTCCTATAACATTGGTATCAGCATGTTAACTAATCCTCGTGTCTGCTTTGGTGGATAATCAGTTATGGGTTAGCCCTTTAATAGGTGGTTTCTTCTTGCTGTAACAGATGAGAAATGGAAAATATTGTGATTATTAATACTTAACATTGTTGAAAAACTGGAAAATGCCACTCCATTTTTCCTGTCCGTTTTCTCCCGTCTCCTGAAAGACCTGTATACATAGCACCTTATCGCACCTAATATCTCGATGCCTTTCACACAAATTACTTTTACATTGTTTTGTAGCTGATTGCAGCAAACAAATTGCACACAG
Organism: Squalus acanthias; assembly: GCA_030390025.1. Classification (NCBI taxonomy): domain Eukaryota; kingdom Metazoa; phylum Chordata; class Chondrichthyes; order Squaliformes; family Squalidae; genus Squalus; species Squalus acanthias. The sequence continues at coordinate 11,081,693 of CM059444.1, read as the reverse complement.
CAAGATCTCAAAAACAACAATGAGCAGTTAATCTGTTTTCGGGTGTTGGTTGGGGGTGAATGTTGGCCGAAGCACCAGGAGAACACTCTGTTCTTCTTCAAAATGTGTCATGGCATTTCTTTTTATTACGAAAAGAGAATACATACGTATATTTTGTAAAGACACTGTACAGTTTTCTCACAAGGTACATACAGGAGAATGCATTGGCTTGGCATCTTGTAACAGCCACCTGAACAAGCAGCTGGGGCTTTGGTTGTAAGGTTTCATCTGAGGAAAGCACCTTTGACAATGCAGCATTCCCTCAGTATGCACTAAAGTGTCTTAACATAAGAAATAAGAGCAGGAGTAGGCCATACAGTCCCTCGAGCCTGCTCCGCCATCCAATAAGATCATGGCTGATCATCGACCTCAACTCCACTTTCCCGCCCGATCACCATATCCCTTAATTCCCTTAGAGTCCAAAAATCTATCAATCTCAGCCTTGAATATATTCAAAGACGCAGCATTCACAGCCCTTTGGGGCAGAGAATTTCAAAGATTCACAACCCTCTGAGTGAAGAAATTCCTCCTCATCTCTGTCTTAAATGGCCTACCCCTTATCCTGAGACTATGCCGCCTAGTTCTAGACACTCCAGCCAGGGGAAACAACCTCTCAGCATCTACCCTGTCAATCCCCTTTAGAATCTTGTATATTTCAATGAGATCACCTCTCATTCTTCTAACTCCAGCGAGTATAGGCCCATTCTACACAATCTCTCATCATAGGTCAGCCCTCTCATCCCAGGAATCAATCTAGTGAACCTTCGTTGCACCGCCTCCAAGGCAAGTATATCCTTCCTTAGATAAGGAGACCAAAACTGTGCACAGTACTCCAGGTGTGGTCTCACCAAGGCCCTGTACAATTGTAGCAAGACTTCCTTACTCTTATACGCCAACCCCCTTGCAATAAAGGCCAACATGCCATTTGCCTTCCTTATTGCTTGCTGTACCTGCATGCTAGCTTTCTGTGTTTCTTGCATGAGGACACCGAAATCTCTCTGAACACCAACATTTGAAAGTTTCTCACCATTTAAAAAATCCGGTTTTCTATTCTTCCTACCAAAGTGAATAACCACACATTTGACTACATTATACTCCATTTGCCACCTTACTGCCCACTCACTTAGTCTATCTATATCCCTTTGCAGACTCTTTGTGTTCTCCTCACAGCTTACTGTCCCACCTAGCTTTGTATCATCAGCAAACTTGGATACATTACACTCGGTCCCTTCATCTAGGTCATTGTAAATAGCTGAGGCCCCAACACTAATCCTTGCGGCACCCCACTAGTTACAGCCTGCCAACCTGAAAAAGATCCGTTTATCCCTACTCTCTGTTTTCTGTCCGTTAACCAATCCTCTATCCATGCTACTATATTACCCCCAACCCCATGAGCTCTAATCTTGTGTAATAACCTTTTATGTCTCACCTTATCGAATGCCTTTTGGAAATCCAAATATACTACATCCACTGGTTCCCCTTTATCTACCCTGCTAGTTACATCCTCAAAAAACTCTAATAAATTTGTCAAACACAATTTCCCTTTCATAAAACCATGTTGACTCGGCCGAATCATGTTATGATTTTCTAAGTGACTTGATACTACTTCCTTAGGTTATGTGCTCAAAACCTGCTGACTTAGAGGCAAGAGTGCTACCAACTGAGCTAAACTGATACTTGGTAAAAGTCGCTGACTCGTGTCGGGGTTTGGTTCGATTGGGACACTTAGCTTTCTGAAAAATTGCTCTTAAGTGATCTTTCTTTATAAGCCTAGAAGCTGGTGTCTGCAGGCTAGTGGACTCCATGGGGCATCACGTCTCAGCCTGCTCATGCCATAACATGCATTGAGTAGAGCAGTGGTTCTCAAACTTTTTTGGTTGAAGGATCCCTTTTCAAATGGATTAATAATTACGGACCCCCATCTAAATTATTATTGCCCCCTTGTATTGATACTGTACCAGGATCTTCTGACAATGAATTGCAATATAGCTATGGTGACATTTACAAAATGAGAATCCCTCAAGTATGTATGTATAAAATGATTGTGATTTTAAAGCATTGATTTTTTTTTTAAAATTACAAATGCATTGGTTATTGAGTGTATTCAAGTACTGTCCAGATTATTATGTCAAGTTTACTCCTTGGCCAGCCCTTGACCGTGGACGGACAGATCTAATGTAATGTATGTCCGACTTACTGGGCCTGTTCTTTTGGGCTGTATCCCGGCGCTGCTCCAGCTGGCCGGTAGTCAGGACGGGATCTATGTTTACAGACGGTCGGTTCCTCTCTGAACAGCTGGCCCTTCGCTTTTCTGCCTCCAGCTGCTGTTGTTGGCAGTGGCACCGCGGCCCCTGCTGGTCCGCAGTCTTTTTTTCATAGTATTTGATCCCATTTATTATCTTACTGTCTCAAATTACATATTTCAGCAGGTTTCTGTTCGTACTTGTACATCTGACTTCAATTATCCTCCTGTGTCATCATCCATTTCTTGAAATGGAACTGGTTCGCAAAGTGAAATAGATGAGACTTCCCTTCTCCCTTGGTAAACAGAATGCTGTCTCGAGGTGTGACCTGATTTTGTTGTTTTGATTTAATTTTGTTGGGTGAGGACGGGCTCAGATTTAGATGTACTGTCCTCCTTACTCCGACAGCGAGCGGACACTGCAGCAGCGACTTCGCACATGGATCTCTTCTCCACAGAAACTTGGGTCGGAGTCAGAAAGGAAGTAACTCGCGGGGGGCATCGAGTTCGACGACATAATTCCGCAAATCGGAGGCAGTTTGGCCGTTATCACAAAACATTGGCGGCTTTCGCCAGCCTCCCCAATCTGCAGTTGGTTTTGAGTTTCTTCAGCGAGGTGGTTTTAACTCGAAGCCCGGGCCACACTGCCAGCCCGACCCGCAGCTGCTTCCCGAAGCTCTCAGAAACCTGTCGGGCTCCCAGCGGCTCAACCACAGCCTGCCGCTGCAGACGGGCGTTAGCGGCGCTGATGCTCCTGTCACCTGGAGTCACTGCCAGCCCTACCCACAGTCTTTTTCCTTCCCTCCTTCTCCTCTTCCTGCAGCGCACAGCCACTGCCGCCGCCGCCATGGTACCCGTTCACCACCCCGTTCAGCAGCGCCCGGCTGCTCCGAACCGGGTTGATCTCCACCCCCGATTGGGGGTTTTTTTTTTGCGGACCCTTTGGAAAGTCTCTGCGGACCCCAGTTTGAGAACCACTGGAGTGGAAGTCACTGGATAGCAATCAGGAGCAGGAACCCTGGCAGATAGTTTTCTTCCTTCTCACACTCCGTAATTTTACACGGTGTGCTGCATGGAAAATGTAACGTGGAAAGAGTGTTGTAGGTCGATCATTTTGCCTGCCGATCCACTGGGACTGTAGGTAAGTTATAGACAAAGTTAAATGCAAATCGCAAATGATTTCCACTTGGTATGTAAAATTAGTGAATTCACAATCTCCATAGATAATCATTCGGTCTAGAATTTCAGATGTCAATGTATATCTTCCCAATATATAAAAATGGATTGGAATTAAATCTATGGTTTCATATATAATGCCTAAATTAGCTTGCTTTGAATGATCTGATAGCCAATCTGATTAATATCAGCTGTTCTATTTCCCATGGTGTTGCACACAGCGAGTCAAGACCCATACAGAACGTAATGACCACACATCCCAAAACAGTGGACTGTAGAAGCTACGACTATAATTTTTTTTAAATTCGCTTATGGGATCTGGGCGTCACTGGCAAGGCCAGCATTTATTGCCCATCCCTAGTTGCCCTTGAGAAGGTGGTGGTGAGCCGCCTTCTTGAACCGCTGCAGTTGGTGTGGTGAAGGTACTCCCACAGTGCTGTTGGGTTGGGAGGTCCAGGATTTTGACCCAGTGACGATGAAGGATCGGCGATATACTTTTAAGTCAGGATGGTGTGTGACTTGGAGGGGAACTTGGAGGTGGTGGTGTTCCCATGTGCCTGCTGCCCTTGTCCTTCTAGGTGGAAGAGGTCGCAGGTTTGGGAGGTGCTGCCAAAGAAGCCTTGGCGAGTTGCTGCAGTGCATCTTGTAGATGGTACGCACTGCAGCCACGGTACGCCGGTGGTGGAGGAAGTGAATGTTTAAGGTGGTGGATGGGCTGTCGATCAAGCGGACTGCTTTGTCTTGGATGGTGTCGAGCTTCTTGAGTGTTGTTGGAGCTGCATTCATCCAGGCAAGTGGGGAGTATTCCGTCACACTCCTGACTTGTGCCTTGTAGATGGTGGAAAGGCTTTGGGCAGTCAGGAGGTGAGACACTCGCCGTAGAATACCTCACCTCTGACCTGCTCTTGTTGCCACAGTATTTATGTGGCTGGTCCAGTTAAGTTTCTGGTCAATGGTGACCCCCAGGATGTTGATGGTGGGGGATTCGGCGATGGTAATGCCGTTGAATGTCAAGGGGCGGTGGTTAGACTCTCGCTTGTTGGAGATAGTCATTGCCTGGCACTTCTGTGGCGCAAATGTTACCTGCCACTTATCAGTCCAAGTCTGAACGTCGTCCAGGTCTTGTTGCATGCGGGCATGGACTGCTTCATTATCTGAGGAGTTGTGAATGGCGCTGAACACTGCAGTCATCAGCGAACATCTCCATTTCTGACCTTATGTTGGAGGGAAGGTCATTGATGAAGCAGCTGAAGATGGTTGGGCCTAGGACACTGCCCTGAGGAACTCCTGCAGCGATGTCAAGGGGATGTGATGATTGACCTTCAAACACCACAACCATCTTCCTTTGTGCTAGGTATGACTCCAGCCAGTGGAGCGTTTTCCCCCCGATTCCCATTGACTTCAGTTTTACTAGGGCTCCTTGATGTCACACTCGGTCAAATGCTGCCTTGATGTCAAGGGCAGTCACTCTCACCTCACCTCTGGAATTCAGCTCCTTTGTCCATGCTTGGACCAAGGCTGTAATGAGGTCAGGAGCCAAGTGGTCTTGGTGGAACCCAAACTGGGCATCAGTGAGCAGGTTATTGGTGAGTAAGTGCTGCTTGATAGCACTATTCATGACACCTTCCATCACTTTGCTGATGATTGAGAGTAGACTGCTGGGCCGGTAATTGGCTGGGTTGGATTTGTCCTGCTTTTTGTGGACAGGACATACCTGGGCAGTTTTCCACATTGTTGGATAGATGCCAGTGTTGTAGCTGTACTGGAACAGCTTGGCTAGAGGTGCGGCTAGTTCTGGAGCACAAGTCTTCAGCTCGACAGCCGGGATGTTGTCGGGGCCCATAGCCTTTGCTGTATCCAGTGCGCTCAGCTGTTTGTTGATATCACGTGGAGTGAATCGAATTGGCTGAAGACTGGCTTCTGTGATGGTGGGGACCTCGGGAGTAGGCCGATATGGATCATCCACTCGGCACTTCTGGCTGAAGATGGTTGCAAACGCTTCAGCCTTGTCTTTTGCACTCACGTGCTGGGCTCCACCATCATTGAGGATGGGAATATTCATGGAGCCTCCTCCTCCCTTTAGTTGTTTAATGGTCCACCACCATTCACGACTGGATGTGGCAGGACTGCAGAACTTTGATCTGATCCGTTGATTGTGGGATCGCTTCGCCCTGTCTATAGCATGCTGCTTCCACTTTTTAGCATGCATGTAGTCCTGTGTTGCAGCTTCACCAGGTTGGCACCTTATTTTTAGGTACGTGTGGTGCTGCTCCCGGCATGCTTCTTATTGAACCAGGGTTGGTCCCCTGGCTTGGTGGTAATAGTAGAGTGAGGGATATGCTGGGCCATGAGGTTACAGATTGTGGTGGGATGCAATTCTGCTGCTGCTGATGGCCCACAGCGCCTCATGGATGCCCAGTTTTGAGCTGCTAGATCTGTTCTGAATCTATCCCATTTAGCACGGTGGTAGTGCCACACAACACGATGGAGGGTGTCCTCAGTGTGAAGACGGGACTTCGTCTCCACAATGACTGTGCGGTGCTCACTGCTACCAATGCTGTCATAGACAGATGCATCTGCGACAGGTAGATTGGTGCGGACGAGGTCAAGTAGGTTTTTCCCTCGTGTTGGTTTTCTCACCACCTGTCGCAGGCCCAGACTGGCAGTTATGTCCTTCAGGACTTGGCCAGTAGTGGTGCTACCGAGCCACTCTTGGTGATGGACATTGAAGTCCCCCACCCAGAGTACATTCTGTGCCCTTGCTACTCTCAGTGCTTCTTCCAAGTGGAGTTCAACATGGAGGAGTACTGATTCATTAGCTGAGGGAGGGCGGTAGGTGGTAATCAGCAAGAGGTTTCCTTGTCCATGCTTGACCTGAAGCCATGAGACTTCATGGGGTCCAGAGTCAATGTTGAGGATCCCCAGGGCCACTCCTTCCCGACTGTATACCACTGTGCCGCCACCCCTGGTGGGTCTGTCCTGCCGGTGGGACAGAACATACCCAGGGATGGTGATGAAGGAGTTCAGGACATTGGCTGAAAGGTATGATTCTGTGAGTATGACTATGTCAGGCTGTTGCTTGACTAGTCTGTGCGACAGCTCTCCCAATTTTGGCACAAGTCCCCAGATGTTGATGAGGACTTTGCAGGGTTGACTGGGCTGGTTGTGCCGTTGCCGTGTCTGTAGCCGGTGCCGAGGTCGATGCCGGGTGGTCCGTCCGGTTTCATTCTTATGTTTCGTAGCGGTTAGTTACAACTCAGTGACTTGCTAGGCCATTTCAGAGGGCAGTTAAGGTTCAACCACATTGCTGTGGGCCTGGAGTCACATATAGGCCAGACCAGGTAAGGACGGCAGATTTCCTTCCCTAAAGGACATTAGTGAACCAGATGAGTTTTTACGACAATAGTTTCATGGTCACCATTACTGAGACTAGCTTTTTATTCCAGATTTATTTAATTAACTGAATTTAAATTCCCCAGCTGCCGTGGTGGGATCTGAACTCGTGTCTCTGGATCATTCGTCCAGGCCTCTGGATTACTAGCCCAGTGACATTACCACTATGCTACCAAAAACTGAAGCTTCTGAAACCAACACAAACCATGTGCATTGCAACTTATTAACAACACAAGACTACTGATAAATATCACAGTGTAGCTAAGTAGGCATGAGTGAATTAATAAATAAATGATTGGAGTAGCCAGCACTATTGAATCAATAAATTCATAGAGCAATGAACACCAGCAAACTAATAAATTAATGCAGCAGTAGATACCAGTGAATTAACTGGAGAAGTGTGAACATAAGAAATCGGAGCCGGAGTAGGCTATTCGGCCCCTCAAGCCTGCTCCGCCATTCAATAAGATCATGGCTGATCTTCTACTTCAACTCCACTTTCCTGCACTATCCCCATATCCCTTGATTCACTTAGTATCCAAAAATCTATCGATCTCTGTCTTGAATAGGCTCAATGATTGAACATCCATAGCCCTCTGGGGTAGAGAATTCCAAAGACTCACCACCCTCTGAGTGAAGAAATTTCTCCTCATCTCAGTCCTAAATGGTCGACTGCTTATTCTGAGACTGTGACCCCTGGTTCTAGACTCCCCAGCCAGGGGAAACATCCTCCCAGCATCTACCCTGTCAAGCCCTGTAAGAATTTTATATGTTTCAATGAGATCACCTCTCATTCTTCTAAACTCCAGGGAATATAGCCCGAGTCTCCTCATGGGACAATCCTCCCATCCCAGGAACCAGTCTGGTGAACCTTTGTTGCACTCCCTCTAAGGCAAGTATATCCTTCCTTAGGTAAGGAGACCAAAATTGTACACAGTACTCCAGGTGTGGTCTCACCAAGGTCCTATATAATTGCAGCAAGACGTCTTTACTCTTATACTCCAATCCCTTTGTAATAAAGGCTAACATGCCATTTGCTTTCCTAATTGCTTGCTGTACCTGCATGTTAACTTTCTGTCATTTGTGTACAAGGACATCCAGGTCCCTGGAATACCAATATTTCCCAGTCTCTCACCTTTTAAAAAATATTCTGCTTTAATATTTTTCCTACCAAAGTGGATAACTTCACATTTCTCCACATTATATTCAACGTTCTTGCCCACTCACCTAACCTTTCTATATCCATTTGCAGCCTCTTTGATTCCTCCTCACAGCTTACTTTCCCACCAGGAAAAAGTGAATTAATATATTAATAGAGAAACTGACACAGCAACAAGTCAATAAATGAATGAATGAGTAAAGGATGCAGCAACAAATCAATGTAGCAGCAGGGATCAGTGAGTTAGTAAAGATATAGAGCAGTAGGTACAACAGGAAAACAATTAATGGAGCAGTGAAAACAGTGAATTTAATAATCAATAGAGTGGAGAGTAGTGGACCTAGGACCGATCCCTGGGAGACACCACTAGTACCATATCTCCAGGCTGAACCTCATCTGTTAACTACATCTTTTTGACTGCAGGTTTGGTGCCAATTCCTAATCCAGCATTTCAAATTCCCACTGATACCACAAGATTCTAACTTGTGAAGTACCTTAGTGTGAGGTACTTTAACAAAGGCTTTTATCAAGATGCATCTACTTAACAACCTTGAACATTTTCTCTACCATATATGTGTGGATCCTGAACTGTTTATAAAAAAAAGAAAAATAGGAGGACACAAAGTTAGGGCATGGGTAAACAAATGTACAGTAATAATAGAGGCCACTGTTTTACAATTTGCCCAAAAATGTGGATATAATCCCAGGATTTTAAACCTGAAAATGCACTAATACTCCTGTGATACTTTGTAATAAAAACAAATTTCCCTTATCCAATCGCAATAAATGAGTGGTCCAGATACTGCATTGTATGTTACATAGCATAAGATTGTATCCTCTGACTCATTATGAGCAACACTATGGGAGCTCAACTAGTGCATTGTACACTGTAACAGCCACGTTTAAATGTTCCTGTTTAAAGTCCAGCAGATGCAATTGTGTGAATGCGAGTGGGATGGCATGCTAAAAAGATATGGTCCCACCAATTCCTCTGATACACTGTCCTATTGATTCTAAGACCTGGGGACATAATTCCTTGCTTTTCCTTCATTCTGCTGCTCATTCATTACTCTTGTTAGTACACCTTCAGTGCTATCCAAGTTTGTTTGATCCAGGAGGCGTGTAAAGAGTTAACTGACTGTTTGCAAGCCCTGTAAAGCTTGTTCGATTTAAGTAATGTAAGAAAGTAACCCCAGGGTCAGATTCATTACAGCTTCTCTGCAGGACCCTGTCCCTGAAATGCCATTTCCAGTGGTGTACCATGAATTTCCAAAATATAACAGGTTAATGTAACTTGAACAAACTGTCTGCACTCAGTATGTCCCTTCAGAGCTCAGTTATCGACCAAAAAATTTGATAGATTGCTTACTCATCTGTGCAAGCACCTGCAGAGTACAAAAATACTCCTTCATATTACCCTCACTAGAGCAATTTCTACTGTACCACCTGAGGGGATGTTATGTGAAAAGACATACGAGGTTTAGTAATTTTGTTCTTTTTCACTTTCTAGATTGTTCCCTTTGTGTGCGGAAATTCTTATCATACAAGACCCAGTGTCCGATCTGTTGTGTGGTAAGTAAGATTTTCGCTGGCCTGAAAAAAAGGTAATGGCTGATCTGGAATATTGTATGAGAAAATAAAATGATATACGAAGACCTTGAATTACATGTTGAACTTAATATCTTTCAATATTAGAGACCATGGCCATCCCAGACCCAGAGCTTGAAAATCCTGGGATTGGGCGATTCTGGACAGAAACTATGATTATAACATAATTGGGACAAACATGACAGTCAAGGACAGGGTTTACTGTAAATCCTTTATTGGTCTGATGCACCTGTGATGGGATTCAGGTCCAATCCTATTCTTCAAAGTGAAAGAAGCTTCTCCTTGTGGAAGACGAGCGTAGCCGAAATAAGCCACCAGAGATAGAGGTGCTGCTGACTGTAAAAGTTACCTTTTCAAATCAATGTCATTTACAGTCATCCGTCCAAGAGCATCTCAACCGCACATGAAGCCAAGGAGGAGAAAGAAGTAAGACAGAATGTGAATGGAAGCTACAGAGAGAAACAAAGAGCAATAATGAGAGGGACAGTGAGAGAAACAATAGGTAGACACAGGAGAATATCAGTGTGAGGGATAGACATAAACATGGAAGCAAGAAATGGAGAGTGAGAGAAATGAGAGACATTGTGAGAGGACAAGAGAGAAAAGTCAAAATCAGAGAGAGAGGGAAATTGGAAACAAGAAATTTGAGAGAGTGACAGCCCAGGGCTCGGAGAGAGGTTGGATTTTTGCTGCGGGTCACGCCAAACTCGGTCAGCACAGTGTCTTGGGAATTTTGTATTCTATATGCAGGAAACTCTTTCGTATCCGGCACCTACGGGACCGGTTGATTAAAAATTCCGGATAATGAAGAAGGGACATGGAGTGTACAATGACCCAAGGTACGAGAGCCCGTTGCACAGCCACAGGCGCCGGAGCCCCGTTGCGCAGCCACAGGCGCCGGAGCCTCGTTGCGCAGCCACAGGCGCCGGAGCCCCGTTGCGCAGCCACAGGCGCCGGAGCCCCGTTGCGCAGCCACAGGCGCCGGAGCCCCGTTGCGCAGCCACAGGCGCCGGAGCCCCGTTGCGCAGCCACAGGCGCCGGAGCCCCGTTGCGCAGCCACAGGCGCCGGAGCCCCGTTGCGCAGCCACAGGCGCCGGAGCCCCGTTGCGCAGCCACAGGCGCCGGAGCCCCGTTGCGCAGCCACAGGCGCCGGAGCCCCGTTGCGCAGCCACAGGCGCCGGAGCCCCGTTGCGCAGCCACAGGCGCCGGAGCCCCGTTGCGCAGCCACAGGCGCCGGAGCCCCGTTGCGCAGCCACAGGCGCCGGAGCCCCGTTGCGCAGCCACAGCCACAGGCGCCGGAGCCCCGTTGCGCAGCCACAGCCACAGGCGCCGGAGCCCCGTTGCGCAGCCACAGCCACAGGCGCCGGAGCCCCGTTGCGCAGCCACAGCCACAGGCGCCGGAGCCCCGTTGCGCAGCCACAGCCACAGGCGCCGGAGCCCCGTTGCGCAGCCACAGCCACAGGCGCCGGAGCCCCGTTGCACAGCCACAGCCACAGGCGCCGGAGCCCCGTTGCACAGCCACAGCCACAGGCGCCGGAGCCCCGTTGCACAGCCACAGCCACAGCCACAGACGCCGGAGCCCCGTTGCACAGCCACAGGCACAGGCGCCGGAGCCCCGTTGCACAGCCACAGCCACAGCCACAGGCGCCGGAGCCCCGTTGCACAGCCACAGCCACAGCCACAGGCGCCGGAGCCCCGTTGCACAGCCACAGCCACAGGCGCCGGAGCCCCGTTGCACAGCCACAGCCACAGCCACAGGCGCCGGAGCCCCGTTGCACAGCCACAGGCGCCGGAGCCCCGTTGCACAGCCACAGCCACAGGCGCCGGAGCCCCGTTGCACAGCCACAGGCGCCGGAGCCCCGTTGCACAGCCACAGCCACAGGCGCCGGAGCCCCGTTGCACAGCCACAGGCGCCGGAGCCCCGTTGCACAGCCACAGGCGCCGGAGCCCCGTTGCACAGCCACAGCCACAGGCGCCGGAGCCCCGTTGCACAGCCACAGGCGCCGGAGCCCCGTTGCACAGCCACAGCCACAGGCGCCGGAGCCCCGTTGCACAGCCACAGGCGCCGGAGCCCCGTTGCACAGCCACAGCCACAGGCGCCGGAGCCCCGTTGCACAGCCACAACCACAGGCGCCGGAGCCCCGTTGCACAGCCACAGCCACAGGCGCCGGAGCCCCGTTGCACAGCCACGGCCACGGGCGCCGGAGCCCCGTTGCACAGCCACGGCCACGGGCGCCGGAGCCCCGTTGCACAGCCACGGCCACGGGCGCCGGAGCCCCGTTGCACAGCCACAGGCGCCGGAGCCCCGTTGCACAGCCACAGCCACAGGCGCCGGAGCCCCGTTGCACAGCCACAGCCACAGGCGCCGGAGCCCCGTTGCACAGCCACGGCCACGGGCGCCGGAGCCCCGTTGCACAGCCACAGCCACAGGCGCCGGAGCCCCGTTGCACAGCCACAGCCACAGGCGCCGGAGCCCCGTTGCACAGCCACAGCCACAGGCGCCGGAGCCCCGTTGCACAGCCACAGCCACAGCCACAGGCGCCGGAGCCCCGTTGCACAGCCACAGCCACAGCCACAGGCGCCGGAGCCCCGTTGCACAGCCACAGCCACAGCCACAGGCGCCGGAGCCCCGTTGCACAGCCACAGCCACAGGCGCCGGAGCCCCGTTCCACGGGCGGCGGAGCCCCGTTCCACGGGCGGCGGAGCCCCGTTCCACGGGCGGCGGAGCCCCGTTCCACGGGCGCCGGAGCCCCGTTCCACAGGCGCCGGAGCCCCGTTCCACAGCCACAGGCGCCGGAGCCCCGTTCCACAGCCACAAATATACAGTATACGGAAGCCTCAAAACCGACTCCAGAATTTTGCCGGTTATTAGAGAATTCCGGATAATTAGGTGCCGTTTAAACGAGAGTTTCCTGTATTCTGTATATACTGAGTTATTAACACATTGTTTTATTGCTAATGTTTTCTGCCCTGATAACACTGTTTTCCCTTGGGTAGCTAACACTATCAGGAGGTAGGGCTGAAGGTTCTCAGGAGTGTGCCAATATTTGCAGGGCATCTCCCACACAATAGTTTGAAAACCGCTGCACTGTTGTGCGATGCTGAGGGTGTGCTGCATTGCCGCAGGTGTGGTCTTTTGGAAGAGACTTTAAGCCATGTCCCCATCTACCGGTTCAGGTGAATGTTAAAGATCCCACAACACTATTCAAATAATAGCTGGGAGTTCTCTGCGTCCAGACCAACATTGTTCTTTGAACCAACACCAACAAAAACAGATTAACTGGTCATTTATCTTACTGCTGTTCATGAGATGTTCCTGTCCTTTCACATTTGTTTGCGAGGTTTGAGAGACATGATACAGTGCTGGGTAAATGCAGTTCTTTCTTTCCTAAAATGGATCTGATCTTATTCCAGTTAGCAACTGAATATAGCTTGTTGTGCAGCTCTCCTCCCAAACCAAGCATTTCATGTGTCTGTTTCCAGGCCAGTGGAGACACTCCTTACAATGTTTTGCCTTCCTTCCTTTCCCCTTCCAGGGAGATACCTGACCCCTGCTCCGTATATCGCTACACAGCAACACCCTGAGAAAAGAACTCAGCAGTGGGGAATCTGTATCTCTACTCTTCCTAGCACTATATCTTAGTGGTCCAATGCACAGTGCTATTGCTCATCCAGGAAGGAGCCCTTCAGATGCTCAGAACCCATCCCCTCCCCCTATAATAGGTTGTTACGGGCAACACGGTGGCATAGTGGTTAGCACTGTTGCCTCACAGCGCCAGGGACCCGGGTTCGAATCCGGCCTCGGGTGACTGTCTGTGTGGAGTTTGCACATTCTCCCCGTGTCTGCGTGGGTTTCCTCCGGGTGCTCCGGTTTCCTCCCACAGTCCAAAGATGTGCGGGTTAGGTTGATTTGGCTATGATAAATTGACCCTTAGTGTTAGGGGGATTAAATACGTGGGGTTACGGGGATAGGGTGGGATATGTGTCGGTGCAGGCTCGATGGGCCGAAATGGCCTCTATCTGCACTGTGGGGATTCTGTGATTTGTGCGCAATGGATGGAATACTGGGTTTTCACCATTTTCTCAGTTAAATTAAAGCACAAACGTACGGGGCTATTGAATTACCTGTTTGCCTAGAACGTTCTTTTAATGCAGGTACGGGAATCCAGACTTCTAGGGCTGGATTTTGATACTGGGGCGGGTTGAGGTCGTGTCATCCACTTTTCGTGTTATCCACCCGACTGCAATTGGATGTGGGAGATTGATGCAATTTTCACCTAATTGGGCAATTGAGTTCCAGCATGTGGGAACCCATGAACCAATTAGTGTTTTCAGTCTGAAAGTCGCCTTTGATGATGTCATCATTGCTGTTGCATTGAAGGTCTTCAAAGACTGCCTGGCCTTTGCTGTGAGAGGACCTGCAAAATGAGCAGCAGCAGTCCTAAGTCTGCTCCTAGATATTTTTACACCACCACTCCCAGATATGTCTCCTCTCCATCCATATATACATCCATCCACATAGCCATCCATATATGCATCCCCATAGCCGGCCGGCCGTGCTCCCCGCCAGGTTTCACAATCGTGGTTCAGAACAGGCGTGCTTCACGTAGAACAAGGGTTAAAATCACAAAGGCCTTTCAGAATGGCATTATAGAGGCAATTTAGTGCTTGTTAAGGGCCTTAACAGCCTATCCCGCCTCTTAGAGGCGGGATGGAGTCGCGACCAGCAGACACGATTTAATTAAAATTGCATGGAGGCGGACTTGTGCCCGCCCGCCAGTTTTCGCAATTTTAACCCCCCACACGCCTCCAAACCCGCCTCCACGGGTCAATGAAAATCCAGCCCCTAGTGTCTGGTTTTCAGCGATTAAAAATTCAATGTGCAGCCAGCCTAAAACCGGACTGACATGGGTGGCCCAATGGATGGGAGGGTGGTGGTCCCAGTGAAAAGTCTATGTTTGAAACAAAATTCTGCCATTGTGTTGCTTGTTTTGAATAATTGTTTTCACACTTTAAGATATGGCACCAACTCCCAGAGCCTCATTTGTAATTGCGTTTTTCCTCCCCAACACCACCCTACAGACTGTGACAGAGCCAGAGCTACAAAATAACAGAATATTGGATGAACTGGTGAAATGCTTTCGTTCTGCAAGGTACAGCAATTTTTGTTGTTGAATAAGTGTAGTGGAATGTCTTCTGTTCTCATTTCATCGGAATGGCCTCTTGTTTTCGAAAGTGTTTGAATAATTTTAGAAGTGCCGTTTGCTTTCCTACGATGGACAGAATTTACATATAATTGATGGCACAGTATGTGTGCTTCCAAGAGTGTGTACGAGTCTAGGTGCTTTATTTTAACTCTTGCTATGCTGACTTTTGTGTGGTTTTCAATTTGTTGCATCTTTTTATTCTGTGCCAATTTTATCACCTCCCTCTCTGAAGGTGTTGGCTGTTGCGGGACTATAGTTCCACAGAAGAGGCGTCCTCCGGTACCTCGCCTAAGTGTCCATTCTTTCTATATGAGCCTAAACGTTGGTTTGCACACTATTCAACTGTAGACGCTTCGCAGCTCAGCTTCATCCTGATATCTGTCTGCCTTCTCCAGTAGGAGGCTTTGGATAGCGGTCAATAATAGGAAATTAAATTGTCCATCTGTAATTCAGGGCTACTGAGGCCAACTGTAACTAACCCTACTCGCACCCTGGCTGAGATTGGCTAGCTCGGCATGGACTGAGAATTGAACCTGAGATCTTCTGGTCTGTCTGGGTCTGTCGCACTCTGTCATTAGCAACTGAGCCATTAGGGAGACCTTGTTGCATATTTTTTTTTTAAAAAAAAGAAAGAACTTACATTTATATAGCACCTTTCACAACCTCGGGACATCCCAAACTGCTTCACAACCAATTAACTCATTTTGAAGTGTAGTCACTGTTATAATGTAGGAAACGCAGCAGCCAATTTGCCCTCAGCAAGGTCCCACAAACAGCAATGAGATAATGAGCAGATCATCTGTTATAGTGATGTTGGTTGAGGGATAAATATTGGCCAAGACAGCAGGGAGAAATCTCCTGCTCTTCTTTAATCTTTTACGTCCACCTGAGAGGACAGACAGGGCCTCGGTTTAACGTCTCATCCGAAACATGGCACCCTTGACAGTGCAGCACTCTCTCAGTACTGCACTGAAGTGTTAGCCTAGATTAATTGCTGAAGTCTCTGGAGTGGGACTTGAACCATCTGACTTAGGCGAGAATGGTACCACTGAGCCTGTTTTTTGTTGAAACTCTTTCTGCTATTCACATTGCCACTGATAGGGCAGCATCACTGCCAAGCCATAGCCTATGCAGCTCCATTGCTGTCAGCTAGGCAGTGCACTAGAGCGGCCTCCACAGTTTACCCATAAAACTGTAGAACTACCCCGTCTCCCTTGCCATCAACTCAAGGAGACGGGAAAATCTGGAGCTTGGAATGCAAAGTACTGTGGGAAGTGTTTGTCTCTTTGTTATGCAACAGCTGTAAACTTGAATAAAAGGAGCGGTTCTGACGTGTGGAGTGTATAAAAGTTTCGGGTTATTTGTCAATCATAGTAATGCTAAATTGAATTGTAGCTCCTCATTTAAAAAAATTGGGGAGTGGGGGGTCGAACCTGCCATGGTCCTGAGTTAGCTGACAGCAAATCCACGATGAGCTTGTCTTTAGTGGTGGGGATGGGGTGGGGGGGGTTAGTGACGAGTATAGGTAGAAAAATAAGCGCACACATATGTCTTATTTCCACGTTCTCATGAAAACCGTGCTTACAATATGCTCACCGCAGGAAAGGCGCTGACACTTGTGGCGCACGGTCCCATGGATGTCAGTAGTCTGCCAGTACCTGACTGTTCTTCATGTACCCACTTAGTCTCTGATTGTCAGCAGGCTATTTTATCACGCCTAAGCTTGATCCTGTCCTTAACTTGTTGTCTATACAAGTGCACCGTTCAGCAGGAATCACTGGATAGCCATAAGGAATTGAACCCTGGCTGGTTTTTATATTCCCTTCCCAAGCCCAGCGTGCTGAAGCCAATTGTGTCACTCATAGTGACACCGTGGCTGAGATCAGCTAATTCAGCATGGGGCTGGGAATGGAACCGTGACCTTCTGGCCTGTATGGTGTAATACAACCCCAGGCAGTACATTTACCCATCGGTCCATTGGCGAGCTCTGCAAGTGATGTCTTTCACAAGAAATTAGCTGTGAATCATAAGTGGCTAATAGCATAGGAATTTGTCTTAGGAAAAAAATGGTCAGGACCTGAGATGCCTGCATGTACAATCAGACTATGACAATAGTCTATACTTGAGGGCAGGCTAGATGGATAGAGTGACCTGTTCTCTTTCCTGCCTTGTGCTGGCATGGAACTCATGGGTGACATGGTACTGAAATTGGGTGAAAGCAGTAGATTAGGACATAGTCCTTTCATTTCCAGGGCCTAGGTTGATGAGATGAAAGTCTCCTTTGTCTATTGGTTGTAAGGATCCCAAATGAAATGAGTTTTGAACAGTTTCGACACAGTTCCAGGAGAGTATGGATCCATACTCTCTCATTTAGCTATCTCAAATGCACCACAGGATGCTGGTGAGAGAAGTGAAAAAAGTCACATCATATATGGCCAGTCTATTGCTTATTTTCCATAAATCACCACAGTGTAGCCGCCTATAGGTGGCAGCAGTGTTTAATTTTGACTGGTAACGCTCCTGTGAAGCACCTTGGGACATTTAACAACGTTAAAGGCTCTATTTGAATGCAAGTTGTTGTTCTTAAAAGAAAAGTAACATCCTGAAAACTATAAAAATATTTTATGGCTGACGTTTTCTCAAATGCAAAAATAACTTTTTTTTTTGTTGAATTTGTTTTGTGAAACGTTGCCAGTATGATCTTCAAAAAGTGCCTCTATTCCATAAGGGTAAGTGCATTTTCTGAACTGGTGTTTCCCACGAGAGTCAGAGTTCTTTAAAGAAATGGAGCATTTGTGAGTTTGCATAACACCACTGAGTCACAGCTGGATGTAAAGGCTTGTTGTCACAACTACAAATGTTTTCAACCAGATGTAAGAACTGGTTTGTCTGTTAGTGGAATGTTACGCTTTGACGCGTTCTATTTTTTATAAATCCCACTCCTTGCTGGAGAATGTCGCCCTCCAGCAGTGTTGAAATGGGAATAGATAACAAATGAGAAATAACAACAGAAAACGCTGGAAAAACTCAGCAGGCGAGGCAGCATCCGTGGAGAGAGAAACAGAGTTAACGTTTCAGGTCGAAGACCTTTCATCAGAACTGGAGACAGCAGGAAATCAAATAGATTTAAAGCAAGGATAAAGCTGGGAAAAGGGGGAGGGGATAAAAGAACAAAAGGAGAGATTAAGAGACACTGGCCCAGAAATTAAACAGTGAGTGTTCGCGCGGGGGTAAGGCTTCCCCGCGATATCTCACTCCGCGCCTACCTTTTTCCTCCGGGCCCACATGCACTTTAGTTTCAAGGCCAGTCCCACATGCAGCTGTGCAGTGCTTGCGTGACCCAGAGACGCAATTAGTTCGTGCGAGCTCTGGGATCACGTGATTCAGTTAGAGCCAATGGCAGCACACCATCTTTCATTCATAGTTTTCACAGCAAGAGCTGTCAAAGCTATGAATCCTACACCCCCCCAAAAGAACAGCTGAACCTCAATTAAATTTAAAAAAAAGCCATCACATTAATAAAATAAGTATAGTTAAATAAATTAACCACTTTAAACAAAAAATTAAATTTTTGAAAAAATTTAAAATCTTTTTAAAAGTTATAAAAATAAACTTACCTTTCTTTAAAGTCTCTAAAAAAGATAAACCTGTTGAAAAAAATTTAAAATAATACTTAATTAACTACTTACCTTGTTAAAAGAGGGTCTTACGCCTGCTTTCTTCATGTGTAAAATCTTCCATGCTTACCTGCGCGTTCAAAGCTGCAAAAATAACTAAGTGCACTGCGTGCGCGCAGCCTGTAGCGCGCACGCGGTTCACTTAGGAACCGCCCCCTTTTGAATTCACGAAGTGCCGGTTTCCCGTGCATGTGCAGTGCATGCAGGAAACCAGCAATTGGAGACCTAAAACGCGAGAGTACACATTGCGTACTCTCGTGTATTAGGTCTAATTTTCGGGCCATTAAGAGCTATCATACAAATGAGAAGTCCTGGCTTGATTGGAAAAATTAACAGCAGTGACAACTTAGTAAGATTGGGTTGAAAGTAGCTGCAGAACGAGTTTGCTCCTGTTCACTTAGAAAACGTGTTTTAGCTAGTTTTGCTGGTGCTTTTTCAGCTATGAGACTTGGCATGAAAGTAGAGGGGGAAATAAACTGTGTGGGCGTGTGAGGGGGGTGGGGATGTGTGTGTGTGTCTGCGTAGGACAGAAGGGGGTTTAATAAAATGGCTGCTTAGCACTGGTGGTGCATTTTGTTACTTCGGCAGTGTTTGCAGTACAAGACTGTACACTGGGATCAGCTCTGATGTACTTGTGCATTCAAATGGCACTCCAAGCCTTGTCAGAACCCATAGTTGAACAGTGGCCACTTGGACGAGGTCTTGAAGGGTGGCCATGTAAGTGAGCCACCACATCAGTAGGAATGAGGAGGGGGAAGAAAATTGAAGAACAATATTCTAACTGATGCTATTACCTGGCAGTGCTTGATGGCACAATGCAAGAGGAGCTTTAACCTGTGCTGACTCTGACCTCTAATGCTTGATTGAATGGTGTTTTTTACTATTCCGTACTATATATGACCTGGCAGTGCTTAATAGGGACAATGTAGTGGCATTTTTACTGTGCACCTAACTTACAGTGTCAGCTGTGGCTCAGTGGGTAGCACCCTCGCCTCTAAGTCAGAAGGTTGTGGGTTCAAGTCCCACTCCAGGGACTTGAGCACATAAAGCTAGGCTGGCACTCCAATGCAGTGCTGAGGGAGTGCTGCACTGTCGGAGGTGCCGTCTTTCGGATGAGACGTTAAACCGAGGCCCCGTCTGCTCTCTCGGGTGGATGTAAAAGATCCCCTGGCACTATTTCGAAGAAGAGCAGGGGAGTTATCCCCGGTGTCCTGGCCAATATTTATCCCTCAGTCAACATAGCAAAATCAGATTATCTGGTCATTATCACATTGCTGTTTGTGGGAGCTTGCTGTGCGCAAATTGGCTGCCACGTTTCCCACATTACAACAGTGATTACACTTCAAAAGTACTTCATTGGCTGTAAAGCGCTTTGAGATGTCCGGTGGTCGTGAAAGGCGCTATATTAATGCAAGTCTTTCTTTCTTACTATACGTCACCTAGGAGTGCTTGATGGGGATATTATGGAGGGTGCTCTACTGTACACTTACCTTGTTATCACTGAGCTGGGATTGCTTGATGCTGACACTGGGTGCAGAAGTGGAAAGGTGTCCTCTTCCCCTACTAGTATTCCTTGTTTTGATTAGCACAAAATTTCACAAATAAACTTTCTCTGAAACTAGTTTTACACCATGAACCAAAGGCTGCTCTCCAACTCTGGGCTTGATTTACTCAGCTGGTTTACACAGGGCGCACAAGTTGAAAACTTTTTTAAACTGATATTTCAGAAGCAGGCGTTTGAAACATTTCCTACGTTGCAGCCATGTTTAATTACCAGTGTGGTCTTTCTAGGTATTCAAGTCTTTCTAAGGCAAAGAAAGCCTACGGCTGTGTAATAACATAAGGTGAATGAGGTGACTGAGAGCAGAGTGCATTTTTCTTATAGGGACTATTGTGTATTGCTTTCTGATACCTTAGTTTGGCAGTTTTTCATCAACAGCTCATAGGGTCATTGTCACCCCAGCAGAAAAAGTAAGAGAGTTCACAGCGATTGTCAAGTTGCTGGTATCTAAATTCATGAAGGCTTTTTACAAATGTCTGTCACCAGACACGCTCCCAGAGCTAAAACAGAGAATGTGAACTTCTGGAGGAATCCACGCTGTTACGTAACCTCACTCGAAGTTCCAATAATGTAATGACTCACTCGATCATTGCATGGTAAACCCAATCTCACCTGTGGAGATATTGCTGCAATATGTGGGTTTTGAGTGGTTGTGAAATTGCTAGCTTAGGCGTCAATGTTATTGACATGAATCTTGTATGAAGTAATACTGGGCGGCCTGCTGGTGGCGCTGTCCAGGGAGAGTATAAATACTCGGGCATGGGCCCAGCTTGCTTAGGACATTCCTCAACAGGAACTAGTGAAGGACACAACTAGATCTCCATGTTGTAAAACAGTTGATTAAAGCTTTGTTTAACGCTTAGACCAAGTGTCTAGTAGTTTTCTTACATCAGTTATTATGAACACAGATAACATAATTGTGATAACAATAACACAGAGCTTCTACAGGTCTTTACCCTTCTCCCAAGCATCGACAAATGCCCCCTTCACTTTCTTGCTCATTTTAAATCTCGCATTTCCCCCCATGTTGTCTCTGCTCATCACTGACTCTTGCTTGGGGTATAATTTTATAGGTGCCAGTAGCCCTTCTGTACCTCGTCCATGTGGCCACTGTTCATGTGTAAACCTGGAAGGCTATTGATGGCAGGGCATTCAATTGTGGGAGTCTGACAGCTGAGACTGGCCTCACTGACGTGTGGTGGGCAGGGTTGGGGTAACTGCATCACGATCAGGGTGGGTCGGAACTCGGGTTAATTTCCCCCTCCTTAACCTGAGGACTCTGAGGGCAATTACAGTGCCCTGGCTGTGATCAGCTACCTCAGCACACACCAGGAATTGACCGTGGGATCTTCTGTATGACTTGTCGCTACAGTGCCACATGGGGAAGCTAATTTTGTTCTTCACTAAAATTGACTGCAGGCCACACAGCCCTCCTCTGTCCTTCCATCACAGAGCAGCTGCTGTCACTATTAAACATTAACTTGTCTTGAAATCCCATCCATCTGCTTTGGTGACTTCAGTACTTTGCGTGTTATGGTTAATGCCAGTAATTCATTGCTGGCTAAGCTGCATCATTTTTTTGTGCTCAATTTTTTTTTAACCTACGGTGGAAAATATTCTCTGAAATTTGATGTCACTTATGAAAAACTTCTGCAAATGATGCACTGTCAACTGTGAACGTTCTTTCTGTATGATGCTTAAACATTTTGGATTAACAGTTTTTGAAAAGGTAGCAGAATTATATTGGTCATTAGGTTGCTATAATATTACAGTCTGGTTCAATGGAAGCCAGGTACACTTCCAGTATCCCATTGAATGGCAGTTCTTCACGTGTGATCCCAGATAGGCTATTTGACAATAGAGGACATCACAGATGAACCTGATCATAACTAATGTCCTCACTCGTGCCTCCTGTACTGAGGAGTTTACTGTGGGAACATTAGGAACACCTGCGGAGGGGAAATTGAGTCTGCCAGCTGGCTGTTGAGACAAATTGATCCAATTACCGGCTATTGATCCTACACATAGTGGCTGCCCACCGTCTGTAGCAGATTAATCTTTCCATGTTAAGACACAGAACTTTGCAGTGCCCACAGCTCTATAGTACCCAGCACCTGTGAATTTTTCCTGCTTTTGTTTGTGTGGCAGACCCTTTTAATGGTCTGGTGAAATCAAAATGCAACCAGAAACACATGAAGCATTCAGGTTCAGTGTCACTGGTCACTCCTGTAAGTGGATGCCATGACCCAGTGATTTGGAGAGTGCCTTTACTACCAAATATGTAGTTGAACAATAGCGAGACCCAGGGACCGTAACGATAAGACCCCTTATGTGCACTGCACACTGATCTCGCACATGCCGCCAGTTCCATTTCTATCTTCCAAAAGGCAGACTGAAAAGCATTCTAGTGTGACGTGGCTAATTCTAAACCAACATCTGCTTTGTTTTATATGAGTGAACAGAGTACAGTTTGTAGAGCAAGATTCAATCAAATCTCTTATCGCTCTTTGTGCCATATTCACTTTACAAGTCGGAACCGCCTGGCACTAATCTTTAGAAAACAAGACCATCTTATCTCACTCTAACTGTATATGTGTGTGTGTATATATGTTATATATATATGCATGTGCAGGGTATACATCTCTCCACACTGCCATCAAATATTTGCAGGTCAGAAATAGGTGCAAGGGTTACTTTTTACGATCTGCAATTGGATAATAACAGAAAAATCCAAAACACTAGGAGGCCATCTTGAGCCTATTGGTGATTTGCCGGTTTCCCATAATCACTATCATTATCACAGCTATGTGTATTGTGCCTAGAGACTGAGAACAAAGATAATACTTTGTGTGTTAGAAGCAACCGATCTTAGAACTAAAAATGTTGCAGTTTTAACAAGTGGAATCACCTAATACTTGTTTCCTGCCACTCTCAATATTATGATCTGTGTTCTATACTGTTATGTTGGTACAGTTTCTTGGTTTCCTTGTGTGAAGCTATGCATTGTAGACAAACTATTTTTGTACAGCATGCTTTAACTAAATGCCTCCAAAAACTTTTCAGCTATTTATTGAAATGTCAGGGTTTAGTTTCTGTGTAGTTTCAATTTGATTTACAGCATGGTGTAAGGACCCTTAAATATGGGAAGGTGACCTATTTCTAAGTTTTTGGCTTAACTTAATAAGTAAATAGCTTGGATTTCATACCTGGTTGAGATCAATTTATAAAACTGAAAGGGCCCGATGATTGTTCTGCTTCCCACTGACTCTAAATGTGGGAGGGAAATGGAAGAGAAAATCAGTGGACAGATTGGGAGATGAATAGGAAAAACAAAATTGTTTCAGGAGATCAATTACCAATTTCATTGATCGGGACAGGAAGGAATAAATGAAGGAATGGAATTCTTAAAATATGTGCCGGACTCCTTCCTTAAGCAGTATGTTTGTATGCCAACACGTGGAAAGGCATTGCTAAATTTAGCTATGAGTAATGAAATAGATCAGATAATTGAGTTAAATGTAGTAACCATAATATGATGAGGTTTAAGGTCCAAATAGAAATGGAAAAAGTTAGTATAAAAACAAGAGCATCAGATTGGAATAGGGCAGTATTTAGACAGATGAGGAGCGAGCTAGCTGAGATCAGGTGGAAAGAGAAATTGGCACACAGGACTGTCGGTCAACAATTGGATTTTTTGAACAGATTGCAAAGTTTCAGAATAAATATATTCTCTTAAACATGAACTCGTCCCTGTTCTTTTTTCAGAATGCTGTGGATAAACAGAGCTTAGAAACAAAATAGAATTGAAAAGAGCATACTTAATAGGTATGATTAAGATAAAAGAATATGAGAAAATAAGGAAAGAGGTTAAGAAAGGGAGAAGGAAAGCTATGAGAGGAAAACCTATAAAATATTAAAAAAAAAACAAATATAATCACTAAAGAGAGAATTATTAAATGTGAGATGGGATCCCGAGAGGAGACCATAGTGAGTTAAATAAAGGATAGGCAGAAATTGATGGGGGTTCTTAACAAGTACTTTGCTTCAGTGTTTACAAAAGAGAAGGATCCTGTCTTGGTTAAAAGCGAGTTGAAAGATATTGTAATAAATAAAAGCAAAGTATTAGAGACGTCAGTTAAGCTAGAGGAGGAGAGAGTGCCAGGACCTAATGGGAAACATCCAAGGATCCCAAGGGGAAATAAGGGACGAAATAGAGGTGAGCCTAGAAATTATATTTCAGGATTCCATTGAGTGTGGATGAGTGCTGAAAGACTGGAGAGCAATGTTCCCTCTAATTTTTTGGGGGCTCACCCGGCCCCTTTTAACGGGCTGCGCGGGCCATTCAAAATTCCACGCGTGCGGCGGTTTTTCTATTTAAAAGCCGGTTCACCGGCTGCGCGGGACCTCCAGAGCACCGCGCGGCCACACAGCTTAAAGGGAACATTGCTGGAGAGTGGCCAATGTGACATCCGTTTTCAAAAGAAAGACAGAGTAAATCCAGGTTATTATCGGCCAGTCAATTTAATATAGTGGTAGGGAAAATTTTGGAATCTTTAATTAAAGGTGAGATTACTAGATATCTATATAAAGAGAGCATAATTAGAAGCAGCCAACACGGATTTCACAAAAGATCATGCTTGGTACACCTGATCGAGTTCTTTGAGGAGGCGACAGATCTGGTGGATGGTGAAATGCAGTGGATGTGGTTAACAAGGCCATATAGATATCTCATTAAGTAAGAGATTCAGAACAAAGAGCAGGGGAAACCTTTTTACACAAAGGGTTGTGGGTCTGTGGAATGCATATCGGAGTTAGTGACCATGTCAACATTTAAAAGCAGGTTAATATAGGCAGTTGAGGGTAAAGATGAATAAATGGGAACAGGGTAGGCACATGGAATTTGGATGACTGCTTGTGTGGAGGATAAACACTGACACGGACTGATTGTGCTGTTTACTGGTCCGATCTGACCTTGTAATAAAGGTGTGGTGCAGAGGAGAGGTTTCGGCTGAAATATCTTTTGCGGATACAGCTATCATGGTCAAGGATCTTTTATTTTAAAATATCTTAAATATAACCGGCAATATTCATAGAATCATAGAATGGTTACAGCACAGAAGGAGGTCATTCGACCTGTCGAGCTTCTGCCGGTTCTCTGCAAGAGCACTTCAGCTAGTCCCACTCCCCCACCCTTTCCCCATAGCTCTGCAAATTTTTTTCCTTCAGTTACTTATCCAATTCCCTTTTGAAAGCCACGATTGAGTCTGCCTCCACCACCCTTTAAGGCAGTGCCTTCCAGATCCTAACCACTGAGGCTATATGGTACTCTGGTCATGCTCCACCTGGTGGACTGCGCTCAGTTCTGGTTACCAAAAAGCACAAGAAAAACATTCAAGTCAATATTTAGTAATCTTTACATGATTTTTATTTTTTTCATTTTAAAAGGCAGTTCCCCTTTAAGAGTCCGAACTGCTTTGGCTTAGTGGGTAGCACCCTCGCCTCTGAGTCAGAAGGTTGTGGGTTCAAGTCCCACTCCAGAGACTTGAGCATAAAAATCTAGGCTGACACTCCAGTGCAGTACTGAGGGAGTGCTGCAATGTTGGAGGTGCCGTCTTTCGGATGAGGCGTTAAACCAAGGCACCGTCTGCTCTCTCAGGTGGATATAAAAGATCCCTTGGCACTATTTTGAAAAAGAGCAGACGAGTTATCCCCAGTGTCCTGGACAATACTTATCCCTCAATCAATATCACTAAAAACAGATTATCTGGTTATTATCACATTGCTGTTTGTGGGAGCTTGCTGTGTGCAAATTGGCTGCCACGTTTCTCACATTACAACAGTGACTACACTTCAAAAAGTACTTCATTGGCTGTAAAGTGCTTTGGGACGTCCAGTGGTTGTGAAAAGCGCTACATAAATGCAAGTCTTTTTTGTCTTTCTTTAGCTTTCTGAAATGTCAGCCTTTGCTTTCAGAGCAGGCTGTTCTTGCTGCAATGACGCTACAGCGACGCTACATTGTGGCCTCCTGCCGGGACGAATGCCACCGGGATGGCGTTGCACAGTGATTTTAGCGCTGGGCAACTGTTAATTACTCCTACCAGCGCCACATTTTACACCGGCCCGCAGTGGCACCATCAGGGTTTTAGCACTGTCGAATTTTTAGCCCTTGGATCCTGCAGTCTTGAAAGGGAGCCAATGAAGA
The DNA here is from genome assembly GCA_030390025.1 of Squalus acanthias. NCBI lineage: Eukaryota > Metazoa > Chordata > Chondrichthyes > Squaliformes > Squalidae > Squalus > Squalus acanthias. Next base: position 11,055,429 of record CM059444.1, on the reverse strand, counting down.
CAATAAGTGGAGTAGAAAAGGTTAATCTGAAAGGTTGGCTGGAATTTTATCTTGGAGGTGGCGGGGTGGTGGGGTTGGAATGCGGACGGGAAACCCAGGAGAATGGGTTTCCCTCAGGCCCCTGCCGAATTGAATGGCAGGGCATGATTTAAATGTTTTATATCTGTTTCTTACCTACAGCCAGCCAGATTGAGAAGCTGGCTGGCTGTTGGGCAGGCAGGCCTGGCAAGCAGAGAGGAGGAAGGCTAGGATCGTCGGAGGGGGTCGGGGCCAGGGATGGTCGGAGGCGGTCGGGGCCAGGGATGGTCGGAGGGGGTCGGGGCCAGGGATGGTCGAAGGTGGACGGGGCCAGGGATGGTCGGAGGGGGTCGGGGCCAGGGATGGTCGGAGGGGGTCGGGGCCAGGGATGGTCGGAGGGGGTCGGGGCCAGGGATGGTCGGAGGGGGTCGGGGCCAGGGATGGTCGGAGGGGGTCGGGGCCAGGGATGGTCGGAGGGGGTCGGGGCCAGGGATGGTCGGAGGGGGTCGGGGCCAGGGATGGTCGGAGGGGGTCGGGGCCAGGGATGGTCGGAGGGGGTCAGGGCCAGGGATGGTCGGAGGGGGTCGGGGCCAGGGATGGTCGGAGGGGGTCGGTGGCCAGGGATGGTCGGTGGCCAGGGATAGTCGAAGGGGTGGGCTTGGTCAGAAGGCCGGGTGGGGGCTTGGAGATTGGTCCGGGGGGGTTTGGATGGCCGGATGGGGGGTTCGGAGATTGGTCCGGGGGGGGTTTGGATGGCCGGATGGGGGGTTCGGAGATCCATCTGAGGGAGGGACTGGAGGCCGGGATGGGATGGGGGAGAGATCAGAAGGGTCATGGGAGAGGGTGGTGTCCGATTGTGGGGTTTTGGTGAAACAGGAATGCTGGATCCAGCAGGCAAGTGGAAAGGCACTTACCTCCTGGATCCAGCAGTCCTCGCCTTCCTTTAGCTGCCGGGTTCCCTGTGGCCCGGGAAACCCGGCCTCCCACAGTTAAATTTAAAATGGAACTTCAAAATGAGGCAGGCAGCCATCCCGCCTCCGTTAAAACCAGAAGTGGGCAAGTTGGGGTGGGGATTCGGATTTTTAACACTTTAACCTTCCACCTGACCCCAACCCACCCTTTTTTTGGGTTAAAATTCCCCCCATTATGTCAAGTTAGACTATGACTGCAGGGCAAGACACAAACTAGTAAAGGCAAACTGAGGATGTCACACGGAGTGACTCATACCTGGTCTAAAGAATAGTCTTCCAGCTAAAGGAGTGGAAGCAAAAACTCTGGAATCATTCAAAAAGCTGTGATGAGGGGACTGTGGTTTCTACAGAAGGATGAGCTGGATCGGCCAAAAAAGTCACTCTCTTCTGTAATTGTCTTTGTGATATTTATGAAATGGATCAACAGGGAAATTAAAATGGATATTAAAAAAAAAACCTTTAAGCTTGCAGCGCAAAAGGAGGCGGTGACAATTAGGCCAATTGCGTGACTGTACAGGAGCAGATGTAAAAAGAGAGATTAGGGGCACCCAAGGGAGAACTAGAAAGCAATATAACAGGCAATGCAAAATATTCAAAGTTTTATAGTGGCAAAAGGATAGTTGGGAAGAAAATCAAAATTGTAAGAAATCCATATCAAAAATGAGGATGGCCAGATAACAGTACACACGCTAAATGGTTACTTGGGGGGGCGGGGTTACCATGGACACTAACAATATACCATCGGACATCATGCCTATGTGCTCTTCAGGACTTTGACATTAATGAAAAGTAGGGTTGCCCACTCTGGTTGGAGGTATTCCTGGAGAGTTAATCACATGACATCTGACCACATGATATCTGCACATTTATTGTATTTATCTTATAAAGATTGGGTCCCTTGTAGTTGAGAATCTTTGCTCGTGGTTTCGTGCCAGCAGCTGTTATGCAATAAGTTCTGAGAACCAGGAGGTTACCCGCGAGCCAAAGATGGGGAGGGATTCACGGCGAAAACCAGAGGTGGGAGGAACTTTGATTCCACCAGTAACTAATAGAAACTCACTGAAATTGCATCGAAATCCAATATTAATCCTGGTAACACTCAGATTTCCCGCACAACCAACAGTAATATAATAACTCCCTGATACTCTGTATCAGGGGTGTCAAATATATGGCCCGCGGAACCGTTTCATCTGGCCTGCGGTATGCCGTGTCGTCTGGGCAGCAAGTAGCAGTACCTTTAAATCCCCCAACGCTGTGCTCAGGAGTGATCAGAAATGGGCCCGTCTTGTGGAGGAGAGAGGTGCAGGGCTGGTCTGGAAGGGGGTGAACAGGGACTAGTGGGCAGGAAATTGGGACTTTTGGGGGTGGGGGGGGGTTGCTGAGATTGGGACTTTGGGGGAGGGTTGGTGAGGTGGGGGCGTTGGTGAGATTGGGAGTTGGGGGGGAGGGTTGGTGAGGTGGGGGCGTTGGTGAGATTGGGAGTTGGGGGGGTGTTGGTGAGATTGGGACTTGGAAAGGGGGCGTTGGTGAGATTGGGACTTGGGAAGGGGGAGTTGGTGAGATTGGGACTAGGGGAGATGGGATAGAAAAAGTAGGTGATGGGACTGGGTTGAGGGGCATGTAGGGAGAAAGGGAGACTGGTAAATAGGGAATGGGGGCTTTGGGGAGAGAGGGTGACTAGGGAATGGTGGTCAGTAGATTGGGGCTTGGGCAGGTGGGGGGAAAAGAAGACTGGACAATGGAATGTCTTTTGTAGGCGTGGTGCCTAGCATTTCCTGCAGAGCTGGGAGCAACAGCAACATGGAGGGTGTGAGCAGCGCCGAGAGTGGAGCAGCCAGTAAAGGTGTGAGTGAAACCTGGAGACTTTACCGTGGGTAAATAGTTAAAGATTGTTTCCACTCGTGGGTGAAGGGGGAACAAAGGGGACGATGACCGAGGATTGTCACTGCGCTCGAGGAACTGCACAGCTGATTTTACTTCGTAAGCTCCAATCACTGCCGTTCACACTGCAGCCCCATTCCCTCGGCTCCTCTCTCAGGACAACAAGCCCCACAAACCACCCCAGCCCCGACGCCCTGGTCTCCTCTGTCGGCTCCTCACTCGGTATCAGAGTTTGCCGCCTGAGCTCAAGCTTCAATCAGCAGCAAGGGGAACAGCTGAACAATGGGATTTGAGGGTGGGGGACAGGCTGTCCTGACCAGAGATTATATTTCTAAATTATTTTTGAGTAAAAGAAAGGAGAAAGAACCTTGCACTGTGCTTTTCACAACCTCAGGACGTCCCAAAGCACTTTTAGCCAATTAAGTACTTTTTGAAGTGTAGTCACTGTTGTACTGTGAGAAACGTGGCAGCCAATTTGTGCACAGCAAGGTCCCACGAACAGCTGTGAGATAATGACCAGATAATCTGTTTTTTAATGAAGCTGGTTGAGGGATAAATATTAGCCTGGACAGCAGGGAGAATTCCTCAGTGCAGCACTCCCTCAGTACTGCACTGAAGTGTTAGCCTGGAATATGTGCTGAAGTCTCTGGAGTGGGATTTGAGCACGCAACCTTCTGACTCAGTTGCGAGAGTGTTACCATAGGCCAAGTCTGACACGTTAGCATAAAGCATATTTGTAATCTTTTTTTGAAGACCATCTCACTTCATGTATTTTTTTTGTTTTTAAATGTTTGGAACGATAGCGAGATGGATTGAATATTTTTTTCAAAAATGTAATGTGATGAATGGATTTGCTTTTTATCTGTTGTGTATGTTAATCCTGCACAGCATGCGTACAAATTTAAATTAACCTTGGTTCTGGGTTGTTGTTTTGTTGGGTCCAAGTGTAAATTGTTTTTGGAGTAGGTGATAAAAATCTGAATCCCACAGTATAGTAAAGTAGTGAGGTATTGCGCAGTATGTCAGAGTGGCACCACACCACACTACACTCCTAGGCACTTACCTTTTTTGTTTTGTAGGAGTAAGTAAAGGAAAAGGTGAGTTTATAAAGTAAGACTATCCAGAACAGAAAGTAACTTGGGCTTAGTAGGCCAAGAAGTCCATTCTTTGAAACAAAATCCAGAGGGAGGGAGAGAGAGATGGCAGCAGAAATCTCAACAAGTAATTAATATGCATAATGCTGGAATTGCACTCAGTTGTTTGAAGAAAAATGCTCATTTATTGATGATTTTGTTGCAGCTACACAGTTATATGACTTCATGACAATGGTGTAGGGTCAAAGGGGAACAGATGAAAGATGAGGTTGGAGGGGGAGACTGTCCTTATTGCTGGAATTTAATGATACAAATCCATAAATCTTGGAGAGGCAGATGTGGTCATGCCTAAATCCATTGATGTGCTTTTATTTCCACCATTTACTGATGGTGATGATAAATCTAATAATTCAATTATTTAAAAATAAAGTAGTTATTTTCCCCCAGCCAAACCCATGCAACTGATTCACTTGAGAAAAATAATTATTACCAACGTCAGTGCCTTTCTTACAAAAGAAAATCTATTTTTTTCCAAAAGCAAAAATTAGTTGTTTTTTTAAGTTCAGAGATTAGTCTTCACTGCAACTTCTGTACTCCCCCTCTTAAACTGTGCAGATTGTATCCCAGAAGACATTCGGCACCAATTAGCTAAATTGCCACAACAGACACATGAATTATGAAATTAATTTTGTATTTCTTTATGTGTGTGAATGGAAAACCCACATGTTTGATTTGTAACCAACGGGTAGCTGGTGTGAAAGAATGCAACGTTTGAAGACACTATGAAGCACACCATGGTGAGAAATATGATAAGTGAACAGAAAAGCTACAGATAAATTTGCTGAGTTAGCACCATCATTTAAAAAGCTGCAATCAATCATAGAATTATAGAATCATAGAAATTTACGGCACAGAAGGCGGCCCTTCGGCCCTTCGTGTCTGTGCCGGCCAAAATTTTTTTGCTAATACTGGCCATGTCAATGATGCTGCTGTTAAGACGCACTGTGATTTCCCATGAAATAGCTGTGTCATCAAAACCATTTTCTGAGGGAGAATCTTTGGAGAACTGCATGCTAAAACGGGCAGAAATAGTGGAGTAGAAAATCAAGCATGCGACAGAAACTGGAGCCAGAAGATCTCCAAGATTGGACTTCAGGCCTCAATTTAATAATAGAGACGAGCTGTGGTGCCTCCAGAGGCAACTCGCCTGACGTTGGTGATCAAATTTGGGCCTGCTGCATTACCGGTAAGTCCTGGGAAGTGGGTGGTGGAAAATGCAGAAGGGCCATGTGCAGGCCTGCAGTGGACCACAGTAGTGCTGTGGAGCCGGGAGATGCGCTCTTTCCCTACCGTTTCTTCAGCGGCCTCCAGCAGTCATCCAAGGACCACTGTTTAGGCTGCAGTAGTACTATAAAAACTTGTCAGAGCTTGCATGGCGTATGCTCCACCTAGTTTTTCATGCATTTTGCAGCAGGTTCCTGCAACAGGTGCCGGATCCTACTTTGTAGGAACATAGGACCAGGAGTAGGCCATTTAGCCCCTTGAGCCTGTTCCGCCATTCAATGAGATCATGGCTGATCTGTGACCTAACTCCATATACCCGCCTTTGCCCCATATCCCTTAATACCTTTGGTTAACAGCAATCTATCAATCTCAGATTTAAAATTAACAATTGACCCAGCATCAACTGCCGTTTGCGGAAGAGAGTTCCAAACTTCTACCACCCTTTGTGTGTAAAAGTGTTTCCTAACTTCACTTCTGAAAGGCCTGGTTCTAATTTTTAGGCTATGTCCCCTAGTCCTAGAATCCCCAACCAGCAGAAATAGTCTCTCTCTAACTACCCGATCAGTTCCCCTCAATATCTTGAAAACTTTGATCAAATCACCCCATAATCTTCTAAATTCCCTAGTTTGTGTAGTGTCTCCTCGTAATTTAACCCTTGAGTCCAGGTATCATTCTGGTAAACCTACGCTACACTCCCTCCGAGGCCAATATATCCTTCCTAAGGTGTGGTGCCCAGAACTGCACACAGTACTCAGGTGTGGTCTAACCAGGGCTTTGTACAGCTGTAGCATGACTTCTACCCCCTTGTGTTCTAGTCCTCTAGATATGAAGACCAGCATTCCATTAGTCTTTTTTGATTATTTTTGTACTTGTCCATGACATTTTAATGATCCACGTACATGGGCCCCCAAGTCTCTTTGGACCTCCACTGCTTCTATCTTTTCACCATTTAGAAAGTACTCTGTTCTATCCTTTTTAGGTTCAAAGTGGATGACCTCATTCTTGCCGATATTGCAATCCATTTGCCACAGTTTTGCACATTCACTTAATCTATTAATAGCTCTTTGTAATTGTATGCTCCCATCTACACTGCTTACAATGCCGCCTATCATTGTGTCATTGGCAGACTTGGATATGTGGCTCTCTCTCCTGTCATCTAAGTCGTTAATAAATACAGTGAATAGTTGATGCCTCAACACAGATCCTTGTGGGACACCACTAGTCACATCCTGCCCATTATTCCTACTCGCTGTATATTTAAATTGATCCAATGCTGATTTCAGGGGACACCTAAAAACGGCGAGTTCTAATATAAAGGCGGGCATGCTGCCAGTGCAGATTAAGTGAAGGGCCCCACGAGCAGAAATTCGTATACATTCCTCCCGGTTTACGCCCAAAAATAGGCGATACGCATACCAATTTCTACCTTGCTCTGTCTAAGTAACTTTTGCCGAATGTGGCCCATGCCAAGTGCCAGGGTATCGGATCAGGCCCACCATATAAAATGAGTTTGACACTACTGGTTTATACGCAACTGGTAGTAATAGGTGTAATGCTCCAATATCTTGCCCATAACTAGTACTAACCCTATAATCCGTTGATATTCACCCTGTAACTACAGCCAGAATCCCCTTGCTCTACACAAGGTTCGGTCAGGCTCCCCAGTCAAACCTTCAGCTTTTAATAGCCCCACCCATCTCTCTTCCTATCTCCTTGGACTCTGGTTTGGACTCGGGTTCTGTGTGAAGGTGGCAACTCTGAACTGGGCGCCTCGGTCAGAGCTGATCTGTATTTGGACTTCACATGTCAAAACTGGCCGGTACAGACCAAACAGATCGCGCAAAGGGCAGCGTGTTCAGTGTTTGGGCACTTCTTACAGAGTACATAATCCTAAACTCAGCTCAGCACCAACATTTCTAAACTACTTCCTGGGCTTGGACTCAGTAAAGGAGAGTTTTCATAGAATGATAGAAGTTACAGCACAGGAGGTGACCACTTGGGCCCTGGTGCCTGTGCTGGCGCTCCTGTAACCTCATTATTAATCGTATTAATCAACAAATAACAGGAGCTTGTAACAGAGGTAATAGAATAATCATGGGGGATTTTAATCTTCATATAGACTGGGCAAATCAAATTGGCAAAGGTAGTCTGGAGGACGAGTTCATGGAATGCATTCGAGACAGTTTCCTAGAACATTACGTCATTGGAACTATCAGGGAACAGGCTATTTTAGATCTTGTATTGTGTAATGAAACAGGGTTAATTAGCAATCTCATAGTAAAGGATCGCCTGGGGAAGAATGATCATCATATGATAAAATTTCACATTGAGTTTGAATGAAATACTTCAGTCGGAAACGAGAGTCATAAACTTAATTAAAGCCAATTACATAGGTATGAGGGGTGAGTTAGCTAAGGTAGATTGGGAAATTAGATTAATAAGCTATGATGGTAGATAAGCAGTGGCAAACATTCAAAGAAATATTCCAGAATTCTCAACGAATATGCATTTCATTGAGAAATAAAACTCCACGGGAAAAGTGATCCATCTGTGGCTAACTAAAGAAGTTAAGGATAGTATTAGATTAAAAGAAGAGGCTTATAATGTTGCGAAGAATACTAGGAAGCCTGAGGATTGTGAGAGCTTTAGAAACCAGCAAAGGATGACCAAAAATTGATAAAAAGGGAGAAAATAGAATGAGAGTAAACTAGCAAGAAATATAAAAACAGACTGTAAGAACTTCTGCAAGTATGTAAAAAGGAAGAGAGTAGCAAAAGTAAACGTTGGTCCCTTAGAGGCTGAGACATGTGAAATTATAATGGGGAATAAAGAAATGGCAGAGACTTTAAACAAATATTTTGTATGTCTTCACAGTAGAAGACACAAAAAGCATACCAAAAATAGTGGGGAACCAAGTGGCTAATAAGAGTGAGGAACTTAAAGTAATTAATATCAGTAGAGAAAAAGTACTTGAGAAACTAATGGGACTAAAAGCTGGCAAATCCCTTGGACCTGATGGCCTACATCCAAGGGTTCTAAAAGAGGTGGCTGCAGAGATAGTGGATGCATTGGTTGTGAACATCCAAAATTCCCTAGATTTTAGAATGGTCCCAGCAGATTGGAAGGCTAGCAAATGTAACACCGCTATTCAAGAAAGGAGGGAGAGAGAAAACAAGGAACTACAGGCCACTTAGCCTGACATCAGTCGTCGGGAAAATACTGGAATCCATTATTAAGGAAGTGGTAACGGGCACTTAGCAAATTATATTATCATTAGGCAGAGTCAGTATGGTTTTATGAAAGGGAAATCGTGTTTAACAAATTTATTTAGAGTTTTTTGAGGATGTAACTTAGTGGGGAACTAGTGGATATAGTATATTTGGTTTTCCAAAAGGCATTTGATAAGGTGCTACATAAAAGGTTGTTACGCAAGATAAGGGCTCATGGGGTGGGGGTAATATATTAGCATGGATAGAGGGTTGGTTAACAGACAGAAAACAGAGAGTAAGGATAAACGGGTCATTTTCCAGTTGGCAGGCTGTAACTAATGGGGTACCACAAGGATCAATGCTTGGGCCTGAGCTATTTACAATTTATATTAATGACTTCGATGAAGGGACCAAGTGCAATGTATCCAAGTTTGCTGATGATACAAAGCTAGGTGGGAAAGTAAGCTGTGAGGAGGACACAAAGAGCCTGCAAAGGGATATAGACAGGTTAAGTGAGTGGGCAATAAGGTGGCAGATGGAATATAATGTGAGGAAATGTGAGGTTATTCACTTTGGTAGGAAGAATAGAAAAACAGAATAATTTTTAAATGGTGAGAAACTATTAAATGTTGGTGTTCAGAGAGATTTAGGTGTCCTTGTACAGGAAACATAGAAAGTTAGCATGCAGGTACAGCAAGCAATTAGGAAGGCAAATGGCATGTTGGCCTTTATTGCAAGGGGGTTGGAGTACAAGAGTAAGGAAGTCTTACTACAATTGTACAGGGCTTTGGTGAGACCACACTTGGAGTACTGTACACAGTTTTGGTTTCCTTATCTGAGAAAGGACATATGTGCCTTAGAGACGGTGCAATGAAGGTTCACTAGATTGATCCCTGGAATGAGAGGGTTGTCCTATGAGGGGAGGTTGAGTAGATTAGGCCTATACTCTCTGGCGTTTAGAAGAATGAGAGGTGATCTCATTGAAACATATAAGATTCTGAGGGGGATTGACAGGGTAGATGCTGAGAGGTTGTTCCCCCTGACTGGAGTGTCTAGAACTAGGGGGCATAGTCTCAGGATAATTTAAGACTGAGATGAGGAGGAATTTCTTCACTTAAAGAGTTGTGAATCTTTGGGATTCTCTGCCCCAAAGGGCTGTGGATGCTGAGTCGTTGAGTATATTCAAGGCTGAGAGCGATAGATTTTTGGACTCTAGGGGAATCAAGGGATATGGGGATTGGGTGGGAAAGTGGAGTTGAGGTCGAAGATCAGCCATGATCTTATCGAATGGCGGAGCAGGCTCGAAGGGCCGTATGGCCTACTCCTGCTCCTAATTCTTATGTTTTTATTCCCCTACATATCCTTTTATATTCCTCCTTTTCAAATATTTATCCCATTCCCTTTTAAATTATTCTAGTCTCTGCCTCAGTAGCTGCTCATGAAGTATCCCAGGATATAATAGCCCTCAGTTCAAAAACCTTCCTTCTCCCTTCCCCCTTGGTTCTTCCAGTGAGAATCCTTGGTTTCCATCCTCTTGTTCCCCATCTGCCTACCAGTGGAAACAATCTTTCACTATTTAACCACAGTAAAATCCCCAGGTTTCACATCTCTTTACTAGCTTCTCTTCTCTGTCACTCCCACTCCACATTGCTGTTGCTCCCACTCTGCAGGAGATGTTGGGCCCGTCCCACCCCATTCCCTCTCTCCGACCCCGTCCAATCCTACAGATCCCTAGTCTCCTTCTCTCTCCGAACCTCCAATCCCTGGTCTTCTCTCCTGCTGATCCCCCCCGACCCCCCCCATTCCCCAGTCTTTGTTTCTCCCCTGACCCCCATTTCTCAGTCTCCCTCGTCCCCTGTCTCCCTCACCCTAGTCTACTGTCACTCTCTGCCCCAGCCCCAATCCCCATCCCCATCCCCCTAATCTCTATTCACTCTCTCCCAACCCAGCCACACACCTCACCCAGCTCTGCCTCTCTCTTCTCCCCCTCCCACCACCTACCCCCGCCCCCCAGACTCCCGGTCTTTCTCTACCAGCCGGTCCAGTTTCCTGTTAAGTGGTGACATACAGAACGGGTTGGGGGGGCTGGTGTCACGGATGAGGCATGGAATTTAAAGGATGAAGTTCTTACAAGCTGCTAGTAGCAGTGGCCAGAAGATAGATGCCCCATTCCGTGGACTCCCAGGCAATCCGGGAGGGTTAGTAACCCTGGTGAAGAAAGGTTCTGGAGAGAGAAGAGATTGAGCGCTATCGCGGATAGGTGCGATTGATCTACGAGAAAGACACTGGTTTGTTTAGTTTAATGACCTTTTTCCTATTCCTAAAAAGTCTTGTGTTCTGCCCATTGCACATGATCACTTGCGTCAATTGTAGTAGTTATACTGACTTCTCTAGGAATATCTCAACAGACAGACTGGGCCTTGGTCTGCAACACAGCACCTCCAACAATGCAGCACTCCCTCAGTACTGCACTGAAGTGCCAGCCTAGAATAGATTATGTGCTCAAGTCTTGGATGTATGACATGCTGACTCGGAGATGAGAGTGCTACTTTTACAGAGCCAATTTGATGCCATTGAGCCTAGCTGAGACTTAATGCAGTAAGTAAACTACATTGGAGAATTATATATTTAGATGTAAGTGATAACATGATTAGAAACTGCACAAGTGAGACTGATCAGACAACCCGTGAAGTGCATTGTCTTATGTATGTTTTACCAGGAGTGATGGCCTCTATTCTATATATACACTACAATTCTTTTGAAGTGAACCAGCTTTTATTTATTTTTCTCAAAGGGGAGAACATAAATCACATTCATCAAAGGTGCAGAATGTTGTACAAAGCGAAATATTTGTAAATAGGCAAACCAAACCTAATACTATTCAGAGAAGCTGGATGTCTGGTCTGGAAGCTAATGGGCATAGTGCGAATGGTAGCATAGTGGTTATGTTACTGGACTAGTAATCTAGAGGCTTGGACTATTCCGGAGACATGAGTTCAAATTCCCACCATGGAATTTAAATTCAGTTAATTAAATAAATCTGGAATAAAAGGCTAGTATCAGTAATGGTGACCATGAAACTACTGTATTGTTGTAAAAACCCATCTGGGCTATATGCGACTCCAGACCCACAGCAATGTGGTTGACTCTTAACTGCCCTCTGAAATTGCCCAGCAAGCCACTCAGTCGTACCAAACCGCTAATAAGAGCAGCGATTCAAGAAGGTGGCTCACCACCTCAAGGGCAATTAGGGATGGGCCTTGCCAGCGACGCCCGCATCCCATAAATAAAAAAGGACCAATGTCCAATAGGCTCAATGTGGCTTCCTCTCAGAAATTAAGTTATTTTCTGAGACAAACCTAGCACATATATATCCTCCCATGGAGAGGGTTGGGAGTATAAGGCTATTTCTCAGGGTTGCTGATAAAGACAGCTTTTGTGGAGTTGGGTAGGGGTGGAGAGAGGACTGTTGAAGTAATAGTCCCATATGTTCTAACCCACCACCAGTCTCAACAAGTAGAGCCCACTAATGAAATGCACAGCAGAAATTAATTTCATGGAACTGCATAATGGGAGCTGCTAATAGATACTGGTTTTCTTTATGATTAGGTTTATATTCCTTTAAGGGGTAGTAAAAAAGGTGACTTTAAACTACAGAATAGGAACTGTCATAAGTAAATAAAATCATTTTGACATTTATTGCATTTCCAAGCTATTAAGTTACATTTAACTAGTGATTGGAGAGCTGGGGAAATGAAATGATAGTCTAGTAGGCAGAAATCTCTCACGCTGGGTTTTCTTGTATAACAGTCATGCCAGACATCCAGTTTAAAAAGCAGTCCAGTGGCATGGAGCAGAATGGTTGAGCTTGTGGCCACAATTTACAACACGGTGAGCTTTACAGTTTAAGGCTTTTGGGGAGGGGGCAGAAGCTACGCTGAACCACGGGGTAGCTCACTGAGGAAAGAGAAAAAATGTCTGAGGGCAAGTGAAAGCATCCCACTGTTACACACCTGCTATCAGCTTAGGGGGAGGCCCAGAAGCATGAACGAAGGTCTTGCATTTCTGTAGCCCCTTTCACGACCTTAGAATGTCCTAAAGCGCTTTACGGCCAATGAAGTACTTTTGAAGTGTAGCCACTGTTGTAATGGAGGAAATGCGGTGGCCAATTTACGGACATCAAGGTCCCACAAACAGCAATGTGATAATGACCAGATCTGTTTTGGTGATGTTGGATGAAGGATATATATTGGCCAGGACACCGGGGAGAGCTCCCCTGCTCTACTTCGAAATAGTGCCATGGGATCTTTTGCATCCAACCGAGGGCAGATGGGTCCTCGGTTTAACGTCTCATCTGAAAGACTGCACGTCTGACAGTGCAGCACTCCCCCACTACTGCACTGAAGTGTCAACCTAGATTTTGTGTTAAAGTCTTTGGATTGGGATTTGCATCCACAACCTTCTTACTCAGAGGTTAAAGTGCTACCATTGAGCTACGACTGACACCTGATACATTACCTTCATACTTCAGTCACCATGTATGCACCAACATCTGCCAGAGGATTTAAACATTACAAAATGTAATACTTCATTCACGATCGCTGACGCTTAATGGTGGTCGCATTAAATGCCTCTTGTCAAAACATGACACCACAAATTGCCACAAGTTCACAAATTGCATCTTTAATGAATCGATACATAAGTACAGTAAGTCTGAGAAATCCAGCCATGCCCAGTCGGACATCTCTGAACATACACAGCCACAGCTTGCTGCTAAGGAAGCTCCAGCACAGCATGGTGATAAGGATTTGACAACATCAGTCAGTGGCATCAGATGATACCAAAATGGCACTGGTGCGAATGCCTATTTGTGTTTTGGGTTAATTGCAAGAATTTCGAAGCAATGAATATTACCCAAGCACACCAACACTGTAAGAATTCTGCATCGACTGGCAACGAAATGTTGCCAGCACCTACCAGCACTAGATATTTTATAGGCCTGGGCAATTTACAGCTGTTTACTCCAAAGAGGTAATTATTGGCATTATCAGCATGAGTCTCCTCTCAGACAGGGACTCTTCAGCACAATACTCCCTGCGGTGAAATAGGAAGGATATATATATCTTAAAAAAAAAAAATCGCTAAACAACCTTGAATTTGTATTCCCATTCCCCCGCCCCAAAGTGGAGATGGTTAACCCATCCTGTCCACACCATTTTCATTGGGGCCTCCTCTAAACCACCACGGATTCCCTCTGGGGAAGATATTTAAGGAACAAAATGTGAATCTGGCAACCTTCCCCAGATAATATGCCTGGGAATCATCAAGCACACTATAAGCCCACTTCAACCAAGACCATCAGTGACCTGGCAGAATCAAGTATAGCGTGCGTTTAAGCCTGTATGGGAAATTCATTCATAGGAGGCCTACCCTCCTGATTGAGAGTCCAAGTGGATGCATGCACTTGGCCAATGAATATACCAGGTTCTAATCAAGTGTGAATAGCATGCCACCAGACCTATTGGGCGGGTTTGTTTACCAAATGGTTGCAGAACTCCAGGTAATCACCAGAACAGATTGGGGCATTTACTATAGTCAATAACTACCCTTTATGAAGGACCAAATGCAGGTTGCTATGGTGCAACATGAACCAGTCCATACCCTGTACTCAGAAGTGAGATCCATGGTTTTCAGTGTATTGCATGATGACAAGGGGGTATTTAGTGTTGCTCACATGAAGCCAATTTTTTCGTGCTTTCTTCAAGCTTGAGGTCTGGACACACTCTCTACCCTCCATCTTTTTGGGAACTACAACAGAACTGGAGTAGGAATCTGTTGTTTCCTGTCCAAGATGAAGTATTTCTATTGCTTCTGATGCTAGTAATTTGTCTATTCAGACAGGCAATGCTGCAACCACGGTGGCGTCTAACCTGACCAAATCATTTATGGAATTGTCAATTTACCTCTAAGCACAAGAGGAATAATACTGAAGCTCATTGATACCAAATTAGGGGTATTGAAAACTGAGGAGAAAAATGCAGCAGACTGCAGGAAGATAAAAACAGGGCAGCTGAGTGGGTAAATAGGTGGCAGATGCTGTGGTACAGCTTCAGGGGAGGAGAGGAACAAATGTCTCCTTTAAAAGTTTTTACCCCATTGCAGCCCCTCCTCCTTGCTCAGATTGACCAGAAAAATACTTGCTTGCACATCCACGATTTCCTTCGCTCCACCATTGGTGGCCGTGCCTTCAGCTGCCGAGGCCCTAAGCTCTTGAATTCCCTTCCTAAGCCTCTCTCTACCTCTCTTCCTTTAAGACGCTCCTTAAAACCTGCCTCTTTGATCAAGATTTTGGTTACCTGCCCTAATATCTCTCTATGTGGCTCGTGTTCAATTTTGTCTGATAACGCTCCTGTGAAGCGCCTTGGGATGTTTTACTACATTAAAGGCATTATATAAATGCAAGTTGTTGTGGTGCCCACTGTTTTATGAGAAATGATAAGCTGTCGCTTTAAAAATCTGTTGCGATAAAATGAGTTTTCCAGACTTAGAATGAACCATCACTTTGATTCATTTTTGTCACTTTAACTGGAAAGAATGAGTCAGATATTGTGATGGTAATATTTCCTGACTCTGTGCTAATGTGCTGTGTTAGATGGACACTGTCTTCATCAAATCTGGCAAAGTTTTGTTCATTCACAAACACATTACAGCAATGTAAATCACATTGAAATAAATCATCGGGCCTCCTTTCTGTAACACTGTCATAACAAATGTTGGACTGTTTTTCTGGCTCCTCTCTCTCCATAAATAAAAGTGTTTGCCACACCTCTTGGCCCTTTTTAAAAAAAAAAAAGAAAAACAACAAAGCTGTAAAATTGAGCAACTGTTGAGTTCCTTGCTTAATAGTATGACTTTATGGGACTGATAAATATGCAATGATTTGCCTTCAGCTAAATTTATAACTCTACACTTGTTCAGTAGGGAGTTGCATTAACAAATACAGGAGACAATCCATGCCCCACACTGCATTTGTTCTGTAATCCAAACACACAGGTGGGGTGGGGGGCACAAAATAAAGTGGAGCACATGAGCATCCTTGCTTCCCGTTAAGCTTGTCTGACATCCAGGCTTGGATAGAATTGTAGAATGATACAGTACAGAAGGAGGCCATTCGGCTCATCATGCCTGTGCTGGCTCTCTAGTAGAGCTATCCAACCAGTCCCACTCCCCCGCTCTTTCCCCACAGTCCTGCAAATGTTTACCCTTGAAGTATTTATCCAATTCCCTTTTGAAAGTTACTATTGAATCTGCCCCCCCCCCCCCCCCCCCCCCACACACACACACACACACACACACACACACACACACACACACACACTCTGTTCTGGTTGCTAAAGATGGGAAGCTGCTCCATGTGTCAATTTCAAGCCAATAATTCCAATAAGATGAAAGGCCTTCATTTAAATGTACATTTAAACCCTACAAAGATACTTCTTCCCCAGTCCCTAGCTCCCGGCTGGGAATCTTTTGGGAGCTAGTTTCTTGTCAAAATTTGTAGAAAGTGTAGCAAGGAAGGAAAAAGATAGATTACTTACCTTCATCTCTACTTTCAAGTGGATGTATTCACACACTGCAGGATTTGTCAGTTGGTCCTGGGGATCACCTATTCGACACTGTAGAGGACGATTGTCATTAGTTTGCTTGTTGGGATGTGACGGGGCTGTTTGTGAAAGGCTGAAATGGCAGCAACATTGACCCCAATAGAACTAGGTTTTAATCAATTTTCAAATAATATTTGAAGATAGCAGGATATAAAACTATTATTTGAACTGGGATCATCTAATTGAGTGGAACATCATAGCTCAGGTATACCATTATAACGGAATCTGTGCCGGAACTGAATTAGATATCCGCAGTGTGAGGTGAAAGATCTTGCTGGGTCAAGTGATGCCTTTCAATGCCAAACTATCAAATGGAGCATGGCTGGATTGGGGTGGAGTAGTCAACAAATTGTGAGAAGATCTCTTTTGTTGGGAAGAAGTAGGAAATCTTGTGTAAGGAAAAGATGGTGAAAGTTGTTTCAGCCAAGAAATGGTTCATAGGATCAGGATTGCTCTGTTTAAGGTTTCTGAATTACGTGGAATTTAAGGAGGGGGTGGAAAAATGTAAAGAAACTCCTATGTTCATAAGAGAGATAGAAATAGAGATAAAATGTCGATCATTCAAGCCGATGTTGATCTTTTTCTGGGGCAGAATTTGAGAAGTTGGTTTTTTTCTGGAGAAGTGACGAGATCTATCTCTGGAAATCCCCAGTTCTAGTATTTGTTTCAAACACATCTGGGTTGAGCTTCCACTTGTGAGGTTAGGTGGTGAAGCCTCACAACTCTTCTGTCCCAAATCTCTGACATTTAGTCTTATATCTGTGTCCCCTTGTTAACACCCCTCAATCACTGGAAACAGTCTGTTTCTATCTACCCTGTCCCATCCCCGCATAATTCTAAACACCTCGTCCCTTGATCTCTTTTGCTCTAACGAAAAGAGCCCCAATTTTTCAAGTCTTTCTTTGCATTTGTATTTCCTCATACCAGACAGCATCCTATTGAATCTACACAGTAACCTCTCTGTTGCCTCAACATCCTTCCTATAGCGTTGAGTCCAAAAATGCACCCAGTGCTCCAACTGTGGACTTACTAAGGTTTTAAATAGATTCACCATTATATTTTGACTTTTATACTCTCTTATATTTCTTGCCATAAAACCGAGTATTCCATTACTTTTTTTTATCCATTGTGTTGCTTTTAATGCCTTGTGATCCTGAACCCCAAAATCCCTCTGCTCTTCCACATCACCCAGCTTTTCTCCATTCAAAGGATAATTATTTTTTTCACCGAAATGTACCACCTCACATTTACTGTCCTTGAATTCCATCTGCTACTGATTTTGCCAATTCCACCATTTTATTAATATCCCATTGCAGATTCCTTTGATCCTCAGAATAATTTACTATGTCCTCTATTTTAATACCGTCTGCAAATTTGGGCACCATTCCCTGTTGTAAGAATTACATACAGATGCTAAAAGTGTGAACTTTTAAAGATGTACACTTTCACACATTTGAGCTATATTTGTACAGTACTTAGAAACATAGAAACATAGGAGCAGGAGTAGGCCATTTGGCCCTTCGAGCCTGCTCCAACATTCAATATGATCATGGCTGATCCTCTATCTCAATACCATATTCCTGCTCTCTCCCCATACCCCTTGATGCCTTTTGTGTCTAGAAATCTATCTATCTCCTTCTTAAATATATTCAGTGACTTGGCCTCCACAGCCTTCTGTGGTAGAGAATTCCACAGGTTCACCACCCTCTGAGTGAAGAAATTTCTCCTCATCTCAGTCCTAAATGTCCTACCCCGTATCCTGAGACTGTGACCCCTCGTTCTAGACCCCCCAACCAGAGGAAACATCCTCCATGCATCCAGTCTGTCTAGCTCTGTCAGAATTTTATACGTTTCAATGAGATCCCCTCTCATTCTTCTAAACTCTAGTGAATACAGGCCTAGTCGACCCAACCTCTCCTCATACGACAGTCCTGCCATCCCAGGAATCAGTCTGGTGAACCTTCGCTGCACTCCCTCTATGGCAAGTATATCCTTTCTTAGGTAAGGAGACCAAAACTGCACACAGTACTTCAGGTGTGGTCTCACCAAGGCCCTGTACAACTGTAGTAAGACATCCTTGCTCCTGTACTCAAATCCTCTTGCAATGAAGGCCAACATACCATTTGCCTTCCTAACTGCTTGCTGGGTCTATTCTAATATACGAGTTAAAATGCTTCATTCACAGCTATTCTCCTGAGAAGGAATTTTCAAAATGACAGCTGGAGGATGAGGCTTATTGCAAAAAGGCTCCTGGAATTTCCTAATGAGTTTAGACATACAGATGAGGCCGATTCCCCTTGGGTTTTTTGAGAGTAAATGCAGCACCAGGTGTGGTACAAAATCATACAGAAAGAAAGAAAGACTTGCATTTCTATAGCGCCTTTCACGATCACTGGATGTCTCAAAGCGCTTTACAGCCAATGAAGTATTTTTGAAGTGGAGTCACTGTTGTAAACAGGCTTAAATACAGGCCTAAAATAATTCCTGTTTCTGTAGGACCAGTAGAAATTAATGAAAAGTAAATTTACAGCAGATATAAGGAAAACCTCTTTGATCAGAGTGATAAATGCTTGGGACAATCTACCTTACAAAGTAACGGAGAACTAAATATTGTGATTGTTCATAATACAATCAGACGCCGTGAAGAGAGAGTTAATGTACTATTAAGAGTGTTGATGAAGCAAAATGGTGTTTTTCGTCGCAAACTTTACTTTTGGTGTTATTAATGCTGCCCAGCTGGGCTCGATTAGACTAAAGGCCTGAGCTATGGAAGGCCAGTGTCTGATCAACTGCACTATCCAGCTTCCCTAGCCACACTAATCATTTTTTAATTTTGATTTCCACAGGGAGCTGCTGTCGAAGTGTGATTTAGAATCTCCTCCGACCTCGCCTCAGGCAACACAAGCAATGGATGTATCTGACAAGAATCAATCGGCTGGTTCCAAAGTTCATGCCAAGATGAAGCAGGAGATGAAATTTATGGACAGGTTTCTGTCTCGGAGTCCTTCCTCCACAACCACAAGGCCATCAGGGCCACAGTCTATAGAGAAGCAATGCCATGAGGAACAGAGTGATACTTGCACACAATCGATTAGTGCTACACCGAATTGCTTGGCACACCTAGGGCAGAGGGGCACTGATGTTACAGAACAACCTTCAACTTCTGGATTGAAGAACATAGTGAAAGGTTGAGTTTTTTTTTAAATCTGTTGCTATAGATCAGAGTTATTTAAAGCAGTGCAAGTCTCCAGTTGGCATCACCCAATTGGCAGTAAATACACTTCATTGTTATATTTCTGCAACTACTTCAAGTAGTGGATTAGGGATTTCAGTTAGGTGGAGAGACTAGAGAAGCTGGAATTCTTCTCCTTAGAGCAGAGAATGTTAAGGGAGATTTAATAGAGGTGTTCAAAATTATGAAGGGTTTTGATAGAGTAAATAAGGAAAAATTGTTTCCACTGGCAGGAGGGTCAGTAACCAGAGGATACAGATTCAAGATAATTGGCAAAAGAACTAGAGGAGAGATGAGAGAATTTTTTTTTTAACGAAGCAAGTTATTACGATCTGGAATGCACTGCCTGAAAAAGGGTGGAGGAAGCAGATTTAGTAGTAACTTTCAAAAGGGAATTGGATAAATACTGGAAAAGGAAAAAATTGCAGGGCTAGGGGGAAAAAGCAGGGGTGTGGGACTAATTGGATAGCTGTTTCAAAGAGCAGGCACAATGGGCTGAATGGCCTTCTATGCTTTATGATTTGTACATTTGTTTCCTTGGTGGCTCAGTAGGTAAATGCACCGCATGGTGTGGTACTGAGCCATACAAACAGGGAAAGTCCTAGGTGCAATCTCCACTCTGTACTGAGTCAGCTGATCTGTTTTTAGTGATGTTGGTTGAGGGATAGATATTGGCCAGGATACTGGGAGAACTCCCCTGCTCTTCCTTGAATAGTGCTGTAGCATCTTTTATGTCCATCTGAGAGGGCAGACGGCACCTCCGACAGCGCAGCACTCTCTCAGTACTGCACTGAACTGTCAGCCTAGAGTTTGTGTTCACATCTCTGGAGTGGGACTTGAACCCACAACCTTCTGACTCGGAGGCGAGAGCTCTACCACTGAGCCAAAGCTGGCAGGTGAGCATGGTATGCAGATCAAAGATGATTTTGGGGAGCATCCTTGAGGTTGTAGCAGTGTAATTCAAATCATCATGGAAATTGGTCTGGGATGCCATTCTCCTACTTGGTCCCCACACTACTCATTCTAGCACAGTTTTTGCTGCTCGTCCTGAGAAGATGCTTACTCTTGGTATGATGAAATCTCCCCGGTCCCTCGTACAAAATTGGGCATGACCTATGGGATATATGCCACTGGGAATGATTGATGTTCAACTGCTGTCTATGAATGGAGAAGCACCAAACAGCCTGGGATCATTTCTTGTAGGGTTGTACAAAGATCATTCTCAGATAAAGACCACAGCACACACCTGAGCAGAGGGAGAGGCAGGCTAACATAAAAGAGAAGATGGGAGCGCCCTCTCTATCCACTGGAAGGATCGCAACCCAACCCAACTCCACTCCAAGCAAGAAAGGTTGCCCTCCTGACCACCTCAAACTACCTCTCCCATTCCACCACGCATGACAGCGTTACCGTGTAATCAAAATGTACAATAACTGTACCAGATAAAAACTAGTGTAGCTTTGTGAGGACAGAAGAGCGTACTGTGCTGTATAATCTTTTTTCTTTCTTTTCCTTTGCCGTGCAGTGGATTGTCCGGTCTGTGCAGTGGCTATCCCTGAAAATAATATTAACAGACACCTCGACAGCTGTTTAATACGAGAAGATAAGAAAGAAAGCCTCCGAAGGTAAAGTGTGCAGACTGTCCCATGAATTTCTGTTGTGCGACGGATCACCTCATGCCACGTTGTAGGTGTTGGTCCTGTTACCTAACTCTTTATCCTCACCAAAAGAGAAAGTCTTTGAAGTTAATAGCTTATTGGCGATATAGTCTTAGAGGATGAAGGGCTAACAACAATAACAACAAATTGTATCTATATAGCGTCTTTAATGTATTAAAACATTCCAAAGTGCTTCAAATGAGCATTATCAAACAAAATTTGACACCAAGCCACATAAGGAGATATTAGGGCAGAGTCAAAGAGATAGGTTTTCAGGAGCGTCTCAAAGGAGGAAAGAGAGATGGAGAGGTTTAGGTAGGGAATTCAGGAGCTTAGGGCTTTGGCAGCTGAAGGCACGGCCACCAATGGTGGAGCGATTAAAATCGGGGATGCTCAAGAGGCCAGAATTGGAGGAGCGCAGATATCTTGGAGGGTTATAGGGCTGGAGGAGATTACAGAGATAGGGAGGGGCAAGGCCATGGAGGGATTTACAAACAAGGATGAGAATTTTAAAATCGAGGCGTTGCTTAACCGGAAGCCAATGTAGGTCAGCGAGCATAGGAGTGATGGGCAATGTTCCCTTTAAGCTGCGCGGCCACGCAGCTCTCTGGACCTCCCGCACAACCAGCTCGCTGACTTTTCAATGGTAAAAACCGCACATGCGCGGTATTTTGAATGATCCGTGCATCCCAAAAGAAATTTACGGGAACATTGGTGATAGGTGAATAAGACTTGGTGCGAGTTAGGACACGGGCAGCAGAGTTTTGGATGACCTCAAGTTTACGGAGGGTTGAACGTGGGAGGCTGGTCAGGAGTGTGTTGGAATAGTCAAGTCTCGAGGTAACAAAGGCATGGTTGAGGGTTTCAGCAGCAGATGAGCTGAGGCAGGAGTGGAGTCGGACGATGTTACGGAGGTGGAAATAGGCGATGGCACGGCTAAGGTGCAACAAACTGGCAGAAACAATGTGGTGTAGCTCATAATACTGCTATACGATTTCCACGTAACTTTTGGGGAATTTTTTTGTGCTTATCAGAATGAGGGGTACTAATACTGGGACGATAGCAAAATACTGCGGATGCTGGAAATCCGAAATAACAAAAGAAAACGCTGGAAAAACTCAGCAGGCCAGGCAACATCCGTGGAGAGAGAAACAGAGTTAACGTTTCAGGTCGAAACCCTTCGTCGGAACTGAGAGAAGAGCAGGAAATTAAACAGATAAAAATGCAAGGGGGAGGCTGGGGGGGAGGAATAAAAGAACAAAAGGGGTGGTCTATGGTAAGTAGAGACATTAAGAGATGCTCAAGGCAAGATGAGATGGTAATGGGACAGGTTAAGAAACAAAAGGTGAGGTGTGAAATGCTGGCAGAATGAGAGACAGCTGCCGTGGGGGGAGAGAGAGAAAAATAAAGGAGAAAAAAAAGGGAAAAAGGCACGGACCAAAAGGGTGGATAAAATGTGAGAGCTGGGCTTTAATCTAGTCCAGAGTGATGGGAGGAAAGTTCCCTCTATCTTAAGTGTGAGAGTCCTTTGTAAAATTAATTTGGGTAGGCTCAATGGAGATCATAATACTGGGAATTGGATTACTTTCTATTTCAGGTACTCGTCGGCATCACGCACACCCAGTTCAGGAGTAGCTTGGGTTAGCTGTAGAGTAAAGCTCCTTTTCTGCTGCATTATCAGAAAAGCACCCCATTCTATCTGTTATGATGTTCTCTGCCTCTCTCACCAGCTATCCTGTGAGCCGAGTTGGATTGCCAATTAATGCCACATATGGGACAATTATGTTTTGTGGGTTCATGATCTCCATTGAGCCTACCCAAATTAATTTTACAAAGGACTCTCACACTTAAGATAGAGGGAACTTTCCTCCTATCACTCTGGACTAGATTAAAGCCCAGCTCTCACAGGTGAAAGGGCAGTGTCTGACACACTCCATCTCCCAGTTCCCTTTCAGATGCAAACTTGAAAACATTGACAGGCTTGCATTACCAGGTTTGATTCACTGCCATTGTTATCTGGAAATACGCAACAGGCTAGTCGGTATCTGTAAAGGTTATGATGCTTTTCATGTTTGTACCCTTCATGGGAACTGAAGACTGAAAGATAAAAAGGCACGATAGTAAGGTTGGAAAACAAAAGCAATTTTTCTTTTATACTTTAGTCATCATTTTCTGTTTGAGTTTTCAAATCAGAGGTTACGCTAGTAAAATCTGCCCCAAAAATGCAGTGTCAAATATATTTGATGTATCCTAAGCTCGCAAGATGGGTTACAAACAAGGCCACTTTCATGACATGATACCACAGTGTTAACTATGAGCCAGCTAGTGTCTCCATACTGTGATGAATTAACAGTGACTTTATCCAGTAATAACATACCCCACTGTCTGTGTGGAGTTTGCACATTCTCCCCGTGTCTGCGTGGGTTTCCTCCGGGTGCTCCGGTTTCCTCCCACAGTCCAAAGATGTGCGGGTTAGGTTGATTTGGCTATGACAAATTGACCCTTAGTGTTAGGGGGGGATTAAATATGTGGGGTTATGGGGATAGGGTGGGATATGTTAGGGGGAATTAAATATGTGGGGTTACAGGGGTAGGGTGGGATATGTGTACTGTGGGGATTAAAGCAGGGACAGGGTACTGGATTTGGATGATCAGCCATGATCGTATTGAATGGTGGAGCAGGCTCGACGGGCCGAATGGCCTACTCCTGCTCCTAGATTCTATGTTTCTATAATAAATATTGTAAAGCCTGGTATCTAAAAAAAGAAAAGATTCACTCATAAAGGTCATTCACCCAATAGGGGTACGGTGGACTAGTAATCCAGAGAAAGTGAGTTCAAATTCCACCGTGGCAGTTTGAGGAATTTGAACTCAGTTTGAAAAATTAAGGTAAAAGTGACCATGAAGTTGTTGGATTATCGTAAAAAAAAACAACTGGTTCACTAATGTCCTTTAAGGAAGGAAACCTGCCGTCCTTACCTGGTCTGGCCTATATGTGACTCCAGTCCCACACCAACCTGGTTGACTGGTAACTGCCTCCTGAAATGGCCTAGTCAAGCTACTCAGTTGTATCAGGGCAACTAGGGATGGGTGGGGGGAGGGGGAATGCTGCTTGCCCAGTTATTTGCCACTGGCTGTTTTGATGTTTAAGCAAGCAATGGTGTTATTTAGTGGAGTAAATAAGGAGAAGCTGTTTCCACTGGCAGGTGGGTGGGTAACCAGAGGACACCGATGTATGATAATTGGTCAAAGAACCAGAGGGGAGATGAGAATTTTTTTTGCGCAATGTGTAGTCATGATCTGGAATGCACTGCCTGAAAGAGTGGTGGAAGCAGATTCAATAGAAACTTTCAAAAGGGAATTGGATAAATACTTGAAGGGGAAAAATTTGGAGGGTTATGGGACTAATTGGATAGCTCTTCAAAGACTTGTTGGAGGCATGATGGGCCGAATGGCCTCCTTCTGTACTTTAAAATTCTATGATCACGTAGTCATCTGTGCTCAGAGATTGGATGGTTGTCTTGTTTCACTATCGGGTGTCTGATATTGACGATGCTATTTAATATTATAGGTTTTGCATTTCGGTGCCAGTCTTTCAGATGGGAGTTTTTAAACTGTTTTTTAACACGAGAAGTTTTAGGAACAGGGCAAAGGCGTTATGCCCAACAAACTTGTTCCTTTTTTCATAGATCTTAGCCCCACCTACCTGCTTTCTCACCATATCCCTTAATCCTTTGACTCTGCAGAAGTGCATCTTGTGTCGCTTGAGTCCATGTGTACTTTCCATGTCATTGGCTTCCCTGCTAACTTACTCCACAAGTCTATTACCCGTTGGGTCAAAAAGGTCTGCCTGAGTTGCCTTCATACTACTATAACTTTTCTGTGGCTTTAAAACTGCAGACAGTGTTTAGTAAAGCCACGTAGCAAATGACCTCACAGGCCCTTATTATCGTGCTTTTCCAGGTTGCTTTGGCCATTGATTTGCAAGACAGCTCCCTGTCTGTTCCGTGTGCTATGCCAGTTCATGTGTAACCAGGTAATTTCTTTCACATGGTCTCTTGGAGCCTTCCAAGTTTCTGAGCAGAAGCACGTGCAACAAAGCATCAGTAAACCCAACAGGCTGTCTGCGCTGGTTGTAATCTCCAGTATTCCAGACATTATCAAATTGTTTACTGAACCCGTAATTGTTTTCCTTTCCTCAGAGCAACGCAGTAATCTTGTGAGCTGCATTCTGCACCTTTCTAACTCTCTCATTCTGCTCCCAGCTGACTGCATGATTGGTGATCTGTTTCCTTTTTATAAGTATTAATTAAAGTTAGAGGGATTTGATCGTGATGACAGCAGTGGCCAGAAGGAACCAGAAGCCCAGTATATTAAAGAGCCTCATGTGTAAATTTGCCACATGTTGGCTAAATTCAATTTTAACTTGAAACTGACACTTCAGAATAAAGCTGCAGGTCTGTTACAGGTTTGACAAACTACACTCAGACTTTCTAATTTGTATGTAAAGATTAGAGCAGAATCATATTTTCTGCCAATTTTAACTTTTTTTTTAAAGCCCTCATCTGAAGGGACTGTTTCATGCTAGGGTACAGTTCTGGACAATGGCTGAACTCAAATGCCCATAATTGATATCCGAACATATACAGTGAGGTAGTTTGGCTACGGATATTACAGCCGAGCCCAATCCTGTCCTCACCTGATTCCTGCATGTGCACTTTTGCTTCTGGGATCACTGGCTAACTATGAACAACGAAAGAACTTGCATTTATATAACACCTTGCAATGTAGGAAACGTGGCAGCCAATTTGCGCACAACAAGATCCCACAAACAAACAATGTGATAATGACCAAATAATCTGTTTTAGTGATGTTGATTGAGGGGATAAATATTGGCCCGGACACTGGGGAGAAGGCTCCTATACTTCTTTCAAATGGTGCCATGAGATCTTTTATATCCACCTGAGAGGGCAGAAGGGGCCTCGGTTTAGCATCTGATCCGAAAGACGGCACCTCTGACAGTTCAGCGCTTCCTCAGTGGAGCACGGAGACTTGCTGTGTCATCTCGTCCCTGCTGTGGTTGAGATTAGATAACCCAGGACAGACTAGAGATTAAACCTGGGGTTTAGTACTACACCACGTGCTACATTTGTTTACTGAGCCATCAGAGGAATGAGCCTTGCTAATGTTTTTTGGAGGGCTAGTAATTCTTGTATTTTCTCGTCACCTCCCCCCCCCCCCCCCCCGCCAATTTAGTTATTCTCCTTGCGTTGTTCAGATGCAGGGAATGTTATCTCATTCCGTTAGCCCATACACCCAAGTTTTCCCTCTTTCACTAAACATCTGGGAGGTAGAGTTTCCGGTTGTTTAGGCTAGCAAGATCAGTGCAATCCAGGCGGAATTGACTGAACCAGCGCAAAAGATCGGCTAATTTTAAATGTGAATTACACCCAAAACCACTTATGTTGGTGTTTTCCGTGATCTCTTACGCTGGTTCAAGACTCAATTTGCCTGAATCTGACCCTGCCCACAAAACTGGCCACACCCCCAGGTCGAAATTGCGAGTTTCCACCGATTTGAGCTGGTTTAGGAAGGCTCCTCAAATTGCACTAATTTTCCTAGGTGCACAGACACTAGAAGGCATGTTTCAAAAAAAAATAATAATTTACTAAGAAACTGACCAGTGTACACCATTGAAACTATTAAATGGTTCAGTATCGATATTTTCAGTGTTTTTAAATCTGGTTATTCACAGGTGGAGGAATGGACACCCTTATTAAAAATGCTTACTTTTGCTGTATTAATAAAATTGCACCAGGTTACCACTCTCAAATACATCTGGGAATACTTTTTAATAGAAAGAAAAAAATAAACAATTACATTCTATTACGTTGACTGATTACGCTGGTTCACTGAAGATTTTATGTTTGTGGTTATGCAAATTAATTTTAGCGGAAACTTGAACTGTAACCTAACCAGCACAATTTCAAGTGCATTTTGGGCGCAATCGGCAAAGCGGAAACTCAACCCCATGAAAATTTGCCATCTTGGGAAAGCCTGAGAGTAAATGTCCATCACAAGCCAAACTTGAGCTTCTAATCAAGAGTGCAACATTCCAGGGTTAAAACTAACGCAACATCAGCCATATTGCAACCTCATGGGATTAATTGAAATTATACAGGGTGGAACCTCTTATTTGTGAATTTCCTGTATTGACAGCCAGCCTAAACATATGGCTTTTAAAACCATCCCAGTTGTAAGTGCTGCCATCGCCCAGAAGTGTGTTTTGTTATGACCTGGTATTAAGAGTTACAAATCTGCTCTCAGCAGGGGGGGTGGGGGAGAGGGGACCCTCCCCCCCCCCCCCCACCCCCAAGTACTACGAACCCTCCCCCCCCCCCAAGTACTACAAACCCCCCCCCCCCAAGTACGACAAACCCTCCCCCCCCAAGTACTACAAACCCTCCCCCCCCCAAGTACTACAAACCCTCCCCCCCCAAGTACTACAAACCCTCCCCCCCCCAAGTACTACAAACCCTCCCCCCCCAAGTACTACAAACCCTCCCCCCCCAAGTACTACAAACCCTCCCCCCCCAAGTACTACAAACCCTCCCCCCCAAGTACTACAAACCCTCCCCCCAAGTACTACGAACCCCCCCCCCCAAGTACTACGAACCCCCCCCCAAGTACTACGAACCCCCCCCAAGTACTACGAACCCCCCCAAGTACTACGAACCCCCCCAAGTACTACGAACCCCCCCCAAGTACTACGAACCCCCCCCAAGTACTACGAACCCTCCCCCCCAAGTACTACAAACCCTCCCCCCAAGTACTACGAACCCCCCCTAAGTACTACGAACCCTCCCCCCATACCTGGAAACACCAGCTTTTAATGTTTCAGATTTCCAGCATTTTGCCGTTTGCTATTTGTGTAATGCATTGTTACTTTAACGGGTCGAATTTCCTTCGAGTCATACCAGTGGTAATTGCACAATCGAACTGACTGAATCCTCCTTTCACATGGTTGACAGGTTTGCACCCTGCTGC
Organism: Squalus acanthias; assembly: GCA_030390025.1. Classification (NCBI taxonomy): domain Eukaryota; kingdom Metazoa; phylum Chordata; class Chondrichthyes; order Squaliformes; family Squalidae; genus Squalus; species Squalus acanthias. Next base: position 11,027,375 of record CM059444.1, on the reverse strand, counting down.
TAATTACATTCGGAAAACAAACCAATTTGATCTTGTGTTCAGAGTAGGCTAATGTTTAAATGACTGAAACCAGCACATTTCAAACTTTGTGACATTAATGAATCTGCGTACATGTAAAGAGCTTTATTACTGCAATGTCAACCTACAAAGCTTGGAACAATTTCAAATATGAACTCTTCACTGCTGCTCAACCTGTCTTTATTCTTGTCCCCATTCTCTTTTCTATTTTTGTTTTAACTTTAATTTCTCTCTCTCTTTCTCTCAACAAGTAAGTCTTGTGTCTAATGCATCTCACATTTGAACAACAACAGTTAGCCTCTAATTGACCTGGGGAAACGCCTATTTAAAGCGTGGAGTAGTTGCCATATGGAGTAGTTGCCTTAAAGTGAACAGGCTACGTAAAACACAGGTCCACCTAAGTAGCTAAACATCCTAACCATGTTCCAGACACCAGTCTGCCCACGAGCAACACCACAACGGGATTAGCCTGTTAAAAAAAAAAGGACATTCACATGGCAAGCATTACAGCAACATGCATTTATATAACACTTAACGTAGAAAAACATCCCAGGGCGTTTCACAGAAGTGCAATCAGACAAAAATGGATGCCGAGGGAGGAAATTTCAGAGTATGGGCTTAGATGGCTGAAAGTTTAGTCTCTAATGGTGGGGTGGTGCATGTGTAAGCGGACGGATTCCGAGGAATGGAGAATTCTGTGAAGGTTGTAGGACTGGAGAAGGATACGGAGGTAGGTAGGGTTAAGGCCATGAGCTTAACAACAGCTTGCACTTCATAGCGCCTTTAATGTAGAAAATATCCCAAAGAGCTACACAGTCAGACAAAAATTGATGCCAAACCAAGGAAGGGGATATTAATGGGGATGACAAAAAGCTTAGTTGAAGAGGTTGGTTTTAAGGTTGGTCTTAACAGAGGAGAGGGAAGCGGAGAGGCAGAGGGGTTAGGGAGGAGATTGCAGCATGTGGGGCCTACACAGCTGAGAGCGCAGCCACTAATTGTGGGGTTGAAGGGAAGGGGGATGCACAACAGGCCAGAGTCGGAATAACAGAGCTCTGGGAGGGTTGTAGGACTGGAAAATGTTATATCGATAGGGAGGGATAAGGTCGTGAACATAAACAGCAACAACTTGTAAAAAAAAACTTTTTAGAACATTCACCAAACTTGCACTGTATCCTGCAACTTGCTATGAACAATGCCAAGGAAGATCCACCATCTAACCTAAACCTATTTTGTCCTCTTTTTCTCTTAAGATAAATTAAAAATCCCTTTTGTTTTTAGCTAATTTCCTCTTCCTCCTGCCCCCACCACCAATTTTGAAGGTAGAAGCAGCCTGCAAACAATTTAATGATTTTTTCCCCCACCAATCAAAAGGCCAGAGTGTAAAGTACAACATGGTCATGCCATAGATGTAACCAGGTCAATCTGTGATGCCTTAAAGACAAACTTTTACAAGAACGTAGCCACAGTGTGGTAAGGGTTAAAGAAAACCCTCAGCTCCCTGAAATTAGAACCTTGTGTGTTTGTGTTGCCTATGTTTTCAAACATTATTTTTAAGTGTAAATTCTTACTTCCAGCTCCGCATGATTTATGTCAACTGCAAAAACCGCAAACCTCACTCATATTAAAAAAAAAACTGAACATGAAAGAAAGACATTCATAAGGAAATGCAGCCTATGGAGCCCACAAGTATGTGCTCACACCCAAAGCACTTAATCGAGCTCATGCAGCTGGAGTCCATTGCCAAGCTGTCCTTTACCGTAACTAGGAGGATTATTTTTTTGAGAATAGGTATTTATTGAAGCTAGTTAATTTAAATGTTGGGGTTATGGCATGCTACAGGTTAAATGTCATGGAACGTACAGACACATAAAAGGGAGGCTGCTACAAGAGCTCTGTACATTTTGCTAGCACTAGCACAGGTTCAGAATCTTTACTTGATGTGGGGCACTCGCCATGGCTGAGGAACGTGGGGCATCACAGTGTCCTTAATCAGGAGTTGGGGGCTGCCCAGACTCCAGAATGAAGCAGTGAGAGACTTCCTGGAGGAGGGAATTTTGCTCCAGAGTTAAGCCAGGCCCTGGCTCCACATTTACACTGCAACTTATCAGCACAGGTGTGAAGTAAAACTGCTTTGCATCAATGTTAAGTTTTAGTGTAAGTGCATCCTTAGTTTATTTAGTTCTGAGTCAGTTTATTTATCATCAAAGCAGAATTGCCCCTTTGTCCTGAATGTTTTAAAGAGAGGTATCTGTACACCTCATTCTTGAGTTTACTTTCTCATTCCAAGCTTTCTATGTTATCCACTGATGTTTCTCCATTGTTCCTTGGTAGCCACTATTTTGCTTTAGAAATGCTTCTTAGAGGCAGCTTCGAAGCAGAAATTGTGTGTTCAAGGCCCCTTAAGCAACATTGTCAAGTTTTGCTGCAGTGTCATTGGGAACAGTACTGCCCACAGCCCAGTGCCTCATTTCATGATGTCACCAGAGGGGGCATTTTTCTACTTAATGTCTGGTTACAGGCTGCCTGTATAGTTGGTTAAGCAGGAATGGCACAAATAAGGTATGTCAAATTCTAACATTTTAGGGTAGCGAGGCGATTCAGTTTAATACAGTTCCTTTCTTAAATTGTTCATGCATTCTCTCAAGCAATTTTGTTGAACGGTTGTACTTTGTTGCTGGGAAAGGGGAGATTAATATTTTTTATATCCAAGATTCAGGTGGAGTAACCTCAATTATTTTTCCCACATTTATTGCCCATCCCTAATTGCCCCTTCAGTGGAACAGAATCCCAGAAAAAAACCCAACGCTGTGTCGATTAATTCCTTCTAAAAGTAGCTGGGCAGATAACTGTTGGGAATAGGATTGAAAATTGTGGAATAGGTATAGTCTGAGGTGAACGAATGCTCTTGGGGAGTGGGGGGAAGGAAGAATAATGGACATGTGAGAACAGATACTGTGGAGTTTCACTCGATGATCTTTCGTGTTCGGGGTGTATTTATTCAGAAGTCTTCATGAAATTAAATGGTTGTGGTGGAATTTTCTCACCCTGTGTACTCTTGTGTTCTTGATAGTTGCTATCTGCAGCAATATCAGGTTGTTTGGTTTCCGTATGATTGAGAACAATCAATTGCAACTGAAAGTAAACTATCAGACAAGTAACTTCAAAGAATATCACATTTAGTGTATTTTTTTAGGGTTGAATGTGTACAGAACATTAGTGTCTAGCAATGATTACCAGGTGGTCTCATTGATGGGGACAGATGCAATGAGTCATAAGAGTGATACTTAAGGAGTTTCAAACTGTAAGTTAAATCCCCAAGAAGAGAGTGACATCTGGTAATCATTCCCATTTGTACATTATTTTTGCAATATATACTTTTGTATGCATGCTGTGGAATTACTTTGTTCATCAGTGCATGTCTTGGCAAACATAGACCAGGAAGCTCCATGCCCTTGATGCGTGATAATGAAAAACTATTGTAAAATTATTTGGAAGAGATAATGCAAAAATAATTGAATGATGAAAGCACGAATGGTCAAACTGCAATAATAATTCAGAGTAAATTGGTTCAAATTATGATTGAATTGAATTAGTTTGTTATTTAGAGTTGAAAAGTAAAACATAGAAACCAAAGTATCCAAGGTCTGAAGTTATAGGATGATTGAAATATTGTGTGCAATTTTGGATATTTTACCGTCAAAAAATATTGCTGCAATGGAGAGGAGACCTGGATGATTCAGAGACTTGGGTATAAAAATCTAGTTAAAAGAATCAGCTTGCCTATATGGCAGGTCACTGCATTTCAAAGCATTTAAAAAAAAAAGGTATTTCTCTGTATCATAAATATCAGTAATCTGTCTGAAACCATCAGTTAGGTAGATATTCCAGAAAGACCAGTACTGGGACAGGAAGGAACTGTACCGTCGGGACTGGCTCCACCTGAACTGGGCTGGGACCAGGGGCCTAGTGAAGAGGATAAATAGGGCGGTCACGAGGACTTTTTTTAATTTATTCGTTCCTGGGATGTGGGCGTTGTTGGCAAGGCCAGCATTTATTGCCAATCCCTAATTGCCCTTGAGAAGGTGGTGGTGAGCCGCCGCCTTGAACCGCTGCGGTCTTTATGGTGAAGCTACTCCCACAGTGCTGTTAGGAAGGGAGTTCCAGGATTTTGACCCAGCAACGATGAAGGAACGGCCGATATATTTCCAAGTCAGGATGGTATGTGACTTGGAGGGGAACTTGGAGGTGGTGGTGTTCCCATGTGTCTGCTGCCCTTGTCCTTCTAGGTGGTAGAGGTCGTGGGTTTGGGAGGTGCTGTCGAAGAAGCCTTGGCGAGTTGCTACAGTGCATCTTGTAGATGGTACACACTGCAGCCACGGTACGCCGGTGGTGTAGTGAGTGAATGCTTAAGGTGGTGGATGGAGTGCCAATCAAGTGGCTGCTTTGTCCTGGATGGTGTTGAGCTTCTTGAGCGTTAATGGAGCTGCACTCATCCAGGCAAGTGGAGAGTATTCCATCACACTTGTGACTTGTGCTTTGTAGATGGTGGTAAGGCTTTGGGGAGTCGGGAGGTGAGACACTTGCCACAGAATACCCAGCCTCTGACCTGCTCTTGAAGCCACAGTATTTATGTGGCTGGTCAAGTTAAGTTTCTGGTCAATGGTTACCCCCAGGATGTTGATGGTTGGGGGATTCGGCGATGGTAATGCTGTTGAATATCAAGGGGCGGTGGTTAGACTCTCGCTTGTTGGAGATAGTCATTGCCTGGCATTTGTGTGGTGCGAATGTTACTTGCCACTGATCAGCCCAAGCCTGAATGTCATCTAGGTCTTGCTGCATTCGGGCATGGACTGGTTCATTATCTGAGGAGTTGTGAATGGAACTGAACACTGTTCAATTGTCAGTGAACATTCCCACTTCTGACCTTATGATGGAGGGAAGGTCATTGATGAAGCAGCTGAAGATGGTTGGGCCTAGGACACTGCCCTGAGGAACTCCTGCAGCGATGTCCTGGGGCTAAGATGATTGACCTCCAACAACTACAACCATCTTCCTTTGTGCTAGGTATGATTCCAGCCAGTGGAGAGTTTTCCCCTGATTCCCATTGACTTCAACTTTACAAGTCTCCTTAATGCCACTCGGTCAAATGCTGCCTTGATGTCAAGGGCAGTCACTCTCCTCACCTCTGGAATTCAGCTTTTTAGTCCATGTTTGGACTAAGGCTGTAATGAGCTCTGGAGCTGAGTGGTCCTGGCGGAACCGAAACTGAGCATCGGTGAGCAGGTTATTGGTGAGTAAGCGGCGCTTGATAGCACTGTCGATGACAACTTCCATCACTTTGCTGATGATTGAGAGTAGACTGATGGGGCGGTAATTGGCCGGATTGGATTTGTCCTGCTTTTTGTGGAAAGGGCATATCTGGGCAGTTTTCCACATTGTCGGATAGATGCCAGTGTTATAGCTGTACTGTAACAGCTTGGCTAGAAGCGCGTTTGGTTCTGGAGCACAAGTCTCCAGCACGACAGCCGGGATGTTGTCGGGGCCCATAGCCTTTGCTGTATCCAGTGTGCTCAGCCGTTTCTTGATATCACATGGAGTGAATCGAATTGGCTGAAGACTGGCTTCTGTGATGGAGGAGGCCGATATGGATCATCCTCTCGGCACTTCTGGCTGAAGATTATTGCAAACACTTCAGCCTTGGCTTTTGCACTTGCATGCTGGGCTCCGCCATCATTGAGGATGGGGATATTCATGGAGCCTCCTCCTCCCGTTAGTTGTTTAATTGTCCACCACCATTCACGACTGGATGTGGCAGGACTGCAGAGCTTTGATCTGATCCGTTGGTTGTGGGATCGCTTAGCTCTGTCTATAACATGCTGCTTCCGTTGTTTAGCATGTAGTCCTGTGTTGCAGCTTCCCCAGGTTTTGGTATGCCTGGTGCTGCTCCTGGCATGATCTTCTTCACTCCTCATTGAACCAGGGTTGGTCCCCTGGCTTGATGGTAATGGTAGAGTGAGGAATATTCCGGGCCATGAGGTTACAGATTGTGGCGGAATACAATTCTGCTGCTGCTGATGGCCCACAGCGCCTCATGGATGCCTAGTTTTGAGCTGCTACGTCTGTTCTGAATCTATCCCAATTAGCTCGGTGGTAGTGCCACACAACACAGTGGTGGGTGTCCTCAGTGTGAAGACGGGATTTAGTCTCCACAAAAACTCTACGGTGGTCACTGCTACCAACGCTGTCATGGACAGATGCATGTGTGACAGGTAGATTGGTGAGGACAAGGTCAGGTAGGTTTTTCTCTCGTGTTGGTTCACCACCTGCCGCAGTCCTAATCTGGCAGCTATGTCCTTCAGGACTCGGTCAGTATGGACAGGTACAGAAAATAATCAGATAGGCTGATGGAATGCTGGCCTTTATATCTAGAGGGCTAGAATACAAGGGGGTAGAAGTCATGCTACAGCTGTACAAAACCCTGGTTAGACCACACCTGGAGTACTGTGTGCAGTTCTGGGCACCACACCTTAGGAAGGATATATTGGCCTTGGAGGGAGTGCAGCGTAGGTTTACCAGAATGATATCCGGACTCCAAGGGTTAACTTACGAGGAGAGATTACACAAACTAGGGTTGTATTCCCTGGAATTTAGAAGGTTAAGTTTTCAAGATATTAAGGGGTACTGATAGGGTAGATAGAGAGAAACTATTTCCTCTGGTTGGGGAGCCTAGGACGAGGGGGCATAGTCTAAAAATTAGAGCCAGGCCTTTCTGGAGTGAAGTTAGGAAACACTTCTACACACAAAGGGTGGTAGAACTTTGGAACTCTCTTCTGCAAACGGCAATTGATGCTGGGTCAATTGTTAATTTGAAATCTGAGATTGATAGATTTTTGTTAACCAAAGGTATTAAGGGATATGGGGCAAGGCGGGTGTATGGAGTTAGGTCACAGATCAGCCATGATCTCATTGAACGGCGGACAGGCTCGAGGGGCTAAATGACCTACTCCAGGTCCTATATTCGTATGTTCATGGCCAGCAAAAGAACTGTCATGTATGGCTAATATTTACATTCCAGTTTAACACAGTGCATACAACTGTTGTTTTCTACCAACTCAAGGAGAGATTGTTAAGCTTATAACTTCTTTGCAGTATGTCATGCTGCTGTTTAATAAATCTGTTTATTGACAGGTGTAACCTAAGCTGCAGTCCATCAAAGTGTTTATTGTGTTGCTTTCTGGAGGTGAGGAATATTATCTTAAGGCTTGTGATATAACCAATAAATTGAAATGCAGTATTGAGGATTTTGTTTGATTTCTAGGCATGCTAAACATTTCCTAGATATTGGGCAAGTAACAGGACACTCCTGAAAACAAGAACTTCTTCCTCACAAATAGCATACTAGCAGCAGCAGTTAATGCTTTGTTGATTAACTCTTTTTAAAAAAAAGTTACTGAAGGAGTTTATGGATGTGAAAGGTTATAACTATAAGCACAGATGATTAATTGCTCTGTGAAAGACCTTGCCTCCACTTCTACTAGGGCATAGCAATGACTTGTCTGTGGAATATTACCAGTCAGGGTTGGATGATGTCGATTTTGATGTCAGATTGATTTGTGTGATGGAGATAGGTTGGCTGGTTTCACCTTTTTGTCATCTCTCCAGAGATTAAATAAGTTGGTGAAAGTGAATGTTGTGTGTTCTGTGAGAAGTAGTAGCATTGATAGGTTTTTCTCCTCTGATTTTTTTATGAGGAGCAAGGTATCTAATCCTTTTTAATTAATTATTTCTCTCACTCCCCCACCCCATCCACAGCACCAACTTTGACTGAGCGAGTAGTTCCCTTGCCTCTGTAAGCCAGTTGCTAAAATGGTGTGAGAGGCTTGTTGTTCAATCTCCCATCGGGAAGTTTCTGTTTAGTATCTCCTTATAGTGACACAGTTGCAATTTAGTAATTATGTGTGGATGGTCACATGTAGAAACCCACATCCCATTGTTGATTCAAGGTCTATTAACATCTTCAAAAGGGACTAGATTAGTACCTGTTGAAAGGAGGGATTGAAGACTACAGAGATAGGATTGGCAATAAATGCTGGCCTTGCCAGCGATGCACACATCCCGTGAATTAATAAAAAAAGATATTAATAGTGTGCTCTTTTTTCAGGGGAGGTAGGGGAAGGAATTTAGTGTTACTTAAATTAGGGGATCAATAGGAGGGACGTCCACAATAGAATAATCAAACATGGACTCTGGATAAAGCTGGCTTGATGGGTGCAATGGCCATTTTGCGCTCTGGATTTTTTGATTCACTGCATGATGCCATATATAGCTACCGCAGCATAATGTGCCATGATGTAACTACCCCAGCATGCAATGGCATGATGCCATGTGTAACCACTCTAGCATACTGTGCCATGATGCCATGTGTGGCCACTCACGCGTACTGTGCCACTCACGCGTACTGTGCCACTCACGCGTACTGTGCCACTCACGCGTACTGGGCCACTCACGCGTACTGGGCCACTCACGCATACTGGGCCACTCACGCGTACTGGGCCACTCACGCGTACTGGGCCATGATGCCATTTGTAGCTGCTCCTGCGTACTGTGCCATGATGCTATATCTCTTATGCAATACTTTGTCTTCATTTTTATGGTCTTGAGGTACATGATTCAGTATGAAGCTGTGACAGTGCTGGGATTGTTGAAATTTGTTGAATCGATAAATGAAAGTTCCAGAAAATAGAGAAATGCAGTGGAAAAAAGTTGCAATATTTCTGTTTAATATCTCAAGTTACAGCTTCACTTGTGCAGTTTTGGATATAGTGCATCTTACAGATGGATCCTTGATGCTTGGTCTCCATCTGTATGAAAATCTAAGAATCAACTGGATCCATCTCCCAGTTATGCAGTACTTATAACAAAGGTTGACTAGTGATGCTGTGCCATTGCATTGTAGGGACCCACTCCACTAGTTTGCGGACTCAGTCCTGTGAAGGTTAAGCATCTGACCGAGGAAAGGCGCGTTAAACTCGGTTAATTTGGACTAGTACAGGGCCCACTTTTGTGGATCCCCAAGCAGCTGGCTAAGAGCTTCATTGGCACAGGCATCAGGGAGATGTGAGCAGACCAAATTGGGTGGGGAAAAAGTAGAAGAATGCTACTCTCACTTGAACTAAATGTAAGGTTGTGCCTATTCCTCTCAATTCAAAGTCATTTAATTTAAATTATCTGATAATTCCATTTTTTTTAAGCACTAAATTTCCACTTATTTGTTCATTCAAGTTATTGGGTAATTCAATTGTTTTGTGAAAAAAATGACTGAATTATCAGGAGTAGACAGTACAAAGAATATTGCTGGAGGGGAAATTGTGATTTATAAACGATGGCAGAACCTATTTTAGCTCAGCTTTTTTCATTGAACATAGAGAATTGTTGTAGTTACATTGTTGCCTCTGGGAATTTATATATCGTTAAACTGCTGTATTTGCAGACTTTGGTCAGATAATGAAACTATATTCGGTTTGATGAAAAAACATGCACTTGGAATGAACCCTGACCTTCACCATCCTCCTCTGTCCAATTTCTTGAAGTATGACCAGTTCAGTTAAGCAACTAAGTGCTACTTATGTCAGTTCTGATGAAGTGGAACATTTCCCCAGTTACATCCTGCATCTACAGGTCTTATTTTCTAGTTTGTTCCTCCTTCACCACCTCTGTGTCTTTTGAAAGGATCGGGCTAGTTCAATATATGATGCAGCTGCATTTGGACCTGCGTTGCTGTCAGCATCCTTCATTTGTATTTTTTGCTGTTCTTTTCTCTTTCCCCCCCCCGCCAGCAATATGCACATTTTCCTTTTACAGTGGAACTCCCACTATCTGCCATAATGGAGGGGCCCACCTCTCCTGGTGGATAATAAAATTGGGTAATCATCGAGAGCCCCCAGTTTTTAGTCTTAGACATAGTAGACAAAAACCTAGGCATGGAAATAGAGCCATAGAGGTTTACAGATCAGAAGGAGGTTATTTGGCCCATTGTGTCTGTGCCGACTCTTGGCTAGAACAATCAAAAACTATTCCCACTGCACAGCTCTCTCTCCATAGTTGTGTAACTTCCTCCATTTAAAATGAGGGCTAGTATAATACAGTACAAATAGTGTGAATTTAATCTTTCTTGGGCTGAGAGTTCAATTTATGCTGCACAGGATCGTTTTTAGCAGGCTGCGCAGGGTGGTTTCACCTAACACACGGCTTTGTCCCGCGGAAGTTCTGATGAAATAATCGAGAAAGCAAGTAATGCAGATTCCAGTGAACCCATTGCTCAGTATCAGTACCTTCTGTGACTTTGCTGGAAGAGGGCTGGTGAGCAGCTCAGATTGCTTTCTGACAAAGACAGCTGAAGTGTTACTTTTCCTGCGATGTAAGTGGATACAGCATGACAGCTATTGGCTGATGATACAGCATGACCGCTATTGGCTGGTGAGGTTGTGGAGTTCATCTTGATTGCAGCAGTGGCATTGTGGAGTGAGCTCCTTAATTGACAGGAAAGGGTTGTCCCAATTCCCTTCGTTCATCATGCTTGGATAGATCCTGAAGCACATTGCACTTAATTTAGTTTCTGAGGTGATTTGATGATCTAAGTGCTCTGTTGGTTTGATCACATTTTCAAAGTAATATTTGTAGCATTTAGTTAGTGGAAATTCATAATATTTTGATAACTAACAATATTTCTAGAAATGTTTTTTCTTAAAAGTAAGTTAGGTGTTTTAAACTTTAATTTTTATTTACTTGGCTAGATGGTTGGAGGAGCCATGCTGCAGGTAAATGTACCAAAAACACTCCAGCTGAGTAGGATCATGGGAACAGAAGTGGGCCATTCAACCCCTCAGGCCTGCTCCGCAAATCCAGTTAGATGACGGCTGATTTGTACCTCAACTCCATTTACCTGCCTTAGCTCCATATCCCTTGATACTCTTACCTAACAACTCTATCCAACTCAGTCTTGAAAGCTACAATTGACCCAGCATCCACGGCCTATTGGGGGAGATAATTCCAGATTTCTACTATCCTTTTTGTGAAAAAGTGCTTTTTGATTTCCTTCCTAAATGGGCATGCTCTCATTTTAACATCGTGTTCCCTTGTTCTTGATTCCCCATTAGAGGACAGTTTCTCTGTATCTACTCTATCAAATCCTTTTAACATTTTAAACACCTCGATCAGATCACCCCTCAATCTTCTATATTCAAGGGAATACAAACCAGGTTTATGCAACCTGTCTTCATAATTTAACCCTTTAAGCCCTTGGTATTATTCTGGTGAATCTGTGCTGCACCTTTTCCAAGGCCAATATATCTTTCCTGAGGTGTGGTGCTCAAAACTGAATGCAGTACTCCAGGTGGGGTCTGAGCAAGGCTGAAGCATAACTTCCTCCCTTTTATGATCCAGCCCCTTTATCCCCACTCTCTGTCTCCTACCTCCCAACCATTTTCCAACGCAAGTCAAAAAGCTGCTTCCAAAGTGGAACACTTGGGCTGGCAATTGCCGTGTTTTCAGCTGCCCCTTTAACCTGCTCTTCAATCCTGATGGTGACGCTGCCCTGCACCATCAATGGAATAAAAATCACAAGATGTTAGAAATGCAAAAAAGATCCATCAGCATCTGAACTAAAAAAAAGGGACAGATTTACAATTCAGGTAGAGCCCCCTTTTGGGAATACGGAGTCTGACACAGGATCTCCAAAGGAACGTTAATCTGCCCTGTCTTTTCTCTTTCAGCTGCCTGTTGGACATGCTTTGTATTTTCTGCATTTTCTGTTTTTATTTCAGATTTCCAGAATGCAAAGTTTTAATTTTTATTCTCTGCATGAATGAATGGGGAAATAAGTCAACTTTTCAAAGTGGCTCTGCATTGTAATTGAGGTATATGTTTCACGTAGAAACAAATTTTTTTTTGATGTTTACTACTGCTAGTTTGGATCCACTGCAAGGTTTTTCGGGAGGCGTGAATTTATTGCTATTTTACCTTTCTTTCCTCATCGTATTTTTGCCGCTATTTGCCACATTTTACATGCATGTGTATCATAGAATCATACAGCACAGAAGTAGGCCATTTGGCCCATTGTGCCTGTGCCAATTAGTCCCACTCCCGTGCTCCTTCCCTATAGCTCTGAAAATTTCTCCTTTTTAGGTGTATATGAAAGTTACTATTGAATCTGATTCCACCACCTTTTCAGGCAGTGCATTCCAGATCATAGCAACTTGCTGAGTAAAAGAAATTCTCCTCATCTTATCCCCCTAGCTTTTTTGACAATTTTCTTTAATCTGTGTCCTCTGGTTACTGACTATCCTTCCAGTAGAAACAGTTTCTCTCTATCTACTCTGTCAAAACCCCTCATAATTTTGAACAACACTATTAAATCTGCCCTTAACCACCTTTGCTCTAAGGAGAAAAATCCCATCTTCTCTCATCTCTCCACATAACTGAAACCCCTCATCCCTTTGTCATATAATTTGTTTTTTGTTTCTACACATACCAATTAAAAAAAAAAATAGGAAGTATATTTGTCAGATATTGCTGTGCACAAACCCACCTCATTCTGGGGAACGATAATTAACAAGATGTGTCCTCTTGTTTGTTTTTCCATTCAAGCTCCGTGAACAAAAGGAAACTGCTGCCTAAGCTAGTTTATAATCTGCTTTCTGACCGGGATTTGAGGAAGAAGTTGAAGGAGTGTGGGCTGACAACTCAAGGCAGCAAAGCACAGCTGATTAAACGACACCAAGGGTTCATACAAATGTACAACTCACAATGTGACTCCTTAAACCCCAGATCAGGTGAGCAAGACCCTCTTATTTGCCAGAAGTAAAACACATGGTACGTGCAAGTTCTTTCTTTCTGAAAATTTGTCCCTAATGTTTGTATGTATTTAAAGTGAGGAAAGCATAAACAGCCCCTCTCCCCTACCAAAAAAAAGTTAATCTAATGCAAAAGAATATTAGAATTAAAAGACAAAAGTTTACAGTGTAACTTGCCACTAACTCATCTTCTCATCGTATCCCTCAATCCGTATTGTCTCCAATCATCTCTTGAACCTATCTATACCTGCCTGTTTGCTAGTAATGTATTTCACAAATCTGTTTTCCTTTGGGTAAAACAGTTCTGCTTAACTGATCCTAGCTTCCTAAGTTATGACTTGTGACCGCCTGATGCTTCAACTGTATGATTAACAATCCATTTGAAAGTGGCAGCTCCACAGCCCTTCCAGTCAGACACTCAGAACAGCAGGTAAACAGATGCAATAACCAGGATTTTCTACTAATGCGCTCACCTCGCCATTGTTTTCCTGTTCATTAAACTGAATTGAGGGGAGGGATCGTAGGCTGGTGAGCGTGTAAGTGGAAAACCTAAGCCAATGCCATAGAAATTAATGGACATCATTATGTTGCGTGGAAACATTTAAGTAATTTTAGTGTGCGTGGGGCAAGGTGAACCAGGCTGTACATAGTAGACACTCTGGTTTCTTGTGAAACTCAGTGCACTGTTGTTTATGCCAAGCATGTCCACAGCCCTCTTAATACATGGCAATCCAGCCTTTGAAGCCCTATTTTGCGCTCATATTTCTTACTGGTTTACCCTGGAGGCTTGGAAAGGGCTGTTGCCTCATAAATCCTGATTGAGAACTAAGATCTGCTAGTATCTGCAACTTGAAATATGTGCAGATTGATGGGAACGTGGATTTAAACCTTCTGAGTGGCCCTTGAGCTTTGACTTGTGTTTAATTTAAATACAAACTGGTATGTTAAAGGCGCGATATAAATGCAAGTTGTTGTTTGATACGTGAATCCCAACCTTCAAGGAAACAAATCTCTGTGCACACCGGGAATCCTGCTGTTGCTGAATTGGAGCATCACAAATACAGCAAGGCAGATTATAGCTCCCGCTGCTTCTGTTCTTGTTCTTATTTTGAGTTAGACGTTTAGTTATTACCCTCATTTTATGTCTACATATTTCCCTGAGGAACAATAAGAAAAGGCATTGATGGACTCTTGGGATACCTGTATCCAGCCAATTTAAATAGCAGAAGAGAAACAATTTTACCTGTGACTTTTGTTTTTTGCATATGGTTTATTTCATTCATAGTCGTTGTCTCTAACACAAGTTGCTGGAAGTTGAACATAGCTACATTAGAAACAGTTTAAAATATTTACTAGTAACCTTGTTGGCATTCAAGTGGGAAGGCAAGTTTTAATATTTTATGGGCCTTATGGCATGTGATATTTCAGACGATCCTGCACTTCAGGTCTTGTTTTTGCTCCTGGGAATGTAGGTAAATTGGGTCTCTGGAGGAATGAACCATTGAAACAACAAAGCATTAAAGCACTGACTGAAGCCTCTGCAGTTAATACCTCTGGGTATACAATCAATTTACATCAATATTTTTTTCCAACATCTTTCAATCACACAGACGCCCAACTTGTATAATTAAACAATTCGAGCTTTTGCAAAATACAGTGGATTAAATGTTTCCTTCTCTGAGTTGCAATGGTGGCTCCACTTGTTTTTTTTTCACCCACTGAAAATAGAACTGTGAATATTTATGCCCAAGAGCCCAGTCATATACTTTACAAAAGTCATCACGGAGGTCACCTGCGTTGACTCCTGCTTCTCAGCGTGGAAGAAAAATCACTTATTCTTCTATTTTGCTCTGCATTCCTGAAGTTGGGCAGTACATTTGTGAGCTCTGCCTACTACACTGTGGGGGTTGAGGATGGCATAGGTGATCCAGGATCCTCCTCAATAAATCGGAAGACTTAATTACATTTATATAGCTCCTTCAGGATTGGAAAACGTCCCAAAGTGCTTCACAGCAGCTAATCATCCAAAAATTGACGACAAGCCAAAGATGGAGATATTAAAGGGGGTGGGGGGTAACTAAAAGCTTTGTGAAAGAGGTAGGTTTTAAGGAGGGTCTTAAAGGAAGAGAGTGAAGTGGCGAGAGGTTTAGAGAGAGAATTCAGGTGCATAGGGCCAGAGAATTGGTGGCGAAGAGGAGATTGCAGAATTTGTGATCAGAGATGCTTTTGAGCAGGCGTTTGAAGATAGGAAGAGATGTAGCAAGGGAAGAGAGGGTTAGGGAGAGAATTTGCGTGCTAGGTTGTGATAGCTGAAGGCTGTGCCATCAGTAATGGAGCAAGGGAGATGGAAGCACAGTGGGTCTGTGTCAGATCAGTGGAAAGTGTGAGCTGAGATGTAAGGCTGAGGGGTTTTCAGCAACAGGGATGGGGAAAGGCAATGGAGAGGTTTGTAAGTGAGGATGAGCATTTTCTCAATCAATGCATTCAAGGGTAGGATGCTAGTGGAGGTTGGTGAAAGTGGGGATGATAATTGAGTAGTACTTAGTATTGCTGATGATACAAAGCTGGGTGGGAATGTAAGTTGTGAAGAGGATGCAAGGAGGCTTCAAGGGGCTAAGTAAGTGGGCAAGTACATGGCAATTGGAATATAATGTGGAGAAATGTGAAATTATCCACTTTGGTAGGAAAAATAGAAAAGCAGAGTATTTTTTAAATGGTGAGAGATTGGGAAATGTTGGTGTTCAGATGGACCTGGGTGTCCTTGTACACGAATCACTGAAAGTTAACATGCAGGTAGAGCAAACAATTAGGAAAGCAAATGGTATGTTGGCCTTTATTACAAGAGGATTTGAGTATAAGAGTAAAGTCGTCTTGCTGCAATTATATAGGGCCCTGGTGAGACCACACCTGGAGTATTGTGTACTGTTTTGGTCTCCTTACCTAAGGAAGGATATACTTGCCATAGAGGGAGTGCAACGAAGGTTCACCAGACTGGTTCCTGGGATGGGGGGATTGTCCAATGAGGAGAGATTGAGTAGATTAGGCCTATATTCTCTAGAGTTTAGAAGAATGAGAGGAGAACTCATTGAAACATACAAAATTCTTACAGGGCTTGACAGGGTAGATGCAAGGAGGATGTTTCCCCTGGCTGGGGAATCTGGAACCAGGGCTCACAGTCTCAGAATAAGGGGTCGGCCATTTAGGACTGAGATGAGAAATTGCTTCATTCAGAGGGCTGTGAATCTTTGGAATTCTCTACCCCAGAGGGATGTGGAGGTTCATTCGTTGAGTATATTCAAGACAGAGATCGATAGATTTTTGAATATTAAGGGAATCAAGGGATATGGGGATAGTGCAGGAAAGTGAAGATGAGGTAGAAGATCAGCCATGATCTTATTGAATGGCGGAGCAGGCTCGAGGGGCCGAATGGCCTACTCCTGCTCCTATTTCTTATGTTCTTATGGATGAGATGCAAGTGTTGAACTTTAAGGTAAACTTTCATGCTCAGAATTTTTAGTCAAGAAGCAAACTGAGGAAGGTGTTGTAACGTATAATAATTAATTTTAGTGAATCCATCCCCGTACACTGAACTACTGGGTGAGCGACTGATTACAGTGTGGCACGTAGATAGCAATTGGCTCAGATTTTACACTGTCTTGCCTCAGATAATGAATATGTTGCATTAATGCCAGTAAAGGGTCATTGTAGCAAATTGGATTGTGCAGGATTTTATTTTTGTGTAGATAATTGCCGCAAGGTTAAATTCAGAATTTTTTCTCAACACTGAACAAGCAGCTTGAAAGTTCATTTAAATTCGCACTCCTGTTCCTCCTGGCCCCACAAAAATGATTTTAAAAGTTATCTTTTTGGTCCTCTCTGGCTGTACTGCCACATGACCTCGATTTGCATATTGAAAGAGCCTTTTGCCTGAAACAGGCGGGCGTTTTGGGCACCCAGCGGTCTGGCCCTTTCAGGATGGCATCAGCTGGATCGGGAAAGGAACGGTCATTTTTCGGGCAGTTACCGCCCCACTTCTGCCTGGTGGGGCCACTGACCGTCTGCTCCATGTCTCATCTTGGTAAAGTGTCATTTTAGTCCACTCTCCGCCAAGAGAGGAGAATTCACGTGGCAGCACATGATGCAATGCATTAGCTAGCATGTAGGCAAAGGTTCTCTCTTACAGTTCCTGGGTCAAGCTACCGTTTAACTAGATATTGGACGAGACGTTAAACCGAGGCCCCCGTCTGTCCTCTCAGGTGGATGTAAAAGATCTCAAGGCACCATTTCAAAGAAGTATAGGAGAGTTCTCCCCAGTGACCGGGCCAATATTTATCCCCTCAATCAACATCACTAAAACAGATTAAATGGTCATTATCACATTGTTGTTTGTGGGACCTTGTTGTTTGTGGGATCTTGTTGTGCGCAAATTGGCTGCCACGTTTCCTACATTGCAAGGTGTTATATAAATGCAAGTTCTTTCGTTGTTCATAGTTAGCCAGTGATCCCAGAAGCGAAAGTGCACATGCAGGAATCGGGTGAGGACAGGATTGGGCTCGGCTGTAATATCCGCAGCCAAACCACCTCACTGTATATGTTCGGATATCAATTCGAAGAAGAGCAGGGGAGTTCTCCCGGTGTCCTGTCCAATATTTATCCCTCCACCAATATCACCAAAAAACAGATTATCTGGTCATTATCACTTTACTATTTGTGGGTCCTTGCTGTGCACAAATTGGCTACCGTGGCTACACTTCAAAAGTACTTCATTGGCTGTAAAGTGCTATGGGACATCCTGAGGTCGTGAAAGGCGCTATATAAATGCAAGGCTTTGTTTTTTATCGGGCGGCAAAAGATGCACTCTGGATCATGGGGGACTGGAGGTCTGCTTATGGTGCGACCAATGATGCTGAACTCGAGGGAATAGCTAATGTACAAGTCTGAAATTGTAACAGTCATCATCAAGACCACCAGTGTGTGGTTTTCTCAGAAAAACAGACATGTGGAATGCATTCCCATAATCTCATGTAATAAAAATGGAATTTGTCTCAGTGACCAGAAACCAGTGGCTCTAATTATTAGCGGATTGAGTTGAATGTGTTCCCTAAATACTTGCAAAAATCCAGGAATTCCACATAATAAAAATAGAATTTAATTTAGAATCTCGGTAAACCAGTGATCCTGATTGTCACTTTTGTACTGTGCGTGGGTGTGTGAGATAGAGAGCGAGCGAGCACACCTGGTACTTCTGTCTTCACACTATATAAGGTTTTCAGTTTGTAACGTGGGTGCGAACAATAGTTTTTACTGCTCACGTACCTGGAAATTCTGTGTGCCCCAAATGGGAAGGGAAAGCTCACTGCAATTAATCACATGTTAACTTTGCAACTCTCTCTTCCTCCACATTTGTATCTGTTAACTACGACAGCAAACACAGAAGGCAATTAAAAATGCACAATGCCATGGGTTGTAGGGCTTTCAATTTAGGTGGGTGATAAAAAAAGTGCCAATGTAGGCCATGATTGCAAGGGGGAAACGTCACCGCACTTGGACTTGCTTGTGAGTTGTGAGTGATATTTTCTCCCTCAAACCATATAATTGATTCTTGTGTATATTCAAATAAGTGTGCTACTGTTTCTTGCTGCTGTTTACTGGGTCATCGTGATGACCATACTTTGAGTTGGAAGTAATCTCACTGGATTTACAGAAATCCCAACTTCCCAGCACCGCTTACTTTTGTTTCCTTGCCATTTTTCTCCCTCCTGCTCCTGAAGGCGTTGACTTATGCTGGGTTATGTATCCATAGACACCAGACACCCTCTAGTACTTTGTCCAAGAGACCATTCTTCATGTGTAATCCTGGGCAGTAAGTGTAGACAGGCTAATCAACCATGGTGAACACCAGAGGGAAACATAGAATCTTACAGCACAGAAGGAGGCCATTTGGCCAGTTGTGCCTGTTCCGGCTCTTTGAAAGAGTTGTCTAATTTAGTCCCACACCCCAGCTTTTTGTCTATAACCCTGCAAATTAGTCCTCTCCAAGTTCAAGTTGCCTTTTGAAAGTTCCTATGGAATATGATTTCACTACTCTTTCAGGTAGTGTGTTCCAGATCTTAACAACCCTCTGTGAAAACATTTCTCCTCATGTCCCCTCTAGTTCTTTTGCCAGTTATTTTAAATCTAGGACCTCTGGTTACCGACCCACTTGCCAGAGGGAACAGCTTCTCCCTACTTGCTCTATCAAAACTCCTCATTATTTTGAATACCTCTATTAGGTCTCTCCTTAACCTTCTCTGCTCTAGGGAGAACAATCCCAGCTTCTCCAATCTCCCCACATAATCTCTCCCTCATTCCTGGTAAATCTCCTCTGTACCCTCTCCAAAGCCTTGACATCCTTCTTAAAGTGCGGTGCCCAGAATTGTACACAATACTCCAGCTGAAGCCTAACCAGTGATTTGTAAAGGTTTCGCCTAATTTCCTTGTTCTTGTATTCAATGCCTCTATTTACAAAGCCAAGTGTCCCATACGCTTTCTTAACCACCTTATCAACTTGCCCTGCCACCTTCAAAGATTTGTGACTCTGCACCCCCAGGTACCATTTAGATATTATACTGGATCTCCATGTTGTTTCTCCCAAAGTGCATCACGTCACGCTTATCCGCATTAAACTGCATCTGACAATTTCACCAGTCTGTCTATATCCTCCTGAAGTCTGCTATTATCCTGCTCACTATTTACTACGTTACCAAGTTTTGTTTCATCTGCAAACTTTGAAATTGTACTCCCTATACCCAAGTCCAGGTCGTTTATAGATAACAAGAAAAACAATGGTCCCAATGGACCCCACTGCGTACTTCTCTCCAGTCAGAAAAACATCTGTACACCACTACTCTCTGCCTCCTATCCTTTAGCCAATTATGTACCCAAGTTACCACCACCCCTTTAATACCATGTGCTTCTATTTTCCAAATAAGTCTGTTATATGTGGTATTTTATCAAATGCCTTTGGAAAGTCTATATGTACAACATCTACTGCATTACCATCATCAACCCTCTCTGTTATTTCATCAAAGAACATGACCAATTTTCCATTCCTTGACACAGGTTCTCATGGTTTCACTCCTGCTGCTGCCTTAGGTGAAATTAGTTAACTCAATACAGACCTGGATATTGGAATACAGAGTAAAATTTCCAAATTTGCCGATGACACCAAACTTGGGGGTATTGCAAACAGTGAGGATGATACCAATCGACTGCAACAGGACATAGAAAGGCTTGCGGAATGGGCAGACAAGTGGCAGATGGAATTTAATACAGAGAAGTGTGAGGTGATGCATTTTGGCAGAAGGAACAGGGAGAGGCAATATACACTTAATGGCACAGTTTTAAAGAGTGTGCAGTCGGACAGAGGGACCTGGGAGTTAATGTTCATAGGTCCCTGAAGGTGGCAGGACATATTGAGAGTGTGGTGAGCAAAGTATATGGGATCTTGGGCTTCATAAATAGAGGTATTGAGTACAAAAGTAGAGAAGTTATGTTGAACCTTTGTTAGGCCACAACTGGAGTATTGCGTCCAGTTCTGGTCACCACACTTTAGGAAGGATGTGAAGGCCCTTGAGAGGGTGCAGAGGAGATTTACCAGAATGGTTTTGGGGATGGGGAATCTTAGTTACAAGGACAGGTTGGAGAAGCTGGATTTGTTTTCATTAGAGCAAAAGAGGTTGAGGGGTGATTTGATAGAGGTGTCCAAGATTATGACAGGTTTGGATAGGCTAGACGGGAAATGGCTGTTCCCACTAGTTGATGGTACAAGGACTAGGGGACACAGATTTAAGGTTTTGGGCAAGAGATACAGGGGGGATGTGAGGAAAAACTTTTTTACGCAGCGAGTGGTGAGGACCTGGAACTCGCTGCCAACGGAAGTGGTGGAAGCGGAGACACTCAATGTTTTCAAGGGGAGACTGGATAGGCACTTGAGGGAAATAAACTTGCAGGGCTACGGGGATAGAGCGGGGGAATTGGACTGACTGGATTGCTCTACAGAGAGCCGGCACGGACTTGATGGGCCGAATGGCCTCCTTCTGTGCCGTTATGACTCTGACTATGCTTCCCCACATCAGTAGGTTGACTTAAGTAAAATAATTCCTAATCACTCTCCTGCACTCTAAACTTTTGAGCCTCATCAAAGCCTGCCATTGCAGTTTTCAGCTTAAAGCATGATTAACTTTGCAGCCTTTGCTGAAGCTTGCTTTTTTTAATCAGTTTCTGTTTTTAATCACCCTCAGTTCATAGCCAGAAGGGTCCAGAGACTTACCAACAGAATAGATATGTGTTTATTGATTGCTGAGACAGGCTAATGAATTGCTTATTATTTACAGTCTGGGGGGATAAACATCAAATCTTAGCTTATTAATATTTTAACCAGCTGCCATCTTAGTGCTTTTTTACAACATGTATGAATACACTATGTTTAGAAAACCCAACATTAAAATTATAGAGGAAAGGTTGTTTAGTAATTGCTGTAACCTATTTCAGCAAATTAAGTCCAGGAGCTCACTAATATATGCTCCATTTAATGTGTTGAACACCCTCCCAAGGTTTATTAAATAAAAATGGCCTGTGATTTGTGAGCCATGCGGGACTGCTTGTTTAATTCATTAATTAAGCTAATATGTTTTCCCCTTTAACCAAATTAATGCTGCTTGTTTGAAGTTACTGTTCCCACTGCCTGCTGTGCCAATCTTTCCCTCTCACCTTCCGATAGTTTTCCTGTTGCACAAGTACAGTACAAGTATTGGCTCAAATAGTAGATATTTTCACCAATACTTTTGCGTTAGTTGAAGCACCTCGACTATATCTAGTAACTGCGCATTCTCTTATTACATTGCCGCTAACCAATGTGTTAACCTTCCAGGTGATCTTTTCACATACCAGAGATAGAGAAAAAAATAAATAGGATGGTACTATTTAATGCAATTGCAAGCCAGTGACACTGGAGATGGATGGAGGTTCTGTTCTGTACTCTACCAGTAGGCACATAGATCTGGACTGACAATTGCCTGTTCACCATGTCAGAGTTGTAACCTCTAACAATGTGGCAGTCTTGGATCATCATTGGCAATAACTGAGTTGTTCAGTCTTGGGAACGTAAATCTGATTCATCAAGCCCAGTGTAGTAGCGATATGAAGTCTCTTGTTGCCAGGAATATCTTTGGCAGTCAACAACTTGAACTTTGATGTAACGAGCCTTTGTTACCTCAGAGCTTTTTAGTAAGTCAAAATTATTGCTTAATTGTGATCCTAGCTCATCCCCAGCTTGTGCTCTATAACTATATTTGCCATTATCTGTAAATGGTATTAAGGAAAAGTACAACCAAATTGAACAAGCATTCAGCTTCAAATGTCAGGGGAAATTAGTCAGATACTTAGATGTCTATTATATTGTGTCTAGTTTGTAACTTTAAATTAATAATGAAGTTTTGGAGCATCAACTCAATATAATGCACACTGGAACTAAGGCTGTGCAAATTTTGGCTGCCTTTTTTTGTGTCCTTTTACCAAGCATTTTGGTACACTTACATTTTGTTCCTAATCCATATGTAGCTGCTGCACTTGGTTCCACTGCCACTTCCACGTCAGCAAGGTTGGTCTCCGGCCAGAATATCTGTTCTGTTCCAATCGTTGCCCATCGTTATAACATTGTTCAGCTCTCTCATCGAAGACCTCTCTTGGCGGTGATTTATCTGTGCTCTGTTCCATTAAATCATCGGCTTTCTTTTAATCTTTTCTGTGAAACAATAAGCTGATGCATCCAAGTCATAAGTCAGCATTGTGCACGTCAGTCGCGGAGAGTCTTGGGTATAATAACATTCTAACGATAAAGATTGAACAGAGTGGTGGGAGGCTGTGGAATAATGCTGCCATGGAGTAGGGGGCATTCCTAGTTCTAAGACAGGTTGACTGAGTGGGAAAGAACATGGCAAATGGAATACAATGTGGAGAAATGTGAAGTTAACCACTATGGTAGGAAAAACAAAAAAGCAGAATATTTTTTGAATGGTGAGAGACTGGGAAATGTTTGCACTCAGAGGGACCTAGGTGTCCTTGTACATGAATCACAGAAAGTTAACATACAGGTACAGCAAGCAATTAGGAAAGCAAATGGTATGTTAGCTTTTATTACAAAGGGATTAGAGTATAAGAGTAAAGAAGTCTTTCTACAATTTTACAGGGCATTGGTGAGGCTGCACCTGGAGTACACTTGTACAGTTTTGGTCTCCTTACCTAAGGAAAGACATACTTGCCTTAGAAGGAGTGCAACAAAGGTTCACTAGACTGGTTCCTGTGATGAGGGGATTGCCCTATGAGGAGAGATTGAGTAGACTAGGCCTATATTCCCTAGAGTTTAGAAGAATGAGAGGCGATCTCATTGAAACATACAAAATTCTTAAGGGGTTTGACAGGGTTACTGCTGGGAAAATGTTTCCCCGGCTGGGGAATCTAGAACACGGGGTCACAGTCTCAGAATAAGGGGTCGGCCATTTAGGACTGCGATGAGGAGAAATTTCTTCACTCAAAGGGTTGTGAATCTTTGGAATTCTCTACCCCAGAGGGCTGTGGATGCTCAGTCCTTGAGTATATTCAAGACAAGTCGATACATTTTTGGGAAAGAAGGGAATTAAGGGATATGGGGACGGTGCAGGAAGGTGGAGTTGAGGGCGAAGATCAGCCATCATCTTGTTGAATGGCGGAGCAGATTTGAAGGTCCAAATGGCCTACTCCAGCTCCTATTTCTTATGTTCTTATGTTTTTAATGGGGTGATCCGTTCAGCCCCTGTACGTGTGTCTTGTGTGTTTTCACAAGTGCAATAACTAGGAACCTAACTTGGGAGACAGGTTTTGAAATGTATGAAGCTTATAATGGAAAACTATTGGGCTGAATGGCATTTTCCAGTTCCCAACAAGCCGTCCTTTTTTCTTCATAGGTTGACCCCATTTACCTGCCCTCTCAACTTATTGTTCAATCTCTTGTTTCTCAAGAAATACATTTCAAATTGCAAATTTTTAAATTCTGTCCTCTGGTATTTGAGCTTTTTACCAAAATGGAAAATTTTCACCTGGATTGACGAAGTTCCTTGGAGCAATTTCTGTTTTATTTATCTGTGTATTGTTGCAGTTTACAAGGTTTGTTATCATCTGAGTACTTAATTGTATTGCGCTTTCTTCAAAGTTTCCTTCTCATTGTTTGTGATAACAACTTAAAATCATATAGTGCTCCTCGTGTAGAAGAAAATCTTTAGGTATTTTTCAATGGGGAGAGGTCAACACTGCAGGATGTAAAATAATTTAGGATGGGGGAGACTAAATACATGGTAAGAGAGCTGGGTTTTTAAGAGAAAATAATAAACTTGCATTTATATGGCACCTTTCACGACCTCAAGCTGTGCCAAGTGCTTTACAGTCAATAAAGTACTTTTGAAGTGTAGTCACTGTTGTAATGTAGGCAAACACAGCCAATCTGCGCACAGCAAGCTCCCCCAAACAGCCATGACATAAATAACCAGATAATCTGTTTTTAGTTGTGTTTGTTGAGGGATAAATGTTGGCCAGGGCACCAGGAGAAATCCCTTGGTGGTCTTCAAATAGTGCCATGGGATCTTTTACATTCCACCTAAGAAGTCAGACAGGGCCACGGTTGAACACCTCATGAAAGACAGCACCTCTGACAGTGCAGCACTCCCTCACTACTGCACTGAAGTGTCGGACTAGATTATTTGTTCAAGTCTCGGGAGTGTAGCCTGAACAACGACCTTCGGATTCAGAGGCGAGAGTTCTAATACTGAGCCAAGGCTGACACTGTGGACACTTAGAACATTTTTGAACACATGGAGAGATGCAACAGACCGAATGGTTTTGGAAGAAATTTCTATAGGGCAGGATATAAAGGCCAAAAACTAACATTCAGTCATTGAGTGGAGGGAATGAGGATAAGCAGCAATCCAGAGTCAGAGGCATGCGGCTGTGATGTATAGTTGGAAAAGAGAGCCAAAGTTTTTGAGGTGAGACCGAGAGGGGGTTTGAAAGCAAAGTCGAAGTTCGGTTTCATTTTAAAAAAAAAAGTTCATTCTTGGAATATGGGTGATGCAGGCAAGGCCGGAATTTATTGTCCATCCCTACTTGCCCTTAAGTAGGTGGTGGTGAGCCGTTGCCTTGAATCGCTGTAGTCTGTGTGGTGAATGTGCTCCCATAGTGCTGTTAGGTAGAGTGTTTCAGAATTATGACCCAGCGATGAAGGAATGACGACATATGTCCACGCCAGGATGGTGTGCGACTTGGAGGTGATGCTGTTCCCAAGCGCCTGCTGCCCTTGTCCTTCTAGGTGGTAGAGTTCACGGGTTTGGGAGGTGCTGTCGAAGAAGACTTGGCAAGTTGCTGCAGTGCATCCTGTAGATAGTACACACTGCAGCCATGGTGGATGGGTGGTCGATCAAGTGCACTGCTTTGTCCTGGACAGTGTCGAACTGCACTCATCCAGGCAAGTGGAGAGTATTCCATCACATTCCTGCCTTGTGCCTTGTAGGTGGTGGAAAGGATTTGGGGAGTCGGGAGGTGAGCCACTTGCCGCAGAATACCCAGACCCTGACCTGCTCTAGTAGACACAGCATTAATGTAGCTTGTCCAGTTGAGTATCTGGTCAATGGTGACCCCCAGGATGTTGATGGTTGGGGATTCGACAAGGATAATGTCATTGAATGTCAAAGGGAGGTGGTTAGACTCACTTGTTGGGATGGTTATTGCCTGGCACTTGCGTGGCACAAATGTTATTTGCCACTTATCACCCCAAGCCTGGATGTTGTCCAGGTCTTGCTACATGACCTGTTTCATTATTACGTGAACATGGACTGCTTCATTACCTGAGGAATTGCGAATGGAACTGAACACTCTGCAATCATCAGCGAACATCCCCACTTCTCTCCTTATGATGGAGGGATGGGCCATTGATGAAGCAGCTGAAGATGGCTGGACCTAGGACGCTGCCCTGAGGAACTACTGCAGCAATGTCCTGGGGCTGAGATGATTGGCCTCCAACAACCATAACCATTATGGAGTTTATGAAGGGTGGATGATGAGGAACAGGCCAGGAGAGCATTGGAATAGTCAAGTCTGAAGTGACAAAGGCATGAATAAGGGATTCATCAGTAGATGGGCTGAAGTAAGGTTGGAGCCGGGCGATGTTATGGAGGTGGAAGTAGGAAGCCTTTGTGATTGGGGAGGTTACAGGGTTGGAAGCTCAGCTTAGGGTTAAATAGATGCCTCAATTTCCAGCAATTTGGTTCACTCTGAGACAGTGGTTGGAAAGGGAGATGGAGTCATTAGGAAGAGTGAGGAGTTTGTGGCTGGGGCTCATCCAATAATGTATGTCGGACAAGCAGTCTGACAGCACAGAGGAAGTGGAGGAAACGAGAGAGGTGGTGGAGAGGTAGAGCTGGGTGTCATCAGTGTACATGTGGAAGTTAACCCCATATGTACGAATAATGTTGCCAAAGGAATTAAGAATGGGACATAGGAGCAGAAGTCGGCCATTCAGCCCCTCGAGCCAGTTCCGCCAATAAAATGGATCATGGCTGTTCTGTTGTACCTCAACTCCATTTACCTACCTTTGATCCATATCCCTTGATACCCTGTTGATTTCAGTCTTAAAAATTTCAATTGACCCCCAACATCCACAGCCTTTTGGGGGAAGAGAATTCCAGATTTGCACTACTCTTTGTGTGAAAATGGAACCCTGGAGCCACAAGACACAGAGGTGGACCGTGGAGGAGAATGGAATCATCAATATTGTTGAAGGTGATGGAAAAGTCGATGAGAATCACAAGCTAGACACACAAGATGTCACTGGTGACTTTGACTGCAACGAGATTGGAAAGACTCGAATGGAAAGTGGTGACTGAGGTGAGGAGGCAGGTCGGTGGCAACGATGCATTCAAGAACCTCGGACAGGTTGGAGATTGAGCAGCAGTTTGCCAGGAAAGGAAGCTTTTAAGGGCGAGGTGATGACAGCCGTTTTGATACGGGTGCGACAATGTCTGAAGAAAGGGAGCTGTTAACAATTTAAGCGAGCATGTTGCAAAGAAGAGGAAGTTGGCTGATCAGAAGCTGGACTTGGTCGATAGTCATTGTGGGCTTCAGGGAGGCGATTAAACTGACGAGGGATGGGGAGAAACTATGTGATTTCTTTCATCTAGTTCAAACAATAAATTGAAAAAAGTTGCTGAGTAGAAGAAAGATGGACAGAAATGGCAGGGTAAGAGGCACAATGGACCATATGCATGATAGCCATGTTGAATTTGAGTTTTAGATGGCAGCACGCTGATTCTTACTACACTTCAACTTTGCATTGCCCTATCCCAGGAAAGCACCTGACATTCATTTGCTATATCCCGACTATGACCGTGTGCGAAACTTTTTATTTTTGAGATGCTGGCAAGGCTACATTTATTCCCCGTTTCTAGTTGCCCTGAGTTGGTGGTGGGGCACATTTTCCGTGCTAGGCTATTTCAGAGGGCATTAAGAGTCAACTACGTAGTGTGGGACTGGAATTGACGTGTAGTCAAGACTCGGTGGGGGTGGCAGGTTTCCTCACTTGAAGGTGATTGGGGAACCAGTCAGGACAATCCAGCTGCTTTTATGATCATTTTATTTTCTGGTGTCACGCCACAAATTACGAGATTAAGTGAATTCAGTGTCACAATTTGCCATGGTGAGATTTGAACTCTCAATTGCTGGATTACTAGTCCAGTACCACAAGCACTACACTACTCTACCACGACCTGTCCTTTATCATTAGGGCTGTCTCCTTGTTGGTTTACCAGCAGCCTTGCAGGTTTGTGAAACAGTTGACCGTTTTAACTGCCACAACAATGCCTTTTTAAAAATATTGCATGTTGGCAAGTTTAGAAACCTGCCTGGGCCAATGAAGAAACACCAACTAGATTGCAAACCTACTTGCCGCCCTAATCCTAATTGCTTTACGTTTTGTGAAAGAAAGTGGTTTGTCTTGAATATCTGAAAATTCTGTCACCGTGAACTGCTGAGGCTTAGAATAATTTTAGTATTTTGTCGCTAAATCTTAAGTTAGCCTGATGATCAATATTGAATTGTGTTAAAAAGGGAGCAGGTCGTGATTACAAATTGATAATCTCCTTTTAACCTGCAAGTGGAATTCTGGCAAAAGAAGAGACCCACAGAACTGCACTTAATTTCATTGGAGAAAAAAAATTGAGAAGGGTCATTGTCCAGGTATTCAAATACCTGAAAGGAAATGGGATAATGCAGATATAAGGTATGGCTCTTCAAGTTGCATTGTGAGTCTAGCACTAGAGGGCTCAAATGCAAAATGAACCAGGCTGAAGCAAGAGCAGTTGGCGTGGGGAACAGAATCAGCCATCAGAAGCAGCTAATGTGTTAATTACATAGGATATACGGATTGAAACAGGCCATTTGGCCCAACCAGTCCATGCAAGCATTTATGCTTCACTCGAGCCTCCTCCCATCTTTCCTCATCTAACTCTATTAGCATAACCCTCTCTTCCCTTATCTAACCGCCCCTTAAATGCATTTATACTATTCGCTTCAACCACTCCCTGTGGGAGCGAGTTCCACATTCTTGCCACTCTCTGGGTAAAGAGGTTTCTCCTGAATTCCTTATTTGATTTCTTGGTGACTATCTTATATTGATGGCCTCTAGTTTTGCTCTTCCCCACAAGTTGGAAGCACTCTCTCTGTGTCTACTCTATCAAAACTTTTCATAATTTTAAAGACCTCTATTAGGTCACCCCTCAGCCTACTCATTCTTTCCTGATGGGTATACCCTCGCATTTCTGGTATCATCCTTGTAAATCTTTTTTTCACCCTCTCCAGTGCCTCTATATCCTTTTTATAATATGGCAACCAGAATTGTACACAGTACTCCAAGTGTGGTCTAACCAAGGTTCGATGCAAGTTTAGCATAACTTCTCTACTTTTCAATTCTGTCCCTCTAGAAATAAACCCAAGTGCTTGGTTTGCTTTTTTTATGGCCTTATTAACCTGCTTCATTAATTTTAGTGATTTGTGTATCTGTACTCCGGGATCCCTTTGCTCTTCTACCCCATTTAGATTCTTATTTTCCAAGTAATATATGACCTCCTTATTCATTAATTCGTTTAAAAAAAGAGCTTGGTAACTATCTGGTTAGGAATGGGGTTGAAGGTTATAAGGCTAAGTCTGATAGAGATGATCTATGGAATACAGTGGCTTAGGAATTCCTGGATTCAAAGGAATGTAATCCCATGAAAAGCAGCTGGTCGAAGATAAGTACTGTAGATTGTAAAGTTAGACGTATTCTGGAGTTTTACTTGATGTATCTTGAGAGGGAACAGGGATAAACTTTGCAGAAATTCCACCCAGAGTGAGGCTTGAGGCGTTCAAGAGACTCTTTACAATCATAAGGGAGTTGTAACCAAGGGGCCCGGATTTTCCTCTTCAGGGTGGTGTTTTGATGGGGCAGTACCTCCGACCACCACTTCATGTCCATTTTCCTGGTTCAGAGGTCAATATGCATGTACGGTTGGCTCCCGGTGGGATTCCTGCCATCAAGAGGAAGCTCAGCAATGCTAGCCAGGAAACTCCGATGGAGCGACAGCGAGGACGAGAGACTTAAAGGGACAGAAACACCTGGGCTGTGACCAAGGCCTTCAGCAAGTAGGTGACTGGGACTGTCTGGAGGGAGAGAAGCCCGCTACAAGGGCACCTCCCTCCATTTAGGTGGTTACCACTGCTTACCGGGGCCTACCGCCACCTTCCTACGGCAGCCCACGGAAGCTGCGGTAAGTGTGGTGGAGAGCAGGAAAATCTGTCAAACCCCAGGCACTGCCTCCCTTGCAATTTCAAGAGGGATTGCGGAGGAGAATTCCCACCTGGGAGTTTGACTGATGTTGTATTCTTTCAGTTTGTGAAGTGGTTGATTGAGTGAATTGATTGTGTCATGATAAACACCTACTTAATTTAAAACAACAACAGAAAACGCTGGAAAAACTCAGTTGTTTCAATTTTCCAGCATCCGCAGTATTTTGCTAACCTACTTAATTTAATTATATCTTGGAGTAAGGAAAATAAAGGACAAAAACAGCTTGCAGCTTTTAAGGGGTTAAGGGTAAAAGGCTAAGGGTAAGGCTTTGGCATATAGACCCAAATAGCTGGTTGTTGATACAGTCAAGTCAGGCAATTGTGGCCCAAGTGAACAGGGTGGAGGGTTGTGTTGCCCAGATTATTCAGTATACAAGTAGTGCCATGATCATCGGGTAATTTAAGGCTTTGATGAGACTTCATCTAGAGTATTCTGTACCCCCACCTCAAGTAGGGCATTTTGACACTTGAGAAGGTACAGAAAAGGGCAGCAAGAATGATCCTTGGCCTAAGTGTATTGCACTACGGAGATGGATTTTGTCTCTTGGATTTGGATTCTTTGGAGAGGCATAGACTTAGAGGGTATCTGACTCAGGTCTTTAAAATTATTAATGGTATCAATAACAAACAAATGGATAGATTATTTGAGGTGATGGGACTAGTGTAGACCTAGGGGCTATTTAAATGGAGGAAGCAGGACCAGGTTAGATGTGCAGCTCTATATTTTCCTCAGAGGGTGATTGGCCTGTGGAACAGCAATCTGGAGGTGGTGATGAGGACTGACTCCTTGCAGTCCTTCAAGAAGGTGTTAGGCACATGCTTGGAGAGCTATGAGTCATGGAAGGAAGGTAAGATTTTGGGTAACAGGTTGGGCTTTGTGGGTCTTGCCTGAAGGGTCAAAGAGAAATTTTTGACAGGTTTCCTGAATTGCCTACAAGAGGTTTTTTTTTGTCAGCCTCTCCCAGGAGATGGAGGAGGAGGAGGAAGGGAGGGGATTGTGGGGATGAGTCCAGAGGCTGCATTGTATCAGGAAGTAAGTTTTACATTTGTCACAGTCATAGAGTCATAGAGTTATACAGCACAGAAAGAGGCCCTTCGGCCCATCGTGTCCGTGCCGGCCATCAAGCCCTGTCTATTCTAATCCCATTTTCCAGCACTTGGTCCGTAGCCTTGTATGCTATGGCGTTTCAAGTGCTCATCTAAATGCTTCTTGAATGTTGTGAGGGTTCCTGCCTCTACCACCCTTTCAGGCAGTGAGTTCCAGATTCCAACCACCCTCTGGGTGAAAAAGTTTTTCCTCAAATCCCCTCTAAACCTCCTGCCCCTTACCTTGAAACTATGCCCCCTGGTTATTGACCCCTCTACTAAGGGGAAAAGTTCCTTTCTATCTACCCTATCTATGCCCCTCATAATTTTGTACACCTCAATCAGGTCCCCCCCTTAGCCTTCTCTGCTCTAAGGAAAACAACCCCAGCCTGTCCAGTCTCTCTTCATAGCTGAAGCGCTGCAGCCCAGGTAACATCCTGGTGAATCTCCTCTGCACCCTCTCCAATGCAATCACATCCCTCCTATAGTGTGGTGACCAGAACTGCACACAGTATTCCAGCTGTGGCCTAACTAACGTTTTGTACAGCTCCATCATAACCTCCCTGCTCTTATATTCTATGAGAAGTCGCACAACACCAGGTTATAGTCCAACAGATTTATTTAATTTTACAAGCTTTCGGAGCTGTCGCTCCTTCCTCAGGTAAGTTAGCAGTGAGAGAATCTCCCAGAATTCACAATTTAAACACAGACAAAATCTATTCAAATCTTTCCCTACATCAAAGACACACTAAGAGCACAGCCAAGACAATGAGATGTGTCCCAGGGGGTCCAACGTGTCAAACCACCTGCTGGCTGCATATCCTGTCAATTTGTGTTGGTTCTTGTGTTAGTCTTTTTAAAAAAAAAAACACCTGGGAAGACCGGCCATGATGTCAAGTCACGTTCTGTATCGTGACATGAACCCGATATCGCGATTGAGGCCATCCTCATGAGTGCGGAACTTGGCTATCAGTTTCTGCTCTATGATTTTGCGCTGTCGTGTATCCCGAAGGCCGCCTTCATCCAGAGCATGGTACATCGGCGAGACCATGCAGACACTGAGACAACGTATGAACGGACACCGCACAACAATTGCCAGGCAGGAGGGTTGCCTCCCAGTCGGGGAACACTTCAGCAGCCAGGGGCATTCAGCCTCGGATCTGCGGGTAAGCGTTCTCCAAGGCGGCCTTCGGGATACACGACAGCGCGAAATCATAGAGCAGAAACTGATAGCCAAGTTCCGCACTCATGAGGATGGCCTCAATCGCGATATCGGGTTCATGTCACGATACAGAACGTGACTTGACATCATGGCCGGTCTTCCCAGGTGTTTTTTTTTAAAAAGACTAACACAAGAATCAACACAAATTGACAGGATATGCAGCCAGCAGGTGGTTTGACACGTTGGACCCCCTGGGACACATCTCATTGTCTTGGCTGTGCTCTTAGTGTGTCTTTGATGTAGGGAAAGATTTGAATAGATTTTGTCTGTGTTTAAATTGTGAATTCTGGGAGATTCTCTCACTGCTAACTTACCTGAGGAAGGAGCGACAGCTCCGAAAGCTTGTAAAATTAAATAAATCTGTTGGACTATAACCTGGTGTTGTGCGACTTCTCATTTTTGTCCACCCCAGTCCAACGCCGGCATCTCCACATCATGACTTATATTCTATGCCTCGGCTAATGAAGGCAAGTATCCCATATGCCTTTTTAACCACCTTATCTACCTGTCCTGTTGCCTTCAGGGATCTATGTACATGCACACCAACGTCCCTCTGGTCCTCTGTCCTTCCTAGGATCCTACCATTCATTGTGTATTCCCTTGCCTTGTTTGTCCTCCCAAAATGCATCACCTCACACTTTTCAGGGTTAAATTCCATTTGCCACTGTTCTGCCCATCTAACCATCCCGTCTATATCGTCCTGTAGCCTGAGGCTTCCCTCCTCGCTATTTACCACTCCACCAATTTTCGTGTCATCTGTGAACTTACTGATCATACCTCCTACATTTATATCTAAATCATTAATGTACACTACAAACAGCAAAGGACCCAGCACCGATCCCTGCGGTACACCAATGGACACAGGCTTCCAGTCACAAAAACAACCTTCGACCATCACCCTCTGTCTCCTGCCACTCAGCCAATTTTGGATCCAATGTGCCAAATTGCCCTGGCTCCCATGGGCTTTTAACTTCTTGACCAGTCTCCCATGTGGGACTTTGTCAAAAGCCTTACTGAAGTCCATGTAGACTACATCAACTGCACTACCCTCATCCACACATCTAGTCACCCCCTCGAAAAATTCAATCAAATTGGTCAGACATGATCTCCCCCTGACAAAGCCATGCTGACTATCCCTGATTAATCCCTGCCTCTCCAAGTGGAGACTAATTCTGTCCCTCAGAATTTTTTCCAATAATTTCCCTACCACTGATGTTAGGCTCACTGGCCTGTAATTCTCTGGTTTATCCCTACTACCCTTCTTGAACAATGGTACTACGTTAGCTGTTCTCCAGTCCTCTGGCACCTCCCCTGTGGCCAGAGAGGTTCTGAAAATTTGTGTCAGAGCCCCTGCAATCTCCTCCCTTGCCTCACACAGCAGCCTGGGATACATCCCGTCAGGGCCTGGGGATTTATCCACTTTTAAGCCCGCTAAAACCACTAGTACCTCCTCGCTCTCACTACTAATTTGTTCAAGTATATCACAATCCCCTTGCCTGATTTCTATGCCTACATCACCCTTCTCCATAGTGAACACAGATGCAAAATATTCATTTAAAACCACTCCTACATCTTCCGGCTCTACACACAGATTGCCACTTTGGTCCCTAATGGGCCCTACTCTTTCCCTACTCTATCCTCTTGCCCTTGATATACTTATAAAACACCTTGGGATTTTCCTTTATTTTGCCTGCCAATGTTTTTTCATGCCCCCTCTTCGCTCTCCTAATTTATTTTTTAATTACCCCCCTGCCCTTTCTATACTCCTCTGGGGCTTCCACTGTTTTTAGTCCTTTGTAGCTGCCAAAAGCCTCCCTTTTTTTCCTAATCCATTCTTGTATATCCCTTGACATCCAGGGTTCCCTGGGTTTGTTGGTCCCACCCTTGACCTTTACGGGAACATGTTGGCGTTGTACTCTCTCTATTTCCTTTCTGAAAGACTCCCATTGCTCTGATGTGGATTTTCCTACA
Organism: Squalus acanthias; assembly: GCA_030390025.1. Taxonomy (NCBI): domain Eukaryota; kingdom Metazoa; phylum Chordata; class Chondrichthyes; order Squaliformes; family Squalidae; genus Squalus; species Squalus acanthias. The sequence continues at coordinate 10,993,283 of CM059444.1, read as the reverse complement.
AGTAGCTGATCCCAGTCCATTTTGGCCAGATCCTGCCTTATCATATTAAAATCAGCCTTCCCCCAATTTAGAACCTTTATTTCCGGTCCATCTTTGTCCTTTTCCATGACTACCTTAAATCTCACCGAATTATGGTCACTGTCACCAAAATGCGCTCTCGCACCTTCTTTCAGTTCTGATTATTAGTATGTGCTAAAGCTATGTTTATAATTTTTTCAGATGGCTGGACATGATATATCAAGAAAAGAATCACAAAAAATATATAGTAACCTTTCAGCATTTAAAATTGCTCTTTTGTTAATTGTCATGGCCACTATCCATCTTTACATAATTTATTCAAAATCATGCCCCATCATCCATAGTAACAATTCTCATGTCAGTTCCATTCTGAATGAAAGACTTTTCATGGACTGTTGGATACACGTGATCACATTCCAGGTTCACTAAATCTCGTACTGAATTACGAAGTGCGTGCCATTCCTTGCAAACGTTATTGGGAGAGAGCAGGTACGTGTCACTTTGTGAGGTGCTCTTTGCCTTTCAAGCTTGTGCTGGTTTTCATTGTTGTGCCAAGTTCTCAGACAACAAATCAAAAGCAATTTTAACGGCCAAGGAGCTGCTCCAAATGAGTATGGAGATATCAGAATTCAGGCTGATCAGAATGCTTCCCCTTTGCAACAAAACAGTCTTAACAGTAGTAACAGAGCAGTGGAGAAACACTGCAGGGTGAAGAAATGTTTTGACACTAGATTAACCTGCTTGTAGCTTTTTTTTTAAAAAAGCTACCTTATCCTCTTCCTCCTCTCCCAATATGTACCTGGCTGAAAGTGAAGGTAACCTTACTGCCTGGTTCTTTTGAAATTAGGTACTTGGTTCATGGCACAGATACAGGGTGGGGTCAGGAGTAAACCCCTGACCTTCAACTTCCGACTGAGGCACATTGAGTATGCACCAGGCTCCCCTGATGTGAAGGAAGCTGTAGAAGTAAAGACAAAGGGGTACGCAGCACACGTTGTAAGCCTTTACCCCATGCGGATCTTTGTGTTTAATCATGTGAGGTTGCTTTGAGTAAATTTCATCAAAAAACTGCACCTGTCCCATGATTGCCTTCTTTGAGTGGAATGTAAAGTATATAAACCTTTACCTCCTCTTGAGCTTGCTCCTGTTTAAATTGAATATATAGTCCTCTAAAATGATTCAGTATTTTGTGCTCCATAATGCTGCCAGACTCTGTCAGTCGAATGTAGCAGCTTTAATATATTTAGATGTTGGACTTCATGAGGTAAGGTATGAAGCAACTGAATATATTTCAGTATGTTTTGGGCACATCATCATTAATCTATTTGAAAAGTTTAAATAGCCGAAAATGTAATTTATATCATGTTTGATTTGTTGTTTGACTTTTGTTTATAATAAGAGTAGTCCTTATTTTGCTGATGAATTGGGAAATACTGAAATGGTTTTATCCCTTGTGAGAAGTGTTCTGCTTAACCCTGTGCTGGTTGTGGTAGTATTTATGCGCAGTTCCGGGTTATTTTAATATTGTTAAATATCCTTTCAATAAAATTGTTTTTTTTTTCCGTGAGTGTGCTAGTTGATATATTAAACATGCTCACCGATGCTCAGTTTGGATACCGCCACTTGGCTCCAGACCTCACTACAACCTTGGTCCAAACATGGACAAAAGCGCTGAATTCCAGAGGTGAGGTGAAAGTGACTGCCCCTTACATCAAGGCAGCATTTGACCGAGTGTGGATTCAAGGAGCCCTAGTAAAATTGAAGTAAATGGGAATCAGGGGGGAAACTCTCCACTGGCTGGAGTTATACCTAGCACAAAGGAAGATGGTTGTGGTTGTTGGAGGCCAATCATCTCAGCCCAAGGACATCGCTGCAGGAGTTCCTCAGGGCAGTGTCCTAGGCCCAACCATCTTCAGCTGCTTCATCAATTACCTTCCCTCCAACATAGGGTCAGAAGTGGGGATGTTCGCTGATGAGAGTACAGTTTTCAGTTCCATTCGCAACTCCTCACATAATGAAACAGTCTGTGCTCGCATGCAGCAAGACCTGGACGACATTCAGGCTTGGGCTGATAAGTGGCAAGTAATATTCGTGCCACACAAGTGCCAGGCAATGACTATCTCCAACAAGAGAGAGTCTAACCACCTCCCCTTGACATTCAACGGCATTACCATCGCCGAATCCCCAACCATCAACATCTTGGGGGAGTCACCTTTGACCAGAAACTTAACTGGACCAGCCACATGAATACTGTGGCTACAAAAGCAGGTGAGAGGCTGTGGCGATTGTCTCACCTCCTGACTCACCAAAGCCTTTCCACCATCTACAAGGCACAAGTAAGGAGTGTGATGGCATACTCTCCACTTGCCTGGATGAGTGCAGCTCCAACAACACTCAAGAAGCTTGACACCAACCAGGGCAAAGCAGCCCACTTGATTGGCACCCCATCTACCACCTTAAACATTCACTCCTTCCACCACCGGCGCACCATGGCTGCAGTGTGTACCACCTGCAAGATGCACTGCAGCAACTCGCCAAGCCTTCTTCGACAGCACCACCCAGACCCACAACCTCTACCAGCTAGAAGGACAAGAGCAGCAGGCACATGGGAACACCACCACCTCCAAGTTCCCCTCCAAGTCGCACACCATCTTGACTTGGAAATATATCGCTGTTCCTTCATCGTAGCTGGGTCAAAGTCCTGGAACTCCCTCCCGCACTGCGGGAGTACCTCCAGCACACGGACTGCAGCGGTTCAAGAAGGCGGCTTACCACCACCTTCTCAAGGGAAATTAGGGATCAGAAAGCAGGCCTTCTAATTGCTTGCCTTCTACTTTTGTTACTGACCAATTCTATCATGCATTACATTCCCCCCATTGCAATTTCCCTCCAATTTCATTCCACTAAAAAAAAATGATTTCCTATCACAGAGCAATACAGACGATTCTGCCCAGTCACTTTACAGCAAAACATGTTTCTCCACGATACAGATACCCTAGGACACATTCACCACTAGCCAGCAGAAGTTATCCCAGCCACACTCTGCTTTCTTTTATGCCCCAAATCATAAGAAAAGGCTTGGATATATAATAGGCTTCTTCACTCTTCCAATATATATGCATAAAGGCAACATTTCTAACATAAGCACATAAACAATAGTGGAAAAAAATCTCAAACTTATTTGTTCCATCTTCCAGTCACTCCAACTATTTTCCCTTGCCAGCCTGATGTACCCCACTGTATCTCATTAATATTCCTGACCCTGGGTATAACCTGTTCCATAACACTTCACAGCATAGTTTGGGCTGCTCAGCTGTGCCCTGGCTTTACCAACATGCTCAAGAAATCACGTGCACAGAGAGACTGCATTGTTCCATCTCAACTTGTTACAACTTACAGCACCTCCATTGGGCAAGGAGGGTTTAATTTCAATGTGACAATTTTACATAAACATTTTCCATTTGAAAAAAAAAGGGGGACGTAGAAATTTGTGAAGGAAAAAGTTGACGGGAAGTGCAAAGCGACACAAGATTTTTTTATATAGTTGCCAGCGTGTGACATTGCACATGGGGAATCGAGATCATGTGCTGTCTTTAGGTCAAGCATGTTTAGAGGGTGGGGGGAGGGATAATTGAAATAGGGTTGAGGGAAGGCTGTGATGATGGAGGTCAGAGAGGGAAACTAGACCGTGGTGAGTGGGAGGGGGAAGTAAGAACAAGTGGGGAGGACGGGGAACGATAGGGTGAGGTTAGAGGCCAATAGGGAAGAGTAGGTAGAACAGATAGACTTGTCTCTGTGAGTAACAGCACGGGCGATCAACTGGTATATATTATTTTTTAAAACTGGCACGTTGTAAGGAATATTAATCAAATAACTGTGGGGAATTTTGGGAATGTCTTCTGATGAGTGATGATGCATCAAGCTGCCGTTTTGTGCCAGAGGTTGACTGGCCTGCTGTACAATTCCAGCAATTTCTCTTTTTCTTCTTAAATGTCATTTCTGTTGTTGAGTTGTTTGTTATCTGTTGTGTGCAAAGTTACCATGGTAGAGTTGGCTTTTAAATGGTGAAAGAGGCAATCCATTTTGAATGTTGCTTCCGTGAAGTTGCATAGGATGTTTTCACTCCCGAATGCTTAAAGTTTTGAGGATTGTGGTGAAATAGCTGGACATAGATATTTTTGTGGTCACATGTAGCATGTGAGCAATTTGCTGATGTGTTTTACATAGGAACAGGAGTAGGCCATTCAGCTGCTCGAGCCTGTTCCGCCATTCAGTCAGATTATGGCTAATCTGTCCCTCAACATTTACCCACCTTTGATCCATATCCCTTGATACCATTGCCTAACAAAAATCTATCAATCTTAGGCTTGAACATTTCAGTTGACCCAGCATCTACAGCCTTTTGGGGGAGTGAGTTCCATATTTCCACTACTCCTTGTGTGGAAAAAGTGCTTCCTGATTTCACTTTTGAATGGCCTAGCTCAAATTTTAAGATTGCTCCCCCTCTTATTCTGGATTTCCCCCACCAGCAATGTCCCCCGTAAGCTGCACTGTCTTCTGCGCAGCCTGCCTTCCCCCAATGCGCAGCTCATTCAAATTTTTGAGCATGTGCAGTACCTACAATGTAAAGGCCAGTGAGCGGTCTGCGCGGGACCTTGCAGATGACTGTGTGGCCGCGGAGCTTAGCAGGAACATTGCCCACCAGATGAAATGGTTTCTCTGTATCCATTCCAAACTTTATTCTGGAATAAGACCTTGTCTAAAGAGATAAAGTTTAGTTAATAACTGGTTTGTCGATGAAATTGCATCTTGTTAATCTACTGTCTGAGATTGAGAGAGGAACAGAGTTGAGAGGACAGAGGGTTCCATTTTTTTCCTCCAATTTTCTCTGCTCGCCTCTCCACTCCTGAAGCCGTTCACTCTTGCAATGTGAAGGCGCTAGGGATATTGGCAGGCTTCCAGTATCTCTCCCAGGTGGCAATTCTTAATATCTGAGCCATTGCCATGAGTGTTGACAGTCTGGTTGACTATAGAGGGTATTGCACCTGAGCTTGATCCTGTCCGCATTTCACTTCTGTACAAACTGAGGCGCATTGTAGCTTTCCCAGCTGCCAACATGGCTGAAATCCGAAAACTCAGCACATGGCTCCTTCATATGTGATGTTGGACATGGCAACCTACGAACGATTCAAACAATGTACAACTGAAAAACAACCAAGACCACTGCTTCAAGACATTTGAATAAATAAAATTATTTTTTATTATATTGGATTTCAGGATTTTTATTAGTGTTTTTGGGGTCACTTTCTGCAATTCAGTTTTCTTTTTTGTGAAATGTTGCTTTTAATTTGCTCCCACCTCGAACTATCTCTCACTTTTCTCGCCATTACTCGGTATCACATGGTTTTGGATGGATAATGATTTAAAGCTGAATGTTAAAGGAGAGATGAGAGTAAGTGTCCTCGACATCTAAGGCAGCATTCAACCCAGTATAACAACACTCATGACACCATCCAAGACAGCAGTTCGCTTGATCACTACCCTTGCTAATGGACGCAATATCCACCCCCTTTACCATCAGCACACTGTGGCTGCAGTATGTACAATCTACAAGTTGCACTTCAGCAACTCGCCAAGCTTACTTTGACAGCACCCCCAGCCCCGCAATCTCTACCATCACAAAGGACAGGAGTGGCAACGTTGTGGGAAAACCATCATCACCAAGTTCCCCTCCAAGTGGCACACCATCCTGTCTTGGATGTATACTGGAATCCTTCATTGTCGCTAGATCAAAATTGTAGATCATAACATAAGAAATAGGAGCAGGAGTAGGCCCTTCGAGCCTGCTCCGCCATTCAATAAGATCATGGCTGACCTTCGACCTCAACTCCACTTAGCCACCTGATCCCCATATCCCTTGATTCCCCCTAGAGTCCAAACATCTGTCAATCACAGCCTTGAATATATTCAACAACTTAGCATCCACAGCCCTTTGGGGTAGAGAATTCCAAGTATTCACAACCCTCTGAGTGAAGAAATTTCTACTCATCTCAGTCCTAAATGGCTGGCCCCTTATCCTGAGACTATGCCCCCAGTTATAGATTCTCCAGCCAGGAGAAACAGCCTCTCAGAATCTTATATGTTGCAATGAGATTACTTCTCGTTCTTCTAATTCCTTAGCTAACACCATTGTGGGAGCGCCATCACTACAAGGACTAGCAGTTCAAGAAGACACCCCATCACCACCACCTCAAGGGGAACTAGGGATGGGCAATAAATGTGGCCTTGCTAGTATCACCCAAATAGGGAGAGCAAATAAACCAAGTTATGGGAAAATACATTGCAAATTGGGTGATTTCACCTCAGAATTCAACAATTGCAAAATCTATACTTCCAGTGTATTGTCCCGATGAATCTGTACTTCACGTAAATTCACCGTGGCTGTGTCTTCAGCTGCCAAGGTCATAAGCTCTGGAATTCCCTCCCTAAACCTCTCTACCTCTCAACCTCACTTTCCTTCTTTAAGACTCTCTTTAAAACCTACCTCTTTGACCAAACTTTTGGTCATCTGCCCTGATATCTCCTTATGTGGTTCGGTGTCAACTTTTATTTTATAACGCTGCTGTGAAGCGCCTTGGGATGTTTTACTACGTTAATGGTGCTATATAAATACAAGTTGTTGTATTAAAATGGTTACAATAATAGCTGGAACCCTGACATTGAAGCAAGGAAGTTATATACACTCACTGCTGAACTATTTTTTTATATAATAACCCAACTCACTGACAGACCAGTACAAAGATATGTGGGTCCAATTTCTGCTGCTTGGGAAAGCAAGTTTGTGTGGCACCATTGGGCTGAGATGCAACAGATGTTTTCCATTTCCCTGCAGCCAGTTTTTTTTTTTTTGCTTAAATTTTAATCCCAAATTAGTCTTCATCACTGAGTCACTCAAAGACACACCAGGAGGACCACAGTCTGTCTCCATGAGGTAATTGCTGTAATCTGTGATGCCGCTTGCTGTTTACTCAGACAGGACTGAGCTAGGAAATGATTCACAGCTAGGAACAAAGAAAGGCTCGGACCCAAGTAGCCACTCGCTTCCTTGATGGTCTGGTTGTGAACCTGCATGGCATGCTTGGGACTCCAACCTGTTCTTAGCCTCAGTTTGTGTCGCACTACTGGGAAGTAAGCTGCAGCAAACTTACTCAATGTCCTTTAATCCACTGTCATCACGTTCTGCACTGCGTTCATAGTCCGACCATTACCAACAAATCATTGAGCCACTGATGCAGCCACATAAGGACAAAGGAGACAGGTCATGGGGCGATCCAGGCACAGTGTGGGAGCTTTGAATTGTATATTTTTTAGATGCTAAAGCAGTGATGCGAATATGTGCCTTAAATGAGGACGACTCACATCTACAGGTAATGCCTTTACTCAGTAGACCATGGGGGATCTGCAGAGGTTGTTTAAAAAAGAAATCGGTAAGCACCTACTTCACCCTTTACGTTTATGTGCATCAATAGAGAGAGAACGGGGCTTCTACATCCTTACTGTGCTGACTCAGCTGTGGCTCAGTGGGTAGCCCTCTCGCCTCTGAGTCACCAAGTTATGGGTTCAAGTCCCACTCCAGAGACTTGAGCACAAAATCTAGGCTGACACTCCTGTACAGTACAGAGGCGGTGCTGCCTTTTGTACAAGATGTTAAACCGAGGCATGGTCTGCTCTCAGGTGGACGTAAAAGATCCCATGGCACTATTTCAAAGAGGAGCCAGGGAGTTCTCTCCGGTATCCTGGCCAACATTTATCCCTCAACATCACTAAAACAGATTACCTGATCATTTATTTAATTGCTGTTTGTGGGAGCTTGCTGTGCGCCAATTGGCTGCCGTGTTTCCTACATTACAACAGTGACTACACTTTAAAAATACTTAATTGGCTGTAAAGCGCTTTAGGACATCCTGAGGTTGCAAAAGGCTCTATAAATGCAAGTATTTTTCTTTAGCTAACCTTGTGAGTTTTTTCAAAGTCATTGCCACTTAAAAATTGAAATACAGACATTTATAGATTAAAATTAAGTCAGTATGCAGTAAATAAGTCTTCTGTTGACCTTGGTTGAGTACCAGAACTGTCTTGAACTGATGGTTCCCCAAGTAGTGAGCTGCGGATCTCTGATGAGAGGTAAGCTGCCTTTTTGAGGGGCGGTTTCAGCTGATTGGCATGGTTCTCACCTAGGGTGATGCATGATGCTGCTGGAGACAAACCAAGATCTCAAGGGGGAAAAAAGAGATCTCGTGCTTGTGCACTGCACCCTCAAGGATGCTGCTTGCATTATTTATTAGTAAAAGAGAAAGGCCCAAAATTTGCTGTCAAAATAACGGCGAGGCCTAATAGCGCTTGCTGCTATTTATGTGCAAATGCTACCGGAACTTCAGGCAAGGGCAGATTTGCGATTAAGCGCGGAAGTCGAGAATTTGCTTCTACCGTCACCTTCCCGAAAACGGCATCTGTCTAACTCACCATTGAAATGCATTGAGAAGTGTGAAGTTGCTGTACTTGCACGGTAGGTACAAACTAAACTCGACACAGAAAGTTAGAGCTGGTCTGAAGTGACGCAAGGAGCCTGTTTTGGAGCCATTTAAAGTTGGTGCATATTTAATTAAGTCTGGATTAGCTGTCAGAGATTCTTTTAACGGTGTGCTAATTGTTAATTACTGCCAATGAGCCTCTCTGGCACTGAAAATTAACTATTATAAGTCTGGAATCTCATTCCTTCAAGTTTTAATTGTTAGATATTTTAAAAAATGTGAAATTTAAAATTAAAAACTTCTGTCTCTTTTATCTGTGTCTCAATCCAATCTTTCTTTCCCTCTTTATTTTTCTTTCTGTACCTGATTTAGCACATCGTCGCGATTAAAAGGGCAAGTCCAACTAACGGCAGACGCCATTAGATTTACTCCTACAGCAGATTATGGCCCAAAGTGTTTTCACAGTCCTTGACTGAGGCCACTGATTTGTGTTTTTTGTGAGAAAATGGACAGAATCGAGAACACGATCCCCAAAACACCAATGAAACTTCTGTGTTATACAAGTGCAATTTGGCTTATTCCGTATCCATAAACTAATGGGCCGAATTTCAAATGGACAAAATTCAAGAATACAGTCCCCAAAACACTAGTAAAAATCCCAGAATTCCACGTCATAAAAACAGAATTTGATTCACCCACTCACTATGATACTGACCCCGTGAATGACAATAAACAGCTCTGAACAGTATCTGAAAAGATAGCTGAGCTTCAACTGTCCTGCATCATTCTGGTTGTGTCACAGAATTAGAGTTACTTGCACCAAAATACATTGGTGCTAAAGTTGAGTTAAAATGACAGAAATTTTGAATACCATCAAATCAGAAAGAAAACGGATAAATTAACTTTGTCGCTTTCCAGGCTGGAGGTGTCGGGGCCTTTGAATTAAAGTTTTCTGGATTACGTATTCTCGGGCAGATGTTGACTTGGACTTCCTTTGTGCCCTTTCACCTTAATTCCAATTAAATCAGGCTCCTGAGAGCTGATTTACACAGGACATTGCATTGGCTTTGTAAACCAGTTAGGTTCGGCTGTTAAAATATATTGGCTCAGTTAGGATAAGTAATGCCTGCAAAGGGCACCTTGTTGTGACTGCGCTTGCTTAAAAACAAGAAGCCTCCCTCCCTTCCGTAACTAAAATGTTGTGGTACTGAGCCGTGCACAGACCAACCTGGAAAGTTGTAGGTTTGGTCTCTGGTCTGTGCTCTATGTGAGGGGTAGTCGCAACTTGGGCAGCAGTGGGGTACTATATTTAGCTTCAGTGCTCCTGGGTTACGGAAGAGAAAAATCAAAAGTGTTCTTTCTCCTGATCGCTAGCTAGCGATGCATGCTGAAACTGCATCCGTATTCCTAAGCTTTCTTCATTTGAATAAAAGCAATGATATGGGGGCTTAAGCCTTCTGGTGGATTTGACTTATTTTGTCATTGGTTTTCGGTAGGCTCATTAATTTAACATGCTGCTTGGACAATGGGGTATTTGGAAAGTGTAATTGATGTACTAAAAGCACTGAGGTAAATTGGCTGACGCCATCTGTTGTAAAGTTTCTGACCACCACAACCTCCCAACTACCTTAATATCAATAAATTCCAGCAATGAAGCGCTAATTTAAGATCGTCTGTGCCTGTTTCCTTTTGCAATCAAAGCACAAGTTAGAAATATTAATATTTTAAATGCCATCTTGATTTTTACCAAGCTAGGTCCGTGCTGTCCAATGCGTTAGTTACTAGCCACATGTGGCTAATTGGATATCCAGATGTGGCTAATAGTATTTCTGATAAAAAAAAAATGTGTAATACTCAATAATCACATTCGCACAGTGTACGTATGTGTACTTTAGCTTTTTGTGCCTATGTTGACAAACTGGTAAGATGAAAAGCAGTGTGCGCAGCTGTTAATTGTTGTGAGTACTTTACTTCCTTGGTTACTGAATGGTGGTAGATGTTAAGTATATATACACACACATGAAGTATTTGTACTTGTTTTGTGAGTGTGTGTAAGGTGTCTCGTACTAAGATTAGTGCATGTGGCTAAAACCGTGTCCCTTAACCACACCTGTGGCTAGTCAGCAATTTCTATTGGTCAACACTGGGCTAGGCATAAGTTAGAAGAGTAGAATGAGTCACCTTGGGAACTTGCCCTTAAAATTTAGCAAAGATCTCTGAATTCAATCTTGAGTTATTTCACTGGTGTAATTCAATTTTCCTATCTGTATAGAACTAAATCTGATTTTGATGGGGAAGAAAAGCTCATCTCTAGGTAACCCTCCGGAAATTATTGGTAGCAGTTTTAAACTCGCTCATGAGTAGTAATTTTGCTTTTGTCTGGGCACGCAGGATCAACTCATGCATTCCCTTTCTGTGGGAGAAGGGACAGTATGCTTTGCAGTTCAATGAACAAATTCAGGAGTTTGGATGTATTTCCTTGTGAAGTATTTCCAATATTCAGGACTTGTCTTGTGGCTCTGTCATGTTTGTAATTAATGAATTCTTCTATAGTTTTTTCTGTGCTTTTTTTTTGTATTTGAGTGATTGCTTGCTGTTGGGGGCGGGCCCACTGTGATATCAGCCCTTGGAAAGGTGCTTGTTGGGCCACTTCTGGAAAGTTCTGACTGGAGGGAAATTAAAGTCTGGCATTTCAGTGCTGGCAGTAGGTCCGAATTTTCAGGTGAGCTGGGCCCATGAGGACACTTAGTGATTGCTGTGAATTTTTGGGAGGGAGTCGAGGCTTCAAGTACTATTATGGCAATTGGGCGATGATTTAAAAAAAAAATCTTGTGTGTGCATCTTGTGCTTCTAATGTTTGCCCCAATTTTCTTTCACATTTCCACATGTCCTGAAAGTTTTGACTCTTTGTTAGATGGCAAGCAATCTGTGGTACCTCACGCACATGTCTATATTTGTAGGCCTAAGCAGTAGGTTTTAGGGCACGATTCAACCATGAGGTGCTAACTCAAACCTGGAACCTTTTTGTCTTTATGGCTCAGCTAGTCACTGGGTAAACTTGTTGCGCTACAGGAGGAGGTGCCAGACCTTTTTTGTTGATGAAAGTGGTTACAGTTGCCTGTTGTTTGATGGTTTGAGACATGCAGGGCAATGTACAGCTTCCCGATAGAGGTAAGGAAACACACCAGGTAGTCTGGGGTTCTTTACTTGAATCCTATACAAAACAAACCCTACCCGCCACAAGCACTTCAACACCTTTCCCTGGTAAAGCGAAGCAGGCTTGTGTGAGAGGAGAGATCAGTAAACAGTAATGGGTGCCCAAACCCTAGTGAAGGACAATAACCAAACCAAACGCTACCCTACACAATATAGTTAGGACCCTACACACCCTAGCCCACTCACTGTGGCCACAGCCAAAGAAAGCGTTTTGACTCCCTCCATGTGCAGTGCCTCCAACATATACATGAGTACCAATGTGTAATGACTTGAAGGGAAGAAAGAATTTGCACTTCTATAGCACCTTTCACAACCTCCGGACGACCCACTGAGCTTCATAGCCAATTAAGTACTTTTGAAGTGTAGTCACTGTTGTAATGTAGGAAACGCAGTAGCCTATTTGCGCACAGCTAGGTCCAACAAACAGCAATGAGATAAATGACCAGATAATCTGTTTTTAGCTACTTTCACAAATCATGTTCTAGTGGCTCAACATGTTTAGTATCCTGAGGGAAACATCTGCATAAATATTCCCTGATCCCCAAAGGTAATAAATCAAAAGTCTAGAATATATATTAATTCTCATATCTGCACTAGCCAGCCCTGGCCTGCTGCCCTTCACTGACCCAACATTGCAAGATCTGGTGTGTCCCATGGAATATTTGATCACCTCATTTGATCTCCTTATTACCATCTCATTTGCTATTTGTGGGAACTTGCTGCATGCAATTGGCTTACAGTGACTACACTTCAAAATTACTTCTTTGGCTGGGAGATGCTTTGGGATGCCCCGGGACTGTGATAAGGTATTATGTAAATGAAAGTTTTTTTTCCTTCTTTCTGCATTCAGATATCAAGTTTAGTGTTAGTACAAGGTTGGTTTCCCAACAACACCAAGCTTATGGTGTGTAATAATTAAAGCAGTTTGAGACACCCTCCTCCAAGGAGCCTGACTCCACTTTTCTGCAGTGTCATGTTGGGCCTGGACTCGGGCTGCATTTACCCTATAACTGCAGTGTCTATGTCAAATGAAACTGCTTCGCAGCAACGCTACAATTGTAGTATGAATACACCCTAAGTGACTCAGTCTTAGTGCATATGTGGAGTAAAAGCAATTATGTTTTAGAGGGGGTACAAAGTTTTGGCTAATCTCCAATTATAGTTGAGGCACATTTATTTTAGTCCTTTGAGTCTGAGAGGCCCCTTCTGCCCCCTGAGGCAGATGTAAAAGATCCCATGGCACTATTTTGTAGAAGAGCAGGGGAGTTCTCCCTGGTGGACTAGCCAATATTTATCCCTCATCCAATATCACTAAAATAGATTATCTGGCCATTATCACATTGCTGTTTGTGAGACCTTGCTGTGCGCAAATTGGCTGCTGCGTTACAACAGTGACTACACTTCAAAACTACTTTATTGGCTGTGAAGTGCTTTGGGATGTCCTGAGGTGCTATATAAATGCAAGTCTTTCTGTTTTATTTTCCTTTGCTCACAAGCTAAGCTAAATAGCCAGCTTCTATCTCTGTCATTAATGTCTCTAAACATTTTAAAGACAGTTTTCATGCCTTTCTCTTTTTTCCATTATAAAAATAGCTTTCTCTCCTGAAGGCGCACTGACTGTTGCTGAAATAGGTCCATCTAGTAGTTGCTCAGTGGCCATGCTTCATTTCTGACCCTGGGTAGTAAGTGTTGCCAAACTATTTAACCATGGAAGGCAAACCAGCCAAGTCTGAAACTGTGCTCATCTACATTCATGTGAACAGTTTCCAGCAAGGCTCACTGAATAGTGATCAGGAATGTGAACCCTGGCTGATTCCTTTTCACTTCTGACAATGCAGGGGCACGAACACCGATTACAGCATCCCAACTGCTGCACTGGCTGAGATTAGCGAATGTAGCACAGCTGAGGAATCAGATGAACAAACATTCGGGCTGTATGTTTCAGCGCTACAACAGGTACACGCTCTACCCATTGGGTCATCAGGCAAACTCTTGAATAACAACTGTTGAAGACCAGTTTAAATGAAGTTCATCAGTGCAAGCTAGCAGAGCACAATATTTTCAGGATGGTTCCAAGAAGAAACCAAAAATCAAAAAATCAAACACATACCACTGCTTGTATGTAAGCGAAGCTGAACAAATGCACATGCTGTGCATTGTTTGGGCTGAGCTATCTCCGAGGTCCCAAGCGACCAGCTTAGAAATATTTTAGTTGTTCTTCCAGCTTTATATCAATCTAGCGCATTGGGATTCACACATGGACGTTAACTTGCTGCTTTCTGAGCGTAGATCTGAAGACTAACTGGCATCAAAGAGTAAAAAAGGCCTGTGTGTTATGAACTCTTCAAAATGGTTGGCGATGCATTTTATGTAAAGGATAGAATAAAGGTACAGGAAAGTAAGGACATCAGAGAGGACAAGGGAGAGACTGAGGCCGCGAATTTAATTGCGCTGAGGGGGCGGGTTTGGAGGCGGGTCTGTAGTGACAATCGGAGAAATTGGGGGCGGGCTGCGAATCCGCCTCCATGCGACTTTGGGAAGTGTCGGGTCAGCTGCTCCCGAACTGACCAGACACCAAACGACGAGACAGGTTGTTAAGGCAGTCAACAGGTCGTTAACTGCCTGGATAATCCTGTTTTAAAGGGCTGAGCAGATTTTGGAGGTTTTTCAGCAGGCTGCCCGCCTTCATAAAAACACGCCAGGTGAATCGAGCCGGGTTGAACTAGGACCTGAATTGTTGCCAGCTGCTTGAGCAGTTTAAAAGCGGTCCTGCAATCTCTCATTCTTTCAGATGCCACAACTTAGTGGTTTGAGGTTTGGGAGACATTTTGCAGCTCAGCTAATCTTGTGAGTGTTGAGTCTGAAATCCATCTGCTGTGTGGCCTCCTTGGAAGACCCTCTGGCCCCTTTGTCTGAGCGTACACAACCTCCATTTCTTGACTGAGATATATACCAGCGGGATAAGAACCATTTGTATTCCCTGATCTTGGTGTCAGATTTGGAGGAATAGCAGCCGCGGCAGCACTGCAACCAGCACAGCAGCAGCACCAACAGTAGGAGCGCCAACCTTCTCCTCATGCTCCTGATGCTGCACAGGGCAGAGGGTGTCTGCGCAGGCCTGCACCTCGCCGCAAGAGATACCCCCAACACCAGGTTTACAGGCAGACGATGAGCTTCTTCAACATGAGTGAGCAGCAGTGCCAAAGGAGGCTGAGACTTCCGCGAGCAGTAGTCGTTGACATCTGCGCAACGCTACACTAGCACCTGGAGCCCAGAGGAGCATCTGGACACTCCTTACCAGTGGCTGTCAAAGTCATCACCGCACTCAACTTCTTTGCTTTGGGCTCCTTCCAGGGATCATCTGTAGACATCAGCGGCATGTCCCAGATGGCCGCAGACGCCTGCATCACTCAGGCTACCGATGCCCTCTTTGCAAAGGCGCCCAATTACATCCACTTCTCCACGGATGAAGCATGTGGTTGGCTTTGCAAATGTGGCAGGCTTCCAAGGGTGAAGGGCGTTGTAGACTGCACACATGTGGCCATTAGGGCACCCCATCACAACCTAGCTGATTTTGTCAACCGTAAGGGCTTCCACTCCCTTCACGTCCAGCTGGTGTGTAACCACAGGAAGAACATTATGCATGTTTGCGCCAAGTACCCTGGCAGTTGCCATGACTCCTTCATCCTGCGGCAGTCTACTGTGCCTCAGCTCTTCAATCCGCCAACCCAACTTTCCGGATGGCTACTTGGCTACAAGGGTTATCCCCTGAAGAAGTGGCTCATGACACTGATGAGGAGGCCATCAAAAAAGGCTGAGGAACAGTACAATGTGAGCCACATTTCCACCAGAAACATCATAGAGCAAACCATCAACTTTCTCAAAATGTGATTCTGATGCCTCAACAGATCTGGTGGAGCCCTGCAGTATGCACCAGCTACGGTGTCCAGAATCATCGTGGACTGCTGTGCCCTGCACAACATCGCACAGCAGCGTGGCTTAGAGCTCCCTGAGGAACAAGTGGCTCAGCGCACAGCCTCCTCCTCCGAAGAGGAGGAGGACGAGGAGGAGGCATGGGTCAAGATGTGACCAATGCAGCAGCCCTTGAGCTCATTGCTGGCCGTCACGCAAGGGATGCACTCATCCATGCCAGATTCGCGTAAGCTTACTCTTCAACCACAGGTGGCTACCATATGGCTATGAATGTGTAGGTGACCTTCCTACAATGCCAAACATCATCTCTGCAATAAACGGTTGTTTCCTATCACTTTCACCATCATTATTACAAATGCAAGTTGTCCTGAGCCCTCAATGTGCAACTTCCATTTCCCAGAACACATGGGGCAGACCTTCAACTGTTTGCCATCACTTTTGTTTACTACATTCACAAAAGCATGACAATGCAAAATATTAGACAGAACCAAAGACAACAGAACAAAACACCCAAGTGACTCCCCTTGTGACTATTTGTGCTTTACCTTCCTCTTGCGCGTGCTTCTACGTGGTGCTTCCCCTGTGGCTTCAGCAGATGTAGAGGTACCTTGCTGACTTGATGGCGTGAGGTGCCAAGAGGAAGCTAGCTCCCTGTGCTTTGTTAGTTGTTGTCGATGCACAACAGTGAGAGCGAGTGTGAGGGTTGCAAAGCAGGATGGTGAGGTGATTCAGTACAGAGTGAGAGATGGATAGGTATGGGTGCAAAGGAAGTAAGGGCAAGGTGGGATGTGGAGGAGCAGGCTTACAAAGCAGTGTGCTGGTGATGAGAAGGGAAGCAGATTGAAGGTAAGTGTGATGTGATACTCACTTTTGATGATCGCAAGAGATCATTAAACCGTTTCCGGCACTGGATCCAGGTGCGTGGACAAATGGACCTTGCGTTGACCTCCTCAGCAATGTGCAGCCAGGCTGCCTTGGTTTGCTGAGGAGGCTTCCTCCGGCCATCGGGAGGGAACAGAATCTCCCTGCGCCCTCTTATACCTTCCACAAGAGCTTGGAGGGAGTGCTCATTGAAGCGTGGAGCAGCCTTAGGTTTGGAAGCACTCATGGTGGCCTTGCCACATTGACACACCAGCAGAATCAAGAAATGAAAGGCTGAGGCTGCAAGGGACCCTTAAAAAGATCTGCACTAATGACGTCATCAGAGGCGACTAACAGACCCGATCCCAGTCATTGGACCGGCCAGCGCGCACCACTGCACATAAGGGGCCAATTAAATTAAATTTGCAACTCTGGAGCGGATGCAGCCAGCAGCGGGTCCGGACCCCGCCCACCAGGCAACCCGACTCCAAGCTGCCGCCTCAATTAAATTTGCGGCCTGAATCTCTCTGGGTAGAACTAAATGGGGGAAACTACTGGTGGGAAATTTTACTACAGACTGCCGGACAAGACAACTCACCTTGATGAGCTATTTCACAGGGAAGTAAGACGGGTAATGCTTTAATAATGGAGGATTTTAAGTCGGATATTGAGTGAAGTTTGGGTCGTGCTGAGAGTAAAAAATAAATAAACCAGAGGGGAGATGAGAATTTTTTTAACCAGCAAGTTATGATCTGGAATGCACTGCCTAAAAGGATGGTGGAAGCAGATTCAGTTGTAACTTTCAAAAGGAAATTCGATATATACGTGCAAAGTGAAAATTTTTAAGGCTGTGGGATAGGAGCAGAGCAGTGGGTCTAATTGGATTGCTCTTTCAAAGAGCAGGCACAGAGGGCTGAATGTGCTGTAAGATTCTATGAATTTCGGGGATGTGGTAAAGAACTGCTATGTGGAACAACATGTTATGGAACTGACCAGAAATGAGGCTGTACATTACTAATGCTCAGCAATAAAGTGGACATTATGCCTGGAGCTAAGGTGGGGGAGCGGCAGGGGAACCCGGGTTATAAGGTTCAGGGTAAGGGAAGGAAATGAAAGGAGTAACAATCGCATTAGACTGTTAAATTTTTGGGAAGGCAGATTTTAGGAAGCTGCGTATAGAACGTGGAAACATAGAAAAATAGGAGCAGGTGTAGGCCATTCAGCCCTTCGAGCCTGCTCCGCCATTCAATATGATCATGGCTGATCCTCTATCTCAATACCATATTCCCGCTCTCTCCCCATACCCCTTGAGGCCTTTTGTGTCTTTGAATATATTTAAGAAGGAGGTAGATAGATTTAGTGACTTGGCCTCCACAGCCTTCTGTGGTAGAGAATTCCACAGGTTCACCACCCTCTGAGTGAAGAAATTTCTCCTCATCTCAGTCCTAAATGTCCTACCCCGTATCCTGCGACTGTGACCCCTCGTTCTAGAACCCCCAGCCAGGGGAAACATCCTCCCGGTATCCAGTCTGTCTAGCCCTGTCAGAATTTTATACGTTTCAATGAGATCTCCTCTCATTCTTCTAAACTCTAGTGAATACAGGCCTAGTCGACCCAATCTCTCCTCATACAACAGTCCTGCCATCCCAGGAATCAGTCTGGTGAACCTTTGCTGCATTCCCTCTATGGCAAGTATATCCTTTCTTAGGTAAGGAGACCAAAACTACACACACTACTCCAGGTGTGGTCTCACCAAGGCCCTGTACAACTGTAGTAAGACATCCTTGCTCCTGTACGCGAATCCTTTTGCAATGAAGGCCAACATACCATTTGCCTTCCTAAGTGCTTGCTGCACCTGCATGTTTGCTTTCAGTGACTGATGTACAAGGACACCCAGGTCCCTTTGTACATCAACATTTCCCAATCTATCACCATTTAAATAATACACTGCCTTTCTGTTTTTCCTACCGAAGTGGATAACTTCACATTTATCCACATTATACTGCATCTGCCATGTATTTGCCCACTCACTCAACTTGTCTAAATCGCCTTGAAGCCTCTTTGCATCCTTCTCACAACTCACAATCCCACCTAGTTTTGTGTCGTCAGCAAACTTGGAAATATTACATTTGGTTCCCTCATCCAAATCATTGATATATATTGTGAATAGCTGGGGCCCAAGCACTGATCCCTGCGGTACCCCACAAGTCACCGCCTGCCACCTCGAAAAAGACCCATTTATTCCTACTCTCTGTTTCCTGTCTGTTAATCAATTTTCAATCCATGCCAGCATGTTACCCCCAATCCCATGTGCTTTAATTTTGCACACTAACCTCTTATGGTTTTATCTTTATCAAAGGACTTCTGAAAATCCAAATACACCACATCCACTGGTTCTCCCTCATCTATTCTACCAGTTACATCCTCAAAAAAACTCCAGTAGGTTTGTCAAACATGATTTCCCTTTCATAAATCCATGTTGACTTTGTCTAATCCCGTTGATATTTTCTAAGTGTCCTGTTATCACATCCTTTATAATAGACGCTAGCATTTTCCCTACTACTGATGTTAGGCTAACCGGTCTGTAGTTCCTGGTTTTCTCTCTCCCTCCTTTTTTTAAATAGTGGGGTTACATTTGCCACCCTCCAATCTGCAGGAACTGTTCCATAATCTATAGAATTTAGGAAGATGACATCCACTATTTCCATGGTTACCTCTTTTAGTACTCTGGGATGCAGATTATCAGGCCCTGGGGATTTATCAGCTTTCAGTCCCATTAATTTCTCCAGCACTATTTTTTTATTAATACTAATTTCCTTTAATTCCTCCTTCTCAGTAGACCCTTGGTTCCCTAGCATTTCTGGGAAGTTATTTGTGTCCTCTTCCGTGAAGATAGAACCAAAGTATTTGTTTAATTGCTCTGCCATTTCCTTGTTCCCCATTATAAAGTCTCCCGTTTCTGACTATAAGGGACCTACATTTGTCTTCGCTAATCTTTTTCTTTTTACATACTTGTAGAAGCTTTTGCAATCCGCTTTCATGTTCCTTGCAAGTTTACTCTCATACTCTATTTTTCCCCTCTTAATCAATCTCTTGGTCCTTTTTTGCTGAGTTCTAAACTGCTCCCAATCCTCAGGCTTGCTACTTTTTCTGGCAACTTTATGTGACTCCTTTTTGGATCTAATACTATCCTTAATTTCTTTTGTTAGCCATGGTTTGGCCGCTTTTCCTTTTGTGTTTTTGCGCCAGAAAGGAATGTATAACTGTTGCAATTCATGTATTCGTTGCTTAAATGTTAGCAATAGCCTATCCACTGTCATGTCTTTTAATGAAGCTCCCCAATCTATCATAGCCAACTCACTCCTCATACCTTTGTAGTTTCCTTTGTTTAGATTTAGGACCCTAGTTTCGAATTGGACTTCTTCACTTTCCATCTTAATGAAGAATTCTATCATGTTATGGTCACTCTTCCCTAAAGGACTCCGCAGAACAAGATTATTAATTAACCCCTTCTCATTGCACAATACCCAATCTAGGATAACCTGTTCCCTAGTTGGCTCCTCAACGTACTGGTCTAAAAAAAGCACCTCGTACACACTCCAGGAATTCATCCTCCACAGTATTATTGCTAATTTGGTTTGGCCAGTCTATATGTAGATTAAAGTCACCCATGATTACTGTAGTACTCTTGTTACATGCATGTCTAATTTCCTGTTTGAGGTGATCCCCTACATTACCACTACTGTTTGGAGGTCTATAGTCAACTCCCACCAATGTATTCTGCTCCTTGGTGCTTCATAGCTCCACCCAGACTGATTCTACATCTTGATTTTCTGAGCCAATATCCTTTCTCACTATTGCTCTGATTTCATCCTTTACTAACAACACCACCCCACCTCCTTTTCCTTTTTGCCTGTCCTTCCTAAATATCGAATATCCTTGGATATTCAGCTCCCAGCCTTGGTCACCCTGCCGCCATGTCTCCGTAATCGCAATTGTATCGTATCCATTTACATCTATTTGCGCTGTTAATTCGTCTACCTTATTACGAATGCTTCGTGCATTCAGATACAGTGCCTTTAGATTTGTCTTTTTAACATTTTTAGACATCTTAACATTTTTTTGTACTATGGCCCTATTTGTCTTACCATTTGTTCTTACCCGAATCCTATTTGTTATTGCACTCCTTTGTACGCTCTGTCCCTTCCTGACACAATCTGGTTATCCTTACCCCAATCACTTTCCTGCACTGCTTCCTTGTCTTTTCTCTTTAGCATTCAAGATTTCTCTCCACCGGGACCCTCCCCCACCTTATTTAGTTTAAAGCCCTATCTACCTCCCTAGTTATTCAATTCGCTAGAACTCTGGTCCCAGCGTGGTTCAGGTGTAGTCCGTCCCAACGGAACAGCTCTCTCTTTCCCCAGTACTGGTGCCAGTGCCCCACGAATCGAAACCCACTTCTCCCACACCAATCTTTGAGCCACGCATTCATCTCCCTGATCCTATTGACCCTATGCCAATTTGCTTGTGGCTCCGGTAATAATCCAGAGATTATGACCTTTGTAGTTCTGCTTTTTAATTTAGTCCCTAGCTGCTCAAACTCTCTCAGCAGAACCTCTTTCTTTGTCCTACCTATGTCGTTGGTACCTACGTGGACCACGACAACTGGATCCTCCCCCTCCCACTCCAAGTTCTTCTCCAGCCCGGAGAAGATGTCCTTTACCCTGGCAACATTGCCTTCGGAACTCACGCTCCTGGCTGCAGAGAACAGTGTCTATCCCCCTAACTATACTGTCACCTACTACAACCATCTTCCTTTTTACTCCCCCCGCCCCGCCCCCCCCCCCCCCCCACTTGAACGGCTTTCTGTACCACGGTGCCGTGATCAGTTTGCTCGTCCTCCCTGCAGTCCCCGCACTTGTACACAAGGGTTGCAAGAACCTCGAATCTATTGGACAAGTGCAGGGACTGAGGCTCCTGCAATACTACCTCCTGGATCCCTGTACCTGCCTCACTCGCAGTCACACGCCCCTGTCCCTGACCACGTGTCAATTCTAAAGTATTTAATCTAAGGGGTGTGGCTGCCTCCTGGAGCAAAAGGTCCAGGTAACTTTCTCCCCTCTGATGTCTCGGAGCCAAAGTTCCTCGAGCCGCAGACACAGTATGCAGTTAAGAGGCGAATAGGACAGGGCTAAAAGTAGGTAGAGTGATAGCTAAATGGAGCAGACTTGGAAAGATAATTGAGGTGCTTTGTGGTGCAGCAGAGGATAGTAACAGCTATAAAGAAAGGTTTAGGGAATGTAAATGGACTGTTAACATGGCTAAATACGGTATGAATTTAAAATTGCCAGGGAAATTAAGACAAGTAACCAGAAAGTTTTCTGGAAAGAAAGACTTGGATTTATACAGCGCCTTTCACGACCTCTGGACGTCCCAAAAGCGATTTACAGTCAATTAAGTACTTGTGAAGTGTAGTCACTGTTGTAATGTAGGAAACACAGCAGCCAATTTGCGTATAGCAAGTTTCCACAAACAGCAATGTGATAATGACCAGATCATCTGTTTTAGTGATGTTGATTGGGGGATAAATATTGCCCAGGACACAGGAAGAACTCCTCTGCCCTTCTTCGAAATAGCGCCCTGGGATCTTTTACGTCCACCTGAGAGGGCAGACGGGACCTCGGTTTAAGGTCGCATCAGAAAGATGGCACCTCCGACAGTGCAGCACTCCCTCAGCACTGTACTGGAGTGTCAGCCTAGATTTTTGTGCTCCAGCATCTGGAGTGGGACTTGAACCCACTACTTTCTGACTCAGAGGTGAGAGTGCTACCCACTGAGCCACGGCTGACAGGTGACCTGGTACAATAAGGGCAAAAGGAAAATAAACTTGCAAGATTGGTTTCTGAAAAGGATATTAAGATTAGTGAAGAAGTGGACATAGTTGAAAAATTGAATACTTTTTTTAGTTTGCTATATATAAGAAAACGGGATAGTAATGGGACTGTAGCAAAGCAGGTGTTCTAAGTTAGTCAGAATGAAGGGTGTTATACAGTTAGCTCTACTACAGAGCTGGTAGTTGCATACTTGGATAAGATCCAAGTGAATGAAGTATCTGGGCTAGATGGGACTCATCCTAGAGTTTTTAGAGACTTTAAGGAGTCCCTGGAAGAACTGCTAATACAAATATTTAGTTGAAATAAGGAGGTGGTACCAGAGGAGTGGAGAATGGAAATGTAGTTGCCTGATTTAAAAGGGGATCTCGGGAACTTTAACTAAATTAGTCCCATGCAAGTGCCTGGAAAAATGTTAGAATCAACTGTCAAGGACAAACTGGTAAAACATTGGCAAGCAACATTGTGGATTTACAATAGGGAATTGAATAGAATTTTTCAAAAAAGTAATTGAAGAGATAAATGAGGTGATGGTGTCTCTGGTTCAGTTGAATTTTAATAAAACTTTTGATGAGGTGCTGATGCAAAACTCATACAGAAAATTAGCAGGCATGGTACTGATGACAGTGTGCTGGGCTGGATCGAACCATGGCTGGATGGAAACAGAGGGCCCTGATAACTCCAAGGCGGGAAGAAAGCGGGAGGGGGAGGATTTGCAGATGGGAATCCCAGAAGTAATGGTTTCCTGCAGGTCCTGCCGAATTTAGCGGCAGGGCCTGTTTAAAATGTTTTCAACCGGTTTACCGCCCGACAGCCAGCTAGCTTGACAGGCTGAAAAGCAGCCGGGGAACAGATCGGGGGCCAGGGGTGTAAACGGGTAAGCGTGTTGGGCCAGGGGGAAGCACTCCTGCTCCTCCTGGTCCACAAGCAGTGCTGGAAAGGCATTTAGTTGTTGGTTCCGGGCCTTCTCGCCTCCCTTCAGCTGCCTGGTTTCCTGAGGCCCGGGAAACCTGGCCTGCAGGTGTTAAAAAATAAAACTTATTTAAAACAGAGGCAAGCAGCCTCCTTAAAATATTTTAGACACCAACCCGCCTCCTGAGAGTGGGTTGGTCGCCCACCCGCGACCCAACTCCGTTAAATGGGTGGGTTGGGGTCAGGTTGCCTTTTTTTAAAACCCCGACCCGCCCTGGGAAGTTAAAATCTCCCCCTGCCCCCCACCCCCGGGCAATTGATGAAGGGGTGCGATGAGTAGGACCAGTGATGGGATTGGTACTGTTCCAGCATTTACATGAATGATTTAGAAGAGGGTGTTGGTAGCTTAATCTCAAAGTTTGTAAACATCATCAAAATAGCAGGGGTGATTAATACAGTGGATGATGACGGGCTGCAGAGCGACCTGGACTCTGAGGGAAGCGGGACAACAGTTGTCAGATGCAGATCAATGTCATGGGCTTTAGGATATGAAATAAGCAGAGGGATTTTAGGATTACTGGGAAAATACTGATGACAACGAATCAGGAAAGGGACCCGGGAGTCATAGTGGCTTTACTGCTGTCAATAAAGCAAACGGTATAAGATTGTGTAGAAAAGGGGAATAGAGTGTAGATTGAAGGAACTTCTCCAGCTGCTGTACTGTGTGTTGGTCAGAGCCCACCTGGAGTAGAGTGTGCAGGTGTGGAACCCACACTAGTGGAAGGATGTAACTTAGCTGGAAAAGGTACGGACAAAAGCTACTAGAATGATGAGTGGAATAGAGAATAAATGATGGACTCACAGACCTGGGATCTTGCTTGGAGAGGCGAAGACTGAGGAAGGGTAGGAAGAAGCTATTCAAATTATTGGACCTGAAATTGCGGTCGGAGGCTTCCCGCGGGCGAATGCCTCCGATCTGCAAGAAAAGTGCACACCTACCTGGTGCCTCCGTATCTTCGGTCTCTGGCCGTCCTGGGCCTGCAGGCGTACGCCTGCGTAAAGGCCCACGTATCCCGGGGAGCATGTGGTTCGCAAGCGTCCCTGCGATCACGTGGGCCGGCCCAAACAAACCAATAAAAAAGGGGGATTCCCATTATGCTTATGGGGATTCCATTTACATTCGGAAACCCCATAAGCATAATAGGAATGACATCAAAAAACACACTTTCACACAAACTAAATAAAAATAAATCATCACGTTTAAAATTAATTAAAATACAATTTAATTAGCATTTAAAACATAAATGTAATTTTTAATGGGGCTAAAAATAACCTAAACTAATTTTAAAGGTTTTTGAATGTTTAAATAATTTTTTAAAAATTATTTAAATATTTATTTAAACCCATATGCTGGTAAAAGAAGGCCCTACGCCTGCTTTTACCAGGTGTAAGAGTTTCGTGGGCATTCGCTGGGCAGTAGTTGGGCAAATAGCCTAACTCTCCGCCAGTGAATCTCCATTTCCTGCGCATGTGGATGACATCACAAGTTCCGGGTTTTCGCGCATGTCTAAACCCAGAACTTGCGGCGCACTTACGGCCGCGTACGCTGTAAAATTCGGTCCAGTGTGTTTTTTTGATTGGTTACTTGATGCTGTAGAGGATCACTGAGATACTTGGTTTGTTACGGGTTAGCAGAACAAGGGGGTGCAAGTATAAGCCAATGAGAGTAGATTTAGATGGGCTGTAAGAAAACATTGCCTCACTGAGAGGATAACTTGGTACTTAGAACAACTTATCAAGCGAGATCAAGCAGGGGATTTCTCAACTAACATCATAGAAAAACAGATGAGCTGGTCATTATCACATTGTTGTTGCTGTGCGCCAATTTGCTGCCGTGTTTCCGACATTACAACAGTGGCCTGGAGTTTCCAATTGGCCAAACCAGCGCAAAAGATCGCGGAATTTCAAGCGCAAATTGCATCCAGCGCAAATCGAGTTTTTGCACTAGTATAAAAAATTTTGCGCTGGCAGCCGGTCCCGCTCACAAAACTGCCCAAGCCCCCAGATCGCGTTAATCACCGTGGCAAGTTTCCGCTAATTGTGCCCGTTTGCGGGCCTTTTGAGGAGGCTCTTAAAATTAAGCATTTTTTTAGGCGCAAGGGCATAAATAGGCCGTTTTAACAGCTTTTAAATATTATTTTATTTTACTAAGTAACTGACTACTGTACACCAATACAACTAGTAAATGGTTCTGTATAATTTTTTTAATGTCATTTTCAGTTATTTAAAATCGAGTTGCTCACAGTTGGTAGACTAGACACTCTGATCAAAAATGCTTATTTTTTGTGATAAACCCACTTTCAGCTGTATGAATAAAACTGCACTGGGTTACCACTCTTAGATATATCAAGGAATATTTTGTAATGCAAAGAAGAAATTGCGTTCTAAAACGCTACCCGCTTTCGCTGGTTCATGGCAGATTTTATTTTCGGCGATATGGAAATGTGTTTGAGCGGAAACTTAAGCAAAAAAAAAACACTTCTGAAAACTAGCGCAATTTTGTCTCTTTTTTTCTATCTAGTTAAAGGACTGCAGCAAAGTGGGTGTAGCCAGTAGCACCAAATAATGGATAATTTTGCGCTGTTTGCGCACATGCCCACCAGGATATGGGTTGTGGCTGTCCAACTTGTTACATCCGAACAACAAGCAGAGAGAGGAGACTCTCATCCCAGGAAACAACAACTTGCATTTATATAGCACTTTTAACATAATAAAGCAGGAGCAATTATCAAGCAAAATTTGACACCAAGCCACATGAGATATTAGGACAGGTTGGTCAAAGAGGTAGGTTTTAAGGAGCATCTTAAAGGAGGAGAGAGAGGAATAGAGGCAGATAGGTTTAGGGAGGGAATTCCAGAGCTTAGGGTCTCGGCAGCTGAAGGTACGGCCGTCAGTGGTGGAGTGAAGAAAATCGTGGATGTGCAAGAGGCCAGAATTGGAGGAGCGCAGATATCTCAGAGGGTTGTAGAGCTGGAGCAGGTTACAGAGATAGGGAGGGGTGAGGCCATGGAGGGATTTGAACACACGGATGAGAATTTTAAAATCGAGGCGTTGCTGGATCGGGAGCCAATGTAGGTCAGCGAGCACAGGGGTGATGTGTGAATGGGACTTGGTGCGAGTTAGGATACGGGCAGCAGAGTTTTGGATCAGTTCAAATTTACAGAGGGTGCAAGGTGGGAAGTTGCCCAGGAGAGTATTGGAATAAAAACAGAAAATGCTGGAAATACTCAGCAGGTCAGTCAGCATCTGTGAAGAAAGAACCGAGTTGACATATCAGGTCGATGTCCTTTTGTCAAAACTGGAAGAAGTTGGGGATTTAACAGGTTTTAAGCAACTACAGAGGCAGGGAAAGGGGGGAGGGGAGGAAAGAACAAAATGGAAGGTCTGTGATAGGGTGGAAGGCAGGAGAGATTAAATGACAAAAGGGATGATGGTGCAAGGCAAAAGGAGGTGGCAATGGGACAAGTTAAGAAACAAAAGATGGGTCCAGAAGGAGCTGTAAATGGCATTTTTGCCTCCAGAGTATTGGAATGGTTGAGTCCAGAGGCAACAAAGGCATGGATGAGGGTTTCTGCTGTGGATCAGCTGAGGCAGGGATGGAGATGGGCAGTGTTACAGAGGTGGTAGTAGGCGGACTTGGTGATGGAGAGGATGTAGGGTCGGTGGCTCAGCGCAGGGTCCAGTAGGACACCATGGTTGCAAACAGTCAGGTTTAGCCTCAGATTGTGGCCAGGGCGAGGGATGAAGTCAGTGGCTAGGGAACGGTGTTTGTGGCGGGGACCGAAAACAATAGCTTCGGTCTTCCCCAGTATTTAATTGGAGGAAATTTCTGTTCATCCAGTACTGGATGTCGGACAAGCAGCATGACAAATTAGAGACGGTGGCAGGGTCGAGAGAGGTGGTGGTGAAGTAGAGCTGGGTGTCGTCAGCGTATATGTGGAATTTGACATTGTGTTTTCGGATGATGTCGCCGAGGGGCAGCATGCAGGTGAGAAACCTCAACCAAATTATGAACCTCGGCTCCAAAGGTGAAAGGCTAGACTCTAGCACACTGCATCATCCAGGCCCTAGGAATGCTGGTTGATACTGAAGGAAGAATTTGTTTTATACAGTCTTAATTCACATGAATTCAATTATTTAGCGCTGAATTCCCACTTTGCTGTGTTATTTGCTTAATTCAAATTGTTGGATAATTCAAATTCGTTGTGCCCTTGGATTATCAGGTGTACACTTCTTTCTTTAAACGTTGCTGATCTGACTGGAATGTGAATTCTAAGATTGACTGACGATGGCAGCCAGGTTCTCGCTGGTAGAAGAGTGATCCTGCCGTTCATTACTCTGTGAGCGGCAGCTGGTCACCATGGTACTTTAAAGCTTCAATCAAATTGTCACCCAACACAATCAGCCTCCCTTGGTTGACAGACTCATTCTTAAGCTGCCTTTATATTGGGTTACGTGCCGAGCTAGTGCCGCTGGCGTTTGCGGCACAGGTGCCGTACAGCCGGCAGCAACCCAAAGGTAAACTTAAGAGATCCCCCTTTTTTTTAACTGGTGAGTGGGTCTTGGTGACTAACTGCGATAGACCCGCACATTGGTAGCCAGTGACCACCTTGGATCTGGACTGGAGGCGACGGAGGTTGAACAGTTTCCCGTTTGTTCTGTAAATTAGCTCCACTCCAGCGGGGAGCTTACTGAGGGTGAGATGGAGCATTGCAGCAAGGAAGATCGAGAAGAGCGTTGGTGCGATGACACAGCCTTGCTTGACCCCGGTCCGTACGTGAATTGGGTCTGTGGTGGAACCGTTGGTCAGGATCACGGCTTGCATGTCGTCGTGAAGCAGGCGGAGGATGGTGACAAACTTTTGAGGGCAGCTGAATTTGAGGAGGACACTCCATAATCCCTCACGGTTGACAGTGTCGAAGGCCTTTGTGAGGTCAAAGAAGGCCATGTACAGCGGTTGGTTCCCTGCATTTCTCTTGTAATTGACGCGCGGTGAAGATCATGTCCATTGTGCCCCTTAGTGGGCGGAATCCGCATTGCGACTCTGGGAGGAGCTCTTCAGCCACTGGGAGAAGGCGATTGAGGAGGATTCTTGCGATGACTTTCCTTGTGGCAGACAGCAGGGAAACTCCTCTGTAATTACCACAATCGGACTTGTCACCTTTCTTGAAGATGGTCACAATTACGGCGTCTCTGAGATCCCCTGGCATGCTCTCCTCCTTCCAGATAAGAGAAATGAGTTCATGAATTCGCTCCAGGAGCTAATTTACAGAACAAACGCGAAACTGTAGAACCTCTGTCGCCTCCAGTCCAGATCCAAGGTTGTCCCTTCCTCTGTCGTCGAATTACAGTATGCAGACGACGCTTGCGTCTGCGCACACTCGGAGGTCGAACTCCAAACCATCGTTAACACCGTCACCGAAGCATACGAGAGCATAGGCCTTACACTAAACATCCGTAAGACAAAGGTTCTCTACCAACCTGCCCCGCCACACAGTACTACCCCCCGATTATCAAAATCCACGACAAGGCCTTGGACAACGTGGACCACTTTCCATACCTCGGGAGCCTACTGTCAACAAGGGCGGACGTCGATGACTAAGTCCAACACCGCCTTCAGTGTGTCAGTGCAGCCTTCGGTCACCTGAGGAAGAGAGTGTGTTTGAAGACCAGGACCTCAAACCCGGCACCAAGCTCATGGTCTACAGAGCAGTAGTAATACCCGCCCTCCTGTATGCCCCAGAAACATGGACCATGTACAGCAGGCACCTCAAAGCACTGGAGAGGTACCACCAACGCTGCCTCCGCAAGATCCTGCAAATCCATTGGCAGGATAGGTGCACCAACGTCAGTGTTCTTGCTCAGGCCAACATCCCCAGCATCGAAGCTTTGACCACGCTCGATCAGCTCCGATGGATGGGTCACATCGTCCGCATGCCCAATACGAGACTCCCAAAGCAAGCGCTCTACTTGGAGCTCCAACACGGCAAGAGAGCCTCAGGTGGGCAGAGGAAACGCTTCAAGGACACCCTCAAAGCCTCCTTGAAAAAGTGTAACATCCCCACCGACACCTGGGAATCCCTGGCCCAAGACCGCACAAAGTGGAGGAGAAGCATCCGGGAAGGCGCCGAATACCTTGAGTCTCTTCGCCGGGAGCAAGCGGAAGCCAAGCGCAATCCGCGCAAGGAGCACACGTCAACCCAAGCACCCCACCCACCCGCCCCTTCAACCACCGTCTGTCCCACCTGACGAGGGGACTGCTGAAGAGGAAGAAGGGTAGCCAGTGGCATAGTCAATGGCCTCGTGCAATACAGAATCAGCTTTAGTATCTTTGTGCTACATACGTGTCTCTGTGTGTCAGCAAGCACCAACATCTGCCTCAGATAATAAACTCTTTTATTGGATTTCTGTTAGTCTTGATCATTGGCATGCTATCTTCTGAGACTTTTGGTCTCCCTATTATTTAAAAAGTGGACAGAGTTTATACCGAGCTCTCTCTCCATCCAGTAACGTGTTTGTAAGTGACATGTTAGTCAAAGGGGTAGTTAGTATTGATACAACCTGTTGTGGGTTTCTTCCTTTTCGCAAATTAACAGACTTGGGGCTATCTGTGAATGTTTCCCCTAATATAACAAAAACAAATTATCTGGTCATTAGCACATTGCTGTTTGTGGGAGCTTGCTGTGCGCAAATTAGCTGCCGCGATTACAACAGTGACTACACGTCAAAAGTACTTCATTGGCTGTAAAGCGCTTTGAGACGTCCAGTGGTCGTGAAAGGCGCTATATAAATGCAAGTCTTTCTTTCTAATATAACAATGACTGGTTGCAGGTTACCTCAGTAACTTTGTTATTAATTAGAAGTTTTTTTTAATAAGCAACTGAGTTCCAATCAAAATTATTGTTCCTCTTTATCTTCACATACAAGCCACGAGAATCTAAAATTTCTCCAAGGTATTAGATAAATTATTTAATCCTATGTAACTTATGAATTCAATCACATTTGGAATATTGTGTGTAGTTTACCAAACAGATAGGGAAGGGCAAGGCCATGGAGGGATTTGAAAACCAGGATGAGAATTTTTAAATTGAGGCGCTGTCGGGCCAGGGAGCCAATGTAGGTTTTGGATAGAGCTGGACTCCAGTCCGACCAAAGGGTCTACACCCGGAATATTCTACCTGCCTTTTCGTTCTTTGGTTATTCATGGACCTTCGATTGTTTTCTGTTTTAATTACAAATCGATAATGCTGATCTCTGCTTTATTTCAAGTCGATAATGCTGATCTCTGCTTTATTACAAACCGATAATGCTGATCTGAGCTTTATTACAAACCGATAATGCTGATCTGAGCTTTATTACAAACCGATAATGCTGATCTCTGCTTTATTACAAACCGATAATGCTGATCTGAGCTTTATTACAAACTGATAATGCTGATCTGAGCTTTATTACAAACCGATAATGCTGATCTGAGCTTTATTACAAACCGATAATGCTGATCTCTGCTTTATTACAAACCGATAATGCTGATCTCTGCTTTATTACAAACCGATAATGCTGATCTGAGCTTTATTACAAACCGATAATGCTGATCTCTGCTTTATTACAAACCGATAATGCTGATCTGAGCTTTATTACAAACCGATAATGCTGATCTGAGCTTTATTGCAAACCGATAATGCTGATCTCTGCTTTATTACAAACCGATAATGCTGATCTGAGCTTTATTGCAAACCGATAATGCTGATCTCTGCTTTATTACAAACCGATAATGCTGATCTGAGCTTTATTACAAACCGATAATGCTGATCTCTGCTTTATTACAAACCGATAATGCTGATCTGAGCTTTATTACAAACCGATAATGCTGATCTGAGCTTTATTGCAAACCGATAATGCTGATCTCTGCTTTATTACAAACCGATAATGCTGATCTGAGCTTTATTACAAACCGATAATGCTGATCTCTGCTTTATTACAAACCGATAATGCTGATCTCTGCTTTATTACAAACCGATAATGCTGATCTGAGCTTTATTACAAACCGATAATGCTGATCTGAGCTTTATTACAAGCCGATAATGCTGATCTCTGCTTTATTACAAACCGATAATGCTGATCTGAGCTTTATTACAAACCGATAATGCTGATCTGAGCTTTATTACAAACCGATAATGCTGATCTCTGCTTTATTACAAACCGATAATGCTGATCTGAGCTTTATTACAAACTGATAATGCTGATCTGAGCTTTATTACAAACCGATAATGCTGATCTGAGCTTTATTACAAACCGATAATGCTGATCTCTGCTTTATTACAAACCGATAATGCTGATCTCTGCTTTATTACAAACCGATAATGCTGATCTGAGCTTTATTACAAACCGATAATGCTGATCTCTGCTTTATTACAAACCGATAATGCTGATCTGAGCTTTATTACAAACCGATAATGCTGATCTGAGCTTTATTGCAAACCGATAATGCTGATCTCTGCTTTATTACAAACCGATAATGCTGATCTGAGCTTTATTGCAAACCGATAATGCTGATCTCTGCTTTATTACAAACCGATAATGCTGATCTGAGCTTTATTACAAACCGATAATGCTGATCTCTGCTTTATTACAAACCGATAATGCTGATCTGAGCTTTATTACAAACCGATAATGCTGATCTGAGCTTTATTGCAAACCGATAATGCTGATCTCTGCTTTATTACAAACCGATAATGCTGATCTGAGCTTTATTACAAACCGATAATGCTGATCTCTGCTTTATTACAAACCGATAATGCTGATCTCTGCTTTATTACAAACCGATAATGCTGATCTGAGCTTTATTACAAACCGATAATGCTGATCTGAGCTTTATTACAAGCCGATAATGCTGATCTCTGCTTTATTACAAACCGATAATGCTGATCTGAGCTTTATTACAAACCGATAATGCTGATCTGAGCTTTATTACAAACCGATAATGCTGATCTCTGCTTTATTACAAACTGATAATGCTGATCTCTGCTTTATTACAAACCGATAATGCTGATCTCTGCTTTATTACAAACCGATAATGCTGATCTCTGCTTTATTACAAACCGATAATGCTGATCTGAGCTTTATTACAAACCGATAATGCTGATCTGAGCTTTATTACAAACCGATAATGCTGATCTCTGCTTTATTACAAACCGATAATGCTGATCTGAGCTTTATTACAAACCGATAATGCTGATCTGAGCTTTATTACAAACCGATAATGCTGATCTCTGCTTTATTACAAACCGATAATGCTGATCTGAGCTTTATTACAAACCGATAATGCTGATCTCTGCTTTATTACAAGCCGATAATGCTGATCTCTGCTTTATTACAAACTGATAATGCTGATTTGTGCTTTATTTGGTCTTGTTGCTCAGCTCAATGTCTTAACTGTTTCCATCTGCCCCCAAACATGAAAAATCAAAGTCTGGACATTTTATTGGTTTACCCTCTCCCGTCTCCTTCTGATCTCCTTCACGAATTACTGCTTTTGAAACTGCATTATGCTTCAGAGTGTTGCGTGTAGGTGGATTGTTAGCAATAAATCACAGGCTGTATTTGTTTAAATTAAGTGATATTTCGTGACCTTTAGTCCCTACTCTACTCCTGAAAAATAAAACTTAATCTTCTCTGGCAGTAAATCTTGTTCATTTATCCTAATAACGTTCTGTGGTCAATAATGCATTTTTCAACAATGTTATTTATAAACCATAAATAAAAGTTCATCCCCCTCCCCCCCATAGAACCTAGACAGCCCCAATACAGTTAGCTTTCAATGGCAATTAGGGATGAGCAATAAATGCTGCCTTTGCCAGCGATGCCCACATCCCCTGAATGAATAAAAAAAAGTTAATCTCAGCCAGGGCAGTGACCATAAATTCGGCCTGAGCTACAAAGGGGAAAATCACTCTGGTTTCCAGCTGGTAGATTGCTGTCCAGCAAACCCTGCTAGAAAGTGTGTGTGCATGAACGTTGGGTGAGCACAGGGTCAGACTTGACTGTGATGCCCTCTGCTGTTGACTAGCCTGCTGAGGATCACTGTCTAGACCACTCGGGTATGGGCTGGCCACAGAGTCACTGTCTAGACCACTCGGGTATGGGCTGCCCATAGAGAGTTACTGTCTAGACCACTCGGGTATGGACTGCCCACAGACAGTCACTGTCTAGACCACTCAGGTATGGGTTGGCCACAGAGTCACTGTCTAGACCACTCGGGTATGGGCTGCCCATAGAGAGTCACTGTCTAGACCATTCGGGTATGGGCTGCCCACAGGCAGTCACAGTCTAGACCACTCGGGTATGGGCTGGCCACAGAGTCACTGTCTAGAGCACTCGGGTGAGGGCTGCCCACAGAGTCACTGTCTAGACCACTCGAGTATGGACTGCCCACAGACAGTCACTGTCTAGACCACTCGAGTATGGACTGCCCACAGACAGTCACTGTCTAGACCACTCGAGTATGGACTGCCCACAGACAGTCACTGTCTAGACCACTCGGGTATGGGCTGGCCACAGAGTCACTGTCTAGACCACTCGGGTATGGGCTGCCCATAGACAGGACAGAAGGCGAGAAAATTGGGTGGCAGGGGAAAATTTGACAACAAATGTAAACTTTCATATATAATTATTACTTGTGCAACAGATGGTTGACATAGTGGAAAGGAGAGAAAATACTACAATCGCATCAGACACGCTGTCTGCGTACAACTGAAAGCAGGACATCTGTAACATGTCTGGGAAGTGAGCATTTACCCAGTCGGCCAATTTGCAAGTGGCCTTCTTTAAAAATTGGAATCTAAAAAACAATGAGTTTGTGTGTAGGAAGAATATTTTGATTCAGGATGTTAAATTGTTAGCTTCACTCAAATAGAATGTGACTTTAGTTTTCAAGATGTGGAGATGCCGGTGTTGGACTGGGGTGGACAAATGTGAGAAGTCGCACAACACCAGGTTATAGTCCAACAGCTTTATTTGAAATCACAAGCTTTCGGAGCGGCTGCTCCTTCACCTGACGAAGGAGCAGCGCTCCGAAAGCTTGTGATTTCAAATAAAGCTGTTTGACTATAACCTGGTGTTGTGCGACTTCTCACATTAGTTTTCAAAACCTGTGTAGAGACTTCTAATTTATTCAATCCGCACCCGCTTTTGCCTGACCACCCCACCCTTAATTGCTGCACCCCAGTTACAGGCCATTAGTAGGAGCGAGCAGCCTCCTCCTGGATGACTGTCAATGCCATTCTGTAGCTGCCCACCAGGAGGAGCCCAAGAGTTGCTTCTCCCTTCCTGTCTTCAGTGACCTGACTGGGATTGGACATTCTTAATGAGGGGAAGATGGGCCATGAACTTACACCTGCTCCACCTCCCCCCCCAACCCCCTCTCGGAAAACAGTGTTGTCACTTGGGCTTCTATAAATAATAATGTTGGGAATTAAATTTTCATTCTACACCTACCTGAGCTATGAAAAACATTCAGCACTGCAATTATAGATGTTATTCTGGAGCTGTGCAAAGAGAGCATTTAGAGCTGCCCAGCATCAGAGTAAAGTGTTGATTTTACTGGGAGCAATTTGAAGTGATAATGATGAATCAGATGAGAAGTGTATTGCACATTAAAGTGTTGCTGATGTAAGTGTGACTTTTCTTTTTCTGTAGTGAATTGATTCCAGTACACTGAATAATCCTGGTGACAATGCTGAACAAGCATCTTTTTAGATTTGGATAGAGAAGTCTTTCTGGTTAGTTGATGCCTAAAATCATTTCAATTGTATTTTTCAAACAGCCGAAGAGATCGCGAAAGAAATTGAAAGGAATGAAAAGACCCGAGCTCAGCTTGAAAGCAAAACAAGTGAAAGTGTGAGTCTCGTTTAATGCTTTCTGTGTAATTATATTTAATCTTTCTGGAGGGGAAAAAAAAAGACCAGTTCGATTTGTTTTTATTAGGTGTTGAAATTCACGAAGGACCAGTCACAAGAAGAAATCGATGAAGTCCACAAAGAATATCGTGAGTACATAATTGTTTTACTGGCACTGTTTAAAGGTTGGGAGGCTCGTAAATACTTCGGACTATTGCATTTGAGTGCTTGAGCAGTGACAATGCTCTCAGCCCTTCTGTAACCAACTCCAACATAAGCCTTGAAAGACTTGTGAATGGCAAGGCCTTGGAGAGGGTGCAGAGGAGACTTACTAGAATGTTACCAGGGATGAGGGACTTTGGTTATGTGTAGAGAGACTAGAGAAGCTGGGATTGTTCTCCTTAGAGTAGAGAGGGTTACAGGGAGATTTAATAGAGGTATTCAAAATTATGAAAGGTTTTGATAGAGTAGACAGGGTGAATGTTTCCACTGGTGGGTGGGTCAGTAACCAGAGGATGCAGATTTAAGGTAATTGGCAAAAGAATCAGAGGCGAGATGTGGAGATTATTTTTTACGCAGCGAGTTGTTATGATCTGGAATGCACGGCCTGAAAGGGTGGTGGAAGCAGATTCAATAGTAACTTTCAAAAGGGAATTGGATAAATATACTTGAAAAAGAAACATTTGCAGGGCTGTGGGGAAAGAGCAGGAGACTGGGATTAATAGGATAATAGGATAATTCAAAGGCACGATAAGCCGAATAGCCCCCTCTCTGTGCCATATGATTCTACTTGAGTCTGGGAACGATCCATTAACAGAAAAATGGTTGGGTGGGGTGTTAAAGAGCTCAGATGCCCTCTTTGCCATACAGTTGGTGGTAGTGTTGTAGAACAAGTAGTAGCAATGACAGAGCAACTCTAATACTCACCTATCTGTGACCAGGAGTGGGTTTTACCAGAACACCTCGAGACATATGTAAACAGGAAGAATGAAGACTTGCATTTATATGGCGCCTTTCACGACCTCCGGGTGTACCAACGTGCTTTACAGCCAATTAAGTACTTTTGAAGTTTATCACTTTTGTAATGTTGGAAACGCAGCAGCCAATTTGCAAGCTCCCACAAACAGCAACAAAATAAATGACCCAATAATTTGTTTTAGTGGTGTTGTTTGAGGGTTAAATATTGGCCAGGCACCGGGAGAACTCCCCTGCTCTACTTCGAATAGTGCCATGGGATCTTTTATGTCACCTGAGAGGGCAAATGGGGTTTAAGGTCTCATCCAAATGACGGCCCCTCTGACAGTGCAGCAGTCCCTCAGCACTGCACTGGAATGTCGGCCTAGATTTTTGTGCTCAAGTCACTGGAGTGGGAGTCGAACCCACAACCTTCTGACTCAGAGGCGAGAGCGCTACCAACATAGCCACAGCTGACACTGTAGACAATAAATGATGGCCTTGCCGGCAACGCCCATGAACCGAGAATTAATTTTCCAAAAATTAACAATTTCCTGCCTTTCTTTAAGCAGATTTCAGGTCATTTAACCCATTAACTTCCACCCTGTGATTGGAGTATTGCTTTTTTTTTTTTGCTTTTCTCCCCTTCACCGTTGTCCGACACCATCTTTCAGTTTTCAGCTCCAAGAAAGTGTTCTAGTCAAAACGTTAACTTGTCTTTTCTCTCTACTGAAGCTGCTGTATATTTCCAGCGTCTCCTATTTTTGTTATGAAGTAGGTTAGCTGTCATTTTTGCTTTGAATCTGTTTAGAACACAGCCTGTGATAAAGAAGAAATTAATGCTTTCAGTGAGACTGTAACCTCTGATTCCTTATAACCAAGTGTGCTCTCTCTCTCTCTCTCTCTCTCTCTCTCTACCTTTTTCCGGTCAGTTTTGTTTTATTTTATCAGGTAGCAGAGCCTGTAAGGATTCTTCACCTATCAGGCTGACGTACCTCGTGGAGTAAAAGTACCGAGCGTAGCTAGTCCGTCTCCCTCACCTTTTTCAGCAGAGGAATATGTGCACTTGAGGCAATGCTGTACTCGAACCCTGCTGTACTGAAAATCGGGCTTTACTGGACAAACAGCACAAAGTATAGTCCCAGTAAAAATACTCATGCAGCCAAGGTGCAGCAGCCTGTTTACTTATGTATGAGAACATGTCACATTTACTGTAAAAGTTAATAGAACTTAGGAGCTAATAATCCTGTGGTCTATCGAATGGCTCTAGTAGGTTGCAGTCCCAATGTATTCCATTTTGTCTACTCAAAAACATGGGGCCGTAATGTGACAGATTTATGCTGTAGGGATTCTTAAGTAATTATTTTGTTCTGTCGAATCACAGATATAACGTGGGTTGAGGAAGAAGGCTGAGAAATCAATAATGTAAAGCAGGGCCGTGGTGATAAGTTGCTTTATAACTCCAACATATTAACCGACAAGAAATTAAATAATTGGTTCTTATACTTCCTCATAGTATGGAGCTGTACAGAGTTCAGCTTTGAATGGGGGCTGAATTTTCAGTCTACCCCATACATACTCCTACTTAGCCTGTTATCTGACTCTCTGTAGACTGTCCCATGCATTCCAAGCTCTTTCACTTTATGCTTCAGTACTGCCTGAGCCTCTTTACCCAAGCTTCTTGGGAGTTTGAGAAGGGAAAGATGTGTATTTTTAAAATATACTAGCTAATCGCCAGTGACACTGTATCCTAACCCGTACCAAGTCCCACTCACGCATCACCCCTGTGCCTGTGACCTACATTGGCTCCTGGTCCCCACAGCCCCTCTAATTTAAAATTCTCATCCTCGTGTTCAAATCCCTCCAAGGCCTTGACCCTCCCTATCCCTGTAAGGTCCTCCAGCCCTACAACCCTCTTAGATCTCTCTTTTCCTCTGAGTCTGGCCTCTTGTGCATCCCCCCACTCCCTACGCTCCACCATAGGCAGCTGTGCCTTCAGCCGTCTAGGTCCTAAGCTCTGGAATTGCCTCTTTAAATTTTTCCGCCTCTCTACATCTCTCCCTCCTCCTTTAAGACCCTCCTTAAAATCTATATATTTCGCCTAGCTTTTACTCATCCTGCCTAATATCTCCTTCTTTGGTTCAGTGTCAGTTTTTGTCCAGTTACATTTTTCTACATTGAAGGCGTTATATAAATGCAATTTGTTCTTGATGTTGCCCTCGGTGAGTCTCTGGAAACAGCCTGTCACTCAAGTGTAGCTGATGTCCTATTGCAGTTTGCCGCCCATTGCATGTGCCCCATCCAGTGCTAACATGACATTATTTGCCCGTGATATTCCCACGTTGCCTCATATTCTCAAAATACCAACCTGCTCATCAGGAGCAACATACTGAAATGGTAAAAATAATGAAAACATGATTAGCAATAAATTTAAACGATGACTTAGTAAAAAAAAAATGGATGACAGTATTAATTGAGTAAAATATGGAAATGATCATTCATGAAATATTTCAGATATTGAAATGATTAGCCGTCTAATGAATTCCATAGAAATTACAAGATGGAAACAGGATGCTCGATCCAGCCAATCTATTGCTGTTTATCCTCTACATGACAGTAGTCCTAATCCCATGTGGCCACCCAAGACTGTCCCATTAAACTGTTGAAATTATTTGCAATGTAAATTAAGATGAATATTAATTGAAAATGTACAACTTATATATTTACATATAAGCTGCCAGATTCTGCTCTTTATCTGGAGGGGGGTGGGGGGGGGGAGCTAGTGAGTTTGACTGAAAGTCAAGGCTCTTAAAAAGACAGAGGAAAGGTTTTTGGGTGGCGGGTAAGTTGTGAGTGCAATCTGGTCTGTGAGAGGGAAAGCAGCGAGGGCCTTTTGCAAAGAGGTTAGGAATGCTGGAAAATAGTTAGGAGATCTCTTGTTTAAGTCAAGTAAGACGACCCACTGATGTGCCTCATCTGGTGTTGACTCAGTCCACCTTCGGAGAGATTGAAGAAATACATGTAAGATCGATACGAGGATGCAGTCCAGATCACAAGGGGATGCTGTCATTACATCCCAGAATTATGCTATTGTTTGAGTAGATATAGGCCAATGTGAGTCTTTCGGATGAGATATTAAACTGAGGTACCGTCTACCCTCTCAGGTGGATGCAAGAGAGCTCGCAGCTCCGATTGGAAGAACAGGGGAGTTTCTAGATTGAGATCGATAGATTCTTGGGTACTAAGGGAATCAAGGCATATGGGTGGTGCTGTTGTTGTTTGGTGAACCGACCTCTACCGTGTGGAGGCTGAACGCCAACTTTCTGATACCTCCTCCTACCTCCCCCAGACCATGACCCCACTACCAAACATCAAGCCATTGTTTACAAGACTGTGACTGACCTCATCTCTTCTGGAGATCTTCCCTCCATGGCTGTCAACCTCATAATCACCCAACCCCGCACAGCCCACTTCTACCTTCTTCCCAAGATCCACAAACAGGGCTGCCCTGGTAAACCCATTGTTTCAGCCTGTTCTTGTCCCATGGAACTGATTTCTTCCTATCTCGACTCTATTTTTTCTCCCCTTGTCCAGTCTCTTCCCACCTACATTCGCGACTCTTCCGACGCCCTCCGCCACTTTAACAGTTTCCATTTTCCTGGCCCCAACCATCTCCTCTTCACTATGGACGTCCAATTCCTCTACACCTCCATCCCCCACCAGGATGGCCTGAGGGCGCTCCACTTCTTTCTTGAACAGAGGCCCAACCAGTCCCCATCCACCACCACCCTCCTCCGCCTGGCTGAACTTGTTCTCACATTGAAAAACTTCTCCTTTGACTCCACTCACTTCCTCCAAATTAAAGGTGTTGCTATGGGAACCCGCATGGGCCCTATCTATGCCTGCCTTTTCGTGGGATATGTGGAACATTCTATGTTCCAGTCCTACTCAGGTCCCCTCCCTCACCTCTTTTTCCGGTACATTGATGACTGTATCGGTGCTGTTTCCTGCTCTCGCCCTGAACTAGATAATTTCATTCACTTTGCTTCCAATTTCCACCCTTCCCTCACCTTCACATGGTCCATCTCCGACTCTTCCCTTCCCTTCCTTGTTTCTGGGGATAGGCTATCGACAAACATCTATAAGCCCACTGACTCCCACAGCTACCTGGTCTACACTTCCTCCCACCCTGCTTCCTGTAAGGACTCTATTCGATTCTCCCAGTTTCTCCGTCTCCGCCGCATCTGTTCTGATGATGCCTCTTTCCATACTAGTGCGTCCGATATGACTTCCTTTTTCCTCAACCGAGGATTTCCCTCTACCGTGGTTGACACGGCCCTCGACCGTGCCCGTTCCATTTTCCGCACTTCTGCTCTCACCCCTGCCACTCCCTCCCAGAACCACGATAGGGTTCCCCTTGTCCTCACCTTTCACCCCACCAGCCTCCACATTCAACGGATCATCCTCCGCCATTTCTGCCATCTCCAGTGTGATCCCACCACCAAACACATCTTCCCCTCTCTTCCCTCCTCCCCCCCCCTTCAGCATTCTGACGGGACCGCTCCCTCCGCGATACCTTGGTCCACTCCTCTTAACACCCCTTCCCCTTCCCACGGCAGCTTCCCGTGCAAGCACAGGAGATGCAACACCTGCCTATTACCTCCTCCCTTCCCACTGTCCAGGGCCCCAAACACTCCTTCCAGGTGAAACAGCGATTTACTTGTACTTGCAATTTAGTATACTGTATTCGCTGCTCACGATGCGGTCTCCTCTACATTGGGGAGACCAAACGCAGATTGGGTGACCACTTTGCGGAACACCTCCGTAAGGGTGACTCCGAGCTTCCGGTCGCCTGTCACTTTAATTCTCCACTCAAATCCCACTCAGACCTTTCCGTCCTCGGCCTCTTACACTGTTCCAACGAAGCTAAACGCAAGCTTGAGGAACAGCACCTCATCTTTCGATTAAGCACTTTACAGCCTTCTGGACTCAACATCAAGTTCAACAATTTCAGATCATAACCTCGACCCCTATGTTTTCTCTTTTTTCTCTCACATGGCAGCTGTCGATCATTCTGCCATTGCCATTTATACTTCATCTAGAGCCATCTTTTGTTTCTTAACTTGTCCCATTACCATCTCCGTTTGCCTTGCACCATCATCCTTTTTGTCTTTCAATCTCTCCTGCCTTCCATCCTATCACAGACCTTCCCTTTTGTTCTTTCCTCCCCTCCCCCCTTTCCCTGCCACGCACTTGCTTAAAAATCTGTTCCATCTCCAACATTTTCCAGTTCTGACGAAGGGTCATCGACCTAAAACGTTGACTCTGTTTCTCTCTCCGCGATGCTGCCTGACCTGCTGAGTATTTCCAGCATTTTCTGTTGTGGTTTCAGATTTCCAGCATCCGCAGTGTTTTGCTATTGTGCAAGGCATATGGGGATAGGGCAGGAAAGTGGAGTTGATGTAGAAGTTCAGCCATGATCTTATTGAATGGTGGAGCAGGCTCGATGGACCATATGGCCTACTCATGCTCCTATTTCTTATGTTCTTAAGTTCTCCCCAGTATCCTGGCCAATATTTATCTCTCATCCAACACCTAAAAACAGTTTTATCAGGTTATTTATCTCATTGCTGTTTGTGGGACCTTGCTGTGCGTAAAATGACTGCCGCGTTTCCTAAATTACAACAGTGACTACACTTCAAAACATACTTCATTGGCTGTAAAGCACTCTGGGATGTCCTGAGGTGGTGAAAGGTGCTATAGGAATGCAAGTTCTTTCTTTAACTACTGGAAAAGTGAAACGTTCAAACCGCTTAAGGGAGAGACTGATTCCACTGAACCCAAGATGGTACCAACGGAGGACCCAAATTGATAATACCTGCCCGCCAACACTTGTTGAAAGAAAGAAAAGAAAGAATTGCATTTACCTAGCGCTTTCCACTACCTCAAGACATCCCAAAGTGCTTTACAACTTTTTAAAGTGTAGTCTCTGTTGTAATGTAGGGAAACGCAGCAGCCAATTTGCACAAAGCAAGGTCTCACAAACAGCAATGAGATAACGACCAGATAATCTGTTTTAGTGATGTTGTTTGAGGGATAAATATTGGGCAGGACATCGGGAAGAACTCCTGTGCTCTTCTTCGAAATAGTGCCATGGAATCTTTTACGTCCATCAGTGAAAACTGATCTTACCTTCCTTGAAGAAGGTGACTCCTGCTGGGGTGTGAACATAACATAAGAATTAGGAGCAGAAGTAGGCCATACGGCCCCTCGAGCCTGCTCCGCCATTCAGTAAGATCATGGCTGAACTTCTACCTCAACTCCACTTTCCCGCACTATCCCCATATCCCTTGATTCCCTTAGTGCCCAAAAATTTATCGATCTCGGTCTTGAATCTACTCAACCACTGAGAATCCACAGCCCTCTGGGGTGGAGAATTCCAAAGATTCCACGGGCACCAGCAGTCTTCTGATACCATGTCCAAACAGCCATTCTTCACGGGTGAAATTGGACCAGTGTTAATAACTTTTTTGTTGCGGGCCACCGTCCCAATAGGTATTTTGAGTTTCAGGACCACTCCCAGGAGCACAAAACAACCCACATGCATGAGCTCAGAATGGTCCCTGTGGCTGCATTTTGTGTACGCGTGATTTGCCACTGTTTATGCACACGTGCTGCCGAAGGGAAAGCGGATATTTTCCGCTCGCTTCCCAGGCCGCTCAATTCAAAACGGGTTGGGTGGTCACCCTGGCAGGAATCCATAAACAAAATGGATTACATCAGACGTGGTGCAGTTGAAATGTCAGAGTGGGTGGCAAAGCTGGCTGGAGAGAATTTACAGAATCGATCAGGCAAGCTGTGTTCACTGTTATGAAGGATTCAAACCTTCATTAATAACTTAAGTTAATAAATCAGAAGATAAATCAGAAGTTAGGAGTAAGAAGAGAAGTCAGGTGGAGCTTGCTTGCTTCTAAAGCAAAACCGATTTGGGGAACAAGCTTATCGTAAAAATATTGAAGTAGGTAGTATCTATGGGCACAATGGACTGAGCAGCCCTCTGGGGTAGAGAATTCCAAAGATTCACAACCCTTTGAGTGAAGAAATTTCTCCTCATCTCAGTCCTAAATTGCCAACCACTTATTCTGAGACTGTGACCTCTTATTTCTAGACTCCCCAGCCAAGGGGAACACCCTCCCTGCATCTACCCTCTCAAGCCCTTTAAGAATTGCATCTGTTTCAATGAGATCACCTCGCATTCTTCTAAACTTTAGGGAATATAGGCCTAGTCTCTCATTGGACAATCCCCTCATCCCAGGAATCAGTCTAGTGAACCTTCGTTGCACTCCCTCTGAGGCAAGTATATCCTTCCTTAGATAAGGAGACCAGAACTGTACACCGTACTCCAGGTATTGACTGAAAGGAATGTATCTAATGTTGCCTTTTCTTGTTCCTAAAAATTCTTATGTTCCAAAATCTTTTTTCCGTAGCAACAGTGCCCCTTTCAAGGAACGCAGTAGGTTCTGTTTGTTTCTGATGTTCTGTGCACGTCATACTTGAGTCAAATTGGAAATTTGCACGGCAGCAGCTGTCTGTCGATCAGTACATTAGTGACAGGTTGTGACTTTCATTAGCACTTGCAGTTTGCCTGTTTGTATTTATCACTGAAGCATTAGGCTTTACTGAATGAAACTAATTACAGCTCCCGGCTCATCTCATTAGTTGCTGCCTAAAATTAATTTCTTTTGTGGGTGTGTGCAGCAATAATGGGTTTCCTTTGAGCCTTTGGGACTCGCTGTACTGAAGATTGTGCCATATTTGTCAATAATTGTCTAAATCTCCTGAGGGAAGTTTGAATAGGTTTGCTTGAGAAGTGTTGACTTTGCACGATGACTACTTGATGCACTGCTCTTCCAAACTCTCCTCATTTTTAGCCTTTTGAAATGAGTGTCTAGGTTTCATTGTGTGGTTTGAAATGGAGAGTAGGGGTGGGTGGGGGGAGAACTTGGTATAG
Organism: Squalus acanthias; assembly: GCA_030390025.1. Lineage (NCBI taxonomy): Eukaryota > Metazoa > Chordata > Chondrichthyes > Squaliformes > Squalidae > Squalus > Squalus acanthias. Next base: position 10,949,002 of record CM059444.1, on the reverse strand, counting down.
CACAGTAGAGCAATGATGCATGTATTCCTCCGCATGGTGGATTTTCCAATCTCAATCATTCTCCAGGATGTGGGCATTGCTGACAAGGCCGGCATTATTGCCCATCCCTAGTTGCCTTTGAGAAAGTGGTGGTGAGCTGCCTTCTTGAACCGCTGAAGTCCGTGTGGTGAAGGTGCTCTCACAGTGGTGCTAGGTAGGGAGTTCCAGGATTTTGATCAAGCGGCACCCTTATTGTGGGGTGGGGCTCCAGTGTACCTACAAGTGGCTGGTCGTAGCCTGTCCCCTCGGCTTAGGACATTTCATGGTGCAGGAAGGTTACATACTCAGCAGAAAATAAGAAATAACATTGTTTTGTGACGTCCACGGATGACCCAATGGGTAAAGGCACCACAAAGTGCTCTCCAGTTTGTGCTGCGTTAGTTGATAGCTGGTATGTGTGTCTGTCACATCACGCCTTTTGAAGCCATCGCACCTGTAGGTGCCACACTTTAGGGCAGTAAACAGAGATGGGGTCATTTAACTTCCGAAAACAATCTCCTAAATTGAATGGGCTCCGGACATATGGGGCTGGATTTTGAATGACCCATGGAGTCGGGTTTGGAGGCGTGTGGGGGGTTAAATTTGCGGGGTCGGGGTTTCCGACCCCATCCCGCCTCCATGCAATTTTGACAGAATCAGTCACGGGGTTCCCGACTCCGTCCCGCCTTCAAGAGGCGGGAGAGGCCATTAAAGCCCTTAACAAGCTCTAAATTGGCTCTGTAATGCCATTTTGAAACGCTGTAGCTAGTTTAACCCTCTTCTGACGTGAAGCACGCCTGGTGTGAAACACTCCAGTGAAACCTGGCGGGAGCACAAGTGGATAGCTGACTATCGGCTGCAAGTCCACTATTACAACGGAGATGTGATGAAGGTAGTAGTAGTAGTATTAGGTCTGAACGTCGCCTCTGATGCTGCTGCATTGAATGTCTTCAGAGACTGCCGGGGAGGACTTGCTTGGCAAAAAATTTCTCTCTCTCTCTCTGTCTCTGTCTCTGTCTCTGTCTCTGTCTGTCTCTCTCTCTGTGGCTCTCTCTCTCTCTGTGTCTCTCTCTCTCTCTCTCTCTCTCTCTCCCCCCCTCCCTCCCTCCCCCCCCCCCCCCTTCCCCCCCCCCAGCACAGAAGGAGGCCATTCGGCCCGTCGAGCCCATGCTGGCTCTCTGCAAGAGCACTTCAGCTAGTCCAACTCCCCCGCCCTTTCCCCATAGCACTGCAATTTTTTTTCCTTCAGGTAATTATCTAATTCCCTTTTGAAAGCCACGATTGAGTCTGCCTCCACTACCAGTGCATTCCAGATCCTAACCACTCGCTGTGTAATTTTTTTTTCCTCATGTCGCATTTGGTTCTTTTGCCAATCACCTTAAATCTGTGTCCTCTGGTTCTCGACCCTTCCGCCAGTGGGAACAGTTTCTATCGACTCTCTCTAGACCCCTCATGATTTTGAACACCTCTATCAGATCTCCTCTCAACCTTCTCTGCTCTAAGGAGAACAACCTCAGCTTCTCCAGTCTATCCACATAGCTGAAGTCCCTCATCCCTGGAATCATTCTCGTAAATCTTTTCTGCACCCTCTCTAAGGCCTTAACATCCTTCCTAAAGTGCGGTGCCCAGAATTGGACACAATACTCCAGTTGAGGCCGCACCAGTGTTTTATAAAGGTTCACCATAACTTTCTTGCTTTTGTATTCTATGTCTCTATTTATGAAGCCCAGTATCCTGTATGCTTTTTTAACCGCTTTCTCAACCTGCCCTGCCACCTTCAACAATTTGTGCACATATACCCCCAGGTCTCTCTGCTCATGCACCCACTTTAGGATTGTACCCTTTAGTTTATATTGCCTCTCCTCGTTCTTCCTACCAAAATGTATCACTTGGCACTTTTCTGTGTTAAATTTCATCTGCCATGTGTCCACCTGCCTATGTCTTCTTGAAGTCTATCACTATCCTCCTCACTGTTCACTATACTTCCAAGTTTTGTGTCATCTGCAAATTTTGAAATTGTGCTCTGTACTCCCAAGTCCAAGTCATTAATATATATTAAGAAAAGCAGTGGTCCTAGTACCGACCCTTGGGGAACACCACTGTATGTATACCTTCCTCCAGTTCAAAAAACAACCGTTTACCACTACTCTGTTTCCTGTCACTTAGCCAATTTCGTATCCATGTTGCCACTGTCTCTTTTATTCCATGGGCTTCAACTTTGCTGGCAAGCCTATTATGTGGCACTTTATCAAACACCCTTTGGAAGTCCATATACACCACATCATCTGCCTTTCCCTCAGCAACTCTCTCTGTTACCTCATCAAAAAACTCAATCAAGTTAGTTAAACACGATTTGCCTTTAACAAATCCGTGCTGGCTTTCCTTAATTAATCCACACTTGTCCATTGACTGTTAACTTTGTCCCTGATTATCATTTCTAAAAGCTTCCCCACTACCGTGGTTAAAGTGACTGGCCTATAGTTGCTGGGTTTATCCTTGCACCTTTTTTGAACAAGGGTATAACATTTGCAGTTCTCCAGTCCTCTGGCACCACCCCCGTATCTAAGGCGAATTGGAAGAATACCTCCGCAATTTCCTCCTTAACCTCCCTCAGCATCCTAGGATGCATCCCATCTGGTCCTGGTGACTTACCAACTTTGAGTTCGAGCGCCGTTGATTTGAATGGGGGCAAAGCAATGATAATTACCTTCTAACTGTTTTCGGCAAGGAGTAGTGGTGGAGCAAAAGTTCCAGGATAATATGGAGTGGCGTAATTACTGGCGTAAGTCACTTAGTCCATAACTTTCTCTTTCTATTGCACTGTCATGGGTCCCTATGACTTAGATGTGCCTTGCCCTAGGAAAATCTAGACCATAACATTTTCCGGGTTTGGTTCTGAATAAAAGTTCTGATTTAAGCATGTATAGTTAAAACTTTTGGAAACACTAAGTAGTTATACCTGATAAAGAAGGATAGATGCAAATTAATGTTTTTAAAAGTTCTTGGCATTCACTGCGGACAGTAAAGGTAAAGAGTTGCTCCCCCATGTTACGTGGAGAGATTTATTTATTTTTGTAATGGTGGAAGCAAGGGAGCATTTGACTGAGTGTGGTACCAAGGAGCCCTAGCAAAACTGGTCAATGGGAGTCAAAGGGAAAAATCTTCAGTGGCTGGAGTTCCGCCTGACACAATGGAAGATGACCGTGGTTGTCTGAAGCCAGGCATCACAGCAGGAGTTCCTCAGAGAAATGTTTTCGGCCCAACTATCTTCAGCTGCTTTATCAATGATCTTCCCTCTGTTATAAGGTCAGCAGTGAATAATCAATCAAACAATCAATCGGTTCACTGCCGATTCCAAGAGTGTTCAGCTCCATTCCTAACTCCTCCAATAAGGAAGCAGCCCATGCCAGCCTACAACTGAACTGGGACAACATCCAGGCCTGGGCTGACAAGTGGCAGGTAATATTTGTGCCATTTTGAACAAGGAAGTCCAACCATCTTCCCCTGTCAATCACTGGCACCACAATCACCAAGCCCTCCACCATCAGCAGCTTGGGGGATCACCATTGACCATAAACTTAGCTGGACCAGTCATAGCAACACCGTGGCTACAAGAGCACGGCACAGGCAGGGTACTCTGTGATGAGTGACTCGCATTGTAGCCCCTTAAAGTTTCTCCATCTACAAGGCTCAAGTCAGGAGTGCGATGGAGCACTCATCACTCGCCTGGATGGGTGCAGCTGCAACAGCACTCAAGAATCTTGGCACCACCCAAGACAGGGGAGTATGTTTGATTGGAATCCCTGCCATTGAACTCAATATCCACTCCCTCCATCGCCAGTACATTGACACTGCGGTTTGTACGATCTACAGGATGCAGTGCAGCGACTTTCAAAGGTTGCTTCAACAGCACGTCTCTCCCCTGCAACCTCTACCACCATGGGCAAGAATAGCACTGTTGTAGGAACACCATAATTTCCAAGTTACCCATCAAGTCACTTTTTAAAATTCATTCCTGGGATGTGGGCGTCGCTGGCAAGGCCAGCATTTATTGCCCATCCCTAATTGCCCTTGAGAAGGTGGTGGTGAGCCACCTTCTTGAACCGCTAGTCCACGTGGTGAAGGTACTCCCATAGTGCTGTTCGGGAGGGAGTTCCAGCAACTATGAAGGAACAGCGATATATTTCCAAGTCAGGATGGTGTGTGACTTGGAGGGGAACTTGGAGGTGATGGTGTTCCCATGCGCTTGCTGCCCTTGTCCTTCTAGATGGTAGAGGTCGTGGGTTTGGGAGGTGCTGTCGAAGAAGCCTTGGCGAGTTGCTGCAGTGCATCTAGTAGATGGTACACACTGCAGCCACGGTACGCCGGCTGGTGGAGGGAGTGAATGTTTAAGGTGGTGGATGGGGTGCCAGTCAAGTGGGCTGCTTTGTCCTGGATGGTGTCGAGCTTCCTTGAGTGTTGTTAGAGCTGCACTCATCCAGGCAAGTGGAGAGTATTCCATCACACTCCTAACTTGGGCCTTGTAGATGGTGGAAAGACTCTGGGGGAGTCACGAGGTGAGACACTCGCCGCAGAATACCCAGCCTTTGGACAGCTCTCGTAGCCACAGTATTTATGTGGTTGCTGACCCCCCAGGATGTTGATGGTGGGGGATTCGGCGATGGTAATGTCGGTGAAAGTCAAGGGGCGGTGGTTAAATGTTCTCTTGGAGATGGTCATTGCCTGGCACTTGCGTGGCGTGAATATTACTTGCCACTTATCGGCCCAAGCTTGAATGTCATCCAGGTCTTGCTGCATGTGGGCATAGACTGCTTCATTGTCTGAGCAGTTGTGAATGGAACTGAACACTGCAATCATCAGCGAACATCCCCACTTCTGACCTTATGATGAAGCACCTGAAGATGGTTGGGCCAAGGGCACTGCCTGAGGAACTCCTGCAGCAATGTCCTGGGGCTGAGATGATTGGCATCCAACAACCACAACCACCTTCCTTTGTGCTAGGTATGACTCCAGCCAGTGGAGTGTTTTTTCCCCTGATTCCCATTGACTTCAATTTTACTAGGGCTCCACGATGCCACACTCAGTCAAATGCTGCCTTGATGTCAAGGGCAGTCACTCTCACCTCACCTCTGGAATTAAGCTCTTTTAGCCATGTTTGGATCAAGGCTGTAATGAGGTCTGGAGTCGAGTGGTCCTGGCAGAACTCAAACTGAGCATCGGTGAGCAGGCTATTCGTGAGTAAGTGCCGCTTGATAGCACTGTTGATGACACCTTCCATCACTTTGCTGATGATTGAGATTAGACTGATTGGGTGTTAATTGGCCAAATTGGATTTGTCCTGCTTTTTGTGGACAGGACATACCTGGGCAGTTTTCCACATTGTCGGGTAGATGCCAGTGTTGTAGCTGTACTGGAACAGCTTGGCTAGAGGCGTGGCTGGTTCAGGAGCACAACTCTTCATGAAAGCCAGGATATTGTCGGGGCCCATGGCCTTTGCTGTATCTAGTGCGCTCAGCCGTTTCTTGATATCGTGTGGAGTGAATCGAACTGGCATAAGACTGGCTTCTATGATGGTGGGGACCTGAGGAGGAGGCTGAGATGGATCATCCACTTGGCACTTCTGGCTGAAGATGGTTGCAAACGCTTTAGCCTTGTCTTTTGCACTTGCGTGCTGGGCTCTGCCATCATTAAGGATGGGGATATTCATGGAGCCACCTCCTCCCATCAGTTGGTTAATGGTCCACCACCATTCAAGACTGGATGTGGCAGGGCTGCAGAGCTTGGATCTGATGCATTGATTGTGGGATCGCTAGCTCTGTCTATAGCATGCTGCTTCCGTTGGTTAGCATACATGTAATCTTGTGTTGCAGCTTCCGCAGGTTGGCACCTCATTTTTAGGTACGCCTGGTACTGCTCCTGGTATGCTCTTCTACACTCATTGAACCAGGGTTGGTTGCCTGGCTTGATGGTAATGGTAGAGTGAGGGATATGTTGGGCTGTGAGGTTACAGATTGTGGTGGAATACAATTCTGCTGCTGCTGATGGCCCACAGCGCCTCATGGATGCCCAATTTTGAGCTGATAGATCTGTTCTGAATCTATCCCATTTTGCATGATGATAGTGCCACGCAACATGATGGAGGGTGTCCTCAGTGTGAAGACAGGACTTTGTCTCCACAAGGACTCTGCGGTGGTCACTGCTGCCAATACTTAGGCATACATCGCATTCCTTAGTTAATGCTGGGTCAATATCCTGAAATCCCCTAGTTAACACCAGTGTGGGAGCACTATCAGCTCAAGGACTGCAGCAGTTCAAGGAGTAACCCCCCCCCACCACCTTTTCAGGGCAAAAATGGATGGGCAATAAATGCGGTCTTGCCAGCGTTGCCCACATCCCAAGAACAAATTTCTAAAAAAAAGTCTGTCTACTTCCTTATGACTGAATGCTGTGTCTCTCTTGCTTTGCCTTTCTTGCCCCACTTTGATTCTGGGTGTGCAATAGTGTCTGTCTGTCATTATTCCTGCCACTCTGTACCCTCGACTTTCTCTTCTTGATGCTTTACAACATAGTGCTCTTCCTCCGCTCAAATGGGAATAGTGTATAATACAAATGCCGATAAGTGGAGTGGGTACCAAGAGGTGGGATGCAGATTTGGTTGTCCCTTGCCTGACACCAAGCTACCAGTCTTCGCCTCGCTTATGTGGGAAAGCAGAGATCCTCTACTTCTTGTGGGAGATGAGTAAAGTCACAGGGGGGTGGGTGGGGGGGGGGGGGGGGCCTGTCTGGGGTCTCCATGCGGCTCTCCTATCACCCAGTTTCAGAACACTGGTTGGCAGAAACCTTGAAGCAAGTTTGCTCTCTTGGCTGTAGATTGTGGCAGGAGACCATTGGAAAATATTTTTTTAAATCCCAATATATGAAGCTGCAAACCAACCCACCTGTGGAAAAATTAGACTACAGAAAGTAAATCAATATAGATTGTGGTGACTCCTGTTTTTTTCCCTTGTAAATGTAAAATCCCATGCAATATAAACCCTCTACCTTGAAGTCGGAAGGATACAGCAAGTCACTTATGGTGTTGCTGATGTAATTCACTCGTGCTAATGCGAGTCAATGGTTTATTTTCTGTAATTCACTGTCAGGCATCTTCTGTGTAATGAAATCAATCTGTTGGCGTACATTTTATTCATTAAATTAACTTGCCGTTTCCTGGATTCCCTGTTGAGGAATTAGTCTGACCTGTATTGATAATTGTCCTGCTAGATTTGTTAAATCTCAGTGTGGTTTACTAATGAACAGTCATATAATGTATTGCAGCTTTGAGTATAATGAATTGTATGAGAATGACCATTCTTATCTGACCCCTTGATGTTTTTTAACCTTAAACTTTTAAGTTGTTAGCTGTGGCTCAATAGTAGCACTCCCTCCTATGAGTCAGAAGGATGTGGGTTCAAGTTCCACTCCAGAGACTTGAGCACATAATATAGGCTGACATTCCAGTGCAGTACTGAGCGTCAGAGGCATGCCGCCTTGCGGATCAGACGTTAAACCAAGGTCCTGTATGCCCTCTCAGGTGGACGTAAAATATCACGTGCCACTATTTCGAAGAAAGCAGTGAAGTCCTCCCTGGCCAACATTAATCTCTCAACCAACAACATATAAACAGATTATCTGGTCATCATCACATTGTTGTTTGTGGGAGCTTGCTGTGTGCAAATTGGCTGCCGCGTTTCCTACATTACAACAGCGACTACACTTAAAAAGTACTTAATTGGTTGTAGAGCGCTTTGGGACGCCTGAAGTCGTGAAAGGCGCTATATAAATACAAGTCTTTATTCTTTGCCGATATATTTTTCTGTGTTTTACAGAGAGTCTGATCCCAACCTTGCCCCGCACCCAAAAGCAATACTTTTCAGTGGAAGTCTCTGGCACTGGTCAGGAGCAAGGACTTCACTTCCGTACTTTTTTTAAATTTCATTTTGTATGGTAGAGCCAGAGTGACTTAATCCAAGCAGTGGAGAACATAAACTGGTTGCTTCCCCCGCAATTAAAGGATGGGGGCAGAATTGACCTTTGCCTTGCCCACAGATCTTGCCGTGATGGGTTACAGAATGGCATTTAATGGTTTATTGTGTTTATTAGTCCATTCTAACTCACTGATTTAACTAATGTATTTTTCTAAGTCACCGAAATGCAACATTGCTGGGTAGAATTCTCAGCAGTGACGACAATACACACAGAGAACAGAAGTAGGTTAAAGTTCAGCTGCTGTAGCATTTAGAGCTGAATTAAACTGATATCTCTGGGAAGCAGAGCTACAGTCAGTTAGTGTCAAAGTATAAGGGCAAAAATTCTAGCTTCCTAAAAAAAAAAAAGTAAATAACCTCAAACCATTCAATTATTCCACAAAGAGAAAAAGTTTGAATCAAATTAACCTCCTTATCCTGTCTGAGATTGCGGCTGCACATGGATTGCTCTCCAGGTCGGGCGTCAAGTCCTACTCCAGGGACATATTTAGGCTGACACTTCAGTACAGTACTGAGGGAGTGCTGCACTGTCGGAAATGCCATCTTTCAGATGAGATGCTAAATTGAATCCCTGTCTTCCCTCTCAAGTGGAAGTAAAAGATCCCACGGTACTATTTGAAGAAAAGCAGGAGAGTTCTCCCATAGCCCTGGCCAACATTTATCCTTCAACCCAACACCTACACTTCACAAGTACTTCATTGGCTGTGAAGCACTTTGGGATGTTGTGAAGATCTAAAATATAAATGCAAGTTCTTTCTTCTCTTCCTTTTTTTCTTAGCTCAGGTACAGAAGTACCTCTATACTTGCAGAGGTTAAATGCAACCCTTCCCCAAGGGGTATCACACGTTTATTTGGCCAGAGTTCATTGTAGTTAGGCTCCCATTTCATTGCTAGACAAAATGGACATGCAACATCCTTAGCAATCATACAGATCTTACCTCCATTCCCCCGATGGCTTGAAAATCAAATGATCTCCTACTAAAACTGAAAAGTACTTCCTTCCTATGTAGCCTGAGACAGCAGTTAGATCGGGGAAATTGGTTGTAGAATCTTGGAAGTGGCAGCAGGCATGCGCAAAGGATTTGTTTTATGCCTTCATGCATGTGCCCTGCCACAGTTTTAAGGTACAATCCATTTCAAATCAGGCAAGTGCATTAACCCGCTCTTACCTAGTTTAGTTCAGTTCAGTTCAGTTCATGTTTGCGTCTGACACCTGTACAGTTCTCGGCTGGAGAGGTTGAGTGGCAAAACAGGAACATAAAATCTTGTCATTAAAAAGGTACTTGTGTTGTTGAGTACCAGTTCTAACTTTCTACGGCAAGTTTAATTGGCAATTAATGTGCAAATGCAGCAATTTCTTCAAACTCGGGGAGGTTGAGGGGAGCTGCCGTTTTCGCGAGGTTAACGGCGGAACCAGAACTTCAATCCTGAATGAGTGCAGTTTTGTCACTCGGATTTCAGTAAAGTGTAATTGGTGTGTGAAATTTGCATACTGCATTCACTTGAACTGTGGGGAACACCCTGCGGTACAATTATAGATTCTGTCCAAATTTGGGTCATGTATGGAGAGAACATTTTGAGTTGTATAACACATGGATAAAGTGTTGATGATTGCCGTTGTCGGTAGAGATGGATGCAATTGACGGGAATGAAGAAGAGTTTCATATTAAAGTACACCGGATTAAGCATGGTGGGCCAGAATATGCAGCCAAAGTAACAGCGAGTTTAATGTACACGCCGTTATTAATCTGTAAATGGTCCAGCAATTTATGGCTAGGAAAAGATACCCTGTGAATTGTGAATCGGCACAGATGCTGGACAATTTGTCCACTTCGCCATTAGCCTTACGAAAACGGCAGCTCTCCATAACCTCCTCGTGAGTTTCAAGAAATTGCTGCATTTGCGCATTAACTGCCAGTTAAACTCACTGCAGAAAGGTAGGGCTGATACCTAGGTACCTTATTAACGCTGAGATTTATGTTCCTGCAATGCCACTCAACCTCTGCGGCCGAGAAAGGGAACAATTGAAACTGGAGTCTCATTCCTGCAGGTAGTAAATTATTGTTGGAGATTTTTAAAAAAGTGTTATTTGTTACTTTTCCTTTCTGTCTCTTTTTTCTCTCTCAATCCAATCTTTCTCTCCCTCTCTTTATTTCCCTTTCTGTACCTGATTTGACTCTTAATTCACCCCATTTCGCTCTCCGTCGTTCCTGTGTCTTTCTGAATCCTTAAGGAGATACACTGTTGGTCCCATTGTTTACCAAGGTCCCAGATGCCCTGTTGATCTTGCACTTCCAGCAACTTAAAGGGCAAAAACTCTTTGAGCTGCAGGATGAGGGAAATAACTAGTGGGGCACGCCACGAGATGCCCCGCTCCAGCAAATGCTGGGCCAATGTTTTTCTCCTATATATTGAAGTAAAGAACATTTCATAAAAGTGGACAATTAAACTGAGCTTTTGAGCCTGTGGTCTTTCATTTGAAATAAAAACTGAGAAGTGGAACAGCCTATTGATTGTCAAGTTAAAAATTGACCAGGCAGATTACAGCATTGTACGGAGAGTAGTTTGTATGTTCTTTGATGTGCTGAAAAGTGGCCATTTTGAGGCACCTGCAGTCTGAAGATCTGAATAAAAATACTCCCTGCAATTTGGTTTCAATCTAATTTTTTTTAAGCTAGTGATTTATTTTAGGGGAAAGGATCAGGATTTTTGAAGCAGTCCAGTGAGACACCTATACCTGGACCACATTTTCTCTCCGGTGCCTGTCCACTTCTGCAATTTCATACAGTTTAATCACATTTTCCTGCTGTTTGTAAAAGTTTCCTTTTGTGTATACTGCTTCTAAATAAGGCATGTAGAAATTATTGATAATCTTCCTGTCGCTAGCATCAGGAAACACATTTCCTTAAGTTAAAACTCCTCCAATGGAGGGATTGGGGAGCAATGTAGACTAACCTCGATGTGTGACTAGGAGCTGCAACACGTCATGGCTGTCCTGTTGTGTTACAGTGCACTTTTAATGCACTTCAATTGTCATAAGTGGTCATCAACGCAGAAACCCTGCAGCTGTAACTCCTGTACACAGTATCCTGCGTCAGCCCGGAGAGGTCAGGCTGAGCCACCTACGTACTCACCTCACTTTAAGGCAAGAATGCACATAATTGTAAGCCATCTCTTCTTGCAAAATATAGAGTCGTTTTTGGCTATGGTAGTTGAATAAAGACAATATAATAGAGCCTTTTATTGCGAATAAGTCTACCCGTTTATAAGGAAGAATATAATTTTGAAACATTACAATATACGGTCTACTTCTACGAATTCAAAATCGCTTAATTTGAATTACTAGATCATTCAAATTTTTTTTAGCTCAAAAAAGTGACTTAATTAAGAGTAGACTATTTTAAATATTTGTTTTGTAGATATGGGGTGGTGTTGCATTTATGGGTCTTGTTAAAAACCTTAATCTACATTATTTTGAACCTCCTATTTCAAATCACTCTTACAGGTGAGCCTCAACCCCCAAACCTGTGAGTGTGCCTGTCCTTGCCTGGAAATCTAAGTAACGTTTTGGCCACGTGCCCAGGAAACGTTTGATAATTGCTGTTAGCTACAGGACTATCTTAAGATTTGTCTTCAATTTTCGAAAGCAGACAAAATGTCACAACCTACCTTGTTTAAAGTAAAAGATATATGCCAATTTATTATCAACAACGAACAAGCCTACCCGTTCCAGCGCAGGGATCGATCCCTGCACCTAGTTTGTGCCAACAGACCTGCTAAACCAATTTCTCGGCCCAAGCGTTCTGACACTGAACATTCCTCTGAGTTTTAAAGTGTCAGCTACCACAATAACTGGACAAAAAAAATAATCATTTTTGTCACAGCTGTATTAGATGCATTGTAAAGTTTCCTCTACTTAACCCCAGCAAAGTGCTTTAGCCTCAAAAGAGGGCCTTTCTGCATCGGTACGTTTTCCACAACAGCCATCCATATGGGCTTCTCCTGAGTTAATTGTAAATTATGGAGCAGTTCTGTGCTGTGGGCCTATTCCCAGCAATAGCTGCATTGAGACTGACCAACTCATTTTATGTAAGGCCTTTACAGCCAACAGACTAATCCCATCTGTCCTGACCGGGTTTGAAATCAGCAGCTAGAGTTGGAAGTATCATGTGGTAATCTATTGTAACACCCAGTCCCCAAAAGAATCATACAGCACAGAAGGAGGCCATTTAACCCATCATGTCTGTGCCAGCCCTATGAAAGAGCTGTCCAATTAGTCCCACTCTCCTGCTCTTTCCCCATAGCCCTGCAAATGCCTCCTTTTCAAGTATATCTCCATTTCCCTTTTGGAAGTTACTGTTGAATCTGCTTCCACCACCCTTTCAGGCAGTGCATTCCAGATCATAACAAATTGTTCCCTAAAAAAAAATTCTCCTCGTTTTCCCCCCTGGATGTTTTGCCAAATATCTTGGCCCTGAATTCGAGGTCGGTATGAGTACGCCGTCATACCGCCTTTGAAATTGACCGCAAGTTCGGGATTTCCGCAAGCGCTAAATCCCGAACTCGCGATTTGTCAAGTTCCGACTGCGCATCGGCTTTGCTGCACGTTTCACCTACCCATTGAAATCAACGTGTTGGTGAAAAGTTGGGCTAATTGCCCACCTACTGCACATTAATTACTCTGAAAATGTTTACGTCTGGTGCAAACAGACGCAAGAGTCTGTTGCACAGCGTAAAGGATGGGGGGAATGAGAAAATTGTATTAGTTGGCGGCTGCTGACTGACCTGTTGTATTTCCAGCATTTTCTGATTAAAAGATTTGCTAGCCAGACACAGAAGAAAGAAAAGAAAGACTTGCATTTTTGTAGCGCCTTTGACGACCACCAGACATCCCAAAGTGCTTTACAGCCAATTAAATACCTTTTGAAGTGTAGTCACTGTAGTAAGGAAACACGGTAGCCAATTTGTGCACAGCAAGCTCCCACAAACAGCAATGTGAAAATGACCAAATATGATGTTGATTGAGGGATAAATATTACCCAGGACACCAAGGAGAACTCCCCTATTCTTTGAAATAGTGCCATAGGATCTTTTACGTCCACCTGAGAGAGCAGATGGGGCCTCGGTTTAACATCTCATCCGAAAGACGGCACCTCCGACATGGAGTGTCATACTAGATTTTTGTGCTCAAGTCTCAGGAGTGGGACTTGAACCCACAACCTTTTGACTCAGAGGCGAGGATGCTACCAACTGAGCCACGCTGACACAGGTCTTTTTGTGTGTCAAAGCCTTTCCCGATGAGTTTTTGAACCCAGAAATTAAGCACAGTAAACAGCAGCAATACGCACCCTATAGATTGGATATATTGGTTTAAAGGCAAAGTTTTTGTGTGCCGATTATTTCTCAACATATTACAATTAAAAAAAACTCCTGATTTATAGAAACATTTTGTACTGGGGTTTGCTACTTTATGGGCACAGTTCAAATAATGGAGCATCTAATCTAATACTGAGTAGGTAAGAACTGTAAATCTATATCTAAAAAATGCAGTATTATTATTTACACATAGTTATGAAAGATGTTTGATTAAATGTATATCTGGCATACCTACCTTTTTTAAATCCCTTCAACCAACATTTCCAATTAAGAGTGGCTATTAAACGCTATGTAGATTGTAAATATATGCCAGTAGAGGACTTCTGTCTTCTATTGACATATATTTACAATTCTGTTTTAGCAATCTCCTCTGTTTCCTGATTGGCTAAGAGTCAGGAAGTGAAAGGAGCACCGCCCCACGTGATCCCAGATTCACGTACACACAACAGTGCGCCCCTGGGATCCGTGGGCCACGACGCTGTGCACAACTCTGCAGTGTTTGAAAGCAACTTTTTGAAGGAGGGTTAGCACGAGGTAAGTGCAGATTTTGTTCGGATGTCGGCGGCGTACTCCTGAGTTACGCCGCCAACCGCGAATTCAGGGCCCTTAAATCTGTGTCCTCTGGTTACCGACCCTCCTGCCAGTGGAAACAGTTTCTCTGGCTGGAGATGCAGGACATTTTGAAGAGAACGCCAGTGTAGCTGCAGATGCATTACTAGCCTAAATATAAACAAAACAGGAAAGGGGAGCATAGGAAAGAGTAAAGTATGGGAGGACATTGATGAAATTGAGAGGTCGCACAACACCAGGTTATAGTCCAACAGTTTTATTTGAAATCACAAGCTTTCGGAGCTATCGATTGCTCCTTCCTCAGGTGAAGTAAATTAGATACAGAATCGCCAAAGCATATATAGATAGAAAACAAAGCATGTGTACTTTACAATTGCAGACCAATAAATTAAATCATCCTGACTATCTGCCGAGGTGTGATAAAGTTAATTAAGTCAGCCAGGAAGGTACCACATCAAAGAGATTCTCTCACTGCTAACTTACCTGACGAAGGAGCGAACTGTTCCGAAAGCTTGTAAAATTAAATAAATCTGTTGGACTATAACCTGGTGTTGTGCGACTTCTCATTTTTGTCCACCCCAGTCCAACGCCGGCATCGCCACATCATATCCGTAATAAAACAGGGGAGCTGGAGGCAATCATGCGTTGCGAGGAACCAGACATAGTAGGGATTACTGAGACATGACTGCAGAAAAATTAGGACTGGGAACTAAACATTGCAGGGTATAACATATTTAGAAAAGATAGAGAAGGAAAAAGGAAAGGTGGAGTAGCTGTACTTATTAGGGATAACATAATGGCAGTAGAAAAAAGTGACGTAGCTATCAGCAAGACAGAAACAGAATCCATGCGGATAGAGATAAAAGACAATAAAGGATCAATCACGCTAATAGGGGTAGTCTATAGACCACCTAATAGTGGAAGGGAGGTGGAGGAAGAAATATGCAAACAAATTAGGAAAATGAGTAAAAAAAACATAGAATAATAATCATGGGGGAATTCAACTACCCCGATATTAATTGGACAGAAGAGGTAGGTAAAGGGGATAAGGGAATGGAGTTCCAACAATGTCTACAGGACTCCTTTCTAACCCAATATGTAAAAAGCCCAACAAGGGAGGATTTGCTATTGGATCTAGTAATGGGGAATGAACCAGAGCAGATAAGTGATGTAAAAGTAGGGGAACAGCTAGGCAATAGTGACCATAATATAATACGCTTTAAGATAATAAATGAGAAGGATGCAAGTATGATGAAGACCAGGGTAATAGATTGGAGAAAAGCTGGTTTTGAGGGGCTGAGAATAGAACTTGGGAAAATAAAATGGACAACAATATTGGCAAACAATGACATAGAACAGCAATGGGAAACATTTAAAACGGTGTTCAACAGAGTCCAGGAAAAATATATTCTGCTAAAAAAAAGAACCAAGTAAGCACTAATGGGACACCATGGATGAATAAAGCCATAAGGGAAAAATTGAGGGTAAGGAAAGAGGCATACATTAAGTACATAGACAGCAGGGGAGAGCATGATAAGGGAGAATACGAAGAGAGTAGGAGAGAAGTCAAAAAAACAATTAGGAAGGCAAAGAGGAACTATGAAATTAAATTATTAAGGAACATAAAACAAAGTCGTAAAATATTTTATAGGCACATAAATAAAAAAAGGAAGGTCGGGATAGGAATAGGGGCACTAAGGGATGGACAGGATAACACCACAGGCAATGATAGAGAGATGGCAGAAATATTAAATAATTGCATTGCTTCAGTATTTACCAGGGAGATAGAATAAGTGGACATGACATTGGATCATGAGATTAGTAATGAAATAAATGCATTTAAAATAAAAAGAGTGGATATATTAAATAAACTAATCAAACTCAAAGAGGAAAAAAACCCTGGTCCGGACAGATTACATCCGTGCATTTTAAAAGAATCTAGGGAAGAGACAGCAGAGGCATTACTATACATATTTAATAATTCATTAAAAAACGTATAGTGCCAGAGGACTGGTGGATAGCTAACGTAATACCTATATTTAAAAAGGGAGATAGAACATGTCCAGGGAACTATAAACCAGTCAGCTTAACATTGGTGGTAGGAAAAATAATGGAATCCCTACCAAAGGAGAAAATAGAAGAACATCTAGAAGCCAAAAATATAATAATGAATAGTCAGCATGGATTTCAAAAGGGAAAGTCTTGCTTGACCAACCTCATTGAATTTTTTGAAGAGATAACAGAGAGAGTAGACAAGGATAATGTAGTAGATGTAATTTATCTAGATTTTCAAAAGACCTTCGATACATTACCACATATTAGACTAATGAATAAGGTCAGAGAATGTGGAGTCAGGGGACAAGTAGCAGAATGAATAGCTAGCTAGTTTCAAGACAGTAGGCAGAGAGTAGGGGTAAAGGGTAGCTATTCACAGTGGCAGAAGGTGGGTAGTGGTGTTCCACAAGGATTAGTGCTGGGACCACTGTTGTTCACAATTTACATTAACGATTTAGACTTTGGAATCAAAAACACAATTTCTAAATTTGCGGATGACACCAAATTGGTGGGGGGGGGGGGGCGGTGGGAATAGTCAATACTGAGGAGGACTGCAACAAATTACAGGAAGACATTAATAAACTTTCAGAATGGGCATATAATTGGCAAATGAATTTCAACACAGATAAAGGTGAGGTATTACATTTTGGTAGGAAGAATAGGGAAGTCACATATTACTTGGAGGGTGAGAGTCTAGGTGGGGTAGCGGAGCGAAGGGATCTCGGAGTATAAATACACAAATTGCTAAAAGTAGCGACGCAAGGCCATAAAAAAAGCAAACTAGGCACTAGGGTTTATTTCTAGAGGGATAGAATTGAAAAGTAGTGAAGTTATGCTAAACTTGTATCGAACCTTGGTTAGATCACACTTGGAGTACTGCGTACAATTCTGGTCGCCATATTATAGAAAGGATATAGAGGCACTGGAAAGGGTGCAGAGATGATTTACCCAGAAATGCGAGGGTATACATATCGGGAAAGGATGAACAGGCTGGGTCTCTTTTCTCTTGAAAAAAGAAGGCTGAGGGGTGACCTAATAGAGGTCTTTAAAATTATGAAAGGTTTTGATAGAGTAGATACAGACAGAGTATTTTGGAGGCTGTGATACTCCAGCCTTCTAATGGCTTTCTCTCTCTGCGGTAGAGAGAGAGAACATTGGTGAATCCAGGTGACACCAGTATCTGACAACAAGCAGGATCACAGATTGAGCAGAGATACAGAGAATGGGATGGATGGAATTGACTGTGAGTAAGGTTCACAGAAATTACAATGCAAATGTAAGGATTTTTAGGGAAAATCTGGCTGGGGCGCAGGGCAGATCTGATGCACTTAAAATTAGACCCTACCTCTAGCCCTGTGTCTTCTTTTCTCTTCTGACAGGAAGGATGGAATTCCCCCTCAGTGCCCTCATACATCAGCTCCTCTAGCTTCATGGGTAGGTATCGAGCTGAAGTCCAGAGGGCGATACATTTCCTTGAGAGGGTGGATTATGGTTGTAAAGTATACTGCCAGTGATCAGTTTGAATGGAACCCCAGGCAGAGATCTATATCGTGAAATATAATTGGATTTAGACATCAAATCTGTTCCCCCCACTCCTCCCCACCGCTCCCTAGAGCTAGCAAGATCCTTTCAATTCTGATGGCTATTTGAATATCTGAGGGAAGAATAGAGGACGATCAGTAAAGTTAACTATGTGGAGAGGTCCTGCCATTCACTACCACCATCCATAGGCTCAATGCAACATTGCCAAAATGGAATGCCAGGAGTGCTCTCAGTTACATTGCAAATATTCCAAAAAATTTTTGACTTGTTCCATTGCAGGTGTGAAGCACCAGAAGGAGTTTCAGCGGCTGGTTGCTGAGGTGAAGAACAGATGGAAAAGAAAGGAAAAGAAAGTGAAGAGCGAAAAGGACAGGAAAACTGAAGAACAGTGCCTAACTATCACAGGTAAAAGGAACATGGAGTTTGATTTTCAAGGCAGCATTCAATTTTGCTCAACAAAGTTTCATCTAGTCTTGCAAACTTGGGTCCAATGTCAGTCGGACTTTCACAAACCAAATCTAATCGACACAATTCCAGACATGAATACTCTTTAGTTCCCAGTGGAATGGCAATATAATGTAAATTGGTTTTGCTGTCTTTAAGTTTTGGTGTTCTTTATAATTTTTCGGTTGCACCAGATACGGTTATTAAAGCTTTCCTTTGCGTCAGAATCAGCATAAAATCGAGCTAAAAGCAGTTTCAGTCATTGACATAATATTGTTGAACTTATGTCATGTGTAAAGCTGTACATCAGTCAAAGCATTATAGTGGGAGGTGTCCAAAGCACAAGCTGGATCCAGCCCGCTATCCAAATGTGAAGCAGCTCCTGATGAAAAGAAAGACTGCTCGGAAGAATCCAATGGCATATACAACTGCAAAACAGACGGACCAGACTGTGCTCCCGGCAGCACTATTCTCCCCTTCCAAGCAGGAGCTGGTCATTATTGAGATCATCAGGGCTGCTGGGAGTAAGGAAGCGGGTGTTGAAGTGCCGAGAGAGTTAGTAGCATTGTCTGTTTAGTTCTGCTTTGGCCCATGGATTTTTCTCGAGGTAAGTGCTTTTCATAGCCTCTCTCAACGGGGCTCTCGTACTGGAATCAGGAGAGCACATTGTAGTCGGGGTTTAGCTAGCTTGACCCAAAGTTCTTGTAAAAACGTGCAACAGGCTGTACAGTTTCTTTTTGACCATTGCTGCACACTGGCTGGTACTCTGCTTACGTTAGGAGTCTTGCACTGCTCCAGACTCCATACAGTGGCCAGTGTAGACCACGCCTGATTCAGGAACTGATCTGAATGTCGTAGCAAAGCTTAGCCCTTGAGTGTTGAATCCAGGGTGAGTTTGATGCCAATTTTGTGTGGGAATGAACCGTGAGTGGGTTACAAATAATGTTCCCATTCCATAATGATCCACTGTTGACACTAGGATTCTGGTAATGTGTAATGGGGTTGGTGTGTGGAATTTTCACAGAAATAACAGAATATCCAGTTAAGCCGTGAAAAATACCCAGCTGTACAAGTATGGACTTTTTTTCTTCCAAATTTGAGTTGTATCTGGAGAATGTATTTTGAGCTATATAACAGGGGGAAGAACATGGGTTGTACAGGCAACTTGGAGTTGAATCAGGGGTATCACACAGCATTAAAATTTACTGGCAAAACAGCAATTCTTACTGTTATGTATTAGAACCACTACAGTATGGTAGCTGGATAAAACCCATTATACAAGCTCCTTAGCCTAGGAAAACCATTGAATGGTAGAGAATGGTCTCTTTGCACATCCAAAGTCTGGGCACAGTAGTTTCACCTGCTCTGAGGAGCATGAGTTAGAATTCTAACCCCCTCCCTCCTCCCATTCAGACCAATCCTTTTGGTGCCACTCCTTTTGACGACTTGGGTGATGGATGATTTCTAGGTTTGGACAGTTTAGACCAGATACACTAGCCATTACCACAAATGCAATCAGCCCAGCGGCAGAGATACTGCGTGAGATAAATTAAGGAAGTTGGCGCAATACCGGATTTAGCAGGGTGTACATCATCAGAAATGTAAAAGCCAGTGGAGCTCCTGTGACCCACTCCTACCCTTCAAGCATCAATTGTCTCAACAAGAGGATATACTTATTTAACCGCCATCGACTTTGCAGCAGTGCAGTGACTTTGAGCTCAGAACTGACACCAATGTGGGCCACTGCCAGGTCTCAACTGCTCAGTTACTGGAGCGCGATTAATGGTGTTTATTAAAAATATATAGCAAAATGATGAAGTGCCATTTATAAAGCAGTGGTCCCTGCTGATTTGGTCACATTTTAAAAACTCAATCCATTTCTTATAGGTCACTTGTACAGGTTGTCAGCACTGTCACTCTATCCCATGCATTATAGAAAATTGGAAAGGTCGACAGCAATCCAAATAACAGGAAACCTCACCTGTGTCAAGGGGATTGATTGACTGTCAGCAGGACACTGTCCTTGGACAGATAATTAGGCTTTTGCAACGCTGTATCTCCTGGGTGCGGCGTTTCAAGAATAATTTTTCTAACAATACTTTAATAAATCTGAGTGGAGGGGGTGAATACTTTTAATTGTTAGAATTGCTTGAGCGAGTGATGGTAATGCCGTTGATGAACTCTTTTGGATAAGTTGGAAAATCCTTTTCAACTTTCAAAGTTATGTGACTTTTGTTCCTCTATCTTTTTCCCTAAGTTATTTTAATAGGCTCTACCATTGCTGATAAACTTGCAATCGTAATTTGCGGTTAATTCTTCACTGTGAATGATCTTGCTCATCAAAGATACAGACACAATGGCAGTTGCCACTGGCACAAAATGGAGCCATTCCCACACACCGCCTCCCCATCAAAACTGCTAATACTGATCTTCAGTGTGCAGCAAAACTCAGGGTTCAAGGGACAGAAACTGCTTGCTTAGAGATGTTAGCTCCCAGCCTGTAATTTATTCCCAATATGTTGTATCTGCACTATCCAAACCTCACGATTTAGATTCCAGCCTGTAATTTACTCTTGGATATCTGTTACTTTATATGTAAACCATCAGTTAAATTCCAGCCTGTAACTCATTCCCGGATATCCATTACTCCCCTCCAAGTCACATTCTATCCTGACACATATCGCCGTTCCTTCATCGTCGCTGGGTCAAATCCTGGAACTCCCTACCTATCAGCATTGTGGGAGTACCTTCACCACACGGACTGCAGTGGTTCAAGAAGAAGGCTCACCACCACCTTCTCAAGAGCAACTAGGGATGGCCAATAAATGCCAGCCTTGCCAATGTGTCCAAGTCGGATGGCATGTGACTTGGAGGTGGTGGTGTTCCCATGCACCTGCTGTCCTTTTCCTTCTAGGTGGTGGAGCTTGCTCGTTTGGGAGGTGCTGCTGAAGAAGCTTTGGCGAGTTGCTGCAAAGCATCCTGTAGATAGCATGCACTGCAGCCACAGTATGCCAAGGGAATGAATGTTTAAGCCAGTGGATGGGGTGCTTTGTTGAGCTTCTTGAGTGTTGTTGCAGCTGCACCAATCCAGGCAAATAGAGAGTGTTCCATCACACTTGTGCCTTGTAGATGGTGGAAAGGCTTTGGGGGGGTTAGGAGGTGAGCCACTTGTTGCAGAATATCCAGCCTCTGACCCGCTCTAGCAACCACGCCACTTACATGGCTGGTCCAGTTGAGTTTCTGGTCAATGGTGATCCCAGGATGATGATGATGATGATGTTGTGATTTTATAACAATGTTATAGAAGTAGAAAAAGGAAACTTACTAAATCCTATGTTCATATCAGTACAAAAATTATATTATGGTCATCAAAGAGTGAGAAATGTGCCTCCTGGCTGTGAAGTGTGAGGTTCACGCATGTATATGCATGGCACTGAAAGGGAGCAGGTCGCCTGCCCAAGACTGCGGTCTGCACAGAGCAGGATTAAATGGAGTGGACGTGAACAGCGTGTTTTATTTGGGAATTTGGAAAGAATGGGAATTTGGAGAAGAGGGGGCGGAGTTGTTGCTTTTTACCTACATTACTTGTAGTGCTTTGTGTTACAGGTACATATTTAATTTCAGTACCCTTAACTTAATCTAGATCAAGTAAGTAGTCAAGAAACGACACTAAACTAAGTTACCTAAATACAAATTTAATTAAATAAAACAAGGTCATATAGGGATGGCAGTGCAGGTGGTGTGTCGCAACCGCAGCATGTGGGAGTTTGTGGAGAGCATTGTGATCCCGGACACCCACGTTTGCAGTAAGTGCCTGCATCTTGAGGAACTTCAGCTCAGAGTTTTTGAGCTGGAGTCTGAGGTGCAGACATTGCAGGGCATCAGGGATGGGGAGAGTTACCTGGACACTTTGATTTATTGCCCATCCCTAATTGCCCTTGAGAAGGTGGTGGTGAGCCGCCTTCTTGAACCGCTGCAGTCCATGTGGTGAAGGTACTCCCACGGTGCTGTTAGGTAGTGAGTTCCAGGATTTTGATCCAGCGACAATGAAGGATCGGCGATATACCCCTTAGTCAGGATGGTGTGTGACTTGGAGGGGAACTTGGAAGTGGTGGTGTTCCCATGTGCCTGCTGCCCTTGTCCTTCTAGGTGGAAGAGGACGCGGGTTTGGGAGGTGCTGCCGAAGAAGCCTTCGCTAGTGCTGTGGGAGGAAGGGGTTTCAGTTCATGGGGCACTGGCACCAGTACTGGGGAAAGAGGGAGCTGTTCCGTTGGGACGGTCTCCACTTAAACCGGGCTGGGACCAGTGTCCTGGCGAACCAAATAACGAGGGCAGTAGACAGGGCTTTAAATTAATGAAGGGGGGGTGGGAGGATTCAGGAAAGAGTAAATTTAAAAGCAGCGAGAGAAATGTCAAGGCTGTAGAACAGAGTAGAGTTTTGGGTAAAAATAAGTAGAGTGGGTCAGGAAGGGACAGAGTGAGTAACAAAGGTAATAAGGCATCAGTGACTAAGGTGACATCAGGGAAAAATAGAAATAAGTCACAGCTAAAGGCACTATATCTGAATGCGCGAAACATTCGCAACAAAATAGATGAATTAATAGCACAGATAGAAATTAACAGGTTTAATCTAATAGTCATAATGGAGACGTGGTTGCAAAGTGGCCAAGGTTGGGAACTAAATATTCCAGGATACTTAACTTTTAGAAGAGATAGGAAAAATGGAAAAGGAGGAGGGCTAGCCCTGATAATAAAGGATGGGATAAAGACAGTAGAGAGAAAGGATCTTAGCTCTGAAAATCAAGAAGTAGAATCAGTTTAGGTGGAGCTAAGAAATAGCAAGGGGCAGAAAACATTGGTGGGAGTTGTTTATAGGCCCCCAAATAGTAGTTGTAATGTAGGGCAGAGTATAAATCAGGAAATTAGAGGCGCATGTAACAAGGGTAATACAGTAATCATGGGGGACTTTAATCTACATATAGACTGGGCAAACCAAATTTGCAGTAATAGTGTGGAGGACAAATTCATGGAATGTATGCAAGATAGTTTTCTAGATCAGTATGTTCAGGAACCAACTAGGGAACAGGCTATTTTAGATCTACTATTGTGTAATGAGAAAGGGTTAATTAGTAACTTTGTAGTAAAGGGGCCTTTAGGGAAGAGTGACCATAATATAATAGAATTTTATATTGAGTTTGAAAGTGATTTAGTTAAATCCGAAACTAGGGTCTTAAATCAAAAAAAAGCAAATTACGTAGGTATGAGGGCGAGTTGGCTAAGGTAGATTGGGAAACTACATTAAAAGATATGATGGTAGACAAGCAATGGCTAGCATTTAAAGAATTAATACATAATTTACAACAAATGTACATTCCTTTTAAGGCACAAAATCCCCACAGGAAAAGTTGTCCAACCGTGGCTAACGAGAAGTTAAAGATAGTATTAGATCAAAGGAAGAGGCTTATAATGTTGCCAAAAAGAGTAGTAAGCCTGAGGATTGGGAGGATTTTAGAATTTATATGAACATACATACGAATTAAAGCAGGAGTAGGCCACTCGGCCCCTCGAGCCTGCTCCGCCATTCAATAAGATCATGGCTGATCTGATTACTCCACATTCCTGCCTACCCCCGATAACCTTTCACCCCCTTGCTCATCAAGAATCTATTTACCTCTGCCTTAAAAATATTCAAAGACTGCTTCTACTGCCCTCTGAGGAAGAGAGTTCCAAAGACTCACGACCCTCTGTGAGAAAAAAATTCTGCTCATCTCTGTCTTAAATGGGCGACCCCCTCATTTTCAAACAGTGACCCCTAGTTCTAGATTGTCCTACAAGAGGAAACATCCTCTCCACATCCACCCTGTCAAGACCCTTCAGGATCTTATATGTTTCAATCAAGTCACCTCTTACTCTTCTAAACTCCAGCGGATACAAGCCTAGCCTGTTCAACCTTTCCTCATAAGACAACCCACCCATTCAGCAAAGGAGGACCAAGAAATTGATAAAGAAAGGGAAAGTAGAATATGAGAGTAAACTTGCGAGAGACATAAAAACAGACCGTAAAAGCTTCTATAGATATGTAAAAAGAAAAAGATCAGCGAAAGTAAATGTGGGCCCCTTACAGGCTGAGGCAGGAGAAATTACAATGGGGAATAAGGAAATGGTAGGGAAATTAAACAAATACTTTGTGTCTGCCTTCACGGAAGAAGACGCAAAAAACTTCCCGGAAATAGTGGAGAACCAACGGTCAAGTGAGAATGAGAAACTGAAAGAAATTCGTATTATTAAAAACAAAGGGGTAAAAATTAGGTTGCGCCCCATTTGGGGCGCAAATATCGTCTGGACGCAAATATTAGCGCCTGGCGCTAATTATCGGCACTGACTGGAAACTTCACTTTTACCGCCCCGGGAGGTGAGTGGAGCGCTAAATCAGGTGCTGCACACCTGTCTTAAGGCGCAAAGGCCAAGGAGTGAGGCGCTACCTCAGAGCGCTGGCGAAGCTCATGTAATGTCAGTCAGCAATGGAACACACACACAATGGCACGGGCCAGTTCTTAAAGGGGATGGTTAATCTTGCTTTCCATCCACATCCTGTTCATTGCAGCCTTGAATCTCGGCCTGGAGAGACTTGCACATCAAATGTGCTGGAAAGAACAATGGAGAGTACCAGGCAAAGAGCTCAGAGTGCAGCTCCCACAGTCTCTGCTAAATCGATACAAGGAATGGCAAATCAAAATGAACCTGCAAAGTGCTGCTCAGTACCCAAAAACTCCTTCACACAACGTTGAATCTCTCCAGAAGTCTCTCCCTCTCTCTCTCAGAATGCGTAGTTCAAAAATGCCACCAACAATAAAAGACAGGAAGAGGCCCCCTTTAAATAGCGCCCCCCCCAGCCCCACAGCGATTGATAGCGTTCCAGTCTTCTGGTCGTTGGATGCGCCAGGCGGTAAGGCAGGGGGCGCCACTCAATTTCCGCTCCGGGGCGCCACAAGGGCGTTGCACCATGGAATTACGTCATAATCTGCGCGCGCAGGTGGTCGCAGCGGTAAGTTTTAGCGCCGCCGCACAATGTCTAGTTAAGTTCCCGAGCGGCGCAAACATCGCTGCGCCCGGGCGTTAGCGGCTTTGCGCCCCATTAGCGCCCTCTTAAGGCGCTAATGGGAGGCGCAACCAACTGAATTTTTACCCCAAAGTATTGGAGGAATGAATGGGACTGAAAGCCGATAAATCCCCTGGACCTGGTGGCCTACATCCCAGGGTTTTGAAAGAGTTGGCTATAGAGATAGTGGATGCATTGGTTGTCATTTTCCAAAATTACATAGACTCTAGAACGGTTCCTGCGGATTGGAAGGTAGCAAATGTAACTCCACTATTTAAGAAAGGAGGGCGAGAGAAAACTGGGAACTACAGGCCAGTTAGCCTGACATCAGTAGTAGGGAAAATGCTAGAATCTATTATTAAGAACATGGTAACGGGGCACTTAGAAAATAATAATAGGATTGGGCAGAGTCAACTCGGATTTATGAAAGGGAAATCGTGTTTGACAAAACTGTTAGAGATTTTTGAGGTTGTAACTAGCAGAATAGATAAGAGGGAACCAGTGGATGTGGTGTATTTGGATTTTCAGAAGGCATTCGATAAGATGCCATACAAGAGGTTATTTACCAAAATTAGGGCTCATGGGATTGGGAGTAATATACTAGCATGGATTGAGGATTGGTTAACGGACAGAAAACAAGAGAGTAGGAAATAAACGGGTCATTTTCAGGTTGGCAGGCTGCAACTAGTGGGGTACCGCAAGGATCAGTGCTTGGACCTCAGCTATTCACAATCTCCATCAATGATTTGGATGAGGGGATCAAATGTAATATATCCAAGTCTGCTGATGATACAAAGCTGGGTGGGAATGTAAGTTGTGAGGAGGATGCAAGGAGGCTTCAAGGGGATATAGACAGGCTAAGTGAGTGGGCAAGAACATGGCAAATGTGGAGAAATGTGACGTTATCCATTTTGGTATGAAAAATAGAAAAGTAGAGTATTTTTTTAAATGGTGAGAGGTTGGGAAATGTTGGTGTTTAGAGGGACCTGGGTGTCCTTGTACACAAATCACTGAAAGTTAACATGCAGGTGCAGCAAGCAATTAGAAAAGAAAATGGTATGTTGGCCTTTATTACAAGAGGATTTGAGTATAAGAGTAAAGACGCCTTGCTGCAATTATATAGGGCCCTGGTGAGACCACACCTGGAGTATTGTGTACAGTTTTGGTCTCCTTACCTAAGGAAGGATATACTTGCCATAGAGGGAATGCAACGAAGGTTCACCAGACTGGTTCCTGGGATGGGGGATTGTCCTATGAGGAGAGATTGAGTAGACTAGGCCTATATTCTCCAGAGTTTAGAAGAATGAGAGGTGATCTCATTGAAACATACAAAATTCTTACAGGGCTTGACAGGGTAGATGCAGGGAGGATGTTTCCCCTGGCTGGGGAGTCAAGAACCAGGGGTCAGAGTCTCAGAATAAGGGGTCGGCCATTTAGGACTGAGATGAGGAGAAATTTCTTCATTCAGAGGGTTGTGAATCTTTGGAATTCTCTACCCCAGAGGGCTGTGGAGGCTCAGTCGTTGAGTATATTCAAGACAGAGATCGATAGATTTTTGAATATTAAGGGAATCAAGGGATATGGGGATAGTGCAGGAAAGTGGAGAATAGGTAGAAGATCAGCCATGATCTTATTGAATGGCGGAGCAGGCTCGAAGGACCAAATGGCCTACCCCTGTTCCTATTTCCTATGTTCTCAGACTCTGTCGGGGTAGGCTGCATGGTGAGAGAAATTATTGCTTAGCATTGACTCGCACAGATTCTAATGAGACTAATTAGCAAATCTTACTTGCAGGAGAGGATATTAAGAAGTGCCAGGACACGGACTGCAGCACGCAAGAAGCACATCAGGATGAGCCACAATTGCCAGAGAGCACAGGCTCGCTTGTGACATCTGATACTTTGAAACATGAGCCTTGTTCGTCTGATGTGGTTCCATCTTCACCCTCGTCATCGGCCAGGTAACTTTTTTTTCCCTTCTCTTCCACAGTGCAACGCCGGGAAATGTGTGAGGTGGTTCCCTGTAGGGGTGTCATGACATCAGCCATTGCTAATGATATGGCACGAGCACTTCATTCACACACACACTGTCCAAAATATCACAGCTGGTCTGTGGATGTGCAGAATACCAATACCCACTTTGCAACCAGATTATAGGGAGACTGGATACATTCTTAGTACTGATGAGCAATAGGCATATCACAAGCAGTAGAGACCTGTCTTCTCAAGACAAAGAGCTTTATTTCCCGCTCTCTTTTTGTCAATTTTCTCTCCTCCTAATGGCACTGAATCTTGCTGGGTTTGGTTGTAGCGTCAGTGGAAGTCCTCCAGTAACATTCTGAGGAGACCATTTTTCATGTGTGACCTTAGACAAGCTTTTTGAAAATGAATACAAAAGCAAAATACTGCAGATGCTGGAAACCTGAAATAAAAACAGAAAATGCTGGAAATACTCAGCAGGTCAGGCAGCATCTGTCGAGAGAGAAACAGAGTTAACATTTCAGGTCGATGACCCTTCGTCAAAACTGGAAAAAGTTGGAGATGTAACAGGTTTTTAAGCAAGTGTAGGGGGAGGGGAGGAAAGAACAATAGGGAAGGTCTGTGATAGGATGGAAGGCAGGAGAGATTAAGAGACAAAAGGGATGATGGTGCAAGGCAAAAGGAGATGGTAATGGGACAAGTTAAGAAACAAAAGATGACTCTAGATGAAGTGTAAATGTCAATGGCAGAATGATCGACAGCTGCCATGTGAGAGAGAAGAAAAAAAATGATAGGGGCAGAGGTTATGTTTTGAAATTGTTGAACTCGATGTTGAGTCCAGAAGGCTGTAAAGTGCCTAATTGAAAGATGAGCTGTTCCTCGAGCTTACGATGAGCTTCACTGGAACAGTGTAAGAGGCCGAGGATGGTGTGGTCAGAGTGGGAGTGGAGCGGAGAATTAAAGTGACAGGCGACCGGAAGCTCGGGGTCACCGTTACGGACTGAATGGAGGTGTTCCGCAAAGCGGTCACCCAATCTGCGTTTGGTCTCCCCAATGTAGAAGAGACCGCATCGTGAGCAGCGAATACAGTATACTAAACTGCAAGAAGTACAAGTAAATCGCTGTTTCACCTGGGATTTCGTGGGATATGTGGAACATTCTTTGTTCCAGTCCTACTCAGGTCCCCTCCCTCACCTCTTTTTCCGGTACATTGATGACTGTATCAGTGCCGTTTCCTGCTCTCGCCCTGAACTAGAAAATTTCATTCACTTTGCTTCCAATTTCCACCCTTCCCTCACCTTCACATCTCCGACCCTTCCCTTCCTCGACTTCTTTGTCTCCATCTCTGGGGATAGGCTATTGACAAGCATTCAGTATAAGCCCACTGACTCCCACAGCTACCTCGACTACATTTCCTCCCACCCCGCTTCCTGTAAGGACTCAGTTCCATTCTCCCAGTTTCTCCATCTCTGTCGCATCTGCTCCGACGATGCCACCTTCCATACTAGTGCTTCCGACATGTCTTCCTTTTTCCTCAACCGAGGATTCCCCTCTACTGTGGTTGACACGGCCCTTGACTGTGTCCATTCTATTTCCCGCACTTCTGCTCTTACCCCTTCCCCTCCCTCCCGGAACCACGATAGAGTTCCCCTTGTCCTCACCTTTCACCCCACCAGCCTTCACATTCAACGGATCATCCTCTGCCATTTCCGCCACCTCCAGCGTGATCCCACCACCAAACACATCTTCCCCTCACCTCCCCTTTCAGCATTACGAAGGGACCACTCCCTCCGCGACACCCTGGTCCACTCCTCTATCACCCCCAACACCCTTTCCCCTTCGCCCGGCACCTTCCCGTGCAAGCGCAGGAGATGCAACACATGCCCTTTTACCTCCTCCCTTTCCACTGTCCAGGGCCCCAAACACTCCTTCCAGGTGAAACAGCGATTTACTTGTACTTGCAATTTAGTATACTGTATTCGCTGCTCACGATGCAGTCTCCTCTACATTGGGGAGACCAAACGCAGATTGGGTGACCGCTTTGCAGAACACCTCCGTTCAGTCCGTAAGGGTGACCCCGAGCTTCCGGTCACCTGTCACTTTAATTCTCCGCTTCACTCCCACTCTGACCGCACCGTCCTCGGCCTCTTATGCTGTTCCAGTGTAGCTCAACGTAAGCTCGAGGAACAGCACCTCATCTTTCGATTAGGCACTCTACCGCCTTCTGGACTCAACATCAAGCTCATCAATTTCAGACCATAACCTCGGCCCCTATCTTTTTTTCTCTCTCTCACATGGCAGCTGTCGATCATTCTGCCATTGACATTTACACTTTATCTAGAGTCATCTTCTGTTTCTTAACTTGTCCCATTACCATCTCCTTTTGCCTTGCAGCATCATCCCTTTTGTCTCTTAATCTCTCCTGCCTTCCATCCATCACAGACCTTCCCTTTGTTCTTTCCTCTCCTCCCCCCCCCTCTCCCTGCCCCTACACTTGCTTAAAAACCTGTACCATCTCCAACTTTTTCCAGTTCTGATGAAGGGTCATCGACCTGAAATGTTAACTCTGTTTCTCTCTCTACAGATGCTGCCTGACCTGCTGAGTATTTCCAGCATTTTCTGTTTTTATTTGAACATGAAGCTCATCATAGTTAATCCCTACCCCCGTCCCTTTGTGTCCTCACTTAATGTACACATGCAGAGTTTCCAGGAGGTATCAGTGGATATTGATCAGGACGTAAATGTGGCATTTAAATTGTTCTCCTAAGACCTACCCTGCATATAAAAGCAGCCTTTGATGTATCAACCTGCTCGGCTGAGAGAGCTAATTGTGCTTAAAACAACTGACCGTTATTAAAATGAAAATCTTCATGGAATTTTTGTTCACAAATGCAAAGTCCTGTCTCCATGATGCAGATGCTGATTAAAGTTCAGGTAGGTTCTGTTGGCTAGTTGGCGGAATGTTGTAATTCTTTGAACATGTTGATCACTGTTAGCCAGCTGCAAATGTGTCTGCAGTGACTGCAGGCTGCTAAATAATCCCTTCCAGCTCTGCCTATTTAAGGAACAAAACCAGATTCAAATTCTATTCTCGGTCTTCTTCACCTTAACCTGTTCAAACATCAAGATCGATTGCAGCAGTACTTGAACGGAATTAATTTAGATTTATGTCAGCTTATTTTTTTTAAAGTTTTTTTTTGGTGAAGGCAGGTCTCTACTGCTTGTGATGTATCTTTTGCTAGTTGGTGATAAAGGACCACTTTCATTCTGTAATAAAAACAGAAAATGCTGGAAATACTCAGCAGGTCAGACAGCATCTGTGGCGAGAGAAACAGAGTTAACGTTTCAGGTCGATGACCTTTCATCAGAACTGGAAGATGTCAGAGATGTAATAGGTTTTAAGCAAGTAATGGGGGGAGGGGAGGAATGAACAAAAGAGAAGGTCTGTGATAGGGTGGAAAGCAGGAGAGATTAAATGACAAAAGGGATGATGGTGCAAGGCAAAAGCAGGTGGTAATGGGACAAGTTAAGAAACAAAAGATGACTCTAGAGGAGGTGTAAATGGCAATGGCAGAACTATTACCAGCATCTGCTGTCTGGAAAAAATGGTAGCAATGGTTATGATTTGAAATTGTTGAACTCGATGTTGAGTCCGGAAGGTTGTAAAGTGCCTAATCGAAAGATGAGGTGCTGTTTCTCGAGCTTCTGTTGAGCTTCATTAGAACAGTGTAGGAGGACAGAAAGGTTGGAATGGGGCAGTGAATTAAAATGGCAAGCGACCGGAAGCTCAGGGTAATGCTTGCAGACTGAGCGGAGTGGTGACCCAATCTGCATTTGGTCTTCCCATTGTAGAGGAGAATTCATTGTGAGCAGCGAATACAGTATGTTAAATTGAAAGAAATATAAGTAAATCACTGTTTCACCTGGAAGAAGTGTTTGGGGCCCTGGACAGTGGAACGGAGGAGGTGTTGCATCTCCTGTGCTTGCATGAGAAGGTGCCGATCAAAGGGGAGTGGGTGTTGGGAGTGATTAAAGAGTGGATCAGGGTTTTGTGGAGGGAACGGTCTCTTCGGAATGCTGAAAGGGGAGGGGAATATGTCTTTGGTGATGGCATCGCAATGGAGGTGACGGAAATGGCGGAGGATGATCCGTTGAATGTGGAGGCTGGTGGGGTGAAAGGTGAGGATAAGGGGAACCCTATCGTGGTTCTGGGAGAGAGGGGAAGGTGTGAGAGCAGAAATGTGGGAAATGGGGCTGACACGGTCGAGGGTCCTGTCAACCACGGTGGAGGGGAATCCTCGGTTGAGGAAAAAGGCAGACTCTCAGAAGCACTGGTATGGAAGGTGGCATCGTCAGATTAGATGCAACGGAGACGGAGAAACTGGGAGAATGGAATAAGGGTCCTTACAGGAAGCGGAGTAGGAGGAAGTGTAATCAAAGTGGCTGAGAGAGTCAATGTAGATAGAGAGTCACAGTAGATATTGGTCGACAGCCTATCCCCAGAAATGGAGATAGAGAAGTCGAGGAAGGGAAGGGAAGAGTCGGTGAGGGAACTTGCATCCTGTAGTTTGTAAAGTTCTTTCTCATTTCACTGGAGTGCCCCGCCATTAATCACTGCTGCAGTTATTATTTAACGCTATCAATCACCAGTATGTGTGAACAGAACTTTGAAGTTGTTATAGAAATAATGAATGAATTCATCGTATATTCTGGCAAACCGCAGCTGCGGCACTGTCCCAGATAACAGAATGCAGCGTTTAGTTGTCTTGTGGGAATGTTTTAGAGATGTTGACAAAATAAACATCCAACACATAAAAGATCTCTGTGTCTTCTCTCTGCTGCTTACAGGTGAGTTTGGGCAGTCTTAATCTAGTTCCTCGTGGCCCACAGCATAAAACGTACTGCAATTTAGCACTTAAATGGTAATCTTACTAGGAGAGGCCACAAATGAATTCCAATTCCAACTAGTGTGAGGAATTGAAAATTGTCACATTAACAGAGAAGAACGTGTTCTTCGGAGATTGGAGCTGAGCCTCATTGTTGGGGCAGTGTCGAGGGAGCTTTAATCTGCAGCATATCATGCAATACATGATCTGGGAGTGTTTGACGCTAACACAGCTTTCCATTACCCAGCTCTAACATTCATTACTTTAATGAGGGGAAAATTTCACAGAAAGTGACATTTAGGAAAATATAGTAAAACAGCAGCACCATGCAATAAATAGAAAGAATAGCGTTAAACCCCTCAGTGCTGGTAACAAAAAAAGCTCATGTGTAGAAATCTAGCTAAAGCTGACTTAAAGCTTCAAAAAAGCTGACAGCTCTGAATACAGATTTGTGACATGCAAAGACAAGGAACTAAACTGAGTGCAATAAGATATGAGCTTAACATAATCTACACTGCGGGTATAATCAACATGTCATCACCTTTACTGCAATGCACAAAAGTTAGCAGCAGTGGTGATGTAGACATTACTCATTGGAGATCTGGGTACTGAAGGCATGAGGCTTATTTTAGCTGAGGCATGTTCCCAACAGACATTTTGATTTTTGACACTTGATTTGGTGCATTTATTGCTATTTTGGAGTCTAGTGTGAATTTCAGTATTTTTTTAAATTAAGTAAAACACACCATCTCCCCTCACCCTATTTTGTGTTCAGGCCTTAGCAATTCTATAAGTACAGGAATTATAAAATGAAGCCAGTTAATGTATTAACACCAGGGCACAACTCTCTTATCTCAAAAACATAGCTCGAACCAATATTGAAGAAAATAAATCTTTACAAGAAAGTTTCTTTTGAGGAAAATAAAGTTGTTAGAAGCTTAATTTTAGCAGCTCATGTGCTATAGGTAACTTCTTTGGAGACAAACACTAAATAAGCACACCATGACTGGGACTCTCAGAAGCCAACTGGTCATTTTAAATTTTTTCTGCCTCATGTTTGTGCACAATGAAGAATGGGGAAAAGTGAAGTCTGTCCTGTCCAGTATAGATCCAAGTCTCCAGTCCAGATCCAAGGTCGTCCCATCCTCTGTCGTCAAATTACAGTATGCAGACGACGCTTGCGTCTGCGCTCGCTCGGAGGTCGAACTCCAAACCGTCGTCAACACCTTCACCGAAGCGTACGA
This sequence comes from Squalus acanthias, assembly GCA_030390025.1. Taxonomy (NCBI): domain Eukaryota; kingdom Metazoa; phylum Chordata; class Chondrichthyes; order Squaliformes; family Squalidae; genus Squalus; species Squalus acanthias. The sequence continues at coordinate 10,915,762 of CM059444.1, read as the reverse complement.
GAGCACGGGCCTTACACGAAACATCCGTGAGACAAAGGTCCTCTACCAACCTGCCCCTGCCATACAGTACTGCCCCCCCCCCCACCCCGCCCCGATTTATCAAAATCCACGACAAGGCCTTGGACAACGTGGACCACTTTCCATACTTCAGGAGCTTACTGTCAACAAGGGCAGACGTCGATGACGAAGCCCAACACCGCCTTCAGTGTGCCAGTGCAGCCTTCGGTCGCCTGAGGAAGAGAGTGTTTGAAGACCAGGACCTCAAACTCGGCACTAAGCCCATGGTCTACAGAGCAGCAGTGATACCCGCCCTGCTGTATGCCTCAGAGACATGGACCATGTACAGCAGGCACCTCAAAGCACTGGAGAGGTGCCACCAACGCTGCCTCCGCAAGATCCTGCAAATCCATTGGCAGGATAGGCGCACCAACGTCAGTGTCCTCGCTCAGGCCAGCATCGAAGCTTTGACCATGCTCGATCAGCTCCGATGGACGGGTCACATCGTCCGCATGCCCGATACGAGACTCCCAAAACAAGCGCTCTACTCGGAGCTCTGACACGGCAAGAGAGCCCCAGGTGGGCAGAGGAAATGCTTCAAGGACACTCTCAAAGCCTCCTTGAAAAAGTGTAACATCCCCACCGATCCCTGGGAATCCCTGGCCCAAGACCGCACAAAGTGGAGGAGAAGCACCTGGGAAGGCGCCGAACACCTCGGGTCTCTTCGCCGGGAGCAAGCGGAAGCCAAGCGCAAGCAGCGAAAGGAGCGCACGTCAACCCAAGCACCCCACCCACCCGCCCCTTCAACCACTGTCTGCTCCACCTGTGACAGAGTCTGTAGGTCCCGCATTGGGCTCCTCCGTCACCTGAGAACTCATTTTTAATGTGGAAGCAAGTCATCCTCAGTTCCGAGGGACTACCTAGAGAGAGAGAGAGAGAGATTTGGTTCTGACAGGCTTCAGTCCCATCTTCCACATTATCTGGTTGATTCTGACAACCTCCACTGTACGCTATTTAAAATCTTTTGTTCTCCTTCGTCTCTCCATCTCCCTCTCGACTTCCTTAAAACGTCACCCCTCTTAATGTCTACTCCTTTGGCTTGGCGTCCATTTTTGTCTGATCACACCTCTGTGAAGGCCCTCTGGAGGTTTTTCTACAGTAAAGGCTCTATATAAATGCAAGTTGTTGTTGATTTGCCAGGATCAACGTTAATCAATTCCCTTCATAATGGTGAAAACATCTATTGACTCAGTCTGGTCTTGATTTGCGATGAAGCCAAACACTGATTTACAATTCTTTAGATGTAAAAAGATGCACGTCATTCCCTGTATTTATTGTGTCGTTGAGGTTAAAAACAGAAAATGCTGGAAAAACATGACAGATAAGCCAACATCTGGAAAGAGAAAAGACAGGTTATGATATTTCAGAATCAATGATCATGTCTTATTGCTCTCCTTTTCAGGATTGAAGTTGACAGAACTGGTCTGTGTTGAATTAGCTGATAGCCTCACGGCCAAAAACAAAACGGCAATATTCACTACCCAGGCTCATTCAAATGACTATTCATGAAGAATGGTAACTTGAATGAGGAATTGGGAGGACAGCAGGCAACTGTGAGCTGTTACCCCAGTGGGAGTCGGTGTCTTCAGGTGAGGCAGGAGACCCAATCAATGCCTTCACTTGAAGTTCAGAATATTTGAAACTATTTATTCAAAAAGACCCTGTGAAGGTACTTTTGCCCTCTTAATGTTTCATTGCTCACTGGTGGATGCGGTGGGGTCATTTATTAGAAATTGTTAATTCACCCTTAAACATTTGCCATAAATACACAAGTTTTTTTAAATTCATTCTTGGTATATAGTCATCACTAACAAGGCCAGCATTTATTGCCCAACCCTTGTTGCCCTTGAGAAGGTGGTGGTGAGCCTTTTTGAACCGCTGCAGTCCGTGTAGAGAAGCTGTTCCCACAATGCTGGTAGGTAGGGAGTTTCAGAATTTTGACCCAGCGATGATGAAGGAAAGGCGATATATGTCCAAGTCGGGATGTTGTGTGACTTGGAGGGGAACTTGAAGGTGATGATGTTCCCATGCACCTGCTGCCCGTGTCCTTCTAGGTGGTGGAGGTTGTGGTTTTGTGAGGTGCTGTTGAAGAAGCCTTGGCGAGTTGTGCAGTGCATCTTGTAGATAGGGTTTAAAAAAGGCAAACTGCTCTTTTGAGTGCATATTTCAACTTTAAATGCAATTTTTCTGATTCAAGTATGTAATTTGAAGCTGTACGATTGCTTGCTCTACAAAAAAATAATTCACAGGGGAACTGGGTGGTTCTTTCACCTTTGGGACCTGGTATGATGAATGAAAATCTCCCATGACCTATTGACTGTAAGAGTCCTATGTGAATGGGTTTGGTGCAACTTCAACCCAGTTTCTACTGGGGCTTTCTTACAACTTGGAACTAGCATAAAATTTTCAATGTCACACCAAGAAGTCTTGATGAACAGGAAGTGTAAGAAATGTAAATATTTCATTTGGGAAGTTGGGGTTAAGGTACTTAGATACTGTAGTGTATAGGCAACTTTACACTGCTTCCATCCCTAGCCACACCTGATCTGGGAGTTTGTAACTGGGCAGTACAGAGGAAGCTTTACTCTGCATTTAACCTCTGATATACCTGACCTGGGAGTGCTTCACTTCAACCGCTCCACCTCTCTGCCTCTCCACCTCTCTCTCCTCCTTTAAGACACTGCTTAAAACCTACCTGTTTGATCAAGTGTTTAGTCACCAATCTAATGTGTCCTTTGGTATCAATTTTGGTCTGATTACGCTCCTGTTTTACTGCGTTAAAGGCGCTATATAAATGCCAGTTGTTGGTTTTTAGTACCAAAAGTATAAAAATGTTTCACTACCCAGTACTGTCATCGCTCAACTTGATAAAATTCAAAAAAGAATTTAACATCATCTTCCCCTCTATATAAAGACGCTCCTTAAAACCTACCTCTTTGACCAAGCTTTTGGTCTCCTGTCCTAATATCTCCTTATGTGACTCAGTGTCAAATTCTATTTGATAACGTTCCTGTGAAGCACCTTGGGATGTTTAACTACATTAAAGGTGCCATATAAATGCAAGTTGTTGTTGTTGAACATCAATGGTATTCAGATGTGTTAGTTATTTAGAAGTGATTTTTTCCTCAGGGCAGTTAGTATGAAATTGTTCCATCAAATTACAAATTTACTGGAGAGAGTGAAAATGTAGTTTGCAATGCATTACGCATGGATAAAAGATGGAAATTTAGTTTCTCCAGTTATGCTCCAGAAAGCTGGAGCACTGTCAGCACACTGGAGCAGAATCAGTCTGCACACTGCAGTGATTTGATTTTTTTTGTCACATAGAATCAGTAATTTGCAGCTTACATCAAAGTGGCACTTATCACATTATAACACAATTTATCTTATTACAATGCAAACACAGACACCCGGGCATACAACAGTAAATAGACGAATTGAGATCAGACCCAAGTGGTTTTAATGTGTGCACAAACACACAGACGCGAGAAGCATGCACAGACAAACCTAACTAACCTGCTATTTGGAAGTTTTTCAGTGTGACAGTGGTTGTGAAAGAATAACAAATAAATGGATAAGAAGCAATGATAAGTAGCAGACATGTTCAGAAAATAGAAGCACATGGGATTAAATGGACGGTGGTAACTTGGGTGCGTAATTGGCTAAGGGATAGGAGGCAGAGAGTAGTGGTGAATGGATGTTTTCTGATTGGAGAGAAGTATGCAGTGAGGTCCCCCAGGCATCGGTATTAGGACCGTTGCATTTCCTGGATTTGGGTATAAGGAGTACAGTTTCAAAGTTTGCGGATGATACAAAACATGCCAACGAATTAAATAGTGAGGAGGTTAGTAGCAGACTTCAGGAGGACGTAGACAGACTGGTGAAATGGGCAGACACATTGCAGATGCAATTTAACGTGAATTTAATGCACTTTGGGAGGAACAACATGAAGCGGCTGTGATTATCTGCACAAACATCTTTGCGGCCTTCTGCGCATGCACGCGGTATCCCAGAGCCGCGCATGCGCACCCGGTCCTCTTATTCGCATGCGCGCTGTTTACTGAAGCCGCGCATGCGCAGCAGCCAACAGCTGCAGCCCGCACCATGGGCCACGCTTTCCTCAGCTCCATAAGGAGAAGGTCACTGGACCTGTTGGCAGTTGGTGGGGGGCGGGGAGAGAGAGAGGGAATCGGAGGGGGGAGAGAGAGAGAGGGGGAATTGGAGGGGAGAGAGAGAGGGAATCAGAGGTGGGGGAGAGAGAGAGAGGGAATCGGAGGGGGGGAGAGAGAGGGGAATCGGAGGGGGGGAGAGAGAGGGGATCGGAGGGGGGGAGAGAGAGGGGATCGGAGGGGGGGAGAGAGAGGGGATCGGAGGGGGGAGAGAGAGGGGATCGGAGGTGGGGGAGAGAGAGGGGATCGGAGGTGGGGGAGAGAGAGGGGATCGGAGGTGGGGGAGAGAGGGGATCGGAGGGGGGGAGAGAGAGGGGATCGGAGGGGGGGAGAGAGAGGGGATCGGAGGGGGGGAGAGAGAGGGGATCGGAGCGGGGGGAGAGAGAGGGGATCGGAGGGGGGGAGAGAAAGGGGATCGGAGGGGGGGGGAGAGAGAGGGGATCGGAGGGGGGGTGGAGAGAGGGGATCGGAGGGGGGGAGAGAGAGGAGATCGGAGGGGGGGAGAGAGAGGGGATCGGGGGGGGAGAGAGGGGATCGGAGGGGGAGAGAGAGGGGATCGGAGGGGGGGAGAGAGAGGGGATCGGAGGGGGGGGAGAGAGAGGGGATCGGAGGGGGGGAGAGAGAGGGGATCGGAGGGGGGGAGAGAGAGGGGATCGGAGGGGGGGAGAGAGAGGGGATCGGAGGGGGGGGAGAGAGAGGGGATCGGAGGGGGGGAGAGAGAGGGGATCGGAGGGGGGGGAGAGAGAGGGGATCGGAGGGGGGAGAGAGAGGGGATCGGAGGGGGGAGAGAGAGGGGAGATCGGAGGGGGGAGAGAGAGGGGAGATCGGAGGGGGGAAGGTCAGGAACCTGGGCGGGGTGCGGTGAGAAGGTCAGGAACTTGGGTGGGTGAGGTCAGGAATTTGGGCGGGTGAGGTCAGGAATTTTGGCAGTGGGAGAAGGTCAGGAACTTGGGCGGCGGAGGGGGGGTGGTGGAGGGCGGGCGGGGGGAGGTTAGGGACTTGGGCAGGGGGAGAAGGTCAGGAACTTGGAGGTGGGGGGTGGAAGGTGGTGAGGAACTTGTTGGGAGGGAAAAGATCAGAAACTCTGGGTGGGAGGAAGGTTAGGAACTTGTTTGTGGGGTGGGAAAAGGTCTTAACCCGCGAGGTTGAGCCATGTCTGTTCTATGTGAGTTCTGTTCTGTCTGGAGCCTGGCAGTCAGAATGGCTTGAATTATACTTTGCAAAGTATTTGATTACTTAGGCAGGCAGAATCTAATTGCGCATTTCAGATAAATTTAAAATAATTGGCAGAAGAACGAGAGGGGAAATGAGAATTTTTTTCATGCCAAGGGTTAAGATCTGGAACGCACTACCTGAAAGGGCGGTGGAAGCAGATTCCATAGGAACTTTCAAAAGGCAAATGGACATGTACTTGAAGAGGACCAATTTCCAGGGTTATGGAGAAAACATTGGGGAGTGGGACTAAATTGGACAGCTCTTTCAAAGAGCCGGCATAGGCATGACGGGCCAAATGGCGGCCTCCTGTGCTGTAAGATTCTATGGTATTGAAGTAAAATTTGGACTTTTGATATCTACTTGCCTGTAGCTGAGTTGTAAAAAGAAGCCTTCAGAGATTGCAGAATTTAAGTTTTGTTTATTCTGGGCGAGTTGCTTATCAGTTGAAAAGCTTGCATAAATTATGAGAGTGCTTGGCAGCTGGGGTTAAAACCATGAAGTTGTGAGGATGGATAGATGTCCTGCAGCTTTGCTCTGATTGGCGAGCAATTATGCAGAACTTTCTGTCAGATGAACTGGGTGGGAGGGTACACGGTCTGTGGAAAGAGTGGGATTGGTGGCCTTTTTCTGGTTATGCTTTCCTAGGATTCTTGCGTACCACACCCCAGAGTCAACATCAGTTCAGTGTGTGTTAATATACATAAAAATCTGCTTACTTTTTCACGTGTATGTAAAAGGGTATTTGAAGGATAGTGAAGATACTGCACAACTTCCAACAGTTCTGTCTTCAGAAAGTTTTAACTTTGTACTTTTGAAATTGTTCCAGAATTGCTGCCAACTCTCAACTCTCCCAGATGTTGTGATGTGTTGCTCCAGAATCTGCTTATGTAAGCTTCCAATTCTTGAATGATGTACGTTCTTGTACGTCATGTGTATAACACGAGACTGATCATAGGAACTCATACATTGATTAGTATATTTGATATATTTACACTATTGTGATACTCCTAACCTCACTGATGAAAGCTAGCTGAAGTACTGTTTCTCAGCTTTACCATGGACTTGCTGCAGAGATAGTAAAATCAGTGTGAACTTTCTGCTCTTATACAAGGCACTGCTTTTCTTTTTCCAACTGCTTTTTTCCCCTGCTATCTGAAGGCAGTCACTTAGGTCATAAGAACATAAGAAATAGGAGCAGGAGTAGGCCAATCGGCCCCTCGAGCCTGCTCCGCCATTCAATAAGATCATGGCTGATCTGATCCTAACCTCAAATCTAAAGAACACAAGAAGTAGGAGCAGGACCCGGCCACTCAGCCCCTGGGCCCGCTCCGCCACCCACAGGGCCCTGACCGATCCGAACTCAGCCTCATGTCCAATTTCCTGCCCGCTCACCGTAACCCCTAATTCCCTTTACCTCTAGGAAACTATCTATTTCTGTTTTAAATTTATTTAATGATGTAGCTTCCACAGCTTCCTGGGGCAGCAAATTCCACAGACCTACTACCCTCTGGGTGAAGAAGTTTCTCCTCATCTCATTGGAGTTCAGAAGAATGAGAGGCGGTCTCTGTTTGAGTACTGCTTTCCCAGCAGCCCTGCGTCAACATAAAAACAGAAAGGTCTGCAACTGTGGCGCAAGGCAAAGGTTTTTGTTTGCTGAGGCTGAGACAGAGCTTCCAGCTGCCTTATATAAACTATTTGAAATTCCGTTTGTGAAAGTTTTGCAGATCAGTTGTAAATAGTCCAAACAACGCAAACAAAAGCCAAAGAAATGCTAATTCATTATGTGCACAGTAAAAGCCACTTCAACCAGGTTGTGGTTAGACGGGCTGTCCACTTTATAGGGATGACCCACTTGGAATTGATTTCCCTGAATGCATTCCTATGAACCCAACCTGCTGGTCACTTTATGTCCAGTTCAGGAGGATGAATGGCAGCCTTAGGGACTAGTCTACAAGGTATGTGTGGGTTAGGTTGATTTGGCTATGATAAATTGACCCTTAGTGTTAGGGGGGATTAAATATGTGGGGTTATGGGGATAGGATGGGATATGTTGGGGGAATTAAATACGTGGGGTTACGGGGGTAGGGTGGGATATGTGTACTGTGGGGATTAAAGCAGGGACAGGGTACTGGATTTGGATGATCAGCCATGATCGTATTGAATGGCGGAGCAGGCTCGACGGGCCGAATGGCCTACTCCTGCTCCTAGATTCTATGTTTCTATGTTTCTATGTATGGAAACGGGGGAACTCGTGGAATGAATCAGAAATTGGCTTAAGCAGAGGAAGCAAAGGATTGTTGGAGCAAAAGAATTCTCGGACCAATTACGGTTTGCATTGTACATAAGTGATTTGGAAGCGAGGGGAGACACAGAGTTGAAAATGCACAGCAGGCCAATCACTATCCTGGGAGAGAAGAGACAAGATAACGTTGCAGGTGCGGGCATTTAAAAATATTTTTGAAGAAGGGCCTGCACCCAAATATGGCAACATTTGATTTTTTTTAATTTTTTGTTTTGCTGAAAGTAGAAAATGAAGGAAAATCTACTCCTCCGCCCCCCCTCCCCCCCATTGTTGTATGCTCCCTGTTTAATATCCGTCCTCTGCTATTTGCATTCAGATCAGCCATGATCTTATTGAATGGCGGAGCAGGCTCGAGGGGCCGATTGGCCTACTCCTGCTCCTATTTCTTATGTTCTTATATGTTCTTAATATCTAGATATTTACGATGCTCCTTTTTCTCCCGTGATTCACAAGGAATCTCTATGTTGTTGACTAAGATGCTGAAATGACCTTTTAATAAAACAACAATGATTGGGGACACCACTGTAGGAATGTGAAAACCTTGATAACTCTCAACTCCCATAGGCATAAAAAGGCTTCCAAGTACTTGTGAGAGAAGGATCTTTGTTTTTATTTTATAAAAATAAAGTCATACACAGATTGACATATCAGTGTAGTTGTACACATTTTGATACTGCATTTACAGGAGCATACATAACCACCATGACACTTGTCCGCATAACCATAATGGATTCTTCTACGCTTCAGGGGGAGGATGTAGACAATAATGGAGGCTATTGTACTTTGGTTGTCTTCAGGTGCCATTGGGTTGGATGCTTAGAGCAGGTGATCTCATTTTCTTATGGTCACCTTGCCCCTCCCTCTGTTCTGGGTTGTGGAGGGGTGGTTGGTGGTGGAAGGCTGTTGGTGAGGGGGAGCCTGTTGAATTGGTGTCCGTGAAAGCAGAGAGGTACAGCTCCCCTGGAAAGAGCGGGGGGAGCAGCAAGGTCAACAGATGAGATTAGGTCTGTAGATCTCTCTGTGCTTGTCATGACCTTATTTATTCACCAGTACCCACAGCAAGGAGTGACGTGAAATTTGAAAAAGAAATGAAGCTCACTAGATGTTGGGACTGTGTGTCTCTACAGAAGCTTTGCTTTTCTTGCGTGTTTCAAAGGGTTTGCCGATCATTTTTCATTTGGGAAGGAGGAAGAACCATGTGTTATTTTTTCCACAGCCAAATCACATGCAAGAGATACAGTGATGCATTTCTGCGCCATTAATATTGTTGTATTGCATGCTCACAAAGGAAGAAAAGTTTATCACATACTTTTTAATGAGGATTTTGCCCCTTCAATATAAAATCCTTTAGTCGATGTGTATTTTGCGCATGCTTACATACATGCACACATTTTTCAGGTTTATATGCTATCAATATGATTAAAGCAAGAAAAGTTAAGCTTGATGTGTTGCGTGACTATCCATGCTGCACTAGGCAAATTATCCTCTCCAGCCCCACACAATAAAAAAGTGAAGGAGTTATTTTGTTCTTGTGGTGAGTGAGTCATGCTTCCTCTGATATTCCCATTGAATTTTCAATCTGTTTCCCATCTGTGTCTATTCCTCAATGTCTGAATTCACTTCTTTTGTTCATTTGTGTAGTGTTCTGTTGTAAGCAGAGCGATGTGAATATTATGTACTTGTATTGCAGTGCTCTTGACAACAGAAATTACCTTCTACTGTTGGATATTTCTTTTAGATTGGTTGTGAAACAGGTTGTGGACTTAAATGATGCTGTTCCCTCAGCAACAAAGTGTGTGGCGATTATGTGAATTCGCCCTTCTTAATATGCTCCTGGTATAAGCACCAAAGAAAATTCTTCTGTCTCTCCCACCCATGTTATGTCCATATAAAACCCATCGAGTGGATATAATTTACTTGGATTTTCTGAAGGTCTTTTAATAAGTTTCCTCATGTGAGTCTGTTAGAGAAGATTAAGGCTCTTAGAGGAGACGGTAACCTGGATTGTAAACTGGTTTAATAATAAAAAGCAGATGGTGATGATGAATTGAAAAAATCTATATGTGAGGGAGGCAGTAACTAATGGAGTTCCAGCAATCTGATATGGGTCTCCTGCAGTTTATTGTGTTTAGAAATAATATTGTTCTATTTATTTATATAAACAAAACCCAGAAGGGTGGTTTTACTTGCACTTGGTCCTGACGACTCCCCCAGCTCTCATTAATGGCTCCAAGTGCCTTGCTCGGTTGGCATGCTGAACCTAGTGAGAGTAGCCAAGGAGCAACAGTCGAACACTTGACCTATTCCAGGCCTCTGAGACTGAAACTTTGGCCCCATCCTCACTGCTGATCTGACGGACGGGAATTTAGTAGTAACAGTAGTATTAATTTATGTATATTATTAATAACACTGAGCTCCGTCACCAAATGATGATTATAATGAGAAAAATGTACCATTTAACAGCCAGTGAGTTTGAATAGCAGATGGATTTTAACCTAGATAAGTGTACAGTTATGCACATTGGAACAGGAAATATGATTGCGCGGTGAAGGGATTTTCATTAGCAAAGAAAGAAAACAAATTGATTTTGTATGTGATTATTGATTATTCTTGGAAAACTTCATCACCAGAATTAATGAGGGACCACAATGTATCTCAAGGGCATTCAATTATATCAGTAATAATAAGTTATTTTAACTTTGCACAAGTTGTTGATACATTTGAAATATTGTGCGATTGATACATTGGAGAAGATTTGGAAAATATCAACAAAGGTGATTTCAAGATTAATACACTATAAATTAGGAGGACTTCTGATGGGCCTTTTCTTTTGCCAACTTTCTCCCTTTCATTCCTGAAGGACGATGCTGGGAAAGATTTTCAACTTGCTGCCCGAGTGTAAAGCTGGCGTTGTGGATCTGCCCGTTGTAGAAACCACCCAATGGTTTCAGCAGCAGATGGGCTGATGCAGGGGTGGAAGTGGGCAATGTTACGGAGGTGGATGGAGAAGATATGGAGTTGGAAGTTCAACTCTGGGTCGAATAGGATGCTGAGGTTGCAAACAGTCTGGTTCAACCTGAGACAGTGTAAATGCAGGAAGGGAGATTAAATCGGTGGCAAGGGTGCAGAGTTTCTGGCAGGGGTCAAAGACAATCCAAGATTGGATGTTGGACAAGCAGTCTGACAAAACAGAGGCAATGGAGGGGTCAAGCAAGATGATGGAGTTAGAACTTGGTGTCGTTAGCATACATGTGAAAGCTGACCCCGTGTCTGCACATGATGTCGCCAAGGGATGGCATGTAGATGAGGAAGAGGAGGGGACAAGGATAGATTCCTTGGGGGACTACAGAGGTAATGATGCAGGAGCAGGAAGAGAAGCCATTGCTAGAGATACACTAGCTATGATTGGAAAGGCAAGAGTGGAAGCAAGCAAGGGAAGTTCCACTGAACTGGAGAACGGACTGAGAGGTTTGGAGGGGGATGGTGTGGTAGACCATGTCATAGGCTGCAGAGGTTGAAGCGGATGAGGAGAGACAGTGCATCACAATCACAGACACAGCTGATGTCATTTGTGATTTTGATTCGGGCCATTTTAGTGCTGGGACGGAAACCTAATTGAAGCGATTCAACGTGGAGTTGCGGGAAAGAAGAGCACAGATTTAGGAGGCAACAACACGTTCAAGGACTTGGAAAAGAAAGAGAGTTTGGAAGCGGGGCAATAGTTTGCAAGTACAGAGGGGTTGAGGGTGGCTTTTTTTGAAGGGGGGGGTGTTGACGGCGGTTTTGAAAGGCCTGAGGAGAGGGAACCATTTACAATGTCAGCTTGCATGGGTGTCGGGAAGGGAAGTTGAGTGGCCAGTAGTTTAGTAGCAACGGGGCCAAGGGATCAACAAGTGGATCTCATGAAAAGATGAGCTTGGAGAGGGCACGAGGAGAGATAGTTGAGAAACTAGAGAAAAACGCGTATTCAGGGTTAGGGCAAGTGATGCTTCTGGGAGGTTTGTTTTGTGATCAAGCAGCTGAGACAGCTGAATAGATAGTTTCAGTCTTCATGACATGACCATGACCTTCTCGCACTTAGATGAGGATGGAGGGGGCAGGGGAGAGCAGTTTAGGGAGCCAATTATTAGTGGAGTAAAGAAACCAAGGGTTATCCTTTCTTTCCAGAATGATCCCGGAGTAGTGAGTAGTTTTGGCAGAGAAGAGTGAGGCCCGATGGTGCTTGATGTGGTCCAGCCAGATCTGGTGATGGATGTCTAAACCATGCCAGATACATTCAAGTCTACACCCCTTGGACGTGAGAGAGCAGAAATGGATGGCATACCAGGGAGAACAACCAGCGTGGGAGAGAGTAAAGGTTTTACTGGGAACATGGGCTCAAAGGTGGAGAAGAGGAAGTGGTTGAGCAGATCAACAGTTGCAGAAATATCGTAGCGAATGGAGGGCCAAAGTCTGAAAGTACAATTGACTATCAGAGGATCCCACCAGTGGTCTTGTTCTTGTGTTATTCGTGGCCTTACAATATCCCTGTGCCACCCACACACAGCAAATCAGCTGTTCCTTGAATAAGAAGCAGCTCCCATCACAGACTCCTGCTACATTACAAATGGGTAATGCGCCTTTCAGCAGTGTCAGAGCACACATTCACGAGGACAAATGTACATTACTGTTCCATTTTGATGAGAGAGAAAAATGTTGGATATCTGGAATAAAAACAGAAATTAGGAATGCATCTGAAAGAAAGACATTAAAATTATTGAAAAGAAACAAAAACTTGCAAGCTCTGAGCTTTTCATAACTCCACTCAGGACTCTCACCCCTTCGCTCTTCTCTCTCCCGCCCCCCCCCCGTCGTCCCCCCCGTCCCCCAAAGGTCTGATAGTACACTACATTTTCTTAATTATTTTAGCTAACTTCTTGTCCAGTCCCACATTTTACTCAATTAGAAAAACTTGATGTGGAGCCGTCCCAGAGGTTTTCTGAAGTAATCAACACCATAGAGCGTTCCACAGTCGGCTTTATCTTTAACTTCCTCAAAGGCATCCAAGGAGGTTAGCATAGAAGCATAGAAGATAGGAGCAGGAGTAGGCTATTCGGCCCCTCGAGCCTGCTCCGCCATTTAATGAGATCATGGTTGATCATCCAAATTCAGTACCCTGTCCCTGCTTTCTCCCCATATCCCTTGATCCCTTTAGCCTTAAGAAATATATCTATCTCCTTCTTGAATATATTTAATGAATTGGCCTCAACTGCCTTCTCTGGTAGAGAATTCCATAGGTTCACCACTCTCTGGGTGAAGAAATTCCTCCTCATCTCAGACCTAAATGGCTTACCCCTTATCCTTAGACTGTGACCTCTGGTTCTGGACTTCCCCGCCATCGGGAACATCCTTCCTGCATCTAGTCTGTCTAGTCCTGTTAGAATTTTATAAGTTTCAATGAGATCCCCTCTCATTCTTCTAAACTCGAGCAAATATAAGCCTAATCGACCCAATCTCTCTTCATACGTCATTCCTGCCATCCCAGGTATCAGTCTGGTAAATCTTCGCAGCACTCTCTCCATGGCAAGAACATCCTTCCTCAGATAAGGCGACCAAAACTGCACACAATACTCAAGGTGTGGTCTCACCAAGGCCTTGTAAAACTGCAGCAAGACATCCTTGCTCCTGTACTCGAATCCTCTCGCTATGAAGGCCAACATACCATTTGCCTTCTTAACCGCCTGCTGCACCTGCATGCTTACCTTCAGCGACTGGTGCACAAGGACGCCCAGATCTCGTTGCACTTCCCCTTTTCCCAATCTATTGCCGTTCAGATAATAATCTGTCTTCCTGTTTTTGCCACCAAAGTGGATAACCTCGCATTTATCCACATTATCATGCATCTGCCCAATCACCCAACCTGTCCAAATCATACTGGAGTTTCTCTGCATCCTCCTCACAGCACACACACCCACCCAGCTTTGTGTCATCTGCAAACTTGGAGATATTACATCTAGTTCCCTCGTCTAGATCATTAATATATATTGTGAATAACTGGGGTCCTAGCACCGATCCCTGCGGTACCCCACTAGTCACTGCCTGCCACTCGGAAAAAGACCCGTTTATTCCAACTCTTTGCTTCCTGTCTGCCAACCAGTTCTCTATCCAAATCAGTACCTTACCCCCAATCCCATGTGCTTTAACTTTGCACGCTAATCTCTTATGCGGGACCTTATCGAAAGCCTTCTGAAAGTCCAAATGCACTACATCCACTGGCTCTCCCTTATCTATTCTACCAGTTACATCCTCAAAAAATTCCAGTAGATTAGTCAGGCATGATTTACCATTTGTAAATCCATGTTGACTTTGTCCGATCCTGTCACTGTTTTCCAAGTGCTCTGCTATTACATGTTTTATAATGGACTCTAGCATTTTGCCCACTACCGATGTCAGGTTTACCGGTCTATAATTCCCCGTTTTTTCTCTACCACCTTTTTTAAATAGTGGGGTTACATTAGCTACCCTCCAATCCATGGGAACTGTTCCAGAGTCTATAGAATTTTGAAAGATGACCAGCAATGCATCTACTATTTCTAGGGCCACTTCCTTAAGTACCCTAGGATGCAGATTATCAGGCCCTGGGGATTTATCGGCCTTCAATCCCGTCCATTTCCCTAACACCATTTCCCTACAAATACTGATTTCATTCAATTCCTCCCTCTCATTAGACCCTATGTTCCCCGACATCTCTGGGAGTTTATTTGTGTCCTCCTTTGTGAAGACAGAACCAAAGTATGTATTTAATTGGTCTGCCATTTCTTTGTTCCCCATTATAAATTCCCCTGATTCTGACTGCAAGGTTTGTCGTGTTGAATCTTTGTCTTCTAAATTCATCTGGCCTTTTCTTGTTCAGCTATTGCAACATAGGTATTCCTTCAGCCTACTTTTTAGCAGCATTTACATGATTCTCCAGGCTGACACTTCGGGCTGGATTTTACCTGCCGAGACGAGTTGGGGTGGGACTGCTGCCTTCCGGGTTCTAGTCCCGCCCCCAGCGTCCGACGCACAGACGCTATTTTCCCGATTGGCCTTGTTAAGCCCGCCCTGCGGGCTTGCTGGCCAATTCAGGGAAAGCCGGTGTCGGATGACATTAGTTGATGATGCTTCATCTGCCGGTTTTCTTAAAGGGACATAAATTATTTATTTTTGACAGATGATTTGACGGTGTTTGACAGCATTGAGGTGCTGTCAAACACTGAAAATCACTGTACAAAGGTGTGCACCCAGGCTCTCCAATGACTCTCCCCTTAGGATAAAACAGATGGCAGCTGCAGGTGAGGGTACAGAAGCGATCTGTCATTTCTCCCAATGAGGTGAGGCCACAGAAACACTTCAAAGCTTGTCATCTATAGAAAAATCTAAACACATTAAAAATGACTTTCCCAACATTTCCTTACCTCTGATACTCACCAGTGTCCCATTGCATCCTTCACACCACTTCTGCAGCTGTCATCTATACACAAACATTACAACAGACCCACAGCACGCATCACTTACCCTGGTGGGGTTCTCCGACATCTGGAAGCCTGCAGCAGAAGTCTCAATATGGAAAAAGCCTTTTAACTGCTTGTTAACTACCTGTGGCTATAATCCTTTTCCCGCCGCTAGGCGTCCGGTCCCTGCGCAAATCGGGGACCTGACTCCCAGGAAGATGGTTGGAGGTGGGTTCGGGACCCGCTCCCATTCTTTTTGATTTTCCCAGCAGTCCCGCCTCCTCAGGGCTGGTAAAATCCAGCCCTTCAGTGCAGTACAGAGGGTGTCCTGCACTGTCAAAGGTGTCGCCTTTGGATGAGACGTTAAACTGAGGCCTCATCTGCCTTCTCAGATGGACGTAAAATACCCCATGGCACAATTTTGAAGAGGAGCTGGGGAGTTCTTCGGCTTATACGGAGTTGGTTGAAGTCACTCCTCCCCATCCTTGTCAATATCTATCCCTCAACCAACATCACTAAAACAGATTATCTGGTTATTTATTTCATTGCTGTTTGTGGGACCTTGCTGTGCACAAATTGGCTGCCGCATTTCCTGCAGTACTTCTTTGGCTGTGAAGAGCTATGGGACATCCTAAGGCCGTGAGAGGCACTATTGTAGCTTTCAAAAGCTCCTTATAATAATTTGTCCGTGACTAAACTCTGGGTCCAGGTATATTGTGTATAAGTATAACAGGTTTATTAAGCATTAAACATCCAGTACAAAGAAGTAATACTTAACAAGAAGATAGTCGCAGTCTATTCATTGAACCCCGGCATTCCTTCCGAGTGACTGTGGCACGGTCTCTTTATTTTCTTGCTGTGTTCTGTTGACTGAAGCTTCTCATCCTCTGGTTTCGCGCTGCTTCCAGTGTTCAATAGCTGTTCCTTTATACCTTTTTTCCCCCTTCAAAATACATGGCAACTTGCAGCTGCTTGGGCTATCTCACCATTCTGACCTTCACAAGTACAGTCTATGAGTCCCTCCCCTTTTCTTGTCAATCATCTTTTGACCTCGTTAGTTCCGCTAAGCCTATTTCTGTGCATAACAAAATACCCTTATCTAAGAACTTCACTTTATAGAACATCCTTGAGGTCTTTTCTAAACAGTTTGTCTATTCTGCTGTTTCTAAAATGAAGGCTCCAACTCCTATCATTTTTCCATAACATTACCAAACTCCATGTCCCTGACAGTCTCCGTGTTTCCGTAGCACTACATTCTATTACTTCAGTAATTTAAAACAGAGGTTTTTAGTCAGGTTGGCATAATTTTCCCATCCTGCTTTGGTCTCAGCCATTCGCCATTTTATACAGGCTTTTTAGGTTTTTAACATACAATTTCACATATTATAGTTATATAAAAATGGTTATAGAATCTTAATAATGTTTACTAAATCCTTCAGGTACACTCTATCCTACACTATATTAATGCAAGTTTTATCTTTCTTTACCTATGTTAGGCTAATGGACTTGCAGTTGCCTGGGTCAGGTTCATCCTGCTTTTTAAATATAGGCACTACATTTGTTTACTTGCAAAACTGTAGAGCCTTATCAATACCCAATGATTCTTTCCTTCCTAGGCACCGTAGCACCCTTGAATGTATGCCATC
Source organism: Squalus acanthias (assembly GCA_030390025.1). Taxonomy (NCBI): domain Eukaryota; kingdom Metazoa; phylum Chordata; class Chondrichthyes; order Squaliformes; family Squalidae; genus Squalus; species Squalus acanthias. Next base: position 10,898,901 of record CM059444.1, on the reverse strand, counting down.
TGCCCCAGTATAGATGTTCGTCTTCACCTTAACTTCTCAAAAACCTCTTCCATACTAATTTCATACTCATCTAGCTTATTAATTGCCTCAGAATCTTTCACTTATTTTCTAGAAACTTTCTCCCAAACCACTCTTTTATTGTTCTACTGAAAAACTAGTTATTGTGATCAACTTTCATTACTGTATTCATCTCCAGTATCCTCTTTTTGTAGCCTGTTTTAGCAGCTTCCTATCTCTCCCACAACACTCCTTTTGCCTGCAGGCTCTGCATAAATTGTTGTTTTCTTGTTTCCATTTTAATTGCTCTATTCATCCATTTTAGTGATTGCTTATCTAGTTTACGCTTATTATTCGTGGGTATAAATTTGTGCTGCATATTTAGTATTATCGTTTTAAAAGTTTTTATTTCTTTGCTCAGTCCAAACTGTCTCTCAATGGCACAGCCAACTTTAGTTCATTGCTCAGAAGTTAGCCTTCTGAAATCATACTTCTGTTCTGGTTCTTATTGGAGCCAATTGTCCAACAATCTCAAATTTTAACACATTCTGGTCCCTCGTCTCTGTCACCTTGATTACTTGTAACAACCAGGTCTAGATGCAAATTCTTCCAAATGGAGATAAGCCGTGCCAAAAAACAGTCTTATTCCATGTTTGCTAGCTGTGATTCTGCTGCCGCATTTCCATTTGGGCATTCCCAGTTTATACTGATTTGGTTGAAGTCACCCATTTACACTGCATTATTATCCATCCACACCCTTCTCATCTCATCATATAAGATGGTGCCATCGTCCTTTACCCGCCTTGGGATCTGGAGCAGATCCCAGTCGTTAATCCTGACTTGTGAGCTCAGGCAAGACCTTTTCTATTTTTGCCTAGCCTTGAGATATTTTTTCAGCTTTCTTTTCTTGAACATGTCCATTTTGAAAAAGTTTAACTGTGTGATTACCATGTATCTCTGCTCTGTGAGTGTAGTCAGCAGCTCTTCAAACCTTTGGCTCCTGAACCATTGAAATTTAGAGATGGTGGCTGGAATAGAATCATAGAATAGTGCAGCACAGAAGGAGAGCATTCGGCCCATCGGGTCTGCGCCAGCTCTTTCGAAGAACAATCCAGTTAGTCCCACTCCCCCATGCTTTCTCCATATTCCTGCAATTTTTTCTTCTTCAAGTAAGAAAAGAGTTTATCCCTACTCTTTGTTTTCTGTCTGTTAACGAATTCTCAATCCATGCTAGTATATTATCCCCAATTCCATGTGCCCTAATTTTGTTCACCAACCTCTTGTGTGGGACCTTATTGAAGGCCTTCTGAAAATCCAGATACACCACATCTACCGGTTCCCCTTTGTCTACTCCACTAGTTACATCCTCAAAGAACTCCAATAGGTTTGTCAAACAGGATTTCTCTTTCATAAATCCATGTTGACTCTGCCCAATCTTACTATTAGTTTCTAAGTGCCCAGTTATTGCATCCTTTATAATAGATTCCAGCATTTTCCCAACTACTGACGTGAGGCTAACAGGTCTGTAGTTCCCCGTTTTCTCTCTCCCTCCTTTCTTAAATAGCGGGGTTACATTTGCTATCCTCCAATCTGCAGGAACCGTTCCAGAATCTATAGAATTTTGGAAGATGACAACCAATGCACCTCTATCCCAATGGCCACCTCTTTCAAAACCCTAGGATGTAGGTCATCTGGTCCTTGGGATTTATCGACTTTTAGTCCCATTAATTTTGCTAGTACTGTTTTTTAACTAATAATTTCTTTAAGTTCCTCATTCGCGCCACACCCTTGGTTTCTCGTATTTCTGGGAGGTTTTTTGTGTCTTCCTCCGTGAAGACAGAAACAAAGTATTTATTTAATTTCTCAGCCATTTCCTCATTCCCCATTATAAATTCTCCCGTCTCTGACTGTAAAGGACCTATATTTACCTTCGCCAGTCTTTTCCTTTTCACATACCTATAGAAGCTTTTACAATCCATTTTTATATTTTTTGCTAATTTGTGCTCATATTCCATTTTTCCTTTCTTTATCAATTTCTTGGACCCCTTTGCTGATTTCTAAAAAAAAAAAATCCCAATCCTCAGGCTGACCGCTTTTTCTGGCAACTTTATAAGCTTCCTCCTTTGACTTAATACTAGCTTTAATTTCTTTTGTTAGCCATGGTTGGATCACTTTTCCTTTTGGGTTTTTATGCCTTAGAGGAATATATGTTTGTTGCAAATTATGCATTATTTCCTTGAATGTTAGCCATTGTATGTCCACCTTCATACCTTTTAGTGTAGTCTCCCAATCTACCATGGCCAACTTGTCCCTCATACCCTTGTAGTTTCGTCTGTTTAGATTGAAGACCTTAGTTTCAGATTGGACTACATCACTCTCAAACTTAATGTAAAGGCCCCTTTACCACAAGATTATTGATTAGCCCTTTCTCATTGCGCAGTACCAGATCCAGAATAGCCTGTTCCCTGGTTGGTTGCTCCACATACTGATCCAGGAAACCATCTCGCATGCATTCCAAGAATTCGTCCTCCACACCATTAGTGGTAATTTGATTTGCCCAGTCAATATGTAGATTAAAGTCCCCCATGATTACCGCATTGCCCTTGTTGACACCATCGCTCCTCTGACAACCCTTTTACTGTTGATATGCCTATAGAAGACCTTTGGATTCTCTTTTATGTTAGCCGCCAATCTATTTTCATACTGTCTCTTTGCCCCTTATTTCCTTTTTCACTTGTCCTCTGTACTTTTTATATTCAGCCTGATTCTCCCTTGTATCATCAAGCTGGCATCTGTCATACGCCTCCTTTTTCTGCTTCATCCTGCTCTCCAACTCCTTCGTTATCCAGGGAGCTCTGGCTTTGGTTGCCCTCCTTTTCCTCTTTGTAAGAATGTATCTAGACTGTACCCGAACCATCTCCTCTTTAAAGGCTGCCCATTGCTCCATTATATTTCTGCCTGCCAGTCTTTGACTCCAATTTACCCGAGCCAGCGCTCTCCTTGATTCGCTGAAATTAGCCCTCCTCCAGTTAAGTATTTTTATTCTAGATTGCTCCTTGGCCTTCTCCATAACTAATCCAAATCTTACAATTCTATGTTCACTATTCCCGAGGTGCTCCCCGACTCTGACATTCTCCACTTGACCCATTTCATTCCCCAGGACTAGGTCCAGCAATGCCTCCTTCCTCGTTGGGCAGGAAACATACTGATCAAGAAAAATCTCCTGAACACATTTCAGAAATTGCTCCCCTTCTCTGCCCTTAACACAATCACTGTTTCATTCAATATTGAGATAGTTAAAGTCTCCCATTATCACTACTTTATAGTTCTTGCACCTCTCCGTAATTTCTTTGCAAATCTGCTCCTCTATCTCCTTCCCACTATTTGGTGGCTTATAAAATACACCAAGTAGCGTAATAGCCCCTCTTTTTTTCTTACCTCCAACCAAATAGATTCTGTCTTTGACCCCCTCAAGGACATTCTTTCTAGCACTAATCAAAATTGCTACCCCTCCTTTTTTTTCCCCACTCTGTCTTTCCTGAATACCTTGTACCCATGATGCGGAGATGCCGGTGTTGGACTGGGGTGGACAAAAGTGAGAAGTCACACAACACCAGGTTATAGTCCAACAGTTTTATTTGAAATCACAAGCTTTCGGAGCTGTTGCTCCTTCGTCAGGTGAAGTGAAGGAATACAGATCGGCAAAGCATATATAGACAGAGAACAATGCCTGTGCAGCGTACAATGTCAGACGACTACAGTTAATCTTTCTGACTGCCTTTTATCACACCTCGGCAGAGAGACAATCAGATCAGTCAGGAAGACATTATATCAAAGACATAGCAAAATACAACTAAGACAATGAGGTGGGGTCACAGGGGGTCTAATGTGTCAAATGCTGCAGTCTGTATGGAAAACCAAAAACTTTAAACTTTAAACTTTTTTTTACTGGAAATCACATCTGTGAACAAGCCAACGACGACTCGAGTCTGGATGACTCTACGTCAGGTGGGCTTACATGTAGCGTGACATGAACCTAAGATCCCGGTTGAGGCTGTCCTCATGGGTGCGGAACTTGGCTATCAGTTTCTGCTCGATGATTTTGCATTATCGTGTGTCTCGAAGGCCGCCTTGGAGAACGCTTACCCGAAGATCCGAGGCAGAATGTCCTTGACTGCTGAAGTGTTCCCCGACTGGGAGGTAACAATCCTGCCTGGCGATTGTTGCGTGGTGTCCGTTCATACGTTGTCGCAGTGTCTGCATGGTCTCGCCGATGTACCATGCTCCGGGGCATCCTTTCCTGCAACGTATGAGGTAGACAACGTTGGCCGAGTCACATGAGTATGTACCATGTACCTGGTGGGTAGTGTCCTCACATGTGATGATGGTATCTGTGGTGATGATCTGGCATGTTTTGCAGAGGTTGCCGTGGCAGGGTTGTGTGGTGTCGTGGTCGCTGTTCTCCTGAAAGCTGGGTAATTTGCTGCGAACGATGGTACTTTTGAGGTCGATCGACAGTTCCGACGGGCCACAGCGAAAAATCGCATAGACCTCCTCAGAAGGCGAATACGGGACACAACCAACAGAGTACCCTACGTCGTCCAGTACTTCCCCGGAGCGGAGAAACTACGCCATGTTCTTCGCAGCCTTCAACATGTCATTGATGACGACGAACACCTCGCTAAGGCCATCCCCACGCCTCCACTACTCGCCTTTAAACAGCCGCCTAACCTCAAAAGTACCATCGTTCGCAGCAAATTACCCAGCTTCCAGGAGAACAGCGACCACGACACCACACAACCCTGCCACGGCAACCTCTGCAAAACATGCCAGATCATCAACACAGATACCATCATCACACGTGAGGACACTATCCACCAGGTACATGGTACATACTCATGTGACTCGGCCAACGTTGTCTACCTCATACGTTGCAGGAAAGGATGCCCCGGAGCATGGTACATCGGCGAGACCATGCAGACACTGCGACAACGTATGAACGGACACCACGCAACAATCGCCAGGCAGGATTGTTACCTCCCAGTCGGGGAACACTTCAGCAGTCAAGGACATTCTGCCTCGGATCTTCGGGTAAGCGTTCTCCAAGGCGGCCTTCGAGACACACGATAACGCAAAATCATCGAGCAGAAACTGATAGCCAAGTTCCGCACCCATGAGGACGGCCTCAACCGGGTTCTTGGGTTCATGTCACGCTACATGTAAGCCCACCTGACGTAGAGTCATCCAGACTCGAGTCGTCGTTGGCTTGTTCACAGATGTGATTTCCAGTAAAAAAAAGTTTAAAGTTTATGATTTCCATACAGACTGCAGCATTTGACACATTAGACCCCCTGTGACCCCACCTCATTGTCCTAGTTGTATTTTGCTATGTCTTTGATATAATGTCTTCCTGACTGATCTGATTGTCTCTCTGCCGAGGTGTGATAAAAGGCAGTCAGAAAGATTAACTGTAGTCATCTGACATTGTACGCTGCACAGGCATTGTTCTCTGTCTATATATGCTTTGCCGATCTGTATTCCTTCACTTCACCTGATGAAGGAGCAGCAGCTCCGAAAGCTTGTGATTTCAAATAAAACTGTTGGACTATAACCTGGTGTTGTGCGACTTCTCACTTTTGTTACCTTGTACCCAGGAATATTAAGCAACGAATCCTCTCCTTTTTGTGCCAGGTCTCAGTTATCACCACTATATCATATTCCCATGTGGCTATTTGTGCCTGCAGCTCACCAACCTTATTAACCACATTTCGTGCATTTACATACATGCACTCCAAACTCTGTATTTTCTATGATCCCACCTAATTCTGTATTATTTATAACTCTAACTGTCTTTCCCAGTCCTCTGTGCACCATATTTCTACTTATTTCTACAGCCACTAGAATCAGATTTGGGAGAGTTCTGTCTTTGTTTTATGGCACAGGGAATATTAATAAAAGACATGTTTAATAAGAAAAAGTGTGACTGAAAATAAAAATAAACTTTAAATGGGTTTGGAGAATGCGTGGAAATTGATGCCAGCTGGTAGTCAGACATCTGAAGAGCACGTACAGGCCATTGAAAACATGCAAATGCTCATTAAGTTTTGATTACCCAATGTTTGTGGAGCCATTCTCATTGGGTTTTTTAGTTTATTAAATCCAGAAATGTGTAACAACATTTCCACTGAACTATAACTGCAACTGGCTCCTTGTTTGGATTGGCCATGTGCAACAATTTAAATTCAATCCTTTAAATAAAAATGTGTGTTGGCAAATCTTTTTTTCTTTGCAAACAGGTAACAGTGACAAATTTAATTGAAAGACCTCTTCATCTCCCATAGTGTGATTCTTCTGGTTCCTCCTCTTCCCCAGTCAATATTCAGCATTAAAAATGTGTTATTTCCTGGAGCCCCTCACAACCCAATCTGTGAGGCGGGGCTGAGGGGGCAGTAGTATAAAAGTACCAGAGAGTTGACTGTGTAGCAACATTAGCTGCAGGAGAGGAGGGAGGAGATTGGGAAGCAAAATTATTGTGAGGACATCTTTGTTCTAGCACTTTCAGGGAACCAAGCAGTGTGTAGGATTATAATACCGTCTCCTCACCTTTGAATACCTGATTCCAATGTAAACCAGATGTGTGGGATTACAATGGGCCAGATTTTGTGGTCAGTGGCGAATGTTATACTTGCACTTGCCCACAGACTTTCTGGGCTTTTGCATTGGAACTTGCTGTAATTGGAGAGCTATTTTGGCGCAGCGCCCTCTACAGGGGATCTGGAACCAATCAGATTGAAGAATTGTTACTAAGCTGAACCAAGAAGTGTCCGTTAAGAATATTTAATTCAATGCCAAATCATGTACAGAAAGCGAAATAAAGAGAGTGAAAGAAATATGGGATTAAGAGAAAGAGCTAGAAGGGACAGAAAGAAAAAGTTAAAAAAATGTTATTTACATGTATTTTTAAATCTCCAATAGTAATTAAAATTTGAAGAAATGAGATTCCACACTTGTAAAAGTAAATTTTCAGTGCCAGAGAGGTTGTTTGGCAGTAATTAAGGCTTATCATGCCGTTAAAAAATTTACTTGCACTTGATGGACAAGTCCCAACTTTTAAGGTGAGTTTCGTGGGTAGATATCACCTAAGTACAGCAGCTTCACGGCGTTCCATGTATTTCAATGCCAAGTCACTCGGCGTGATACCGGTGTAGCGCAGCTTCTGGAGAGGCAGGGCAACTCTGACAGCAACTTCCTGATTTCCGCATTTATGTGTGCATGTGCGGTCACCAGAAGTTGCTGTCCGATTTACTCTTTAATAATGGTGAGCGCTGATAGCCTCACCATTATTTCTGCCACAAAATCCGGGCCAATGTCTTCTGTGCCTGGCTTTTAAGAATCCTGGGTGTAATGTGTTTTGAGCAGATATAAATCCACTGCAGAGTTTTGCATTCAATGTGCAGCCTGACTCGGTAATCTGTGCACTTCATGGCTCGTGAGCTGTCAGGGATGTTTCTCTTGTGGAAATATAAATCCTGTTTCATGTCTGCTTATGACTCATTCAGTCTCTGGACGTTCTGATTCCATTATTTTTCTGCATGCATTCAAATTGAATTTTTGCATTCAGCACGTTTTGATGCAATTTGAAAGGAAATAAGGTTCTTAAAGTGAAACTATAATAAATGCACTATAATTAATAAATCTGTCACACTCAGAGCTTTCTCCCCTGATGCATTGGGTAAATGAGCTATTCAATGGCCATCAGCTTATAAGAATCTATAGTAACGGGTAAGGGATCATTAGGCTTAACAAACCTGTCCCTTTTCAATATTGTGTCGACACCCTGTTAGTGTGGTGTAAATGTCCATCCCTGAAACCTCTGTGCTCGGACCGGTTTAGTCGAAGAAAGGTTGAGATCAGTTATTGCATCGTTGAGTTCTTGCGTTTTCATATATGCCTGTTATTTATTACGCATTGCTGTATATTCAGATGATACTGCAGTTGAAAGGCTTCATCATATAGCCCTGAAAACCCCTCCTTATGATAGTGAGCCTGAAGCGTGTATAATGGCCCTGAAATTCGCCTCTCCGGCTTGCCGTGGGGGTAAGGATCGCGCGCGCACTTACCTACCGCGCGTGCCGTTGACCTCTGGGCCCACGGGAACTTCAGCTCCTGGGCCTGCTCCAAGTGCCGGCGCGCAGTGCTTGCGTGTCCCAGGGGCGCAGTTAGTGCGATGCATCCCCTGGGATCACGTGGGCCATGGAGAGCCAATGGCAGCAGACCATCTTTCATTCATAGATTTGACAGGAAGACCTGTCAAATCTTTGAATTGAAATCGGCCCCAAAAGAACAGCTAAACTTAAAATAATTTTTTTTAAAAACCATCACATTTATAAAATAACATAAGTTAAATAAATTAACTACTTTAAACAAAAATTTTAATTTTTGAAAAATTAGAACACTTTTTAACAGTGCTAAAAATAAACTTACCTTTCTTTAAAGTATCTAAAAAAAGATAAACCTGTTGAAAAAATTTTAAAATTATACTTAATTAACCACTTACCTTGTTGAAAACGGGTCCTGCGCCTCCTTTTTAAAAGCGTAGGTTCTTCAATACTTACCCTCCCGTAGAAACCTGAAAAAAACCCTAAATTTGCTGCGTGCGCGCAGCCTCTACCGCGCACGCGGTTCACCTATGAACCGCCCCCTTCACCAGACCGGAAGTTCCGGATTCCCGCGCAGTGCATGCAGGAAACCGGCACTTCAGGACGCCTTACGGGTGAGTACACAGTGCGTACTCACCCGGGAAGGGCTGAATTTTTGGCCCAATGTGTTTTCATAATAGGTTCAACGCTGTAGGCTGATTGGTATCGTGCCTGCTCTCATTTTCTCACCGTTTCCCTTTTTCTACTGGAGGCTTTGGCTCCTTGTTGGGATATAGCTCGAGGGCACCTGTTGCACTTTTCCACCTAGCCCAAGTGCCAATTCTTGTGTGGACCTAGATGCTGATAATCAGCAGCCCGTTTCACTACAGGGGGCATCGCAATGAAGTCCAATCCCGTCCTTACCTGATGTCCAGGCATGTGCAGTTCCAAAAAAGGGCGACGGTTGCTAAGAAACAAACAGCAGCAGGAGTTCTTTCTGATTTCCCTCTCCCTAACCCAAGGGTGCTGAGGCCAGTTATAGTGACCCTACTGCCACACCAGCTGAGATCATTAAGGATGTGACAAAGAAGAAAATTGTTTTGGATTTTTGTATCGTTTAAAAAATTGATGGTGCTCTCTCTTTACTAATTGCAAAGTGGCAGATTGGATATTTACTGTGCATGAACTAGGTAAGATTGATCAGGAAATTAATTAAGGTAAAGGTGCTTTGGTGCCATTGTGACAAGTACTTGAAACTCAAACAGTGTATGTTTAGCTTCTCGGCATTCCATAGAACCATTTTTATGCATTGTGCCGCTAATCACGGGTGATTGACAGCATTGTCTTCAAAGAGATTAAACTGTCTAAACTGTCTAGTTATTAATATAGCAAAGACATTCAGGCTTCATGAGGATGTGTTCCTCACATATACTAATTGTAACAACTCATCTCAAAAGACCATGGACAAGGAAAAGAAACATGATTGTTCCAAAGGAATGGTTATATTTTTTTTTATTCGCTTATGGGATCTGGGCGTCGCTGGCAAGGCCAGCATTTATTGCCCATCCCTAGTTGCCCTTGAGAAGGTGGTGGTGAGCCGCCGCCTTGAACCGCTGCAGCCCGTGTGGTGAAGGTACTCCCACAGTGCTGTTAGGTAGGGAGTTCCAGGATTTTGACCCAGCGACGATGAAGGATCGGCGATATACTTGGAGGTGGTGTTCCCATGCGCCTGCTGCCGTTGTCCTTCGGTTTGGGAGGCGAGGTGCATCTTGTAGATGGTACACACTGCAGCCACGGTACGCCGGTGGCTGAGGGAGTGAATATTTAAGGTGGTGGATGGGGTGCCAATCAAGCGGGCTGCTTTGTCCTGGATGGTGTCGAGCTTCTTGAGTGTTGTTGGAGCTGCACTCATCCAGGCAAGTGGAGAGAATTCCATCACACTCCTTACTTGTGCCTTGTAGATGGTGGAAAGGCTTTGGGGAGTCAGGAGGTGAGACACTCGCCGCAGAATACCTAGCCTCTGACCTGCTCTTGTTGCCACAGTATTTATATGGCTGGTCCAGTTAAGTTTCTGGTTAATGGTGACCCCCCCCAGGATGTTGATAGCGGAGGATTAGGCGATGGTAGTGCCATTGAATGTCAAAGGGAGGTGGTTAGACTCTTGCTTGTCGGAGATAGTCATTGCCTGGCACTTCTGTGGCGCAAATGTTACCTGCCACTTATCAGCCCAAGACTGAACGTCGTCCAGGTCTTGTTGCATGCGGGCATGGACTGCTTCATTATCTGAGGAGTTGTGAATGGCGCTGAACACTGTGCAGTCATCAGCGAACATCCCCATTTCTGACCTTATGTTGGAGGGAAGGTCATAGATGAAGCAGCTGAAGATGGTTGGGCCTAGGACACTGCCCTGAGGAACTCCTGCAGCGATGTCCTGGGGCTGTGATGATTGACCTTCAAACACCACAACCATCTTCCTTTGTGCTAGGTATGACTCCAGCCAGTGGAGCGTTTTCCCCCTGATTCCCATTGACTTCAGTTTTACGAGGGCTCCTTGATGCCACACTCGGTCAAATGCTGCCTTGATGTCAACGGCAGTCACTCTCACCTCACCTCTGGAATTTAGTTCCTTTGTCCATGTTTGGACCAAGGCTGTAATGAGGTCTGGAGCCGAGTGGTCTTGGCGGAACCCAAACTGGGCATCAGTGAGCAGGTTATTGCTGAGTAAGTGCCGCTTGATAGCACTGTCGATGACACCTTCCATCACTTTGCTGATGATTGAGAGTAGACTGATGGAGCGGTAATTGGCCAAGTTGGATTTGTCCTGCTTTTTGTTGACAGGACATAGCTGGGCAGTTTTCCACATTGTCGGATAGCTGCCAGTGTTGTAGCTGTACTGGTGGTACTAGGCTAGAGGCGCGGCTAGTTCAGGAGCACAAGTCTTCAGCACGACAGCCGGGATGTTGTCGGGGCCCATAGCTTTTGCTGTATCCAGTGCGCTCAGCCGTTTCTTGATATCATGTGGAGTGAATCGAATTGGCTGAAGACTGACTTCTGTGATGGTGGGGACTTCGGGAGGAGGCCGATATGGATCATCCACTCGGCATTTCTTGCTGAAGTTGGTTGCAAACGCTTCAGCCTTGTCTTTTGCACTCACGTCCTGGGCTCCACCATCATTGAGGATGGGGATATTCTTGGAGCCTCCTCCTCCCGTTAATTGATTAGTGGTCCACCACCATTCACGACTGGATGTGGCAGGACTGCAGAGCTTTGATCTGATCCGTTGATTGTGGGATCGCTTAGCCCTGTCTATAGCATGCTGCTTCCGCTTTTTAGCATGCATGTAGTCCTGTCTTGCAGCTTCCCCAGGTTGGCACCGCATTTTCACGTACGCCTGGTGCTGCTCCTGGCATGCTTTTCTACACTCCTTATTGAACCAGGGCTGGTCCCGTGGCTTGATGGTAATGGTAGAGTGAGGGATATGCCAGGCCATGAGGTTACAGATTGTGGGGGAATACAATTCTGCTGCTGCTGATGGCCCACAGTGCCTCATGGATGCCCAGTTTTGAGCTGCTAGATTTGTTCTGAATCTATCCCATTTAGCCCGGTGGTAGTGCCACACAACACGATGGAGGGTGTCCTCAGTGTGAAGACGGGACTTCGTCTCCACAATGACTGTGCGGTGATCACTGCTACCAATACTGTCATGGACAGATGCATCTGCGACAGGTAGATTGGTGAGGACGAGGTCAAGTAGGTTTTTCCCTCGTGTTGGTTTTCTCACCACCTGTCGCAGGCCCAGACTGGCAGCTATGTCCTTCAGGACTCTGCCAGCTCAGTCAGTAGTGGTGCTACCGAGCCACTCTTGGTGATGGACATTGAAGTCCCCCACCCAGAGTACATTCGGTGCCCTTGCTACTCTCAGTGCTTCTTCCAAGTGGTGTTCAACATGGTGGAGTACTGATTCATCAGCTGAGGGAGGGCGGTAGGTGGTAATCAGCAGGACGTTTCCTTACCCATGCTTGACCTGAAGCCATGAGACTTCATGGGGTCCGGAGTCACTGTTGTAATTATTCAGATTGGAGCAAGGTAGAAAGTGGTGTTCCACAAGGATCAGTGCTGGGACCACTTTTATTCATAATTTACATTAATGATTTGGATTTAGGAATAAGTAACTCTATCAAAATTTGCAGATGATACTAAACTGGAGGGTGTAGCTGAAACTGAGGAAGAATGCAATATAATACAAGAAGACATTAGAAAACTTGCAGACTGGCCAGTTAAGTGGCAAATGAACTTGAACATAGATAAATGTGAGGTGATGCACTTTGATAGGAAGAACAGAAACATCACCTACACCTTAGAAAATGAGAAACTGAACAGGGTAGAAGAGCGAAGTGATCTAGGGATACAGGTGAACAAATCATTAAAAGCAGCATCACAGGTCAGCAAAGCAATTAAAATGCTAACAAAGCACTGGGATTTATTTCTAGGGGTATAGAATTCAAAAGTAGTTAAGTTATGTTAACTTGCATGGGACCCTGGTCAGGCCGCACTTAGAATATTGTGCACAGTTCTGGTCTACATACTATAAAAAGGACATAGAGAAAGTGCATAAAAGATTTACAAGGATGGTACCAGAATGGAGAGATTACAGCTATCGGGAAAGATTGAACAGGTTGGGGCTTTTTTCTTTAGGAAAGAGAAGACTTAGCGGTGACCTGATAGAGGTCTTTAAAAATATGAATGGGTTGGACAGGGTAGATGTGGAGAGGATGTTTCCACTTGTGGGAGAATGGAAAACTAGGGGCCATCAATACAAGATAGTTACTAATAAATCCAATAGGGAAATTAGGAGAAATATCTTTACTCAAGAAAGCTGTTAGAATGTGGAACTCGCCACCACAGGAAGTGGTTGAGGCAAATAACTTGGATGCTTTCAAAAATAAACTAGACGAGTACATGAGAGAAAAGGGAATAGAAAGATACGCTGAAAGGCTGAGATGAGGTAGATGGAATGGGAGGAGACTCGTGTACTGTGAACACCAGTACAGACTAGTTGGGCCGAATGGCAAGTTTCTGTGCTGTATATTCTATATAATTATCGTTGCACCAGGCGACCACCAGGACAGTAGAAGGCGAACGAGATGGACCTTGGTCTTTTTTTGTCTATTCATGTGTTACCTCAATGCCTCACCAAAGTGGACATTCTTCATGTGAAAGCTCCAGCTACAACTGTCAAAGGTTTTACCACCACCGGTGTCTGGACCACATTTGAGTCTAATCTTCTCCTCGCCCGACGTGCATACACTTCTATTGGATATGTGCAGGCTGCTTTTTCCCCTCCTTAATCCAATGGCATTGGGACCTAGCGTATTACTTTAATTGCTGCCCTGCCTCAGATCAGTGAACTCAGCAGATAGGGAATTGAACAAGGGCCTTCTAGTCTGTCTGTCTTAGCTGCTCAATGTCTTAACTAGTTGAGCCACTGAGGGACTTATGGAGTTGCATTTGTTGCATTTTCTGTAGTAGCAACAACTATTTGATTTGATATTTAATTAAAAAATAATTTGGAGGCAAAGCTGGCATGTAATCTCATTTGCATGTTTCCTTTTAATGAGAATTAAGCCTGCATTTGATGAAGTACCTTTTGAGTTCATTGCACAGCTATTTCTGTCTAATTCATGCAGGTTTTTTAAATCAGGAATTTTCAATAAACTAGAAAAACGCCATACAAATATACAAATAAAAGCTGGGAATTAACAAAAAAGTCATGTCTTTTTTTTTATGATGCTGAATTGCTTGTGTAGCCCTCAAGGAGTTATAAAATCTTGTCTCCCCCGCCCCCCAAGTGGTATGTTTAATTATTTATCTTTAAAGTTGATTTATTTCGGCAGGATATCGGAGGCAGTTGTTGGACCCACTTGTACAGTGTGGTGTGCATTAGGCTGATTTAGTTGCAGATATGTTCTAGGAACTTGCATTGATTTTTCTTCATCTGTACTCAACTTCAGAACAGTGTTTAAATTTCACATTCGCTTAACTGCAGCATTGAAGAGTCAGCTCAGCTGTACTCTCTTAAGCATTCCTTTGTCATTTTGAGTATTGTTCTACTGACTGTACAGTTATGTACTTTTAATTCTTAGTTTGAGAGGAATCTGCCTTCCTGTTTGATTGAATAGGTAGAATTCCCTTTTTTATTACACAGGATTTATACAGGAATGTGTTACCTAATTCCATCTGTTTACGATTAAACCCACTAGTTTATGGTGGCCGAGTAAGTCAAATGTCACTTTTATTACATGGGATTACAGGATTTTCTGGGATTTTTACCAGTGTTTTTTGAGGATCCAATTCTGTTGTTCCATCCATTTTTCTGTGGAAAAATATAAATCAGGGGCCTATTTCATTTGTTGTAGCACTGAGGGTACCCAGACTGGGGAGTTTGGAGGATGTTTTCCTCTGTTATTTGCAGTGAAATCATAAGCACTGTCGTCAAAACCATATTTACAGTCTGTATGGAGCAAATCCCCTCCCTCCACAGAACATCCCAATTTCAGTAACCTTCTCTGGACTGTTAGCTGATCTCAGCTGAGGGAGTGATCGAGGCACTATAATTGGCCTAGTGTCCCCAGGCTACGGAGAGGGAGCAAACGGCACCCTGATTATTTTTCTACTATCGTCCACCTACCTTAACCAATCCACCACTAAAACTCTCATTCATGCCTATGTCATCTCCTGATTCAGTTATTCCAATGCTTTCCTGGCCGGCCTCCAATCCTTCACCTAGAAGAAACCTCAGCTCACCCAAAGCTGCCTGTATCGTATCCTATCCTGCACCAAGTCTTGCTGACCTACATTGGCTTCTAGTCCCCAAAGGCCTTAAATTTAAAATTCTCATCTTGTGTTTAAATCCCTCCATAGCCTCACCCCTCCCTACCTCTATAACCTCCTCCAGCCCCACAGCCCCTCTCCTCACCCCATACTCTGTTTTCTACTACCCATCCTCCCTCCGCCCTACCATTGTCGGCTGTGCTTTTAACTGTCTATATGGGTGAGCTAGCAAAGAGGGGTCCAGCACCTGTGGAACTGTACCCCAGTGAAAAGTTAACACCTTGAGGAAAAGAGAAGAGGCAACAATTGACGGGAAACGGAAGTTAAAAAGAGAAATATCACTTCTGGTTTGTAATATCGGCACTATCAAGCTGATGTACTCATTTATGGCTGCTTGTTCATCTTTTCTGTAGATTCTGTACATTGGGGTGGGGGGTGGTGGAGTATACACTGTCAGTCTAAGGGTTGTCTTCTGAGAGTTAAAAGGATACCTCAAACATTGCTGTGATTGAAGTATAACGATGATTTCCCACCACCAAACGTATCTTCCCCTCACCTCCCCTTTCAGCATTCCGTAGGGACCGCTCCCTCCGAGACACCCTAGTCCACTCCTCTATCACCCCCAGCACCCCTTCCCCCTCGCCCGGCACCTTCCCGTGCAAGCGTAGGAAATGCAACACCTGCCCTTATACCTCCCCCCTTCCCACTCTCCAGGGCCCCAAACACCCCTTCCAGGTGAAACAGCGATTTACTTGTACTTCTTGCAATTTAGTATACTGTATTCGCTGCTCACGATGTGGCCTCCTCTACATTGGGAAGACCAAATGCAGATTGGGTGACCGCTTTGCGGAACACCTTCGTTCAGTCCGTAAGGGTGACCCCGAGCTTCCGGTCGCCTGTCATTTTAATTCACCGCTCCACGCCCACTCAGACCTCACCGTCCTCGGCCTCTTGCATTGTTCCACGGAAGCTCCGTGTAAGCTCGAGGAACAGCACCTCATCTTCCGATTAGGCACTTTACAGCCTTCTGGACTCAACATTGAGTTCAACAATTTCAGATCATAACCTTGGCCCCTATCCTATATATATTTTTTATCCACACTTTTGGTTTGTGCCTTTTTCTTTTTTTTTCTCTCTCCCACATAGCAGCTGTCTTTCATTCTGTCAGCGCATTTCACACTTCATCGAGAGCCATCTTTTGTTTCTTAACCTGTCCTATTACCATCTCGTCTCGCCTTGAGCATCTCTTAATGTCTCTTTAATTCTCATAGACCACCCCTTTTGTTCTTTTATTCCCTCCCTCAGCCCCCAAACTTGTTTTTTCATCTGTTTCATTTCCTGCTTTTTTTCTCAGTTCTGACGAAGGGTCTTCGACCTGAAACGTTAACTCTGGTTTTTCTCTCTCCACGGATGTTGCCCGGCCTGCTGAGTTTTTCCAGCACTTTCTGTTGTTGTTACAATGATTTCTTATCCTCGCTGACTGTCAAGTCAGCTGAGGCTCCCGCTACAGTCAGTCGGGGGCCAACTTAACATTCAAAAGTCACAACCCGATTGCATCATTGGTGTTGTGGCAGAATTTTAACTTAAAGTCAGAGGTAATCCCGCAACGTCTGCAGCCTGGCAACGGAACCACGATGGGAGACACCGACTGTCCACGGTAAGTTTTAAACCATTTTCTTCTGTTAGGATTCCGTATGGGCCAGGACGAGCAGGATTGCTGCCCCCAGGCCCTCGCAAGGGGTCCTTGGGCCACCCCAGTCCCGGCTTCCCCTCGATCGCGGTGGTGGATCTGGCCGGGTGTCGGACGGGACTCCGGGAACTTTTATGTTAATGAGGCCCTGCCATTAAGATCGGCAGGGCTACCATGTCCTCGGACGATCCGGGTGCGCCATCCACTTTGAGGCTCACACACACCGTGCCCACACCCCTCTTAAAATCAGGGCCCTAATGTCAGGTTGCAAGATTTTTCAACCATTTTTCCACAGAAATGACTTGAAAAAGAGAGTTTTAATGCTAAGCATTTGGATAAAAGGTAATTATTATGTTAAATGGAAGCTGTTTTCCCCTAATGAGTGGGCAATTCATTAGCTTGCCTTGGTAATTAAACATCTCATGCCTATTGTGTTGGAAAGTGCTTCTGAACAGAAGGAAGTAAAAGAGACAATGACACGGGTAGTTAGGAAGACTGAGGGCAGTCAGGTTCAAAAAAGAGTTACTTTAAAATTGGGTTTCTAAGCATCTACAAAAGATGATTAATATGCTAAATGAAAGCTGTTTTCTCCAGAGACCATACAATGGTCAATTAAAGGGGAGAGACCACTACTCAGTGTCCTACAATTTAATGTGTATTCCCTTTCCTTGTTATCCCTCCCCAAATGCATTACCTCCCACTTCTCCGGATTGAATTCCATTTGCCACTGTTCTGCCCACCTGACCAATTTATTGATATCTTCCTGCAGTCCACAGCTTCCTTCTTCAGTATCAACCACACAGCCGATTTTAGTATCATCTGCAAACTTTTTAATCATACCCCCGATATTCAAGTCTAGATCATTGATATATAGCACAAAAAGCAAGGGACCTAGTACTGAGCCTTGCGGAACCCCACTGGAAACAGCCTTCCAGTCACAAAAACATCCATCAACCATTACCCTCTGCTTCCTGCCTCCGAGCCAGTTTTGAATCCAACTTGACACTTTGCCCTGGATCCCATGGGCTTTTAACTTCGTGACCAGTCTGCCATGTGGAATCTTATCAAAAGCCTTGCTAAAGTCCATATACACTACATCAAACGCACTACCCTCATCTACCCTCCTTGTTCCCTCCTCAAAAAATTCAATCAAGTTTGTCAGACACGACCTTCCCTTAACAAATCCGTGCTGACTATCCTTGATTAATCCGTGTCTTTCTAAATGAAGATTTATCCTGTCCTTCAGAATTCTTTCCAATAATTTTCCCACCACCGAGGTTATACTGACTGGCCTGTAATTACTCGGTCTATCCTTTTCTCCTTTTTTATACAAGGGTACCACATTAGCAGTCCTCTGGCACCACACCTGAAGCCAGAGAGGATTGGAAAATCCGTGGAGAGAGAAACAGAGTTAACGTTTCAGGTCGAAACCCTTCGTCAGAACTGAGAAAAAAGCAGGAAATGAAACAGATAAAAAAGCAAGGGGGAGGCTGGGGGGAGGAATAACTATGGTAAGTAGAGACATTAAGAGATGCTGAAGGCTCTCTTTTGCTTCGCTTAACAGCCTGAGATACATTTCATCCGGGCCTGGGGATTTATCCACTTTTAAAGCTGGTAAACCCCTTAATACTTCCTCTCTCTCTATGTTTATTTCATCTAATATTTCACACTCCTCCTCCCTGATAGCAATGTCTTCTTCGCCCCTCTCCTTTGTGAAAACAGACGCAAAGTATTCATTAAGAACCCTACCGACGTCTCCCGCCTCCACACACAGATTACCCTTATGATCTCTAATAGGCCCTACCCTTTCTTTAGTTATCCTCTTACTCTTAATATATTTATAAAACATCTTTGGGTTTTCCTTGATTTTACTTGCCAAGAATTTTTCATGCTCTCTCTTTGCTTTCCTAATGTCCTTTTTAATTGCACCCCTGCACTTTCTGTACTCCTCTAAAGATTCTGGAGTATTTAGCCCTCGGTATCTGTCATACGCCTCCCTTTTTTTCTTTAATCTACCCTGTATGTCCCTAGACATCCAGGGGGCTCTAGATTTGTTAGTCCCACCTTTTTTCTTTAAGGGCACATATTTGGTCTGAACCCTCTGGATTTCCTCCTTGAATGCCTCCCACTGCTCTGACACTGATTTACCTTCAAGTAGCTGTTTCCAGTCCACTATGGCTAAATCCCCTCTGAGTTTAACAAAATTTGCTTTTCCCCAATTTAAATTTTTTATTCCTGGTCTATCCTTGTCCTTTTCCATAACTACCTTAAATCTAACAGAATTATGGTCACTAGCACCAAAATGCTCCCCCACTGATACGCCTTCTACCTGCCCAGCTTCATTCCCTAAAACTAAGTCCAGAACCGCCCCCTCCCTTATTGGGCTACATACTGGCTAAAAAAGTTCTCCTGGATGCATTTTAGGAATTCCGCACCCTCTATACCCTTCACACTAATTTTATCCCAGTTAATATGAGTGGCCCTACTGAGTGGCTACTGGTAGAGTATTTACATGTTTAGACTTCACTGATGTCTATCAAAGTGAATCAGCCCACTGACTCTCACTGTCTGGGCTCACACATGAAGAGTGGCCACTTGCCTTATTTAAAAAGGGTAGTAGGCAGAAGGCTGGAAATTATAGACCAGTTAGCCTAACATCTGTGGTGGGTAAAATTTTGGAGTCTATTATTAAGGAGACAGTAACGGAGCATTTAGATAAACATAATTTAATAGGACAAAGTCAGCATGGCTTTATGAAGGGGAAGTCATGTCTGACAAATTTGCTTGAGTTCTTTGAGGACATAACGTGCAGGGTGGATAAAGGGGAACCAGTGGACGTAGTGTATTTAGACTTCCAGAAGGCATTCGACAAGGTGCCACATAAAAGATTATTGCTCAAGATAAAAAATCACTGGATTGGGGGTAATATTCTGGCATGGGTGGAGGATTGGTTATCTAACAGGAAGCAGAGAGTTGGGATAAATGGTTCATTCTCGGACTAGCAGCCAGTGGTGTTCCGCAGGGGTCGGTGCTGGGTCCCCAACTCTTTACAATCTATATTAACGATTTGGAGGAGGGGACCGAGTGTAACATATCAAAGTTTGCAGATGATCCAAAGATGGGAGGGAAAGTAGAAAGTGAGGAGGACATAAAAAACCTACAAGGGGATATAGACAGGCTGGGTGAGTGGGCGGAGATTTGGCAGATGCAATACAATATTGGAAAATGTGAGGTTATGCACTTTGGCAGGAAAAATCAGAGAGCAAGTTATTATCTTAATGGCGAGAAACTGGAAAGTACTGCAGTACAAAGGGATCTGGGGGTCCTAGTGCAAGAAAATCAAAAAGTTAGTATGCAGGTGCAGCAGGTGATCAAGAAGGCCAACGGAATGTTGGCTTTTATTGCTAGGGGGATAGATTATAAAAACAGGGAGGTATTGCTGCAGTTACATAAGGTATTGGTGAGACCGCACCTGGAATACTGTGTACAGTTTTGGTGTCCATACTTAAGAAAAGACATACTTGCTCTCGAGGCAGTACAAAGAAGGTTCACTCGGTTAATCCCGGGGATGAGGGGGTGGACATATGAGGAGAGGTTGAGTAGATTGGGACTCTACTCATTGGAGTTCAGAAGAATGAGAGCCGATCTTATTGAAACATATAAGATTGTGAAGGGGCTTGATCGGGTGGATGCGGTAAGGATGTTCCCAAGGATGGGTGAAACTAGAACTAGGGGGCATAATCTTAGAATAAGGGGCTGCTCTTTCAAAACTGAGATGAGGAGAAACTTCTTCACTCAGAGGGTAGTAGGTATGTGGAATTTGCTGCCCTAGGAAGCTGTGGAAGCTACATCATTAAATAAATTTAAAACAGAAATAGATAGTTTCCTAGAGGTAAAGGGAATTAGGGGTTACGGTGAGCGGGCAGGAAATTGGACATGAGGCTGAGTTCGGATCGGTCAGGGCCCTGTGGGTGGCGGAGCGGGCCCAGGGGCTGAGTGGCCGGGTCCTGCTCCTACTTCTTGTGTTCTTTAGATTTGAGGTTAGGATCAGATCAGCCATGATCTTATTGAATGGCGTAGCAGGCTCGAGGGGCCGATTGGCCGACTCCTGCTCCTATTTCTTATGTTCTTATGTTGCCATTGGAGGGTGCCCTGTCGAGCTGTACTCCAGCAGGAGTTGTTGCCTTCATGAAAAGAGGGAAGAAATTTAGCTGAAAAATAAAAAATAGGATCAACAGTGGCGGGTGAGTCAGCCAAACAAATTAACCAGTCAGTTCAGCAGAGTGGCAATCTGAAGCTTAATTTCAACTTATAAAAACAAGCTTTCATTTTTATGTCTGCCAGGATTCCATGTAAGGAGTTCATCACTTAGGGCAGCAGAACGACCCGCTGGCTTGTATGACTGTGCAAGCCACTGGCTCCGTCTCTCTAAACAGCACAAACATCTCACTGCTCAGAGTTTGTGGGCTCTATACAGTGCTTCAGGCTTGTTTTGGACTAAAACTTACAGATTGATCTTTAACGTATGATTTATTGAGGTTTTTTTCGTACAGGGCATATGCTGAAGAGCTGTGATTCAATAGGAGATGAATCTCCGAGTGAGATTGTGACTAGGGTAGCACCCATCTAATTTTGAAACGGGGAGTTGTCAATGCCAATTGAGGCTTCATGTGTGAGAGAGTGGGTCCATCTAAGTCTAAACTGTGCCTACCATGAAAAGCCATTTGTGGACAGCAAAGTGTGGCAGCTGTAACTGGGCCCAAGAATTCCAAAGTGCCACAGGTTACTGTTGTAGACCTGACTCACAAGGCAACTCGCCCTATAAAGTCACCTGTCATCTATCTATAGTATAGGAAAAGTCTTGCGTGCAGAATGCTCTGCCTCTTGAGTGTCACATATATCCTGTAACACTTACCCATCAAACTTGGTTAATAACATCCTTATTATTGTAAAGGAATGTATTCCCTAACTCATTGTGAGCAACAGCACAGGAGATCTGCTCGTGTATGTGTCCAAACTGAATAAACCGATTATCTGAAATGGTTTTTGTTGCTTATGTATGAAATAAATGACTAAAGTTAATTTGTTATTGGTACTGCTTGCCATTTGAAGCAGGCCATTTGCATGTTCCCCTCTCCTGCATGAATTTAGGCCCATCCAGCAATCAAGCTGTTGTTTGCCCTCCAAGCAGCCTACCTCTGACATATATTACTTCTGGAGTCTTTCACCCTTTGACCAGATAGTTCCAATCACAGAAACACTTGTAGCACTAAATTTTAGTTACAGTGAAGTTATCGCCGGTTATTGCTCTTTCTTGTTAATTGTTGGTTGGTTTGTTTTAGAAAAATAAAACTTCTGCTAACACTTGTATTGGATTCTATCCATTTCTATCTCAAAATGGCACAGTTATGGTTGTTTAATCAAATAAGCTATGTGTCAGTACAGTCTATTCAAAGTTTGACCTTGGTTCATACCAATCAATGGGCTAAAACCAACTAATGTGTCTTTGGAGAAAGTGTTGCTGTCTTGGTTTTAATCAGTTTTGCAAAATGCTGTATGTTTTAATTAAGGTATGATTTTCATTTGGGGATTGGGAATTTAATTGGCACTTTCATAACTCCTGAGATCAAATTAAAAGCACTTTCTTGATGCTATAGAGTACCTGTGAGAGAATAGGATACAGAGATAATAGACACACAAACTGCTTGCAGCCTTAGACATCTTCTTCTTAGGCAGTCCCTCGGAACCGAGGATGACTTGCTTCCACATTAAAAATGAGTTCGCAGGTGACTGATGAGGCCAATGCGGGACCTACAGTCTCTGTCACAGGTGGGGCAGACGGTGGTTGAAGGGGCGTGTGGGTGGGGTGCTTGGGTTGACATGCGCTCCTTGTGCTGCCTGCGCTTGGCTTCCGCTTGCTCCCGGCGAAGAGATTCGAGGTGTTCGGCGCCTTCCCGGGTGCTTCTTCTCGACTTTGTGCGGTCTTGGGCCAGGGATTCCCAGGTGTCGGTGGGGATGTTACACTTTTTCAAGGAGGCTTTGAGGGTGTCCTTGAAGCGTTTCCTCTGCCCACCTGGGGCTCTCTTGCCTTGTCGGAGCTCCGAGTAGAGCGCTTGTTTTGGGAGTCTCATATCGGGCATGCGGACAATGTGACCTGTCCATCGGAGCTGATAATAGACACATAAACTGCTTGCAGCCTTAGACATCCTGCAAAAATGGCTGTATGTCTTTCACAAAAGACTTGTCTACTATTGTTAGGTACACTGCTTGCCCATCTATCATAATAGGGCAAACATTTTTAGCACAGATGCTTAAAGGGCAATAAAATACTCCAGCTAAATAGTAGAGTCTCTGCCATTTGTGTATTGATTAATCCGTAATGGGGTAATGACCAGGTTCCATTTCTGTCATAACTTTGGTATAGCCATCAGTTTTGTTTTATTCTGGCAGCCTGTTAGACTATTTGTTTGTGTCCTTATGCCAAGCGCTAGTTCAAAATGAAGTACAGTTGAGCTCAATACAGGAAATTAACAACTCTGTGGTACGACTGGCAATAAATTCAGTTGCTTCCATGCTGAATGTATGTGTGTGTGTGTATATATGTGTGTGTATATATATATATATATATACACGTATTTTTTACATTTATTGATAGGGAAATTGAGCAATAATCTGTCCACTCGTTCTAAGTAGTTCCTCGTGGCTCAGTCAGTAAAAGCATTACTGTGGTACTGAGCTATACGAACCAGGACGGTCCCAGGTTCAACTCCAGTCTGTGCTGAGTTAGATGATCTCAAATAGTAGGGACACTACAGTTGGCCTTAACACCCCAGCATTAGGATAGGAAAAAATTAAGCAGCATTTGTACTCCTAATTGTGCATACATTGACATTGGGTGAGGACGGGATCGGACTCTGCTCTGATGGTGCTCTATAGTCGGTTAGCCTGCCGATGCTGCCTGTGTAACTACACACAAAGAACAGCAGTTATGGGTGATACTGGAGGGCGACTGGCACATGTGCCACCGTAAAATGTTGAGGATTAAGTTATGACGGGAAGTTGCTAAACTTGGTTTGCATTCCCTTGAGTTTAGACGGTTGAGGCATGATGTAATCAAAGTGTTTAAAAGAAGGGTTTTTTTACCTACGTTTAGTAAGTAGATTTTATATTTACATTTTTTATCTGAAGATATCGTCAGCGCCAGTATGTAATGTCCAACTTGTTTGTACTAGCAAATGAGGTTTTGGTTATAATAATATTGTGTGGATTTAGTTTCTTGCAAGAGGAGAATATTGGAGACAGGAGAGATTTATGGATGCAGACAGATAAAATGCCCTTGGCGCCGGAACATTCCATTTGCAGTAAATACATCATTCGGTGGACCTTGGAGCTCTTATCACATTCTCCTTTCAAATAATTATGTCAGGTTATGTCAGCTGTCTCCTTGCAGCACCGCCCCTCCCTCCCCCGCCACTCAATCTGCGCTAAGCCTCCACAGCCAAAGTGATGCGTAGGCCATTCTCTTTCCCCTCCCCCTTCCATTGACCACTAACCTTTCAATGCTGCTGCAATCCAGTGACCTTTGATTTACAGACTAGGGCCCGTATTTTTCGATCGGAGGCTTCCTGCGTGTGGAGGCCTCCGATCTGGATAAAATCTACGGACTTACCTGAGGGCTCCCGAGGTGCGTATACTTCCGCTCCTGGGCCTCTCCAACTCGAAATGCGCAGGGCCCACGTATTCCAGAGGCGCATGCGGTTCGCAAGCGTTCCTGGGATAACGTGGGCCATGGGGAGCCAATCAAAGAAGGGAATCTCCCTTCATACACTTGACAGATAGACCTGTCAAATATATGAATGGAGATCACCCCAAAAACACTTTAAAACATTAAATAAATAATTTTTTTAATCACATTTTTAAAATGAGTTGAAATTACAATAAATTAAATATTTTAAACAAAAATTTAATTTTTTGAAAAAGATAATTAAAGTTTTTTACGGGGCTAAAAATAAATTTACCTTTTTTAAAAGTATTTTTAAATGATAAATCAGTGAAAACATTTTTTTTAAACTTTTTTTCAACTCTTATGCTGGTAAAAGCAGGCCTTATGCCTGCTTTTACCAGGCATAAGATTTCTAAGGGTTTTCTGCGGGCGGAGGTTCTCCAGAAAGCGGAACTATCCGCCCGCAGAGGCCCTTCTCTAGGGCAGGCGTCCGATCTGTCAAGAGCATTCTTGACAGATCGGAAATGCCGATTTTCAGCGCATGCGCTTGGCATGCCTGAAACCGGCATTCCCGATGTCCCTACAGGTGTAGGGTTTGGAGTATACGGCCCTAGATTTGATCAGCTTGACTCAAATCCTAAATATACTGCCTATGTCATTGTCCTGGTTTTATTGATTAGCCAGCCACTAGTTCAGCCTTGAATTCTCTCTGATGGAAAAGTTGTGCTTCAAAGATTATAATAAAAACTATGGGAGACTCTCAACATTAGTACCACTTTCAATGGGGGAGGTCTCACCTGTTAAAAATGTAACCATTACCAAGATCAATTTAAAACATACAGAATTTAATACTTATTTGTGAATTAAGTGCACATCACAGTTAGAGATGTCAGTGCTCTTTCCATTTTGAGTGTTGTCATCAAGTACAACACAGGCGAGGTGTTGAATTAACACACGCTGTCCATCAGGCACTTCCTGGTCAGATTTAGAATAGGCTAGATGCTGAGTAAAAATGCTTAACCCCATCTTAAGCAGAGAACCCCTTCTGCACACGTGTGACATTTTAATTTCCTTTAAGCTGGTATCTCCAGTAATGTCATTAGTGCTCACGATTTAAATGGATGTTTTTAAAGTCAACAGGAACAGAGGCAGCAAAACCAAAGGAGACTTTCATCCCATCAGTAGGATTCAGGCCTGGGTGCCAAAGATAAAATGTTACTGTGCTTAACACACTGTGCCACCCAGTACCCAAAACATGACCTAATTTTAATTTCTGGGAACTAGTTTCTATACTACCTTTCTGTTGCCGGGGTGAAAGTCTCCTCTCTGCTGGCCATAAGGGTTTTATATGAAATAAGTTTGGGTAGTCTCAACTCTGTCCCCAGTGAATGGGGATCCTCATTATTAAACTGTCCACAACTCAGCACAAAGTAGCATTCTAAGGAAGGTCTAAAATAGGGCAAACACAATAAAGATGCAGCAATAAGATAAAGAATGGCAGTAGGGCAGACACTAGTCATTCAGAAAGTGGGGAGTTGCTGTATTTTTACTTGACCAGCACTATATCTTGCTTCAGGCTAGCTGTCAAAATTGATGACTCAGTAATGGTGACCATGCTTGTAAAAACCCATCTGGTTCACTAATGTCCTTTAGGGAACGAAATCTGCCGTCCTTACCTGATCTGGCCTATATGTGACTCCAGACCCACAGCAATGTGGTTGACTCTTAATTGCCTTCTGAAATGGCTACGAAACCGCTACGAAACACAATAATAAGAATAAAACCGGACGGACCACCTGGCATCGACCTCTGCACCAGCTACGGACACGGCAATGGCACACCCAGCCCAGTCGACCCTGCAAAGTCCTCCTCACCAACATCTAGGGACTTGTGCCAAAATTGGGAGAGCTGTCCCACAGACTAGTCAAGCAACAGCCTGACATAGTCATACTCACAGAATCATACCTTTCAGACAATGACAGACTCCTCCATCACCAACCCTGGGTATGTCCTGTCCCACCGGCAGGACAGACCCACCAGGGGTGGTGGCATAGTGGTATACAGTCGGGAAGCAGTGGCCCTGGGAGACCTCAACATTGACTCCGGACCCCATGAAGTCTCATGGCTTCAGGTCAAGCATGGGCAAGGAAACCTCCTTCTGATTACCACCTACCGCCCTCCCTCAGCTGATGAATCAGTGCTCCTCCATGTTGAACATCACTTGGAAGAAGCACTGAGAGCAGCAAGAATGTATTCTAGGTGGGGGACTTCAATGTCCATCACCAAAAGTAGCTCAGTAGCACCGCTACTGACCGAGCTGGCCGAGTCCTGAAGGACATAGCTGCCAGTCTGGGCCTGCGACAGGTGGTGGGAGAACCAACAAGAGGGAAAAACCTATTTGACCTTGTCCTCACCAATCTACCTGTCGCAGATGCATCTGTCCATGACAGCATTGGTAGCAGTGACCCCCCGCACAGTCATTGTGGAGACGAAGTCCCGTCTTCACACTGAGGACACACTCAAATCGTGTTGTGTGGCACTACCATCGTGCTAAATGGGATAGATTCAGAACAGATCTAGCAGCTCAAAACTGGGCATCCATGAGGCACTGTGGGCCATCAGCAGCAGCAGAATTATATTCCACCACAATCTGTAACCTCATGGCCTGGCATATCCCTCACTCTACCATTACCATCAAGCCAGGGGACCAACCCTGGTTCAATAAGGAATGTAGAAGAACATACCAGGAGCAGCACCAGGCGTATCTAAAAATGAGGTGCCAAGCTGGGGAAGCTGCAACACAGGACTACATGCATGCTAAAAAGCGGAAGCAGCATGCTATAGACAGGGCTAAGTGATCCCACAATCAACGGATCAGATCAAAGCTCTGCAGTCCTGCCACATCCAGTCGTGAATGGTGGTGGACCATTAAACAACTAACAGGAGAAGGAGGCTCCATGAATATCCCCATCCTCAATGATGGTGGAGCCCAGCACGTGTGTGCAAAAGACAAGGCTGAAGCGTTTTCAACCATCTTCAGCCAGCAGTGCTGAGTAAATGATCCATATCAGCCTCCTCCAGAGATCCCCACCAACACAGAAGCCAGACTTCATTCAATTCGATTCACTCCACATGATATCAAGAAACGGCTGAGCGCACTGGATACAGCAAAGGCTATGGGCACCGACAACATCCCGGCTATCGTGCTGAAGACTTGTGCTCCAGAACTAGCTGCCCCTCCAGCCAAGCTGTTCCAGTACAGCTACAACACTGGCATCTATCCGACAATGTGGAAAACTGCCCAGGTATGTCCTGTCCACAAAAAGCAGGACAAATCCAACCTGGCCAATTACCACCCCATCAGTCTACTCTCAATCATCAGCAAAGTGATGGAAGGTGTCATCGACAGTGCTATCAAGCGGCACTTACTCACCAATAACCTGCTCACTGATGCCCAGTTTGGGTTCCGCCAAGACCACTCGGCTCCCGACCTCATTACAGCCTTTGGCCAAACATGGCAAAAGAGCTGAATTCCAGAGGTGAGGTAAGAGTGACTGCCCTTGACATCAAGGCAGCATTTGACCGAGTGTGGCATCAAGGAGCCCTCGTAAAACTGAAGTCAATGGGAATCGGGGGGGGAAACACTCCACTGGCTTGAGCCATACCTAGCACAAAGGAAGATGGTTGTGGTAGTTGGAGGTCAATCATCACAGCCCCAGGACATCGCTGCAGGAGTTCCTCAGGGCAGTGTCCTAGGCTCAACCATCTTCAGCTGCTTCATCAATTACCTTCCCTCCAACATAAGGTCAGAAATGGGGATGTTCACCGATGACTGCACAGTGTTCAGTGCCATTCACAACTCCTCAGATAATGGAGCAGTCCATGCCCGCATGCAACAAGACCTGAACGACGTTCAGGCTTGGGCTGATAAGTGGCAGGTAACATTCGTGCCACACAAGTGCCAGGCAATGACTATCTCCAACAAGCGAGAGTCTAACCACCGCCCCTTGACATTCAATGGCATTACCATCGCCGAATCCCCACCATCAACATCCTGGGCGTCACCATTGACCAGAAGCTTAACTGGACCAGCCACATAAATACCGTGGCAACAAGAGCAGGTCAGAGGCTAGGTATTCTGCGGCGAGTGTCTCATCTGACTCCCCAATGCCTTTCCACCATCTACAAGGCACAAGTAAGGAGTGTGATGGAATACTCTCCACTTGCCTGGATGAGTGCAGCTCCAACAACACTCAAAAAGCTCGACACCATCCAGGACAAAGCAGCCCGCTTGATTGGCACCCCATCCACCACCTTAAACATTCACTCCCTCCACTACCGGCGTACCGTGGCTGCAGTATGTACCATCTACAAGATGCACTGCAGCAACTCGCCAAGGCTTCTTCGGCAGCACCTCCCAAACACGCGACCTCTACACCTCGAAGGACAAAGGCAGCAGGCGCATGGGAACACCACAACCTCCAAGTCACACACCATCCTGACTTGGAAGTTTATCGCCGATCCTTCATCATCGCTAGGTCATAATCCTGGAACTCCCTCCCGAACAGCACTGTGGGAGTACCTTCACCACAGCGGTTCAAGAAGGCGGCTCACCACCACCTTCTCGAGGTCAATTAGGAATGGGCAATAAATGCTGGCCTTGCCAGCGACGCCCAGATCCCATGAACAAATTTTTTAAAAAGGCAGGCTCACTGTCTATATTTTGCCACTAGTTTTTCTTCTTTCCTCTCCTGAAGGGGCTAATGGGGTACAGTTCCACCAGCACCAGTCACCTTCTGATTCCTTGCCTGAATGGCCATTCTTCTGAGCATTGAGTGACATTTATGTGGGAACAATCCTGTCCTCTTCTGCTATTCACACAGACAAACTTTCTTGGTCACTATCCAGTGTCCTCTGGAGGAAAGTTTGCAGATGAGGTCAGGATTTGGCTGCACTTCAGTTTGTCCTTCTGTCCACCACTCCTAGCGTCATTGAGACCAATTGTAGCTTACCTATTGCTGCTTGAGATTGAGGTCAGCTTATTTAACTCAACCCTAGGCTTGCCAGTCCTCCTGGATGGTCCTGGAGTCTCCTAGAATTAAAGATCAATCTCCAGGACACGCCTGTGAACAAGCCAGGAGAAAAGTTCTAGGGACATTTTATTCTCCTGTTTTGCTGCAGCCGGATATGCAATGTGGCCCAGGCGCATGCTTGCTCCAGTAAGACCACCCGATGGATGGAGCAGTTTCCAGAGTGCAGAGGATTGTGGGCATTGTAACCATCATTATTGACCAATTGGCATGAGGATTGACGTGTTGGATGGCCAATGGCACGAGCATAATGACAGGAGCATGGGGACAGGGTGGTTGGTGGCAGGAGGTCATAAAATGGGATGAAACCTCCCGGAATACAGTCCAATCAGAGTTGGCAATCTTGCGCAGACCAGAGATTGAATCTGGGACCTTTTGGCCTATATGGGTCAGTACCACAGTACTTTTTCCCAATTGACGTATCAGGCTACCTCCATGCCACAGATATTATTCACTTGCAGATTTGACGTTATTAATCATATAATACGCTATATGCATACCAAGAATAACAACAATTTACTCATCTTTTACTTGTACTCATATCTTGATTTCTGTATCAAGGCCAATGTAGAAAGCAGAAAGCCTTTACAGTGTCAACTTAGTCAGAATGCACAACATTTTCCATTGTTAGTGCAGATCATCATAAAAATAAAACAGAGGTAATGAACCATGCAAACCAGGAAGATCCCACATTCGATCCATGGTTTTGTATTGAATTAACAGATCTTACGACAGCAGTTGAGTGCTACAATTAGTATCCTTGAGCTAGGGAGAAGAGAAAAACAGCCATTGTTCTTGTTGCTGAGCATGTCTAGTAGTTCCTGCTGGGCAGTTGGGAAGACTACCTGTTTGATTTTGAATAGTGATATTTGAAAAGATCTGATTCTTTAAAGCTAAATTTTAAAAAAGGATGTGTGTGCATGAGAATGGTCTGCTGGTCTATGCGCAAAATAGAAGCCGATCGCAGGTGCAAAATAGCATGCTCACAAAGTAGGGCTGTTTGTTAGTCCGAGTATGAACTATCTACATACATATATTTTTTTTAAATGCCCAGTCCGTGTTTAGAAAGTGCATGCATGAACGTCAGGTGACAGAGATATGGTGAGCTGCGATGCGTTATGTAATCAAATACTCTGCTGGCACTCACTGCCTACCCTCACGCATGAAAACAACCACTTGAGTGAGCTAGTTGAGGACTGCTGGCACCCATCAAATTGTGTGACAGGATTAGTCAGTGCCTTCAGGAGAAGAGGAGGGAGAAATGAAAGTAAGATAGAAGCACAGTCAGCGCCCTGAACATTTTCTAGGCATGTTCTGCTGGAAGACAATTAAGTCGCACATATTCTATTATGGTGCATCAAAGTAAACTAACAGGAACAAGATTGCAAGAATGTCTCAACACTAATGAATATCAATGTACTGGAACCAGCAAGGAAAGGCACAAATTCCTTCTAGAAAAATAAAAATGCCTCCAATTTAGCTTCAACTGAAGAACAACCATGCTCCAGAATGTGTCCTTTTAATACCCACCTTCTCACCAGACCTTTTTGCACTAGTGAAAGATCAACTGAGTACTGCTCATATGGTTTCAGGATTATAATGCACATTGAACAGACAACTTTACTCTGATTATTTTGGATGAAATGGTGTAGTGCTATAATGATTCTACATGAGGAGCCAATGAAACATTAGCTACAATAATCCTGCCCGATGCCTGTCAAAGCACTAAGGCTTTGAATTAGTGCATGTCAAAACAGTACAGCTGTTCATTGAGCAATTTTGTTTCAGGAGGAAAGGAAAGGAAGAGATACTCCTTTGAGGAGTTAGGAAACAGAGGGGCACAATCCACAGTATAGAGGGCTGTCCCTCCTTCGCCAGAGAGGTGAAGTAATTATGAGCAAGTGATTTCTGCCTTGTGAACCCATTGAACCTGAGAGGATGTCTGTGAAAAGATGGCTGAGCTGAAGAAATCCACAAAGGTAATCGATTAATATTAATTAATTAATGTATGACACACACCTGCCATGAATGGATGGGTAATTTTTCCACCTCTTGTGGTGAGGAAGAGGGTCAGAACAATCTACAGTCATTCATGCTTCACAATTACACCAATTGTAATTGTCAAAAAAATTACTGTAGCTTTTTCCTTTCATGGTTCGAATAGTGTTTATGCAGAACATTGGAGTGCTGATAAAAATAGTTAAAGAATCCTACAGAACTGCAACTCAAAAGGTGTTAACTATATTTGAAATGATGACTGGAGGTTTTGTTCAATGCTTTGATTTCTTTTATACATCTAGAAAATGGAAACATATTACTCTTATTCATCAATGAAAATTGGGGACCTTGAAATGATCAATTACATAAAATAGAATGAGCCACATAGGGTCGGATGCTCCCAGGTTTGATCTTCGATCGGTGCTGAGTTTGCAAGAGAATTGTTGAAAGGAAGAAAGTATAGCCTCTTCCGCAACCACAGGATGTTACAAAGCGCTTTACAGCCAATGAAGTACTTTTGAAGTGTAGTCACTATTGTAATGTAGGAAATGCGGCAGCCAATCGTGCATAGCAAGGTCCCATAAACAGCAATGACCAGATAATCTGTTTCTAGTGTTAGTTGGGGGATAAATATTGACCAGGACACTGGGAAGAACTCCCCTGCTCCTCTTCAAAATAGTGACATGGGATCTTTTATCCAAGCGGGCAGACAAGCCTCAGTTTAACGTCTCATCCAAAAGACGGCACCTCCAACAGTGCAACTGTTTCAATGGGTCAATGCAGAGTAAAGTCTTAGTTTCAATGTGCTGATGCAGAATGAAGTCCCCTAGTTTCTTTGAACCACACTGTTTGACTTACACTGTAGATAACAAGACTTGGACAAAATAAATGTCATGGCTTAGATATATGTCACAACATGATTTTACTGAGCACGTGCCTGCACCATCATTTGTGTTTTGTGAGTCATTTCAACGAAATACAGTGTAAATTTACACTGTATTTCGTTGAAATGACTCACAAAACACAAATGATGGTGCAGGCACGTGCTCAGTAATATGTTTCCATTTTCTAGATGTATAAAAGAAATCAAAGCATTGAACAAAACCTCCAGTCATCATTTCAAATATAGTTAACACCTTTTGAGTTGCAGTTCTGTAGGATTCTTTAACTATTTTTATCAGCACTCCAATGTTCTGCATAAACACTATTCGAACCATGAAAGGAAAAAGCTACAGTAATTTTTTTGACAATTACAATTGGTGTAATTGTGAAGCATGAATGACTGTAGATTGTTCTGACCCTCTTCCTCACCACAAGAGGTGGAAAAATTACCCATCCATTCATGGCAGGTGTGTGTCATACATTAATTAATTAATATTAATCGATTACCTTTGTGGATTTCTTCAGCTCAGCCATCTTTTCACAGACATCCTCTCAGGTTCAATGGGTTCACAAGGCAGAAATCACTTGCTCATAATTACTTCACCTCTCTGGCGAAGGAGGGACAGCCCTCTATACTGTGGATTGTGCCCCTCTGTTTCCTAACTCCTCAAAGGAGTATCTCTTCCTTTCCTTTCCTCCTGAAACAAAATTGCTCAATGAACAGCTGTACTGTTTTGACATGCACTAATTCAAAGCCTTAGTGCTTTGACAGGCATCGGGCAGGATTATTGTAGCTAATGTTTCATTGGCTCCTCATGTAGAATCATTATAGCACTACACCATTTCATCCAAAATAATCAGAGTAAAGTTGTCTGTTCAATGTGCATTATAATCCTGAAACCATATGAGCAGTACTCAGTTGATCTTTCACTAGTGCAAAAAGGTCTGGTGAGAAGGTGGGTATTAAAAGGACACATTCTGGAGCATGGTTGTTCTTCAGTTGAAGCTAAATTGGAGGCATTTTTATTTTTCTAGAAGGAATTTGTGCCTTTCCTTGCTGGTTCCAGTACATTGATATTCATTAGTGTTGAGACATTCTTGCAATCTTGTTCCTGTTAGTTTACTTTGATGCACCATAATAGAATATGTGCGACTTAATTGTCTTCCAGCAGAACATGCCTAGAAAATGTTCAGGGCGCTGACTGTGCTTCTATCTTACTTTCATTTCTCCCTCCTCTTCTCCTGAAGGCACTGACTAATCCTGTCACACAATTTGATGGGTGCCAGCAGTCCTCAACTAGCTCACTCAAGTGGTTGTTTTCATGCGTGAGGGTAGGCAGTGAGTGCCAGCAGAGTATTTGATTACATAACGCATCGCAGCTCACCATATCTCTGTCACCTGACGTTCATGCATGCACTTTCTAAACACGGACTGGGCATTTAAAAAAAATATATGTATGTAGATAGTTCATACTCGGACTAACAAACAGCCCTACTTTGTGAGCATGCTATTTTGCACCTGCGATCGGCTTCTATTTTGCGCATAGACCAGCAGACCATTCTCATGCACACACATCCTTTTTTAAAATTTAGCTTTAAAGAATCAGATCTTTTCAAATATCACTATTCAAAATCAAACAGGTAGTCTTCCCAACTGCCCAGCAGGAACTACTAGACATGCTCAGCAACAAGAACAATGGCTGTTTTTCTCTTCTCCCTAGCTCAAGGATACTAATTGTAGCACTCAACTGCTGTCGTAAGATCTGTTAATTCAATACAAAACCATGGATCGAATGTGGGATCTTCCTGGTTTGCATGGTTCATTACCTCTGTTTTATTTTTATGATGATCTGCACTAACAATGGAAAATGTTGTGCATTCTGACTAAGTTGACACTGTAAAGGCTTTCTGCTTTCTACATTGGCCTTGATACAGAAATCAAGATATGAGTACAAGTAAAAGATGAGTAAATTGTTGTTATTCTTGGTATGCATATAGCGTATTATATGATCGAATCAGGCTTCACCCCAATTCATGTCCTCACTGTTGTGTGGGAATTCCTTCAGAATATTTTGACTCAATGCTTCAGCTTTTCCTCAACTTACTGTATTCCGATGATCGCTAAATGTTTTTCATTTGCATTAGTGTTCTTGAGTGATGAAGTGTTTGTTTGTCCTTCAGTTATAATTGTTGGGGAGTACTGGTGCTTGATTAGGCAGTAATGGTGGTTTTGCCTTGGTTTTTAACTTTGGCCTATTGTGCACCCTCCCTCCCTTTACACTACCATTGACAACTGCGCCTTCAGCCTTCTTAGCACCACACTCTGGATTTCCCTCCCTAAACCCCTTCGTCTCTCCACCTCCCTCTCCTCCAATGCCTCCTTAAAACCCACCTCATTGTCCAAGCTTTTTGGTCACCCGTCCTAATAGTTCCTTCTTTATCTGAAGTGCCTTGGGATGTTTTTTCTATGTTAAAGTCACCATGTATTTGCAAGTTATAGTTTTCATGCTTGTGCAAGATTTTGTTCTGCACATGTTTTTGTCAGGTAAAAGTTCTGGTGCATAATCAACAAATAGTGAAAGTTCTGCTGTTTCTGGATTTTCTTTTATGAGCAACTTGACTTCAGGGGCGTAGGACATTCTTCCTGTTTGAGTATCATCTATAGACGTGCTTACATTCATGAAGAGCTAATTTAAAAATTAATGTAATTATGTTGAATGTATAATGTATCAACGTGTAAATTATGCTTTTTATAATGGTTTTTTTAATAGCAAATTAATGCCTAAATGTAATTGTTAAATGTGTAGTGTATTGACTTCTAAATGATGCTCTTTATAATGGGTTTGTTTAAAAACCCATTATCGTCAGTCACAAATGTGTACAGCTTGATTCTATCACCTTACCAGAGATATTTTGGATCATTGCAATACTTTTAGTTTGACATAATTTCTATAGGTCATTAGGTACCTATATAAGGAACATTGCCATTTTAAATGATTTTTGTAATATTGAAGTATTACAAACTTCTGGTTTAGAGGATTGTTGGAATGTGCTCCAGGAGGCTTGCTCTAGGAGACTTGCTCCCAGGCATCCCTACACACGCCGCCAAGGTTTACTACTCTCCGTATGCATCAGTGTATGGTGATGTGTGTTTAAAAGAATTGTCTTTTCTCTCTTCAGAAACTGAGGGAACTGTTGTGTATTTCCAGCATTCTCTGTTTTTATTTCAGATCTCCAGCATTTGGGGTTTAATATGTTATTCCTACTATGAACAGGAGCCTCAGTCTCCCAAATAAAGTGCAGCAGTTTACACCACTGTGCTCTGGTCAGAAACTGGCCAACTTTAAGAAAATTGACATATCTGTCCTTTGGACACTGTTTGTCAAGTTACTGTAACTTGCTGTGCAGGTTAACAAGGCTATAACAATGCAAACTAAGCACTGGCTTTCATTTCTAGAGGAATAGAATTGAAAAGCAGAGGTTATGTTCAACTTGTATGGAACTTTGGTTAGATCTCACTTTAGAGTACTGTGCACAGTTATGGTCTCCATATTACAAAAAGGATATAGAGGCACTGGAGAAGGTGCAAAAACAATATACAAGGATGATACCAGAACAGCGAGGTAATAAGCATCAGGAACGACTGAACAGGCTTGGGGGTTTTTCCTCTCGAAATGAAAAGGCTGAGGGGTGACCTAATAGAGGTCTTTAAAATTTGAAGGGGTTTGATAGGGATTAGATGCAGAGAAGATGTTTTCAGTAGTGGGGGAATCCAAAACTAGGGTCATAAATATAAGCTAGTCACTAATAAATCCAATAAGGAATTCAGGAGAAACTTCTTTACCCAGAGAGTGGTTAGAATGTGGAACTTGCTACCACATGGAGTGGGTGAGGCGAATGGCATAGATACATTTAAGGGGAAGCTGGACAAGTACATGAAGGAGAAAGAAATAGACGGATATGCTGATAGGGTGGGAGGAGGCTCGTGTGGAGCATAAACACCAGCATAGACTAGTTGGGCCGAATGGCCTGTTTCTGTGCTGTAAATTCTATGTAATGTCATGTACCAATGATAAACTTGAGGGCCCAACAAGAGAAGCTTTTGATAAGATGGATAGCCACATTCCTTAGTTTTCTACTAGAAGGAACGCAAAAGGAAGTCCTTGAATCTGGTAGAATTATTACAGCTGTAGAGAAACAGACATAAATGGTTTCATGTGCAACATCCACAGGCAGAGTCCAGGAGCTGGGGTTGGAGGAACATTTACTCAAGTGCTAAGACCAGCAACAGGCAAGTGAGTTTTTGAGGAAGACAGTTACAGTTCTGCATTGCAGACCAACCACTCAGCGTTGTCTCTGCCCCTGCCCCCCTCCATCTCCCCAGTATAATGTATAATATCAACAGGCTTGGGGTCATTTGTGGTATACGCTGTATATATGGTAACGGCAAGGAGCCAGGATATATTTGAGTTCTATTATGTCTTTCTCAGTTCCCAATGTTTTGGAATTTATTCTGATTGTGTCACATGGTGGATTCCAGTACACCAGTAGCAACACCAAGACAACTGAGCATGCACAAATTTGTATATGTGCGGCTGTTTAAAAGGTGTGATTGCATCTTTAGTGTTCTGGCCATGGACTTTCCCCAGTTGTGGGGGAAGATCTATACAACAACATCCCATGGTGTTTCACAGAACCAAGGAAGGAGATAGTAGGAGGGGCGATCAAAAGTTTGGTCAAAGAAGTGGGTTTTTAAGGAGGGTCTTGAAGGAGGAGAGGGAGGCGGGGAGAATTCCAGAGTGTGGGGCCTAAATGGCTGAAGTCATGGCCGCCAATGGTGGGGCGAAGAGAGGGGTGATGCACAAGAGATACACCTACAAACCAGTATGTGAAAAATGCATTGCTTTCCTCTCTGCATGGGCTTAGCCCACTGTCAGCAATGATAAATGATTATGATAAAATTATGATAAATGTCAGGTTCCTAATACAGTAGAGAATCAAGCAGAATAGAGGAAAACTGAAAAAGGAAATAAAAGAGACAAAAAGCATGTATGAGAAAAGATAAGCAGGTGAAATATAAGGGAACACTAAAGTATTGTATAAACATATAAAGTGTAAAAGGATATTCAAAGGAAGGGTGGGCCTATTAGGGACTAAAAAAGAATTACATAGAGTGTACAGCACATAAACAGGCTATTCGGCCCAACTGGTCCATGCTGGTGTTTATGCTCTACATGAGGAAATCTTGTGGACGCAGAGGGCATGGCTGAAGTACTAAATGAGTACTTTGTATCTGTCTTTACCAAAGAAGAAGATGCTGCCAATGTCATTGTAAAGGGTGGTGCAAGCAGATTCAATAGTAACTTTCAAAATGAAATTGGATATATGCTTGAAAAGGACAACATTGCAGAGTTATGGGAAAAGAGCATGGGATTGCATAGCTCTTTCAAAGAGCCAGCATAGATACGATGGGCAGAATGGCCTCTTTCTGTGCTGTGTGATTCTATGATTACGTTCTGTGCCATAGGTGGGTTTCTGTGGTCATAGCACCAGACCATTGAACAAAGTTAACAAATCTGTATATTAAGTAGCTGTGGTACTCGAGGATTGGTACCTTCAGGCTGTGTTGTCCAAGGTAATGCACATACTTATCTGCATAGTAATCTAGTATGTGGAGCCAATACTATCTGTTACACTGGACCTTTTAGTCAGATGGCAAATTAATTGAATAGACTGAATTAATTTGTGCTTTGCTCTAAACGTATGTGGGGAATTAATGGACCTGCTACGGTGTGATACAATATTGCTGATAAAACGCTGCAGCTTTGTTAAGTAGAACTGCTGCGGGAAATCCTGAAGCAATGCTCTGAATCACAAACCTCTGCATCTGGTATTCCAATATTCCAACTTTTTTATGGCAATGATACAAGTTAAAAGTTTGGCAAATGGCTTTTCTTTTGTGCAAAAATAAGACTACATTTACAACTGTTTCACTTCATGCCAACAATTCAAAGTGTATTTAAGTATTTTTCTGTTCTGCCATTCTAAACGTTCTCTACTAAGAGAAATTGACTCAAAAGTCCATCTTTCCCGTGGTCTTTTATTCAGCTGGAGGGTCTGTTGTGAAATGTTTGAGGTCTTTAACACTTAATAGAATGAAGCACATCTGAACAGATGACCTGATTTCATTAATTCACAGCAGTGAGATAATTATGCATAAAAGTGAGAAGTCGCACAACACCAGGTTATAGTCCCTGACGAAGGGGCAGCAGCTCCGAAAGCTTGTGATTTCAAATAAAACTGTTGGACTATAACCTGGTGTTGTGCGACTTCTCACTTTTGTCCACCCCAGTCCAACACCGGCATCTCCGCATCATAATTATGCATGTATCAGCAATCTGAAAGGGAACAAAGCTGCTTTTAATGAGAGTTTCAAATCTAGGTTGCTTCCTAGAAATGTTGCTCATTGCAATTGTTTTATAAATCCGTTTTCTTCTGATTGGAAAGTGGGTATTGCTTAAACTCCATAAAGACTAGCTCCGGGTTCAACTCCATGTTGAGTTGGTTGATCTCAGAAAGAAAGACTTGCATTTATATATCGCGTTTCACGATCTCAAAACGCCTCAAAGTGCTTTACAGCCAATGAAGTATTTTAAAGTGTAGTCGCTGTTGTAATGTAGGA
The DNA here is from genome assembly GCA_030390025.1 of Squalus acanthias. Lineage (NCBI taxonomy): Eukaryota > Metazoa > Chordata > Chondrichthyes > Squaliformes > Squalidae > Squalus > Squalus acanthias. The sequence goes on along the minus strand of CM059444.1, from coordinate 10,859,870 downwards.
AATGCGGCAGCCAATTTGCGCACAGCAAGGTCCCAGAAACAGCAATGAGATAATGACCAGATAATCTGTTTTAGTGATGTTGGTTGAGGGACAAATATTGGCCTGGAAACCGGGCAGAACTCCCTGCTCTTCTTCAAAATAGTGCCGTGGGATCTTTTATGTCCACCTGAGAGGGTAGATGGGTCCTCGGTTTAACGTCTCATCCAAAGGACGGAACCTCCAACAGTGCAGCACTCTCACTGAAGTGTCAGCCTAGATTTTGTGCTTAACTCTCTGGAGTGGGACTTGAACCCACAACCTTCTGGCTCAGAGGCCAGAATGTTACCAACTGAGCCACGGCAGAGATTAGGCCTCAGCATTCCTGGGTAGGGAAGAGGAAATCAGCCGGCGTTCATGCACTTGGTCACTATTCAGTGATCGCTACAGGAAAATACCTATGTGTGGGTATTGGATGAGGACAGGATCCGGTTTGGCAGTGATTTCCCACCGTCATCTCTACCAGTGCTCTCTGTTCTGGTTGACGTGAAGATTAATCATGTGGGCGAAATACTGCAGGATTGGCCATCTTTATGATTGAAATGGGTGTGTGGTTAGCCAGGTATGATGGATCCTCATTGACTTATTGCTGCCATTTCTGTAGCTAGCACTATTCTATTATAAGAGATGTTCTCATTTGGCACTAGGAAGCAAAACATTGCCAACTCCTGTGGCTTTTTGGCAATAGGTACACACCACTGTTCAGTTCGTTTCGTATTTTGGTCAAGTTCCTCCAGAATATGAAAGTGTTCAATTTGTTTCTGAATTTCCATTCAAACTCTTTATTCTGTTTGTGCAGCTCTAACTCTGATATTTGTAGAGATCCTCAGTATTCCCAGGAACCCGCAGAATCAACAACCATGTGAGTACAATATTTCGTCATTTCACGGATGGAGTTGCTTTTCATTTTCAAGTTGCATTTCCTGACCTTCCGTTATTCATTAGGAATAATTTGAGCAAAATGTTGTGTGAAATAAATTCTCAGTGCATTAGCATATGTTTAAACCCTGCCAGCTAACAATTCCTTACTAAAACTCTTAATTTTGTTCTTAAATAATTCCGCTTCTTGAACTGCATGGTGCCATACTAAACCCGATAACAACGTAGCTTTATATAGCGTGTGTAACTGGAGGCTGCGGGTGAGGTGAGGATGTGGATTCACAGTGGAAAGATTAAAGATGGAGATCTTGAAGAAGAAATTGTCATGGAAAGTAGACAACCATGGCTTTTGAAGAAGAGCTGGGGAGGGTGGAATAAGTTGAGGGTGCATGAATAAAGAAAATGTGCCAGAAGAGTAAGGGAAGAGGTCAAGATGGGACCTGGTAATGAAAGTCATGCCACTGCCACAACGGGTAAGGTAGGGAATATTGTGGAATGTATCGCTAATTGGGGAGTCTTCGGTGAGGTGGACACATCTCACCATATGTGACAAGGCCCAGAATATTGGCCCAAAAATTAGTGCCGCTACGCGAGAGTACGCACTGCGTACTCTCGCGTATTCTGTCTCCAATTGCCGGTTTTCTGCATGCACTGCGCATGCACTGAAAACCGGCACTTGGTGAATGGAAAAGGGGGCGGGTCCTAGGTGAACCGCGTGCGCGCTACAGGCTGCGCGCACGCTGTGCACTTAGTGGTTTCAACGCGCAGGTAAGTACGGAAGATTCTACACATAAAAAAAGGAGGAGTAAAACCCACTTTTAACAAGGTAAGTAGTGAATTAAGTATTATTTTGAATTTTTTTTAACAGGTATATCTTTTTTAGAGACTTTAAAGACAGGTAAGTTTATTTTTATAACTTTTTAAAAGATTTTAAATTTTTTCAAAAATTTAATTTTTTATTTAAAATGGTTAATTTATTTAACTATACTTATTTTATTAATGTGACGGTTTTTTTTAATTTAATTGAGGTTTAGCGGTTCTTTTGGGGGGCTATAGTATTCATAACTTTCACAGCACTTATGTGAAAGTTATGAATGGAAGATGGTGTGCTGCCATTGGCTCTAACTGAGTCACGTGATCCCACAGCTCGCACGAATTAACTACGCCGGTGGGATACGCAAGCCCAGCACAGCAGCTGTCCAGAACATCAAGTTCGTGCGAGCTGGAACTGAAAAAGCCAACGCGGAGTGAGAGATCGCGGGGAGGCCTTACCCTCGCACGAAGGCTTCCTCACGAATTTTTGGGCCATTGATTCACTCATCCAAGATGAAGTTATGAAGAGGCAGTGCATTCATTTCAAGGAGTGAACATTCTGGAGGGTGACACAGAGAGGACCTGTGGCAGAAGAGTGAGTGGGTAGGATTAACCCCAGGCCAATGTACTGGCCAGGATATTTGTCAGGAGAGGGGATGAGCTAGCTGAGATTGCTGCTGTGGGTGAGCCTGCAACAGGTGTCATGGTGGGCATGTCACAGAATGCCGAGGATGGAGCAGAGAGAAACAGTGGGCACATCCAGGAGGAACTCAAGCCTTTGGTGGTGGCGGCAGATTACAGTCGAACGGGGTGGGAAACCAAGAAAGATGTGTTGCAGAGGATAAGGAAGGAAGGACTGGGGAGTGCGAGTATGGCTGGCAGAAACTGGAGGGGGATAAGAAGGTTACAGGTTCGATCCCCAGTCTGTGCTGTTTGCTGATTTCAGCAAGACAGCAATATGGCTATTAAAATTAACTCCAGTACTTCTGTGTTAAAATGGGTTGAGGAGGAAATCACCCAGCATTCTGCTCCTAATTGTGATCCTGATAAAAAGTGCATGACATACAAGGCACAACTGCTCTGCGGTGATGCCCTCCATAATTGAATCGCCCACCGACACTCATTGCCTGGGCTGACACTTGAGCGAGTTGCTGGAGGGTTGGAATTGCCTGTGGAGCTGGTGGATCCAGAAGGGGGCAGAAAAATGGAAGGAAAGAAATGTTCTGACTCCCTTCTTTTAATATGAAGTGGATGATGTCTGGCATTGAACAGATGGCAGGAACAGCTCAGCTGAAATCCAAACATGAAACAATGACTTGAGGGTTAATTTCCTCCGGTGGTCCGTTGTTTAATGCAGTCACAAGAAATTCCTTCGTCCACTATTTTAACACAATCATTAGGGTTAAGGAATTTTGTACAAATGCGTTAAACCCCATAATTGGTAATACAATTTTCCATACCCTCCGTTATCTTAGTCCCTCTTTTTGAGTGTTTAGTGGTGTCTTTTGGGTAGTTTTGTGTAGTGGACGCATGTGGAAAACAGCAAGATGAATGATTAGAAGAACTCTCTTTCCTCTGCAGAGTAGTATTCGTGTGAAATGGTATCCACTTGGAGGTTGGTGTGTCTCTCAGAAGATTGAGTGGGTTGGATGGAGTTCCTGACAGGGCAGATTGCACATGGTTTGTGGAGGGAATGACTCAGTTGGGCCAAACAGTCTTTTCCCATTCCAAACGGGTCATTCCGAGCTTAATATAAATGTGGAAACTTTGCAACCGTGGTGCTGTGTTCCTTTTTTTAAAAAAAAAAACCCTGTCTGCTTCATGATTAATTGTATTTCAAAATCAGTAATTTATACTGAAACAGCACTGTGCATCTGCCAAAGGTGGTCTAGCCTGAAGTGAGGTTGCAGGATTGACCTTGTGCTGGGCAAATGTTGAGCAGTTTTGATGAGCACACTGAAATCGCCCGTGGTATCTGGGAGTCCTGCCACCAGCCTGGAAATCATAAACCTGGATTACAGTTTGGTATTAGTGATGAGAATGAAGTACCCAGCAGTCTCCTCTTCAGTCAGCTTGTTAGTTTCCTATTCTTCCTTCTGATGGCTCAAAGTATACCTGAGAGATTTAATTTAATTTATGGTCTCCGCCTTGGCTCAGTGGTAGCACTCTCGCCTCTGAGTCAGAAGCTTGTGGGTTTGAGTCCCACTCTAGCGACTTAAGCACATAATCCAGGCTGACTCCAGTGCAGTACTGAAGGAGTGGTGTGCTGTTGGAGCTGCCGTCTTTCGGTTGAGATGTTAAACTGAGGCTTATCTGTTCTCTCAGATAAAAGATCCCACGGCACTATTTCATAGACGAGCAGGGATGGTCTTCCCAGTGTCCTGGCCAATATTTATCTTTCGTACTTTAGAGTTAGTCAGTGGTCAGGGACAGGAGGGTGTGACTGTGAGTCAGGAAGGTATGTGGACCCAGGATATAGCCTCAGCTCTTGACCTTGTCCAACAGGTACTTGCTGCCTAGATGGATGAGAACAAGGACTGCAGGGAGGATGGGCAAACTGATCACGGCACCGTGGTACAAGAGGCCGTTCAAGTGAGGGGAGTAAAAAGGAATGTGGTAGTGATAGGCGACAATATAGTCAGGGGGCTAGATACTGTTCTCTGCAGCCGCGACAGGCAGTACCGAAGGCTGTGTTGCCTGCCCAGTGCCAGCGTTAAAGACATCTCTTCGCGGCTGGAAAAGAACTTGGAGTGGGAAGGGGAGGATCCAGTTGTTGTGGTCCATGTAGGAACCAACGACATAGGATTGAGGTTCTGCTGAGAGAGTTTGAGGAGTTGGGGTCCAAATTAAAAAGCAGAACAACAACAACAATTTGTATTTATATAGCGCCTTTAATGTAGTAAAACATCCCAAGGCGCTTCACAGGAGTATCAGAAGACAAAAAATTTGACAGCGAGCCACATAAGGAGAAATTAGGGCTTGATCAAAGAGGTAGGTTTTAAGGAGTGTCTTAAAGGAGGAAAGAGAGATAGCGAGGCGGAGAGGTTTAGGCAGGGAATTCCAGAGCTTAGGGCCTAGGCAACAGAAGGCACGGCCAGCAATGGTTGAGCGATTATAATCAGGTATGCTCAACAGGGCAGAATTAGAGGAGTGTAGATATCTCAGGGTTGTGGGGCTGAAGGAGTTTACAGAGATAGGGAGGGGCAAGGCCATGGAGAGATTTGAAAACAAGGCTGAGAATTTTGAAATCGAGGCATTGCTTGCTTAACCAGGAGCCAATGTAGGTCAGCGAGCACAGGGATGATGGGTGAACGGGACTTGGTATGAGTTAGGACACGGGCAGCCGAGTTTTGGATCACCTCAAGTTTATGGAGGGGAGAATGTGGGGGGCCAGCCAGGAGTGCGTTGGAATAGTCAAGTCTAGAGGTAACAAAGGCATGGATGAGAGTTTCAGCAGCGGATGAGCTGAAGCAAGGGTGGAGACGGGCGATGTTACAGAGATAGAAATAGGCGGTCTTAGTTATGCTGCGGATATGTGTTCAGAAGCTCATTTCAGGGTCAAATATGACACCAAGGTTACGAGCAATGTGCTTCAGCCTCAGACAGATGTTAGGGAGAGGGATGGAGTCAGTGGCTCGGGAACGGAGTTGTGGCGGGGACTGAAAACAAAGGCTTCAGTCTTCCCAATATTTAATTGGAGAAAATTTCTGCACATCCAGAACTGGATGTCGGACAAGTAGTCTGACAATTTAGAGACCATGGAGGGTTCGAGAGAAGTGGTAGTGAGGTAGAGCTGGGTGTCGTCAGCGTACATGTGGAAACTGATATAACAACAGAAAACACTGGAAAAACTCAGCAGGCCAGGCAGCATCCGTGGAGAGAGAAACAGAGTTAACGTTTCAGGTCGAAGACCCTTCGTCAGAAACTGATGTTGTGTTTTCGGATGATGTCGCCAAGGGGCAGCATGTAGGTGAGAAATAGGAGAAGCCAGCAGAGCTGAAAAACCAGTAGAACCAGTTCAGCAGAGACACAGCCGCAGTTTAAAGGTAAAAATCTTTTAGCAGCAGAGATAGAGACGCAACAGCTAAGTGTTATAGTGTAATCCAGTGTTGTTCAAAGCAGGAACGTAGCCTAGATGTCCAGAGAAGTCCAGGAAATCAGAAACCAATTTGACAAAAGAATTCCGCAGCATAAGACTTGAAGTGACTGAAAAGCAGAACCACAGCCAATGAGTCAAACTGTGTAGTTAACGAAGTCCTGTTCATCAGCTCCGATGGACGGGTCACATTGTCCGCATGCCCGATACGAGACTCCCAAAACAAACGCTCTACTCAGAGCTCCGACATGGCAAGAGAGCCCCAGGTGGGCAGAGGAAACGCTTCAAGGACACCCTCAAAGCCTCCTTGAAAAAGTGTAACATCCCCACCGACAACTGGGAATCCCTGGCCCAAGACCGCACAAAGTGGAGGAGAAGCATCCGGGAAGGCGCCGCACACCTCGAGTCTCTTCGCCGGGAGCAAGCGGAAGCCAAGGAGCGCACGTCAACCCAAGCACCCCACCCACCTGCCCCTTCAACCACCGTCTGCTCCACCTGTGACAGAGACTGTAGGTCCCGCATTGGACTCATCAGTCACCTGCAAACTCATTTTTAATGTGGAAGCAAGTCATCCTCGGTTCCGAGGGACTGCCTAAGAAGAAGTTCGAGGAATCCAGTGATGGAGGTCAAGTTTCAGCAGAATTCCGGCAGTTGAAAGAGCTGAGTGAGAACAAAGACATGCCGGGGGATGGGCAGTGGATTCTGCAGGGGTAGCTTTAAACTTGTAGTTGAATTTGTAGTTGGGCTGAAATGCCATCACTATCAAAGGCAATAATCTCTAGATTGTTACCTGAGCCACACGCCAATTGTCTTAGGGATAAGCAGATTAGAAGGAGACCAAACGCAGATTGGGTGACCGCTTTGCGGAACACCTCCGTTCAGTCCGTAAGGGGGACCCCGAGCTTCCGGTCGCCTGTCACTTTAATTCACCGCTTCACTCCCACTCTGACCTCACCGTCCTCGGCCTCTTGCATTGTTTCACGGAAGCTCAGCGTAAGCTCGAGGAACAGCACCTCATCTTTTGTTTAGGCACTTTACAGCCCTCTGGACTCAACATAGAGTTCAACAATTTCAGATCATAACCCCGGCCCCCATCACATATATATATTTTTTTATTTTATTTTTTTATCCACCCTTTTGTTTGGCCTTTTTTTCTTCCCTCCCAGAAGCTGGCAGCTGTCCTTCATTCTGCCAGCGCATTTCACACTTCATCTAGAGCCATCCTTTGTTCCTCAACCTGTCACATTACCACCTCCTCTTGCCTTGAATATCTCTTAATGTCTCTTAATCTCACCTGCTTTCTATCCTACCACTGACCTTCCCTTTTGTTCTTTCATCCCCTCCCCTTTTCCCAGCATTATACTTGCTTTAAATCTATTTCATTTTCTGCTTTTTTCCAGTTCTGACGAAAGGTCTTCGACCTGAAACGTTAACTCTGTTTCTCTCTCCACGGATGCTGCCTGGCCTGCTGATTTTTTTCCAGCGTTTTCTGTTGTTATTTCGGATTTCCAGCATCCGCAGTATTTTGCTATCGTATTAGAAGGTTAAATGCTTGGCTGAAAGAGTGGTGTGGGAGGCAGGGGTTTCGCTTCCTGGGCCACTGGCACCAGTACTGGGGAAAGAGGTAGCTGTTCCATTGGGACAGGCTCCACTTAAATCGGGTTGGAACCAGTCTCCTGGTGAATCAATAACTAGGGCAGTAGACAGGGCTTTAAACTAATAAATTGGGGGAGGGGCGGAGGATTCAGGAAAGAGTAAATTTAAAAGCAGCAAGGGAAATGTCAAGGCTCAAGAGCAGATCAGCGTTTTGGGTAAAAATAAGCAGAATGGGTCAGGAAGGGACAGAGAGAGTAACAAAGGTAATAGGGCATCAGTGACTAAGGTGACATCAGGGAAAAATAGAAAAAAGTCAAAGCTAAACGCACTATATCTGAATGTGCAAAGCATTCGCAACAAAATAGATGAATTAATAGCGCAGATAGAAATGAATAGGTTTGATCTAATAGCCATTACAGAGATGTGGTTGCAAAGTGACCAAGGTTGGGAACTAAATATTCCAGGATACTTAACTTTTAGAAGAGATAGGCAAAATTGATAAGCAGGAGGGGTAGCCCTGATAATAAAGCAATGGATAAAGACAGAAGAAAGAAAGGAGCTTAGCTCCAAAAATCAAGAAGTAGAATCAGTTTGGTTGGAGCTAAGAAACAGCAAGGGGAACAAAATATTGGTGGGAGTTGTTTATAGGCCCCCAAACAGTAATTGTAATGTAGGGTAGAGTATAAATCAGGAAATTAGAGGCACATGTAACAGGGGTAATACAGTAATCATGGGGGACTGTAATCTACATATAGACTGGGCAAACCAAATTTGCAGTAATAGTGTGGAGGACGAGATCGTGGAATGTATACAAGATAGTTTTCTAGATCAGTATGTTCAGAACCAACTAGGGAACAGGCTATTTTAGATCTAGTATTGTGCAATGAGAAAGGGTTAATCAATAACCTTGTAGTAAAGGGGCCTTTAGGGAAGAGTGACCATAATATGATAGAATTTTACATTGAATTTGAAAGTGATTTAGTTAAGTCCAAAACTAGGGTCTTAAATCTAAACAAAACAAACTATGTAGGTATGAGGGGCGAGTTGGCTAAGGTAGATTGGTAAACTACATTAAAAGGTATGATGGTAGACAAGCAATGGCTAGCATTTAAATAATTAATACATAATTTACAACAAATATGCATTCTGAGTTGGCAGGCTGTAACTAGCAGGGTACCGCAAGGATCAGTGCTTGGGCCTCAGCTATTTACAATCTATATTAATGACTTGGACGAAGGGACTGAGTGTAATGTATCTAAGTTTGCTGATACAAAATTAGGTGAGAAAGTAAGCTGTGAGGAGGATGCAGAGAGATATAGACAGGTTGACTGAGTGGGCAAGAACATGGCAAATGGAATACAATGTGGGGAAGTGTGAAGTTATCCACTTTGGTAGGAAAAACAAAAAAGCAGAATCATTTTTGAATGGTGAGAGACTGGGAAATGTTTGCACTCAGAGGGACCTGGGTATCCTTGTACATGAATCACAGAAAGTTAACATGCAGGTACAGCAAGCAATTAGGAAAGCAAATGGTATGTTAGCTTTTGTTACAAAGGGATTAAAGTATAAGAGTAAAGAAAGTCTTATTACAATTATACAGGGCATTGGTGAGGCCACACCTGAGGAACTGTGTACAGTTCTGGTCTCCTTACCTAAGGAAAGACATACTTGCCTTAGAGGGAGTGCAATGAAGGTTCACTGGACTGGTTCCTGGGATGAGGGGATTGCCCTATGAGGAGAGATTGAGTAGACTAGGCCTATATTCCCTAGAGTTTAGAAGAATGAGAGTTGATCTAATTGAAACATCTAAAATTCTTAAGGGACTTGACAGGGTTAATGCTGAGAAAATGTTTCCCCTGGCTGGGGAGTGTAGAACACGGGGTCATAGTCTCAGAATAAGAGGTTGGCCATTTAGGACTGAGATGAGGAGAAATTTCTTCACTCAAAGGGTTATGAATCTTTGGCATTCTCTACCCCAGAGAGCTGTGGATGCTCAGTCGTTGAGTATTCAAGCCAGAGGTCGATAAATGTTTGGGAATTAAGGGATATGGGGATAGTGCGGGATGGTGGAGTTGAGGTAGAAGATCAGCCATGATCTTGCTGAATGGCGGAGCAGGCTCGAAGGGCCCAATGGCCTACTCCAGCTCCTATTTCTTATGTTCTTGTCCCTCAACCAACACCACTAAAATGCAGATTATCTAGTTATTTAGCTCATTTCTGTTTGTGGAACCTTGCTGTATACAAATTGGCTGCCGTGTTTCTTAAATTACAACAGTGACTACACTTCAAAAGTACTTCATTGGCTACAAAGCACTTTTGGGACGTTCATCAAAGGCACTATATACATGCAAGTGCTTTCTTTTAAAGGACAAAAATTGTGGGAAGCTTGATGCCTTGCTAAAATGTAAGCGGTACCCTCAGACGTACAGCATTGTGTCTGGTCACATTCAAGAATTCCTTCCCGTTTTTATAGGCGGGTAAAACATACACAGTTTTTGTTTTAGCTGAGCCCAGATTTTCAACTCTGTAGCACCTCTCCTGGTCATTTTCTGTCTTTTTTTTACTCGTTCCTGGGATGTGGGCGTCACTGGCAAGGCCAGCATTTATTGGCCATCCCTAATTGCCCTTGAGAAGGTGGTGGTGAGCCGCCTTCTTGAACCGCTGCAGTCGCTGTGGTGAAGGTACTCCCACAGTGCCGTTAGGTAGGGAGTTCCAGGATTTTGACCCAGCGACAATGAAGGAATGGCAATATATTTCCAAGTCAGGCTGGTGTGTGACTTGGAGGTGATGGTGTTCCCATGCGCCTGCTGCCCTTGTCCTTCTAGGTGGTAGAGGTCGCAGAATTGGGAGGTGCAGTTGTAGAAGCCTTGGCGAGTTGCTGCAGTGCATCTTTTAGATGGCATACACTGCAGCCATGGTACGCCGGTGGTGGAGAGTGTGAATGTTTAAGGTGGTGAATGGGGTGCCAATCAAGTGGGCTGCTTTGTCCTGGATGGTGTTGAGCTTCTTGAGTGTTGTTGCAGCTGCATTCCCAGGCAAGTGAAGGGTATTCCATCACATTCCTGACTTGTGCCTTGTAGATGGTGAAAAGGCTTTGAGGAGTCAGGAGGTGAGACACTTGCTGCAGTATACCCAGCCTCTGACCTGCTCTTGTAGCCACAGTATTTATGTGGCTGGTCCAGTTAAGTTTCCAGTCAATGGTGACCTACAGGATGTTGATGGTGGGGAATTCGGCAATGGTAATGCTGTTGAATCTCAAGGGGCGGTGGTTAGAGTCTCTCTTGTTGGAGAGAATCGTTGCCTGGCACTTGTGTGGCGTGAATGTTGCTTGCCACTTATCAGCCCGAGCCTAAGTGTCGTTCAGGTCTTGGTGAGTAAGTGCCGCTTGATAGCACTGTCGATGACCCCTTCCATCACTTTGCTAATGATTGAGAGTAGACTGATGGGGTGGTAATTGGCTGGGTTGGATTTGTCCTGCTTTTTGTGAACTGGACATACCTGGGCGGTTTTCCACATTGTCAGATAGATGCCAGTGTTGTAGCTTTACTGGAACAGCTTGGCTAGAGACGTGGCTAGTTCTGGAGCACAAGTCTTCAGCACCACAGCCGGGGTTTTGTCAGGGCCCATAGCCTTTGCTGTATCCAATGCGCTCAGCCATTTCTTATTACATGTTGTGAATTGAATTTGCTGAAGACTAGCTTCTGTGATGGTGGGGACCTCTGGAGGAGGCCAATATGGATCATCCACTTGGCACTTCTGGCTGAAGATGGTTGCAAATGTTTCAGCGTTGTCTTTTGCACTCGCGTGCTGGGCTCCACCATCACTGAGGATGGGGATGTTCATAGAGCCTCCTCCTCCTGTTAGTTGTTTAATTGTCCACTGCCATTTATGACTGGATGTGGCAGGACTGCAGAGCTTTGATCTGATCCGTTAGTTGTGGGATTGCATAGCTCTGTCTATAGCATGCTGCTTTTACTGTTTAGCATGCATGTAGTCCTGTTTTGCAGCATCCCCAGGTTGGCACCTCATTTTTAGGTATACCTGGTGCTGCGCCTGGCATGCTCTTCTACACTTCTCATTGAACCAGAGTTGATACCCTAGCTTGATGATATTGGTAGAGTGAGACATATGCCAGGCCATGAGGTTACAGATTGTGGTGGTAGACAATTCTGCTGCTGTTGATGGCCCACAGCACCACATGGATGCCGAGTCTTGAGCTGCTAGATCTGTTCTGAATCCATCCCATTTAACACGTTAGTAGTGCCACACAACACGGTGGAGGGTGTCCTCAGTGTGAAGACAGGACTTGGTCTCCACAAGGACTGTGTGGTACTACTGCCACCAATACTGTCATGGACAGATGCATCTGCGGCAGGTAGATTGGTGAGGACCAGGTCAAGTAGGTTTTTCCCTCATGTTGGTTCTCTCACCACCTGCCGCAGTCCCAGTCTGGTAGCTATGTCCTTCAGGACTCGGCCAGCTCAGTCAGTAGTGGTGTTACCACTCTTGGAGATGGACATTGAAGTCCCCTCGGTGCTTCTTCTAAGTGCTGTTCAACATGGAGGGGTACTGATTCATCAGCGGAGGGAGGGCGGTATGTGGTAATCAGCACGAGGTTTCTTTGCCCATGCTTGACCTGAAGCCATGAGACCTCATGGGGTGAGGAGTCAATGTTGAGTACTCCCAGGGCCCCTCCCTCCCGACTGTACACTACTGTGCCGCTGGGACAGGACATACTCAGGGATGGTGATGGAGGAGTCTGGGACATTGTCTGAAAGGTATGATTCTGTGAGTATGACTATGTCAGGCTGTTGCTTGACTAGTCTGTGGGACAGCTCTCCCAATTTTGGCACAAGTCCCCAGATGTTGGTGAAGAGGACTTTGCAGGTCAACTGGGTTGGGTGTTTTTTTTTTTATTCATTCCTGCGATGTGAGCGTTGCTGGGAAGGCCAGCATTTATTGCCCATCCTTAATTGCCCTTGAGAAGGTGGTGGTGAGCCGCCTTTTTGAACCACTGCAGTCCATGTGGTGAAGGTACTCCCACAGTGCTGTTCGGGAGGGAGTTCCAGGATTTTGACCCAGTGACGATGATGGAACGGCGAAATATTTCCAAGTCAGGATGGTGGGGAACTTGGAGGCAATGGTGTTCCCATGCACCTGCTGCCCTTGTCCTTCTAGGTGGTAGAGGTCGCAGAATTGGGAGGTGCAGTTGTCGAAGCCTTGGCGAGTTGCTGCAGTGCATCTTTTAGATGGCATACACTGCAGCCATGGTGCGCCGGTGGTGGAGAGTGTGAATGTTTAAGGTGGTGAATGGGGTGCCAATCAAGTGGGCTGCTTTGTCCTGGATGGCGTCAAGCTTCTTGAGTGTTGTTGGAGCTGAACTCATCCAGGTAAATGGAGAGTATTCCATCACACTTCTGACTTGTGCCTTGTAGATTGTGCAAAGGCTTTGTGGAGACAGGAGGTGATACACACGCCACAGAATACCCAGCCTCTGACCTGCTTTTGTAGCCACAGTATTTATGTGGCTGGTCCAGTTAAGTTTCTGGTCAATGGTAACCCCCAGGATGTTGATGGTGGGGGATTCGGCGATTGTAATGCCATTGAATGTCAAGACTCTTGCTTGTTGGAGATAGTCATTGCCTGGCACTTGTATGGTGCAAATGTTACTTGCCACTTATCAGCCCAAGCCTGCATGTCATCCAGGTCTTGCTGCATTCAGGCATGGACTGCTTCATTATCTGAGGAGTTGCAAATGGAACTGAACACTTATTATTGTTTTTCGTAGTGGATTGGTACAACTGAGTGGCTTGGTAGGCCACTTTAGAGGGCGGCTAAGAGTCAACTACATTGCTGTGGGTCTGGAGTCACATGTAGGCCAGGTAAGGACGCAGATTTCCTTCCCTAAAGGACATTAGTGAACCAGATGGGTTTTTACAACAATAGTCACCATTACTGATACTAGCTTCCAGATTCATTTAATTAACTGAATTTAAATTCCCCAGCTGCCATGATGGGGTTTGAACTCACATCTCCGGATCATTAGTCAAGTAACATAACCACTATGGTACTGTACCCCTTTAAATTGTATACAGTGTACTTAACAATGAATAGTCGCTCTCAATAGCTGAGATGTTTCCAGGACATTAAATTCGGCTTAAAAAAAAAATCACGACAGTTATTAATGACAAATTGCATTTCATAGACCGCTAGGCTCTTCGGTGTCTAATGATAAAACTCTCTCATCCATTAATGTGTGACATTGCAGTATTTAATTTAATTTTTTAATGAGTAACAAGCCAAAGTCAAGATAAACCCACAGCCTCAAAATTAATGGCAGGAAGGGATGGGGGAGAGGGAGCTGCCGCACCGTTTGCCTCCTTTAATTCATTTTATTTTCCAGTTGTCTGCAGGTGGTTTTAAAGACAAGAAATGTAGCAGATGTCAGATTTGTAATGTATTAACAGATACAAGATTCTCTCTCTCTCTCTCTCTCTCACACACACTTACATTCTTCTCCCCCACCCACCCCTCCTTCTCTCCCCACTGAGTTATGATTCCACAGGTGCCCCCCATTGCGCATAGATTCTTTCTTGAAGGGTCACTAGAAAACAATGAGGAGGACGTACTCTTGGTTGATTTTTTTTTCCCCCTCGCTACCTGGGAGGCAGAGGCCAATTGTATCATTCCTGCTGCTACCCAGGTTCGATCAGACTGATAATACAGAGAATTACAGAGAGTGTACAGCACAGAAACAGGCCATTCGGCCCAACTGATCTGTGTCGGTGTTTATTCTCCACACAAGCTACCTCCCAGCCTACTTCTTCATCTAAACCCATCAAGTTATCCTTCTATTTCTTTCTCCCTCATGTGTTTATCCAGCTTCCCCTTAAATGCATCAATGCTATACGCTTCAATACCCCTTGTGGTAGCGAGTTCCACATTCTAACCACTGGGACCTTCCTGGTGTCTATAGCTTAGTTACACACTGCCTTTACAAGCTAAACAATTAATAGATTCTGTGCACAGTTTAATCATTTGGGTGTCTCCAGTGGTTTTCCTGAAGTTGTCACCGACTAAGCAGAACATTCAGTTTGTTTCAGTTTGTTTTTCCAATCATCGTATTCATTATTAATAGTTATTTTGAATCGGTTTAATATGATTTATGCCTAGTGTCTGTGGAAGGAAGAGAATTAAATAGAGTTAACGTTTCAGGTCGATGACCCTTCGTCAGAACTGGAAAAAGTGACGAAGGGTCATCGACCTGAAACGTTAACTCTGTTTCTCTCTCTACAGATGCTGCCTGACCTGCTGAGTATTTCCAGCATTTTCTGTTTTTATTTCAGATTTCCAGCATCCATAGTATTTTGCTTTTGTAAGAGAATTAAATATATATGTTACTGACCATATTAAGTGTCTCACTTCATTGGTTCTGTGCTGTTTATTATCGTCAGCATTTCAAAATGAATTATTGCCTGTATACACAAGACACTAAGATTGTGCAGCGTAGTTTGTCCTCCAATGCAACTTGAATTTCACTCCTTGCTAAATGTAACCTTTATTCCTATCCGACTTAGTATACTCAAATGGATATTATTTGTGGCAGTAACTGAGAGCAGGATTAATGGTAGCAGTTGGAAAAATGTGACCAGGGTGTGAATTGGTAAGACAAACCATTTTTTTCTTTAAATTTCCAGCTCTGGGGTGGGGTGGGAGGGTTGGGAGTGGAGGCCAATCATAGACGCATCCTAGTATTCGAAATAGTCTGTTAGATGAGAACATCAGGGGAAAATATGTGGAACAAAATGGGTGCCGGTTGAGTTTTCTAACCACTGACCGTGTCAGCTGTGGCTCAATGGGTAGCGCTCTCGTCTCTGAGTCAGAAGGTTGTGGGTTCAAGGCCTACTCCAGAGACTTGGTCAGTACTGAGGGAGTCTCACTGTCTGAGGTGCTGTCTTTCAGCTGAGACGATAAACCGAGGCTCCGTCTACAATCTCAGGTGGGCGTAAAAGATCCTACGGCACTATTTCGAAGTTGATGAACTTGACCTTATTTCAACTACATAATATAAATTAAATCAAAAATCCCTTCCAGGCCAAATAGTTACAAGGCTCAAAATGTTATACCAGTCTTTAAAACTATTTAAGATTGGACAGAGGAAAAATGCAAAGCCAAATTCTCTCCTTCCTTCCGCCCCCCGCGCCCCCCCCCCCCCCCCCCACCGACATGCACACACAGCATTACTAGCCAAGAGAACGGGTAAATGCGCAGCTGGGACTAGATTGCAAATTGAGTGACACGTCCAATTTTACCTCTCCACTAACTGATCCCTCCATCCCTTAAAATAGTGGTGCCCATGAACACATGAGCATTTCAGCCTTAATTAATATTTTAAAAAATTTGGATTTAAACAATTTGTGGTGAATCATTAAGAACCTGTGGAGGCCACTGCTTGTTTCCTTGAAGTGCTACTCCTATTAAGAGTCATATGTCTAGGAACGATAGTAATCCTGCAGGAGCACACCGCTGCCGCATGTCGCATCCCTAAGGAATAATGGCTGGAAATTTCAGATAGCGTATCTAATGATTAATGACATATTTTGTAAAAACTTGCCCATTTTTTCTCCTAAGTGTTTTTGCCGCTTTCTGCATTTCACAAGTATTAATCATGAACTTGATGTCAAACCTAAAAAGAAAAATAAATGATTCTTGCAGTCTTCTTGTAGCTTTAATCAAAGTATTCCCATTCAATTTGTGTACTTAATGGCAGCAGTCTGCGCAGTCTGATAAAGTGTTCATCAGCAGTGATAGGTTCATTCATCTGTGAAAACACTGATTTTAATGTTCAGAGAGACTATCTTTCAACTTGGTAAATGAGTTTGGTGAAATGGAACAATCAGCCCTCTAGACTGCAAAAAGGTGATTTTTTTTTTAATTGATGGATAGAATTGTTCTTTGTACAAATGAGGCACTTAGCAATTTTAGACTTGGGCTACTTTAAGACTGCAGAGCTGAGATTCTTGGTTGTCCATTTGGAGATCTGCCAATTTAGCCCAGCTGTGAATCCGAGGATTCCCCTCTACTGTGGTTGACACGGCCCTTGACTGTGTCCATTCTATTTCCCGCACTTCTGCTCTCACCCCTTCCCCTCCCTCCCGGAACCACGATAGGGTTCCCCTTGTCCTCACCTTTCACCCCACCAGCCTCCACATTCAACGGATCATCCTCCGCCATTTTCGCCACCTCCAGCGTGATCCCACCACCAAACACATCTTCCCCTCACCTCCCCTTTCAGCATTCCGAAGGGACTGCTCCCTCCGCAACACCCTGGTCCACTCCTCTATCACCCCCAACACCCCTTCCCCTTCGCCCGGCACCTTCCCGTGCAAGCGCAGGAGATGCAACACATGCCCTTTTACCTCCTCCCTTTCCACTGTCCAGGGCCCCAAAAACTCCTTCCAGGTGAAACAGTGATTTACTTATACTTCTTGCAATTTAGTATACTGTATTCGCTGCTCACGATGCGGTCTCCTCTACATTGGGGAAACCAAACGCAGATTGGGTGACCGCTTTGCGGAACACCTCCATTCAGTCCGTAAGGGTGACCCCGAGCTTCTGGTCGCCTATCACTTTAATTCTCCGCTTCACTCCCACTCAGACCTCACCGTCCTCGGCCTCTTACACTGTTCCAATGAAGCTCAACGTAAGCTCGAGGAACAGCACCTCATCTTTTGATTAGGCACTTTACAGCCTTCTGGACTCAACATCAAGTTCAACAATTTCAGACCATAACCTCGACCCCTATCTTTTTTTACCATTTTTTTTTCTCTCTCTCACATGGCAGCTGTCTTTCATTCTGCCATTGCCATTTATACTTCATCTAGAGCCATCTTTTGTTTCTTAACTTGTCCCATTACCATCTCCTTTTGCCTTGCACCATCATCCCTTTTGTCTCTTAATCTCTCCTGCCTTCCATCCTATCACAGACCTTCCCTTTTGTTCTTTCCTCCCCTCCCCCCTTTCCCTGCCCCTGCACTTGCTTAAAAACCTGTTCCATCTCCAGCTTTTTCCAGTTCTGACGAAGGGTCACCGACCTGAAACGTTAACTCTGTTTCTCTCTCCACAGATGCTGCCTGACCTGCTGAGTATTTCCAGCATTTTCTGTTTTTATTTCAGATTTCCAGCATCTGCAGTATTTTGCTTTTGTACTTGTGTAGTGTGCAGTGTTTGATCCTTGCTTCCGCTGTGTCATCACGTTCCACGTTTGCAGTTAATGACAGCAATGCCTTCTGAACATAGGAGCAGGATTAGTCATTCAGCCCTTGGAGCCTGTTCTGCCATTCTACTAGACCACAGCTGATATATAAGAAAGAACCAGAAAATAAACTCTTTGGTCACATATCAAAACTGTTCCAGGGCTTGGGATTTCCAAGCCTTGACTCGTATTTCATTCCCCTGGAAGGAAATGTTTCTTGGCTCATTTCCTTTCCTTGAGATCCCTACAAAAAACTCTGATTCTGATTTGGATCATCAAAATGTAATGAAAAGAAAAGGACATTCAGGCGATCCAGTCTGCTCAGTCATCTCGGTCCTCCTAGAGCAGAAGGTTACTATTATTGTACTTCAAAACCACATCGCTCTCCTTTTCTAAGTTTAGGATTGGCTGAGATTGGTGTACCTCCTGGTTCTTGCCCGAGTGGAGTGTCTAGTTCTTTCTCAGAGGTTGGGGTTAGTAACTCAAGAACTGGCACCCTGTATCTCAAATCTGGTTGGCAGCATAGCTCTTGATAGCAACATGCTCTAAATTGAGGGATTTGTACCTTCAGTGGTATATATTCACCTGGTATCCGGAAAATCTTCCATCCCAAAAGCATATCAAGCTAAACTGAAGTGATTAGTTGAGCTGTGTCTGAATAATCCATTTTGATCCTAAACTGTGACTTACTTTACAAATTTTGCAGTATCTTCAACTCTAGCTGAAGCAGTGCCTCAGACACAGTTCATTGGAAGGCCATGTGGTGGCCATATTGCCCATCATCTACAGTACTTCCACCATTTTTGAGGTACTTCACTGTTCATGAACACTTAAATATTGGGTATCTAATGCTTCAAAGCAGGCATAGCCTGGGTCACATACAAAGTAAAGCTTCCTTTACGCTTCTGAACAAGGGGCTTTAATCTTAAACTCAGAAGACCACCGCTACTGGAACAGTGTGACATTAACATTTTCCACACCATCCATTCTTATGGTCTCAGAGCCAGATTGCCAGTTTAGTGCCATTATCGACTGAATTATGGTCAGCTTTTTGTTGTGGCCTGCACTCACTAGTACAGTCTGAGTGCACTTCCAAACTAATTTCACATGGGAACCTGTACAGCTGGCAGAGTGGAAGCATTCAACCTACTGGCCTGGGCTGGACTGGAAATTAATTCCCAGAGAACATTCCAATACTCAGTCCCATTACTCATTTCTGAATCAGGAATTGGTTGAAAAAGGCATGGGTTTGTAGAATAGCTGCAGCTGTTATAAAAAGCCTTGTAACAGCCTTATAGATTCTGCATTTGAACACTGGCCTTAAATTTTTAGTGCTTAAAATTTCTGTTGCTGGTGCCAGTACAATGAATGAGTTCCAAGGCCTCATATTGCGCTCTTATCTAACGTGGCTCTCTCTGGCATCGGGACTCACCCAACATTCCTCCCTAGAGATTGTGTTGGAGGTCAAACACAAGTTCCACTTTTTGCTGTATTCACTTTTTAGTTCAAAGTAAATACTTCTAATGGAAGTAAAATATAAAATGAACGCATTTCCCAACAGCTTGTTGCTTAATGAGTTGCAGATGGTTTTTTTTTGCTTTGCTTAAGCAAATGAGAAGTATCGGGTACAGTGAGTGCTCATCCAGCCAGTGCTGTTGTCAATTTGAGAGTCAATATTACGGCAGTTCTCTTAAGGCAGCAGTGTGGACCGGTCTTGGTTAAAAGTTGCTCTTTAATTCCATCTTCAATGGAGATTACATTCTTTGGCACCCTAGTCCCTAATGTTAAAACATAAAGTCACTCGTCTACATATCAACTATGTGGCTTTCAATGGTAGGCAGAGAATAAATGAACAAAGAAGAAAGTTAAATATCTACCTTGAGTGATGGCTTCCTCATTCCTTGACTGTGAGGCATCCCTTGCATTCCAAATGCCCACTCTTCTCCATTGCTTCCCTCTCCGGTTTGAAGTGGTTCAAACATATATTCAGTAAGTTACTTCTTGATGTTAGTGCATCTTCTCTATCTTTTCCTTGTAAACTGTGTGGTGGGGGTGGCCAACAGAGTAGCGTGGTGTGACATTAATGAAGCTACCACTGAAGGCAAAACAGTTAAAGAGCAGCCAGATCCCTATAGTTTTCACTGTCCATCTCCACCAGCTCGCTGGATGATGGGCCAAGTTGTTGTTAAGTGGAGAGCAAAATTACAGTCAAAGAATGAGCAAGACCATACTGAAGGTAGGTAATCTACTGTTGTACTGAGTTTTATTTTTGGGACTGTCCCTGTAGGACGTGGAGGTGTTCCTTTCCCAGTAAAGCTGTAAAAGTTTTTGTGGATTTTTATAACATGGCATGAGAAATAAACACAGACCTGAATTGGTAAGTTAGAATGATCTGCCTTGAGCTATTTCTCCTCCCAGTTTTCTCTCCCAATTAACTCCTTGGGTATTAGGCAGCCTCCATCCAGTACCTTTCCCAAGTGGCATCTGTTCCCATTAGAGTCTTGGCATTTTCTGTTAGTTGGCTATTCAACCAGGCTGCTGGCTCTTGGATGAGATAAGACGTCACATCTGAACTGATTCTGTCCTGAAATTAATTCATTGAGAATCACTTATCAAAAAGATTTTAGTATCTTTATAAAAGCTTCCTTCAGGGTTATGTGAGTTCACTACGAGCTCTAAAGTTTTTTTCCCACCTCTGTAAATATTTTAAACTAATACGCTGTGTAATTTTGAAAATTTCATGTGTGGAATCCATTCTATTTGCTATTATATTAGTTTAAAACGCGTTCCAAATGTTTTCGGAATATCCCCGATGTGGCATTTGGAAAAAGTTTTCTAGATAATCAGCTTCCTGAATGCCATCTTTTACTGTTTAATTTAAATGATAAACTTGCAAGATGACAAAGCATAGAATCCTTAATTTCATCCTCTGCTAGTTGCCTGTTTGTTTGAACATGCTGTAGAATGGAAGGGACCTCCTTGGCATTGTGAATGCAGTACTGTGTGTGACTAAATATGTATTTTAAAATTTCTTCAGTACTTTGTATTAATGGAAAATTTAGTGAAAATCAGATGTTTTCCCATAAATAGCAAATGTAAATCTGAAGATGGTTAAAAGCCATTATTATTAATGTCTTGTTTTAACAACCACCCCCATTCCACCACCAGCTGAATTTCCATTGAAGAGGAGCTGAATCTTCAATATGATGACAAAAGCAAAATACTGCGGATGCTGGATATCCGAAATAAAAACAGAAAATACACAGCAGGTCAGGCAGCATCTGTGGAGATCAATGTTTCAGGTCAATGACCTTTTATCAGAACTGGAAAAAGTTAGAGATGTAACATGTTTTAAGCAAGTACAGAAGCAGGGAAAGGGGGGAGGAGAGGAAAGAACAAAAGGGAACGTCTATGATAGGGCGGAAGGCAGGAGTGATTAAATGGCAAAAGGGGGTGGTAATGGCACAATAAAAGAAACAAAAGATGGGTCTAGAGGAGCTGAAAATGATAAAAGCAGAATCATTACCAGCAACTGCTGTCTGGAAAAAATGGGAGCAGTGGTTATGATCTGAAATTGTTGAACTCAATGTTGAGTCCGGAAGGCTGTAAAGTGCCTTATCGAAAGATGAAGTGCTGTTCCTTGTGCTTCCGTTGAGCTTCATTAGAACAGTGTAGGAGGCCGAGGTCAGAGTGGGAGTGGAAGGGAGAGTTAAGATGACAAGTGACCAGAAGCTCAGGGTCACGCTTACGGACTGAACGGCGGTGTTCCGCAAAGTGATCATCCAATCTGCGTAGAGGAGACTGCACCTTGAGCAGCGAATACAGTATACTAAATTGAAAGAAGTGCAAGTAAATCACTGTTTCACCTGGAAAGAATGTTTGGGGCCCTGGATGGTGGGAAGGGAAGGAGTAAAACGGCAGGTGTTGCATCTCCTCCTCTTGCATGGGAAGGTGCTGTTGGATGGGGAGTGGGTGTTGGGGGTGATTGAACAGTGGACATAAGAAATAGGAGCAGGAGTAGACCAATCGGCCCCTCGAGCCTGCTCTGCCATTCAATGAGATCATGGCTGATCTGATCCAACCTCAACTCTAAAGAACACAAGAAGTAGGAGCAGGACCAGGCCACTCGGCCCCTGGGCCCGCTCCGCCACCCACAGGGCCTTGACCGATCCGAACTCAAACTCATGTCCAATTTCCAGCCCGCTCCCCGTAACCCCTAATTCCCTTTACTTCTAGGAAACGGTCTATTTCTGTTTTAAATTTATTTAATGAAGTAGCTTCCACAGCTTCCTGGGGTAGCAAATTCCACAGACCCACTACCCTCTGAGTGAAAAAGTTTCTCCTCATCTCAGTTTTGAAAGAGCAGCCCCTTATTCTAAGATTATATCCCCTAGTTCTAGTTTCACCCATCATTGGGAACATCCTCACCGCGTCCACCCGATTAAGCCCCTTCACAATCTTATATGTTTCAATAAGATCGCCTCTCATTCTTCTGAACTCCAATGAGTAGAGTCCCAATCTACTCAACCTCTCCTCGTATGTCCACCCCCTCATCCCCGGAATTAACCGAGTGAACCTTCTTTGTACTGCCTCGAGAGCAAGTATGTCTTTTCTTAAGTATGGACACCAAAACTGTATGCAGTACTCCAGGTGCGGTCTCACCAATACCCTATACAACTGCAGCAATACCTCCCTGTTTTTATATTCTATCCCCCTAGCAATAAAAGCCAACATTCCATTGGCTTTCTTGATCACCTGCTGCACCTGCATACTAACTTTTTGATTTTCTTGCACCAAGACCCCCAGATCCTTTTGTACTGCAGTACTTTCCAGTTTCTCGCCATTAAGATAATAACTTGCTCTCTGATTTTTCCTGCCAAAGTGCATAACCTCACATTTTCCAATATTGTATTGCATCTGCCAAATCTCTGCCCACTCACCCAGCCTGTCTATATCCCCTTGTAGGTTTTTTATGTCCTCCTCACTCTCTACTTTCCCTCCCATCTTTGTATCATCTGCAAACTTTGATATGTTACACTCGGTCCCCTCCTCCAAATCGTTCATATAGATTGTAAAGAGTTGGGGACCCAGCACCGACCCCTGCGGAATACCACTGGCTACTGGTTGCCAGTCCGAGAATGAACCATTTATCCCAACTCTCTGCTTCCTGTTAGATAACCAATCCTCCACCCATGCCAGAATATTACCCCCAATCCAGTGATTTTTTATCTTGAGTAATAATCTTTTATGTGGCACCTTGTCGAATGCCTTCTGGAAGTCTAAATACACTACATCCACTGGTTCCCCTTTATCCACCCTGTACGTTATGTCCTCAAAGAACTCGAGCAAATTTGTCAGACATGACTTCCCCTTCATAAAGCCATGCTGACTTTGTCCTATTAAATTATGTTTATCTAAATGTTCCGTTACTGTCTCCTTAATAATAGACTCCAAAATTTTACCCACCACAGATGTTAGGCTAACTGGTCTATAATTTCCAGCCTTCTGCCTACAACCCTTTTTAAATAAGGGTGTTACATTAGCAGTTTTCCAATCTGCCGGGACCTTTGCTGAGTGCAGGGAGTTTTGGAAAATTATTACCAAAGCATCCACAATTCCTACTGCCACTTCCCTCAAGACCTAGGATGTAAGCCATCAGGTCCAGGGGATTTATCCGCCTTGAGTCCCATTATTTTACTGAGTACCAATTCCTTAGTGATTTTAATCGTATTTAGCTCCTCCCCCACTAGAGCCCCCTGTTTGTCCAGTGTTGGGATATTCTTAGTGTCCTCTACCGTAAAGACTGAAACAAAATATTTGTTCAGCATTTTTGCCATCTCCATGTTTCCCACCATTAATTTCCCGGTCTCATCCTCTAAGGGACCTACGTTTGCTTTAACCACCCTTTTTCTTTTTATATAACTATAGAAACTCTTGCTATCTGTTTTTATATTTTTTGCTAATTTATTTTCATAGTCTATCTTCCCTTTCTTAATCAATCCTTTAGTTACTTTTTGTTGTCTTTTGAAGACTTCCCAATCTTCTATCCTCCCACTAACTTTGGCTACCATATATGTCCTTGTTTTTAGTTGGATACTTTCTTTAATTTCTTTACTTAGCCATGGATGGCTGTCATTTCTTTTACACCCTTTTTTCCTCAGTGGAATATATTTATTTTGAAAGTTGTAAAATAACTCCTTGAATGAACACCACTGCTCATGTACCGTCTTACCCTTTAATCTATTTTCCCAGTCCACTTTAATCAATTCTGCTCTCATACCATCATAGTCTCCTTTATTCAAGCTCAGTATGCTTGTTTGAGAACCAACCTTCTCACCCTCTAATTGGATATGGAATTCAACCATGTTATGGTCACTCATTCCAAGGGGATCCTTAACTAGGACATTATTAATTAATCCTGACTCATTACACAGGACCAGGTCCAAGGTTGCTTGCCCCCTTGTAGGATCAGTTACATACTGCTCAAGAAATCCATCCCTAAGACACTCAATAAACTCTTCCTCAAGGCTGCCCTGCCCAATTTGATTTGTCCAGTTAATATGATAGTTAAAATCCCCCATAATTATAGCTGTTCCCTTATTACATGCCCCAACTATTTCCTGATTAATACTTCTTCCAACAGAGTTGCAACTATTAGGAGGCCTATATACTACGCCCACTAGTGTTTTTTTCCCCTTATTATTCCTTATCTCTACCCAAACTGTTTCATTATCCTGATCTTTTGACCCAATATCATTTCTCTGTATTACAGTGATTCCTTCCTTTATTAACATAGCCACCCCCCCTCCCCTTCCTTCCTGTCCTTCCTGATTGTTAAATACCCTGGCATATTTAATTCCCAGACGTTGTCACCCTGCAGCCATGTTTCTGTAATGGCCACAAGATCATACCCATACATAGTTATTTGTGCCGTTAACTCGTCCATTTTGTTACGTGCATTCAGATAAAGAACTTTCAAATGTGTTTTGTGACACTTACTTCCTGCTTTTTCCTTATTTAACACTTTACCTTTTACTCCATACCTTCTGTCCCTTCCTGACATGCTTTCCTCTGTCTCCCTGCTCAGGTTCCCAACCCCCTGCCACATTAGTTTAAATCCTCCCCAACAGCACTAGCAAACACTCCCCCTAGGACAGCGGTCCCGGCCCTGCCCAGGTGCAGACCATCCGGTTTGTACTGGTCCCACCTCCCCCAGAACCGGTTCCAATGTCCCAGGAATTTGAATCCCTCCCCCTTGCACCATTCCTCTAGCCACGTATTCATTTGAAATATCCTCCTATTTCTACTCTGACTAGCACGTGGCGTGGTAGCAATCCTGAGATTACTACCTTTGAGGTCCTATTTTTTAATTTACCTCCTAACTCCCTATATTCTGCTTTTAGGACCTCATCCCCTTTTTTACCTATATCGTTGGTGCCTATGTGCACCATGACAGCTGGCTGTTCGCCCTCCCCCTCCAAAATGTTCTGTAGCCGCTCCGAGACGTCCTTGACCCTTGCACCAGGGAGGCAACACACCATCCTGGAGTCTCGGTTGCGGCTGCAGAAACGCCTATCTATTCCCCTTACAATTGAGTCCCCTATCACTATAGCTCTTCCACTCTTTTTCCTCCCAGCCTGTGCAGCAGAGCCGCCCATGGTGCCAGGAAGTTGGCTGCTGCTGCCTTCCCCTGCTAAGTCATCCCCCCCAACAGTATCCAAAGCGGTATATCTGTTTGAGAGGGGGGTGGCCACAGGGGACCCCTGCACTACCTGCCTGCACCTCCTACTCTGCCTGGTGGTCACCCATTCCCTTCCTGCCTGTACACCCTTCACCTGCGGTGTGACCAACTCACTAAACGTGCTATCCACGAGGTTCTCAGCATCGCGAATGCTCCAATATGCATCCAGCCGCAGCTCCAGCGCCGCAATGCGGTCTGTCAGTAGCTGCAGCTGGATACACTTGCCGCACACATGGTCGTCAGGGACACCGGAAGGGTCCCTGATTTCCCACATAGAGCAGGAGGAGCATAACACGGGGCTGGGCTGTCCTGCCATGACTTACCCTTTAATTAATTGAACTTAAATTAAATCAAATCAATACCACCAATTTCACTCAATTAAATGAATTACTCAAGGGCCCTTCGTTACTAGCACTAGAAATTATAATCACAAAATTAAGATCTTCGAAACTTTATAAACTATGAACCTTAACTATCAAACTATAAAGTAGTATAAAAACTAACCTGCCGTACTCACCCAATCAGCCGCTCCCTCCATGGTGTCGCGGAGGGAATGGTCCCTTCATAATGCTGAAAGGGGAGGGGAGGGGAAGATGTGTTTGGTGGTGGCATTACGCTGGAGGTGGCGGAAATAGCGGAAGATGATTTGTTGAATGTGGAGGCTGGTGGGGTGGACAAGAGGAACCCTATCGTGGTTCTGGGAGGGAGAGGAAGGGGTGAGAGTAGAAGTGCGGGAAATAGGACTGACACGGTCGATAGCCTCTCTCCAGAAATGGAGACAGAGAAGTCGAGAAAGGGAAGGGAAGAGTCGAAGATGGATCCTGTGAAGGCGAGGGAGGGGTGGAAATTGGAAGCAAAGTTGATGCAATTTTCCAATTCGGGGCAAGAGCACAAAGTGGCACCATTACAGTCATCAGTGTCTGGAAAAAGAGGTGAGGGAAGGGACCTGAATAGAACTGGAACAAAGAATGTTCCACATATCCCACAAAAAGACAAGCATAGCTAGGACCCATGTGGGTTCCATTAGCAACACCTTTTATTTGGAGGAAGTGAGTAGAGTCAAAGGAGAAGTTGTTCAGTGTAAGAACAAGAACTTTTTCCAGTTCTGACAAAAGGTCAGTGACCTGAAACATTAACTTTGTTTCTCTCTCCACAGATGCTGCCTGACCTGCTGAGTATTTCCAGCATTTTCTGTTTTTATTTCAGATATCCAGCATTTGCAGTATTTTGCTTTTATAAGAACAAGTTCAGCCAGGCGGAGGAGGGTAGTGGATGGGGAATGGTTGGGTGTCCATTCATGGAAGAAGTGGAGCTCGTCCTAGTTGGGGGATGGAGGTGTAGAGGAACTGGATGTCCATAGTGAAAAAGAGATGGTTAGGGCCAGGAAACTGGAAACTGTTAAAGTGGTGGAGGGCGTCGGAAGAGTCGCAGCTATAGGTGGGAATAGACTGGACAAGGGGAGAAAAAATAGAGTGGAAATAGGAAGAAATGAGTTCCGTGGGGCAAGAACAGGCTGAAACGATGGGTCTACCAGGACAGTCCTGTTTGTGGATCTTGGGAAGGAGGTAGAAACGGGGTTGGGGGGCTATGAGGTTGGATGCCGTGGAGAAAAGATCTCCAGAGGAGATGAGGCCAGTGACAGTCTGGGAAACGATGGATTGATATTCGTGGTGGGGTCATGGTCCAGGGGGAGGTCGGAGAGTTGGGGTTCAGCCTCCGCAAGGTAGAGGTTGGATCGCCAAAACAACAGCACCACGCTTGTCAGCAGGTTTAATGACAGTGTTGGGGTTGGACTTGAGGGACAGAGTGCTGCCAGTTCAGAGGGAGGTAGGTTAGAATGAATAAGCGGAGTGGAAAAATTAAGATGACCAATGTCACACCAGCAGTTCCCAGTGAAAATATCTAGAGAGGGCAAGAGGCCAGAGGGAGGGGTCTAGGTGGATCGAGAATTCTGAAGACGGGAGAAAAGAGTCTGCTGTGCGGGGGAAGACTCCTGGCAAAAGAAGTGGGCGCGGTTGCGAAGGCAGCAGAAAAAGAGCTCAGCATCGTGCCAAGCTCGAAATTCATTGAGGTGGAGGCGTAAGGGGATGAAGCTGTGAGGCCTTTGCTGTGGACGGATCGATAGGGGTCAGAGAGGGAAGTGACTCTGTTGTGGGGGTGTTAATATCGAGGCCATAGTATTTACAGCAGAGAAACAGGCCATGCGGCCCAACAAGTCTGCCGGTGTTTGTGCTCCACATGAGCCTCCTCTCACCCTATCAGCATATCCTTCTATTTCTTTCTCACTCATGTGTTTATCTAGCTTCCCCTTAAATGCATCTGTGCTATTCGACTCAGCTTCTCCATGTGGTAGCAAGTTCCACATTCTCTCTGGGTAAACAAGGTTCCCCTGAATTCTTTATTGGATATATTAGTGACTATCTTATATTTATGGATCCTAGTTTTGGACTCCCCACAAGTGGAAACATCTTCTCTACATCTACCCCATCAAACCCCTTCATAATTAAAGACCTCTATTAGCTCACCTCTCAGCCTTCAAAACTTTCTCCCAACTCTCTTACAACTCCACTTAGGAAATTCCAACTGTCCAGCCTTTGGCCCTCCATTCACCACAACATTTCTCCAGCTAGCGATCTGCTCAACCACACCCTCACCACCACTTTGATGCCCTAGTCCCTATTAAAACAATTACTCTCTCTCAACCTGGCCATTCTCCCTGGTATGGCCCTCATCTTCACTCCCTTAAGTCCAAAGGACGCAGACTTGAACGGATATGGCGGACAACTGGTTTAGCCATTCACCGCCAGATCTGGCTGGACCACATAAAGCATTATCGGGTCCTGCTCTCGTCTGCCAAAATTGCTCACTATTCCAGAATCATTATGGAATGCAAAGATAAACCCTGGCTTCTATTTTCCACTGCTAACCGTCTTCTTAAACCCCTCTCCCCTGTCTCCTCCACCCTCACCTCCGATAACAAGTGTGAGGAGCTCATGGGCTTTATTGTCTCTAAGATTGAGACCATCCGTTCAGCTGCCTCTGCCAGTTTCCTTGCTTCCCCTAGCCCACCAGGCCAAACTTCCTCTAAGGTTTCCCCCTGCCCTAGCACTGAACTCACATCTTTCTCCAGTTTCTCTCCGATCACCCCTCATGACCTTTCTACGTTCATCTTGTCCATGAGACCCACTTCCTGCTCCCTCGACCCTATTCCCACCAAACTGCTGACCACCCAACTTCCTTTTCTGGCTCCCATGTTAGCTGACATTGTTAACAGTTCTCCCTCCTTAGGTACTGTCCCCCTCTCCTTCAAATCTGCCATCATCACCCCTCTCCTCGACCCCTCCGTCCTTGCAAACTACCACCCCATCTCCAACCTCCCTTTACTCTCCAAAGTCCTTGAACGTGTTGTCGCCTCCCAAATCCGTGCCCATCTTTCCCACAGCTCCATGTTTGAATCCCTCCGATCAGGTTTCTGTCCCTGCCACAGTACTGAAACGGCTCTCATCAAAGTCACAAATAACATCTTTTGTGACTGTGACAAAAGTAAACTATCCCTCCTCGTCCTTCTTGACTTGTCTGCAGCCTTTGACATGGTTGACCACTCCATCCTTCTCCAACGCCCATCCACCGTCGTCCAGCTGGGTGGGATTGCACTCACCTGCAATAGCTTCTCTTCCTGCTCCCGCATCGTTACCTCTGGTGTCCCCCAAGGATTTATCCTTGGCCCCCTCCTATTTCTCATCTACATGCTGCCCCTTGGCGACATCATCCAAAAACACAGCATCAGTTTCCACATGTACGCTGACGACACCCAGCTCTACCTCACTACCTCTTCTCTCAACCCCTCCACGGTCTCTAAATTGTCAGACTGCTTCTCCAACATCCAGTTCTGGAGCAGCAGAAATTTTCTCCAATTAAATATTGGGAAGACCGAAGCCATTGTCTTCGGACCCTGCCGCAAACTCCGTTCCCTAGCCACTGACTCCTTCAATCCCCCTAACATCTTTCTGAGGCTGAACCACACTGTTCACAACCTTCATGTCATATTTGACCCAGAAGTGAGCTTCCGACCTCATATCTGCGGCATAACTAAGACCCCCTATTTCCAACTCCGTAACATCGCCCGTCTCCACCCTTGCCTCAGCTCATCTGTTGCTGAAACCCTCATCCATGCCTTTGTTACCTCTAGACTTGACTATTCCAACACACTCCTGGCTGACCTCCCACGTTCTACCCTACGTAAACTTGAGGCCATCCAAAACTCAGCTGCCCGTGTCCTAACTCGCACCAAGTCCCGTTCACCCATCACCCCTGTGCTCGCTGACCTACATTGGCGCCCGGTTGAGCGACACCTCAATTTCAAAATTCTCATCCTTGTTTTCAAATCCCTCCATGGCCTCGCCCCTCCCTATCTCTGTAATCTCCTCCAGCCCCACAACCTCCCAAGATATCTGTGCTCCTAATTCTGCCCTCTTGAACATCCCTGATTATAATCGCTCAACCATTGGTGGCAGTGCCTTCTGTTGCCTAGGCCCTAAGCTCTTGAATTCCCTGCCTAAGCCTTTCCGCCTCGCTACCTCTACTCCTTGAGCAGCAGTTGGCATCACTGCGGTGCATCCGTGAGGCTAAGAGCTACGTGGATAGCACGTTTCAGGAGGTGGTCATCCCACAGCATAAGAGTGTGCAGGCAGAGAGGGAATGGGTGACCGTCAGACAGACAAGGAGGACCGGGCAGGTAGTGCAGGAGTCCCCTGAGTGCATCTCACTCTCCAACCAGTACAGAATACTGGTGAGGCCGATGGTTCCTCTGGGGAGTACAGCCAGAGCCAAGTCCACGGCACCACAGGCGGCTCAGCTGTACACGGGGGAAGGAGGAAGATCGGGAAAGCAATAGTGGTAGGGGATTCGATAGTTAGGGGAACAGACAGGCGTTTCTGTGGCCGCAGACCTGATTCCAGGATAGTATGTTGCCTCCTTGGTGCCAGGGTCAAAGATGTCACTGAGCGGTGGCAGAACATTCTGAGGGGGAAGGGTGAACAGCCAGAGGTCATGGTCCATATTGGTACCAACGACAGAGGTAGAAAAAGGGATGAGGTCCTGCAGGCAGATTTTAGGGAGCTAGGAAAGAGATTAAAAAGCAGGACCTCAAAGGTAGTAATCTCTGGATTACTCCCTGTGCCACGAGCTAGTGAGTATAGAAATAGGAGGATAGAGCAGATGAATGCGTGGCTGGAGAGATGGTGCAGAGGGAGGGCTTCAGATTCCTGGGACATTGAAACCGGTTCTGGGGGAGGTGGGACCTGTACCCAACAGGGCTGGAACCAATGTCCTCGCAGGGGGGTTTGCTGGTGCTGTTGGAGAGGTTTAAACTAATTTGGCAGGGGGGTGGGCACCAGGATGTAGCAGTAGATAGGAGAAACAAAGTGCACAAAGGATGGGGAGAGACAGATAGCACTAGAGTAAGAAATAGTAAGGTATTAGGTGGGGTCAGATTAAGAGAGAATACAAGAAGGTCCAAGACAGGTTTGCAGTGCATGTATGTAAATGCACGAAGCGTGGTAAATAAGGTTGGTGAGCTGCAGGCGCAAATAGCCACATGGGAATATGATGTTGTGGCAATAACTGAGACCTGGCTCAAAAAAGGGCAGGATTGGATTTTAAATATTCCTGGATATAAGGTGCTCAGGAAAGATAGGGAAGGAAAGAAAGGAGGTGGGGTGGCAGTATTGGTTAAGGAGAATGTTAGTGCTAGAGAGAGAGGATGTCCTGGAGGGGTCAAAGACAGAATCTATTTGGTTAGAGTTAAGAAATAATAGAGGTGCCATTACACTACTAGGTGTATTCTATAGGCCACCAACTAGTGGGAAAGATATAGAGGAGCAAATTTGCAGGGAAATTACAGAGGTGTGCAAGAACTATAGAGTAGTAATAATGGCGGACTTCAATTATCCTAATATAGACTGGGATAATAATAGAGAACTTTCTTGATCAGTAGGTTTCTGGCCCAACAAGGAAGGAGGCATTGTTGGATCTAGTTCTGGGGAATGAGGTGGGTCAAGTGGAGCAAGTGTCAGTAGGGAGTATTTAGGGAACAGTGATCATAGTGTCATAAGGTTTAGATTAACAATGGAAAAGGACAGGGAGCAATCTAGAGTAAAAATACTGAATTGGAGGAAGGCGAATTTCAGTGGGTTGAGAACAGATCTGGCCCGGGTAAATTGGAATCAAAGATTGGCAGGCAAAACTGTAATCGCACAATGGGCTGCCTTTACAGAGGAGATAGTTCGGGTACAGTCAACAAGGTAGGGCAACTAAAGCCAGTGCTCCCTGGATGACGAAAGAGATAGAGAGTAAGGTGAAGCAGAAAAAGAGCGCGTATGACAGATGTCAGGTTGGGATTGCAAGTGAGAATCAGGCTGAATATAGAAAATTAAGAGGGGAAGTGAAAAAGAAAATAAGGGGCAAAGAGAGAGTATGAGAATAAATTGGCAGCTAACTTAAAAGGGAATTCAAAAGTCTTCTATAGGCATATAAATAATAAACGGGTAGTAAGAGGATGGCTGGGGCCAATTAGGGACCAAAAAGGAGACCTACGCATGGAGGCAGAGGGCATGACTGAGGTACTAAACGAATACTTTGCATCTGTCTTCACCAAGGAAGAAGATGCTGCCAAAGTCATAGTGAAAGAGGAGGTAGTGGAGATACTGGATGAGATAAAAATTGATAAAGAGGAGGTATTAGAAAGGCTGGCTGTACTTAAAGTTGATAAGTCACCAGGATGCATATTAGGATGCTGAGGGAGGTTAAGGAGGAAATCGCGGAAGTGCTCGCCATAATCTTCCAATCCTCCTTACGGGGGTGGTGCCAGAGGAAAGGAGAATTGCAAATGTTGCACCCTTGTTCAAAAAAGGGTGCGGATAAACCCAGCAATTACAGGTCAGCCAGTTTAACCTCGGTAGTGGGGAAGCTTTTAGAAACGATAATCAGTGACAAAGTTAACAGTCATTTGGACAAATGTAGATTAATTAAGGAAAGCCAGCACGGATTTGTTAAAGGCAAATCGTATTTAACTCACTTGATCGAGTTTTTTGATGAGGTAACAGAGAGAGTTGATGAGGGCAATGCGGTTGACGTGTATATGGACTTCCAAAAGGCGTTCGACAAAGTGCCACATAATAGGCTTGCCAGCAAAGTTGAAGCCCATGGAATAAAAGGGACAGTGGCAGCATGGATACAAAATTGGCTTAGTGACAGGAAACAGAGAGTAGTGGTGAACGGTTGTTTTTCAGACTGGAGGAAGGTATACAGTGGTGTTCCCCAGGGGTCGGTACTAGGACCACTGCCTTTCTTGATATATATTAATGATTTGGACTTGGGTGTACAGGGCACAATTTCAAAATTTACAGATGACACAAAACTTGGAAGTATAAAGTGAACATTGAGGAGGATAGTGATAAACTTTAAGAGGACATAGACAGGTTGGTGGAATGGGCGGACACGTAGCAGATGAAATTTAATGCAGAAAAGTGTGAAGTGATACATTTTGGTAGAAAGAATGAGGAGAGGAAATATAAACTAAAGGGCACAATTCTAAAGGGGGTGCATGAACAGAGAGACCTGGGGGTATATGTGCACAAATCATTGAAGGTGGCAGGGCAGGTTGAGAAAGTGGTTAAAAAAGCATAAATAGAGGCATAGGGCAGAATTTTCACCGGCCCGTGGAGGCGGGTTTGGAGGCGTGTGGGGTGGGAAAATAGCAGATCCGGGGGTCCCAAACCCAACCCGCCTCCATGCCAGTTTCACAGGAGGCGGGTACCCGACCTGTGCTGGGACCCGCCTCCCCGAGGCGGGAAGGGGATTAGTGACAATTAACTGCCTGTTAACAGGTAGTTAACAGGCAGTTTTTTGCCTAATCCCTATTTTTAGCCCTGAAGTGTGGGCTGCCCGACGGCTCCAAACCACACCGTTTTAGTGAGGCGGACCATGGGTCTGCATGGGGTTGGAGGGGTCGAGATGTCTGGTGGGCAGCTGAGTGATGGGTGCATGTGTGCAGAGGTAAGTGTGTAAGGTAAGTGTAAAGTGTGGAAAAAAGTTTTACTTACCTTAACTTCCTCCTGCAGGTGTCAGCCCTTCAGGTCTTGGGGGTCAGAAATCTCACCAGCACAGAAAGCAGAATGGCCGCTGAGCTGTCACAAGCTGCAGTTCTGCTTTCTGTGCTGGATTGATTTCTAACTCAGTCTAAGTACAGGGACTCAAGTTAGAAATCATATTGTCAGTGTTTGACAGCTTCACAGAGCTGTCAAACGCTGAAATTTCATCTATCAAAAGCTCTTGACAGATGAAATTTCAATGGCTGACGTCACCTGTATCCAAGGGACCCTTGATTGGCCTGCTAAGCCCACTGGGCGGGCTTAACAAGGTCAATCAAGGGAAAATACAGTGGGTTGGCCACAAGTCAATGGAGGCGGGACTACAACCCAAAAAGTTGGAGTCCCGCCTCCATCACGCCCCCATTGACAAAATCCAGCCCATAGAATACAAAAGTAAGAAAGTTATGATGAACCTTTATAAAACACTGGTTTGGCCTCAACTGGAGTATTGTGTCCAATTCTGGGCACCGCACTTTAGGAAGGATGTGAAGGCCTTAGAGAGGGTGCAGAAAAGATTTACGAGAATGATTCCAGGAATGAGGGACTTCAGTTACGTGGATAGACTGGAGAAGCTGGGGTTGTTCTCCTTAGAGCAGAGAAGGTTGAGAGGAGATTTGATAGAGGTGTTCAAAATCATGAGGGGTCTAGACAGAGTAGATAGAAAGAAACTTCCCATTGTCGGAAGGGTCGAGAACCAGAGGACACAGATTCAAAGCGATTGGCAAAAGAACCAAAGGCGACATGAGGAAAATCATTGTTACGCAGCGAGTGGTTAAGATCTGGAATGCACTGCCTGAAAGAGTGGTGGAGGCAGATTCAATCATGGCTTTCAAAAGGGAGTTGGATAAGTACCTGAAAGAAAAAAATTTGCAGGGCTACGGGGAAAGGGCGGGGGGAGTGGGACTAGCTGAAGTGCTCTTGCAGAGAGCCGCACAGGCCGAATGGCCTCCTTCTGTGCTGTAACCATTCTATGATTAATACGTTCCTTAAAACCTACCTCTCTGACCAAGCTTTTGGTCATCTGCCCTAATTCCTCCTTATGTGGCTCGGTGTCAAATTTTTTGTCTTATAATACTCCTGTGAAGCACCTTGGGACGTTTTACTACATTAAAGGCGCTATATAAATACAAGTTGTTGTTGTAGAGAAAAGAGCTTCAGCTTGTTCAGTTATTCTTCATAGTTATAACTTCTCGGTTCTGTTAACATCCTTATAAATCTTATTGGCATTTGCTCCAGTGCCTCTATCGTTTTGTAATATGGAGACTGGAACTGTGTGGTCTAACCAATGTTCTATATAAGTCGAACATAACTTCTCTGCTTTTCAATTCTATACATCTAGAAATGAACCCCAGTGCATTGTTTGCACTTTTTATGGCTTTGTTAACCTGCGTTGATACATTTATTGATTTGTGTATCTGTACCCCTCGATCCCCTTGCTCCTCTACCCCATTTAGACTCTTAGGCCTGAATTTTAATACTTTGGCGGGAGTGCTCGGAAGCGGTCGGGAAACCCGGGAGAACGGGTTTCCCATGTGCTCTGCCGAATTTAATGGCAGGGCCTGATTTGCATTGGCAACCTCTGTTTCCCACCCGCAGCCAGCCAGATTGAGAGGCTGGCTGGCTGCAGGCGGGTACGTGTGTGGCACTAGGCCGCAAAGAGGAGGGAGGGAGGTATCGCTTGGGGGCCCGGTGTGGGGAGGGGTGGGGGGGCGTCAAGCGGGCAGAGGAGCATGGGGTGTGGGCCGGGAGCACATTGGCGGGCCAGAGTGGCTGATTGGGGGGCCGGAGGATTCCTATAACGCTGTGCTGGTTTTCAGTTCACAAACTCACATTAGTAATTTTTTGAATTATAGAGAATCAAAGAACTGGGATGGCAAATATTTGCTCTAAATTCCTTCTTCTGGTATAGATACAAAATAAAATAACATTTTGCTAAGTGGTTGAATATTTAAATTACAATTGCAATGTAAAAAAAACTCGAGGGCTCTACATCACTCCAATCCTCCTGCCTCGGTGACTCCCTGAGTTTTATTTCATTTGCATTATCTTCATCAGTTAGCTTATCCCGGAACTGCCCATCACTCGGATTCTCCTGCCTCGATCAGATGAAATTCATCAATTCTCCACCGAGGGCTAGAGGGGTGCTCTGTTCGTCATCCTCCTCCGTCCCAAAACTATACAAAGGTGAATATCAACTAGAATCATCTTACAGCGCTGGAGGAGGCCATTCGGCCCGTTGTGCCTGCACCAGCTCTTTGAAAACTACTGTTCATTCAGTCTTTTTACTGCAGACTGTTGCTTTTTGTGTATTCTGATGTCTATAATATAGCCTTGTGTACTTCAAAGCAAGAGTTCAAATAACTGAAACAGAAGTAAAGCTATGTACACCCAAAGCAAACAGTTTGAGCCAGTTTTACCAGGGGCGGGGTGGGGGGGGGGTGTGCAGGAGGAGCACGAGGGGAGAGGCAGACAACATTGGGGGGGCCAGAGGAGCATGGAAAGCGGGGGATCAGAGGCCTTGTGCGAGGTTCTCCGATCACGGGGTGGGTTAGGCAGAGACCCTGGATCCACGAGGTAAGTGTAAAAGCGCTTGCATCCTGGGTCCAGCAGACCTCGCCTTCCATTAGCTGGCAGGTTTCATGAGGCCTGAAAAACACGACCAGCCACAGTTAAATTTAAAATGATAGTTTAACCTGAGGCATGCCAGCCTCATTATAATATTTAAATAGGCGACCCGCCTCCTGGGAGCGGGATAGCTGCCCGCCCACCCATCCCACCCCCCCAGCCTGCCTGCGTTAAAATCGGAAGGAGGCGGGTTCTGGTCGGGATTCAGATTTTTAAAACTTTAACATCCCACCTGACCCCGAGCCACCTGCTTTTTTGGGGGTTAAAATTCCCCCCTTATTTTCCAAGGAGTGGGTGGCCTCCTTATTTCTCCTACCAAAATGCACCACCTTGCACTTACCTATATTGAAATGCATTTGTCATTTACACACCCATTGGTCTCTGCGTCCCAGGGTAAGGAAGGGGGGAATCAACTAAGGATCCCACTCCTGACTGCTATTCAGCAAATAGGTGGAGAGGATTAGGCTTAGCTGTGATGCTCCCCACCCCTGGAGGTCAGACAGCCTGCTAATGCTCACTCTGCATAGTCGCACAGGATCAATGGGCAAGGCATTTGAGCTCTTGGTGCCTGTGAAACTGTACCGCATGGGTTTCCGCCTTCAAGAGAAAGGAGATTGGGAGGAAAAATTGGAGGAGGAACAAAACACTTGTTAAATTAAAGCAATGTGAGGATTTCCTTTCCTTAGGGCGGTCTGGACCTGCTATAAACATCTTTGAGCTGTGGAAAAGAAACCTAATTTTTATTATGAGTTACAGTTAGGTATGAGTTACAGTGGGGGATTCGGTATTGGGGAGACACAAGCTACACATGTAAATCAGCCATGGGATCCAGAGTGGGGTCCCAGTGAGGTGTTACCGGGTGCCTCGATCTCATGAGTCGCTTCTTTTAAAGCACAATTCAGGGATAGTAAGCACCTTTTGGCCCATCAGAGTTCATCCCTCTGGGAAATTAATTCTCTCCATACAATGTCACTTGGTTTTAGTGATCACTGTTGGTAATCCATCTGTCCTTGCCAAAACCATACCCATATATATCTGTGTGGCTGCATTTGTTTGATAATCATTGGGGTTTGATTATATTGATCAGATTTACCTCAAATCATAGTGTATTGTTACAGGACAAACATTTTCACAGCTTATTCTGTGAACAAGTTTTGAAATTCTTTTCCTGTCCCGAAACTATAGACAGTAATTAGCAATCTAGTGCCTCTAATCTGTTTGTGGTAAAATGGAACAGGTTTCACTTCATAAACATGAACTTTGCAAAGCAAATACTTCCACCTGAAGCTTTAGAGTTCCCTTTTAGACCTGAAAGTTTTCAGAGGGAAAAGAGAATACTTTTAGAGCGCTTCGGGACCACCTGAGTCCTGATGTTCTGCCTCTTCCCAGCCGTCTGCTTTACCAAGTCCTGATCTGCTTCTCCCTGCCTACTTTCTGAATTCTCCACTGCAGTCTGTAGCTGTGGTTGACATGCTGACAGGAGGTTACACTGGTATTGAAGTACTTGGTACATTAGATCAAAGGACCCAAGATTGGCATGTGCGTGGGCTGTTTGAATCCATGCACCACAGATCTGGTGATTATTCAGTAATGATTATTCAGTAATAGTGATCAAGTGCTGACCTGTCCAAATCAATAATGTTGACTGGAAAAACTCTTCAACTGTGTGTCAAATATTTATCACTCTTTGAGTGAAGAGGCTTTTCCTGATATATATGTTTAAAATTTACTTTTCATTAATTCCTCATTGTGCTGTGGTCTTCCTTCCTGCCTTACTTTGAATGACCTTCTCTGCAATTAAAAGTTTTATACCTGCCGTTTATTTGATGCTACTGTAGGTTGTGGGAAAGTGTTGGACATATGCAACATGAATGTAAACACAGAGTATCCTGATTGGTTTTCATTTCACATTCACAAAACAAAAAAGTCAAAGTACACTTAAGCACACACAGTGTACTTCACTATATCTTGCAAATTCCCATTCGCAAGTAAAAAATCTCTCAATTATTATCCTTCCACCCTGAACCCCAGCCTTGCCCATCATTAGCATCTTCTCCTCACTCTCAGACCTGCAGTTTCTCCAAACCCTTGTTACTCCGTATTCACCTGGACAAGGGAGGCTCATATGCAGGCCTTCTGCATGTTAGACCTCTACTCCTGCTTAGAGCTGGCTCCCCAGCCTGCCCTCACCTCCTCCCACTTGCTTGTCCATATTGAGGGAGTCCTGCACTGTCGAAGGTGTGCCATCTTTCAGATGAGACGTTAAACCGTGACCCCATCTGCTCTCAGGTGGACGTAAAAGTTCCCTTGGCACTATTTCGAAGAAGCGATGGGGAGTTCCCCCCAGTGTCCTGGCCAATATTTATCCCTCAATCAACCTCACTAAAAACAGGTTATCTGGTCATTATCACATTGCTGTTTATTGGAACTTTCTGTACACAAATTGGCTGCTGTGTTTCCTACATTACAACAGTGACTACACGTCAAAAGTACTTCATTGGCTGTAAAGCTCTTTGGGATGTCCTGAAAGGCTCCATATAAATACGACTTTCTCTTGTCAGAGGTGTCCCCTTTGATTAACCCAAGGTTTGATCTGTTTGGGTGGATCCCATGCCACAATTCGAAGAAGAGCAGGGGTTCTTCTCGTGGCTGCCGTGTTTGCTTACCAAAACAACAGTGACTACACTTCAAAAATGTAATTAATTGGCTTTGAAGTGCTTTGGAACGCTCTGGGATGTGAAACGCGCAATATAAATGTAAGTCTATTTTTTCTTTTGCCAATGGCTCACAACAATGAAAATGTGCCAAAGTGTGGAAATGCTGTGATTATTGCGATAATATTGCTAACCAAAGCTTCTGAGGCGAGTGTCTCGTGAACCCGTAAATGCAACTTGTATAAATGGGCCCATTACAATTTTCAGGCTGCAGCGTATATTTCTCTCGTGTTTAGCATAATATAATATAATAATGAAATAATACAAAATAAAGTGCTGTGAACCAACAGTAAATAGGAGAGGGAAAAGTGAATATTAATTTCCTACAAAGAAGAATTTGACCTTGTGTAAACAAAATCTGGCAACGTAGCATTGCCCAGGGCTGAACAGAACACTTTTTATTTTAATATAAGCTTGAACAGGCACAAGCTTTCTCGTGTCCTAGTCTTAGGATACTGAAAAAATAATCACTGTCAGACTGTGAGACACATGCTATAACCTATAAATCAAGATTATTAAAAGCAAAAATTAGGTTGTAACAGGAATTTGGAAGAGCCGGTTTCTATAATTTACAGCATAAAGTCGCTAATTGCCATTGGCAAACTGATAAAAAGAAAAGTGACTCTTTGCAAACTCCCCTGGACCAGCTTCTGTTGCACAAAAGTTTAATGTGAGGTTGAGCCCACCTCACAAAGCCTTCACATGTTCACTTCAGAGTGATGGAAAAAGAAGAACTCTTGCAATTGCCAGACTGCAGAATATATTTCTCTCCCTGGGCATGGAGTTGACAGAGAGACGTCCCACGGGACACCCCCAGCCATGAGAATCAAACTACTTATGTTCAGGTTTTGTAAGTGTTCAAGATTGTTACTCGTCAGTCAAAAGATTTAGGAGCAGCTGGCGGCCTTTTTTCTTGGGCAGAACAAAATGTTTCTGACAATCCAACTACTAGGAATGATGATTTGTGTCTGTAGCATCCAGGCCTGAAACGTAAAACATAATTCTGCCGTGATTTAAATAAGCAATAAAACAGTTGAGGTGATTGATTTGAGGCGCCATTCCTAGCAGACTGACCAGCACCAACACCACCCCGCCCCCCCCCCCCCACCGCAATCAGTGGCGGCACGTGCAAGGGGATTCAACATTGTAGCATGCTCCTTCATTGTGTGGCTTGATGGATCGTACATCTCTATCTCTCAGGGTCCTGAAGTCATCTGTAATGGTTGAGAGCAAGGTGCTTCTTGGCCTTCCAGGGGGTCTTCTGCTGGGATACAGCAGTGTAGTGGCGCGCCCCCGGCGATGAATGGATGAAACCCTTCCTGGGGAAACTCGGGGGTTGAATGGAATAAGTTGCTGTGCACCAACTGTATCTAGGAGAGGGAAAACTCTGATTCCATACCAGAGCAGCACAGCCTCCTCATGCAAATCTGTCTGGGAGAAGGACATCTCTGATTTTAGATACTGGGCTGGATGGCCCATTAGCCTTGATAGGTAACCATCCTAGGGTATTCATGTCTGATTATCATGCATGTACCACATCCACTCGGCAAGTTGGCTGGGAAGTCATTTGCCTAATTAATGGATTTCCTTCCAATACAAAACAAATTTTAAATGGACCATGAATAGCCCTAAGACATCAAACAGGACAGATTTTGGATTTGTCACTGCGCCTATTCATTGAAGGTTTGTGGGGCCAAAAATTCGGCACTTGCCGAGTGAGTAGGCACTGTGTACTCACCCGTAAGGCCGCCTGAAGTGCCGGTTTCCTGTATGCACTACGCATGCGCGGGAAACCGGAACTTCCGGTCTCGTGAAGGGAGCGGCTCAGAGGTGAACCGCGTGCGCGGTAGAGGCTGCGCGCACGCAGCAAACTTAGGGTTTTTTTCAGGATTCTCCGGGAGGGTAAGTATTGAAGAACCTGCGCTTTTAAAAAGGAGGCGCAGGACCCGTTTTCAACAAGGTAAGTGGTTAATTAATTATAATTTAAAAAAATTTTCAACAGGTTTATCTTTTTTAGATACTTTAAAGAAAGGTAAGTTTATTTTTAGCACTGTTAAAAAGTATTTTAATTTGTTCAAAAATTTACATTTTTGTTTAAAGTAGTTAATTTATTTAACTTATAGTTATTTTAAAAATGTGATGGTTTTTTAAAAAATTTATTTGAAGTTTAGCTGTTCTTTTGGGGCCGATTTCAATTCATAGATTTGACAGGTCTTCCTGTCAAATCTATGAATGAAAGATGGTCTGCTGCCATTGGCTCTCCATGGCCCACGTGATCCCAGGGGACGCATCGCACTAACTGCGCCCCTGGGACACGCACGCCAGCAGTTGCAGCAGGCCCAGGAGCTGAAGTCCCTGTGGGCCAGAAGCAGAATGGCAGACGCGGTAGGTAAGTGCGCGCGCGATCCTTACCCCCGCGGCAAGCCGGAGAGGCGAATTTCTGGGCCGTGGTTTTGTGATGCTAACCAGATCATCAGGGATGATGTAATTCTGTAATAACATTTGCATTAACATAGTGCCTTATCACATTGGAATGTCTCAAAGAGCTTCACGCAATGCATTACTTTGAAGTTCAGTGGCTGTTACTGTAGGGGAACGTGGTAGCCATTCTGGATCAGCAAACATCCCACAAACAGCAATGAGATGAATGACTAGTTAAACTGTTTTTGGTGATGGCTGAGGGAGGAAGAGAGGGGTCTTGGTCAGGGCATTCTCTACTCTTGAATTAGTGCAGTGGAACGCCCACCAAACAAGGCAGATAGGATATTGCCTCATCTGGCTGACAACACCAACAATGATGTAGCACTTGCTCAGTCCTGCACGGGAGTGCCAGCCTAGATTGTTAGTCTTGGGATGGGGCTTGGAACCACAACCTTCAGATATAGAGGCCGAGTGCGTTACCAACTGAGCCAATCCTGTCTTTTTTAATTTTAGGAACCCTGTAAAGCCCAGTTTTGATCCTACTGTGTTCACATTGTATGAATAGAAAAGACAGCACTGAATATCGAGTGTCCGCTTGTGGCTGCGGTGCCAGTGTTGTCTGCGTCAGTGGGAGGGAGACCTCACCAAACTGGTGGTCTTGCAGTCGACTTGGAATGTCCCTTGGGACACTTGGAGCTCATACAATAGACCACATGCTACCCTGCGTGTGACATGAGCTAGCATGCTACATGCATGTAACTTGCTCCAGCCCATGAGGTATGTGCATGTGACATGACTTGCGAGCAATGCGCACGTGACACGCTCCAGCATGGGAAGGCAGTGGAAAGTGTCCCTTGCAGCACATCTGTTCTGCTGTATTAGTGGCAATATCTCTGAAGTTGAGGCCAATCTTGAGAAAATATTTTTTTAGTCCCTGCTGAATATAGATTTATGTTTTGCCAAACCATAGCAATTATTCAGTGAGGAAGGACAGACAATAAGCCAAGTAGACTCTAGGTGGCCCTGTACACACTAAATAAATGCAGCAGAGGTGACAAATGCACCGACTGTTGCCTGCTGAATCAGCCACATCAATCTTGCTGCTTTGGTAAAGTGTTCCTTTAAACTTCTTTATCATGTCCTGAAGTTGCTTCAGTAATTCCAAACATGTATTACATTCTCACTCCTCCATTCTGTATCCTGAGTCTGATTGATGTATAATCCATTTCCACTTCCAGTATTGCAGCTTGGTAGGAGGACATTTCTTTATTAATTAATAAGGGATGCTCATCGCTAATCATTTATGTTTGATTATCGTATTCAGGAGGAACATGTTTGAAGTTGAATTTAATTATTTTTTATTTCACATTGTAAGAGAACAATCTGGGGAGGGGAAGGTTGCAAAGTGAAATAAGAAGCCTTGACTCATGTAC
Source organism: Squalus acanthias (assembly GCA_030390025.1). Lineage (NCBI taxonomy): Eukaryota > Metazoa > Chordata > Chondrichthyes > Squaliformes > Squalidae > Squalus > Squalus acanthias. The sequence goes on along the minus strand of CM059444.1, from coordinate 10,817,111 downwards.
TGGTCTAATTATCTGAAAGGTGTGGGTTTGAAAGTCATGTTTAAATATTTTGTTCTCATTGTCCTCAGCTCATTATGTTTGCTTGCTTCTCCTGCTGTGACCACATTTCCTGAAGGCAGGTAGGCAAGCAAGTCCTGTACCAGTGACATTCTTTCTCCTGCTTCCTTCCCAGCAGCCCCCCCCCACACACACTTTTTTTTACCCCTCCCTCCTCCATTCCTGAAGGCGTGGCCTCTTGTTGATGTTCCAAAGGCTCTGGGTACTCTTCTGTAGCGCACTCAGGCCTCCTTTCTTTCATCTGTGAGCCTAGACTGTGGGTGCTAACGGGCTTTCTGACCATGGACTGCACCATAGTGTGCCTGACATGCATTGGTACACAGAATCCCCACAGTGCAGATAGAGGCCATTTCGGCCCATCGAGCCTGCACCGACACACATCCCACCCTATCCCTGTAACCCCACGTATTTAATCCCCCTAACACTAAGGGTCAATTTATCATAGCCAAATCAACCTAACCCGCACATCTTTGGACTGTGGGAGGAAACCGGAGCACCCGGAGGAAACCCACGCAGACACGGGGAGAATGTGCAAACTCCACACAGACAGGTACATTTCAGCAGGAATAATTGGATAAAGTTTGGGAGTGGGGAGCTTGACCACTTGTTTCCTCCCCTTAGCCCTGAAGCTAATTGTGCCACCCCTGTTACCACCCTATCTGAGATCAGCTCACTCAGCACATATCAAACCTGGGACCTTCCTGGTCTGTGTGCCTCAGCAACTCAATAACTAAATTCACTGAGCTGTCAGGGCAGCCCTACCAGTGTCATTCTCTTGAGTTCTCCGCTAGGGGGCACATGGGAGCACGCCTAGTGTTGACTCTCCATCCACTTAATGGGAGCATCTGGCCTTCACTTGGGCCTCCCAGCGTTGGGCCACCTTCCTATTGAAGTGAAGAAATTCTATGAGATCTTTCAGTGCTTGTGGTTCAGCAGCCCAATAGTTTGTTTGCAACTGAGCCAAATAAAATACCTGTTGTTAATTTGATTTCCTTTACATTTTACTTTTCTTTCAGCGAATTGTCAAATGTGAGCACACGGAAAAGGAAAATGAGAGGACTGCTCAGGAAAAGGAGTTCTGAAAACAAACGGGCAAGGAAGTGAGCATTCCAACACGAAGCATGACAAGATTCCAATAAGAACTAGGACTCCCAGTTGCTTACAAAGAAAATGTATTTTTGACCAGAACATGATCAGTATTCCACACTAAGGAGTCCGCACGTGAGACTGAACATTCATATAAATGATCTCCAAAGTTTATTTTTAATGATTGTAAAAGGAGTGAGGGATATACTTAGAGTGTTATGCCAGACTGTTTCACTGAAGGCTGAGCCATTGCAATTTGCCTGCAATTTTAAGGGTAAGTTCCTATAAATGTGCAAACAGCTGGAACAGTGGCACACAACTCACGCGACTGGAATCGGGGTTGGAATATATCCTCAGTATACATGTCATATTTCAGTGAGGACATGACTAAGAATAATGTATTTAACACACTGACTTTTTTTTTGTTTCCTGTTGCCTACTTGCTCGCTACCTGTTTATATGTATGAGGCACAGAATTCTCCACATGGGCAAATTGTGGGTATGAACCCATGTCTCAATACCTCCTTTTGCGCAGCCTTTTTAGAGCTTCAGTGCACTGTCGCTGCCTCTGTCCCCTTTCTCTGTCCCCTTTCTCTCTTCCATCTTGCACTGTAGCAAGGTCATTCCTGGGTTTCCCTCTCCTGATCGCTAAGTGCACTTGTTTGGATAATGGGCGAGGACAGGTTTCAGATTTGGCCGAACTGCCTCCTGTGCCCCCAACCCTGTTAATACACATTGTACCACTTGGGCGAGGTACAGGAATGAGGCCAAATTATTATTAAATTCTAAAAAAATCATAACCCAGCAAAAGTCTTCAAAAACACTTCAAAAGAAAATTGGACAGAGAGAAGGAAAAAAAATCAAATGTAATTGGATTGGCATGGGATTTATTTATAGAAATGGAGGGAGGAAGTGAGGCAACAGCCACAGGTTATTGTTTTTATGAAATCACCTTGTTTTCAAAGTGAAACAACAGCACAGATCTCAATGTAACCACTTGTTTGGTTGCCAATGTGTCTGTTTATTACTGGTAGGTTATGTTTTGGGTTGTGACCAGACAATTTTAGCCAGCAGCCATCATTCAAATGATTATAGTGTGGAGACCCGTGGTAAAGGAGGCCAAAATAATTGAGCAATCAAGAGTTTGATAGATTCTATTGCAAAGCATTTTTATTTAACATTGTTTATCTCTTAAAAATATACCTATAACAAATTTAATCTATATTTGTAGTTAAACTTAGGGTCACTTAGCATTGTAGTCAGTGTTAGAACTTGATCACATTAGTCACCAACTTTTTGAGAAATTCATTTTTTCTTTTTACCAAAGACTTTTTGAGGCCTGGGTTTTTTTTTTGCTGTCTCCTCCTGGCTCTTTCACTGCTCAAAAGATTATGAGTAGTTAGAAGAGATTTGCTGCATGGTGTCAGCGATGCGGAAGGCCTAACCAAGTGTGCAGTTCCCAAGCTCATGACTACCTGCAGAGCACGTAGGTACACACCTGAATCAAAGTTCAGCCGTATAGTGTAGCAGTTGTCTCGTACTCTAGTCTTTTTTAATGCATTCCAATTGAGGGATATTTCTTCATACAAGAGATTCAAAAGACTGTGTTACCTCCCAAACAATCCTAGTTTTACCATGTGGTATTGACAAGCTGAGGTCCCATCTCTTTGAATATATGAAGTTCTCAGTGGACAAAGCCTCACACTAGATGCTTGAATATTGTACTTATGAGAATAAGTGAGTGGCATGAATCTGATCCAAACTAGCTCATCTGGCACAAAGATAGAGGAATGGTTGGACCCCCCCCAGCAAGGCATTTTAGTGACAGTGTTGCCTGAATTCCACGTAGCTCATGAGATTATTCCTTCCTTCCTTCCATCCGTATCAATGTTTAATTTGAAGCTGAGATTTCATTACATAAACTTGAGAAGAGTTTGCTAATATTATGCAACCAGCAAGTGTTCTACCCAACGATAATTTGGGGCATGTCCCCAAACACAGGATTGATGTATTGGTCAGTATATTGTATTCCACTGTTGCCAATACATGATAAAAATCACACCAAACCCCAGGTGCTTTACTGTGTGGCAGTCCTAATGCATCACCTCCAATTGCTCCCATTAAAACTACCACCGTCCATGACAGACCTGTAATCACCAGTACTTCACCTTAGTGTTATACAGCTTAGAATGCTCTCTCTGAACATAACCCAAGTGTGAAAGGACAGATGTTCTACTGGTATTGCTGGATCAATCCGCACTTCAAGTGGACTTAGGATGAAAATCTCTCATAGTGCCAGCAAGCAGAGAGAGCTCTCTCCTCCGCCTTGCTGTAAATAAAGTTAAGCGCCATTGTCAGAACATTAGGACCAAGATAAGTTAGTTTGAAACATGGTACATTTGAGATCTTTTAGTAAAGCTGTAAGGAGCAATCTTGGCACTTTCACAATCATCATTTGTTTAAAGTTAGACCCTAATGAAACCTGCAAACATTGTCTGGCCTCTGCCTCAGACCATGAACAGATTTTTCTTGTCTCATAGTTGAAGTGTTACGCAGGCCAAATTATTCAACAGTAGAGGATAAGGGAAGGAAGGAAAGTGTATTGTATAACCCAAGAGGTTATGAGTTCTGTTTGCTGTAGTTCGTAGAGACTCTGTTTAAATAGACTGTTTGCTGAGTAAATAGACTTTGTTGGCTGTAAAATAGACTCTGTCTGCTGTAAGTCCTGCCACAAGTCTCGTCTACATTATGTTTTTGTGTAATATTTCTCATTCTTTCATTAATTGTCCAATTGCTCTACAGACATTGCCCATCATGCCACAGCACTGTAGGAATACTTCTTAAAATGACATAGCATTTGGGTTTGAGTTTGTTGATCAGTTTATCAAGTTCTTCGCTCCTAGGTTTTTTAAGAGGCTATGTCAGTCAGGGTTTGTTTGAATTTATTTGCTATCATCTTAAGGTGTCAGATCTCCTTAGTCTAAAAGAAATGAATGGGCCTTAAGAGGTGCTTTATAAAGGGTGAAAGCACCTTTTTTGATCGATGCTTGTAGTGATTTCAACCATTGCATTGTCTATTGTTACTTAGATAATACAAACAAAGTGAGTATTAACACAACAGTATCAGCCAATGAGCTGGAGGCAGGGCGGGTATTATGGCAGGACTGGTCTTATGGTAGGACTGACAGCAAACAGAATCTATTTTATAGCAAACAGAGTCTATTTACTCAGCAAACACAGTCTCTACGAATTACAGCAAACAGAACTCATGACCAAAACTACAGCAGAGTCTCCCGATAAAACCAGGATTATTTTCCAACAAAATGCAGTGAGTGGAGGATAGTTACATAATACAAATTATGTGCTTAAAATCAATCCCAGTCACTTACGGCAGTGCGGTTTCCAGTGCATGATTGATGGGGGAATTACCCAATCATCTCCATTCTTACCGGGACTTGTGGTGTCACTATATGCAGCCTAATACAAAAGTACTATATATGGAGGTGAGTAATCAGCATTACCAGACTTTTCACCTGTTGTCGTCATCAGTGTTGTGCAGGTGGTTCTTTGTACGGCTTACAAACTGAGATGCTACAAATAAACCACCGCACAAACATCTGTCCTTATTATAATTATCTGCTTTTGCACATTACTTCTAGATTCAAACATACTCATGTTGGCAATTGACGAACTGTTTGCATGCTGGATTGTCATAATTACAGCCTGAGTTGGAGAACACGCAGCTTTCCATTTCATTGGCGTTACAGGACAGCAGTTATGGGGACTTCAATTCCTCTTTCCATGCAATTGCATTTCACTTTATTCCATTTCAGATTGTGACCAACAAGATGGCCTGATAATGTAAACTGTGTCCTCTGTAATGATACTCATTCAATTAATCCTCACTCTCTTCATACTAATGATTACCATCAGTGGAGAGTTGTGATGGTTAAAACCTGGAGGACTGCCACACCATCTGTGCAGTAAAATCAAAAGCATGTGTTGATTATGAGAATACAAATTGTGTGTATTCCTGTTGTTCAACCTTTGTAATAACTATTTGACATGAAATGAAAGAAGAATAATCATTGTTCCAGATTTGAGAGATAACGTGTAGTTTGAAAAATAGAAACTTCAGTGTCTCTTTCCAATGCCTGAGTAGTTTTATATAACTCCTTTCTTCTGTGGCTTACGTTACTGGCAAATGTTTTTTAGACAGTAGCTTGTTCCTTTTAAATAAAGTGGATGATTTTGGTACAAGTATCTTCATCTCATCTTAATAAGAAACAGAAAATGCTGGAAACACTCAGCAGGTCAGGCAGCACCTGTGGAGAGAGAAACAGAGTTAACGTTTCAGGTCGATGACCCTTCATCAGAACCGGAAGATGTTAGAAAGGAACAGCTTTTAATCAAGTACAGAGCCAGGGAAAAGGGGGCAGGAAAAGAACAAAAGGGAAGGTCTGTGATAGGGTGGAGGCCAATGCGATTAAATGACAAGATGACAGTGCAAGACAAAAAGGGGTTGGTAATATATAGAAACAAAGGATGGGTCCAGAGGAGGTGTGAATGGTTACAGCAGCATAACATCTTGTCTTTATTCCTTTTGAGTCTTGTTTTAGGTTAGGAAGTTGTAGAAATTTGGGACAGTAATGCCTGAATTGTAGAAACATTATAGTGTTAGTGACATTGGAAACGAGAGTCGGTAATACTCCATTGGAACTTCTTTATGAATGGAAGATTTATCGTTGCTTGGACAACATTGTCACGGTGGTACATTTACATGTGCACGTATTCAGTTTTCCAGTTAGATAACTGAAGATAGCCTTGCCAATAATTTCCACAGGTAATGGCTGCTTCTCTTCGACGTTAATGACAGAATTCCTTCACTTTCTTGCAGCTTGATCCCATTTTCTCCCCTCAGACACTGACTCATGCCCAAATTTAGCATAATCTAGGCTGTCACTTCAGTACAGTACTGAGGGAGTGCTGCACTGTCAGAGATGCTGCCTTTCGGGTGAATACATGAGCATACATGAAATCAAGGTCCTGTCTGCCTGTTCAGGCGGACATAAAAAAAAAAAATCCCATGGCACTATTTGAAGAGCAAACTGCTGCCACATTTGCCTACAAAACAACAATGACTACACTTTGCAAGTAATTAATTGGCTGTGAAGCACAACATTGGGGGTGTGAAAGGCACTATATAAATGCAAGATCTTTCTGCTTTGAGTTCCTTCCCTTGGGATCTTTTCTCCTCTAACGTGAAAGAGACTATTTCCCAGTGTGGCTATGGTAGGTAGATAGGACAATCCAAGACTAATTATTTGCCCTCCCATAGCCCTGTATCCTCTGCTTCAAATGTTTATCCACTTTTCCCTTAAAAGATGCAACAGTCTGCCTCAACAACTTCCTGCAGCGAAGCATTACATGTTGTAATAACTTTGCATAAAGAAACTTATCTTAAGCTCTCTCATCAGTCTCTTGCTGATGGCTTTAAATTGATGGCCCTTCCATAAACCAGAGGAAATAGTCTTTATCGTTTCATCCCATCAAAGTCCTTCATAATTTTAGAAATCTCTACTAAATTTTCTCTGCTGTAGTGGAAACAGTGGGGGCGATTTTGCCAGCACTGGGGAGGCGGGTTTGGAGGCGGGACTGCCGGGAAAATGGCAGAATCTGGGGGTGGTTAAGAGGATTATCCCCATTTTTCTAGCAGAGGTGCGGGCTTCCCGACGTCAGGAAACCCCGCCAGGGTCACCGAGGCGAGCAGTGGGTCTGCGGGGGTCGGAGGGGTCCAAAAGTGCGCTGTGGAGGTGAATGATGGGTGCAAGTGTGGAGATAAGTATGTGAGGTGAGTGGAAATGTTTACTTACCTTTGTTTCTTCCTGCAGGCTTCAACAGTTGGGGAACCGGAGACTCCCACATCTCACCGGCAGAGATGACAGATGGTTGCTGCATTCTCCGATGCAACAGCCATCTGATTTCTGCTCAGCAGATAGGTTTGATGAGTCTTGAATACAAGGACTCATCAAACAACAGAGAATGTCAGTGTTTGACAGCTTCACAGAGCTGTCAAACGATGACAAATCATCTGTCAAAAATTTTTGACAGATGAAACGTCATACACTGACGTTCTCTGTAACCGGCTTCCCCTTAATTGGCCTGCTAAGCCCGCTGGGCGGCCTTAACAAGGTCAATCAAGGGAAAATAGCGTGGGTTGGCCACAAGTCGATGGAGACGGGACTAAAACCCGACAAGCAGCAGTCCCGCCTCCAACGCGCCCCCATTGGCAAAATCACCCCCAGTATCTCAAGTCTCTCCTCATAACTATAGTTTCTCATCCTTGATATTTTCCTATAAATCTATGCTGCACACACTCTGACTTTAATATTCTTTCCATAATGCGGTGCTCAAAACTGCACCCAGTACTCTAACTGTGGCCTACTCATTACCTTGTATAAATTTATCATTACTTCTTTATTCTTGTATTCTAAGCCCCTATTTATAAAACTCCAAATGTGATTCGCCTTTTTTATGCTTTTATCTACCTGCGCTTTCAAGGTATCTGAATTCCTCTGTTCATCCACACTCTTCAGCATCTTTCCATTGAGTCTATGCTCCCATTGCTTATTTTTGAGCTGAAAATGAATTACCTCATTTACCTTGCTTCTGATTGCAGCAGATGCCAGATATTTAAAGTTTGTTGAACCCACGCAAACATTGCAGATGCTTGTGGGGTGCAATGGAGTCTGTTTTCTCATTGGGTAAGCATTATAGTATGAAAATTGCTATCTGCTCTTCTGGTTACTTATCCATGAGGAGCAGGTGTGCCTTATCGATGCTCATGGACAGAGCTAATCCATGTTGTGCTTTCACAGGATGTTGCTCGGCCACATTTCAAATGATATTTTTCTACAGTATGACAAAGTACAGCAGTGAAATCTTGTGGTGGAAAATGAGTACTATAACTCTCTTGCTGTCTCTGTCTTTGACCAAGCTTTTGGCCACCTATCCTAATATCTCCTTATGTGGCTTGGTGTCAATTTTTGTCTGATAACGTTCCTGTGATTCACCTTGGAATGTTTTACGAGGTTAAAGGCACTATATAAATGCGAGTTGTGGTCTCACCCATCTGCTTTGAAACATTTCCTTACATCCTTTTTGATCGTGCTTTTACACCTTCCCCCACCCGTCATATTTCCATCTCTGCTCTCCGTGGCAAGCTCTTTTTCTATAAAATCACCAGGGATGTTGTTCTGTAAGTGAGGAGTGCTATAGAAATGTAAGTTGCTGGATAAGGGAGGAATTAACAAGATAACCTGAGATTGGGTTAACGTGCTTTATTTTAAGACCAACATGAAGTTACAGCACAACATGAATTATAAACCTGACAGTAATTGAACTGGTGGTAGTGGATCCCAAATGACTACATTATGGGTCTAAGTCCCCCTCCCCCAGTGAATAAGAATATATAGGAACAGGAGTAGGCCATTTAAACCCCCGAGCCTGTTCCGCCATTCAGTTAGATCATGGCTGATCTGTATCTTAACTCCATTTATCCGCCTTGGATTTGTAACCTTTAATACCCTTGCCTAACAAAAATCTATCAATCTCAATTTTGAACTTTTCAGTTGACTTAGCCACACCAGCTTTTTCTCTGCTAAATTCTTTTCTAATCTGAAGTGACGAATGCTACCTGTTTTGTATCTTTTTGTACATCGTCATCATCTTATTGATAAGGAAAGCCATGAATGCTGGAGCTCTGAAGTAAAAACTGGAAATGCACAGTGGGTCAGTCAACATTTCACCTGTGACTATCTGTCAGACCCTTTGAGAGTCCCTTACTTTCTCGTCGAGATGCTTATTGAGCAGTCTTCCTACTCTTGTGCATTATAAAGCAAATACAGGGCTCTTTTGATGGGCAAAGCCATCATTTGATGTTGCACAAAGCCACGCAGACGAGAAGTTCCTAGGTTTGCTTCCCGGTCTATGCTATGTAGGCTGATCTCAACTGGGATGGAGTTGAGATCAGTCAGGTTCCCATATCCTGATTGCTATTCAGTGACTCCTGCTACAAAATGCAATGTGTGGACATTGGGTGAGGACATGATCAAGCTTGGTTCTGATGTCCTCTATGGATGAATTGCCTGCCAACACTTGCTATCTAGGCTCACACATGAAGAGCGGCACTCTGGCAAGGTGTTGCCAATGCTCATTCCCCTGTAACCTCCTATAGCGACCACTCCCCCCCCCCCCCCCCCCACCCCAAACTCTCCATTAATAACTCTGGACTGTTGCCCCATCATTGCTGTATAACCCCATGCCCTGGAATTTGCTGCCTAAGCCTCTCCAGCTCCCTCTCTTCCTTTTAAGACCCTCCTTAAAACACATCTCTTTAACCAAGCGTTTGGTCACCCTTTCCAGTATCTCCTTTGGATGGGCATCCACTTATTTCTGATTGCGCCACTGTTAAGCACCTCGGGACGTTTTCCCACGTTAATGGCGCTATATAAATGTAAGTTGTTGTAACACAGCAAGAATCAGCATCTTGGGCGTGGGGCAAAATTGAGATGGGGATTGCGCTTTATGAAGATATTGCAAGTTTTGTGAGCAGAGGTCGTACTTCAATAGCCGAAGTGTTCAAGCCCTGAGATCTGGCTCTGGATGCGGCAGGGAATCCAGGGAGAAAGAGCACAAGTTTGCAAAATGCTCATCCTTGCAGAAGGGACTCTGCTGTGAAAATCTTCAGGCTGGGCGGCACTAAAATGTATTTTTAATGAAAGAAAGCTCAGTTTCTGCCCTGATGTAGTATTTTTGCAGCAGCTCTAAATATAAAATGCAATTAAAAGATTTGAACCATGCTTTTCATTGAGATGAAAAGTCAAGGATGGTTCCTCTGGGTTTTTTTTGTGACGGTTTTATTATTTGCTAAAGGATTGAAACTATTACAAGGGCATCTTCCAACTTAGTGCTCAGGTTTAAACAAATCCGCCTGAGTTACCCTTTGTGCTGAAATCCTGAGGTATAATTTGCATTTAAATAAGGTGCAACTGGTTCTGGTGGAAAAAGTAATCAACCCATGCTCCGAATCTGTAATTGAGCTTCCAACCAGATGCTTAAGATTCAAGGAGCGGGTGAAGTTCAAGACACAATGCAGAAAAATTAGTAATTTAACAGTGAAATGGACTCCAAATAAAAAGGTTTGTGTCAAGCCATTTACAGTATTAAGTTCTGAATTGAAACTGCCTGTGGAAAGAGTAGCATAACTGGCGGAATGAATAAAACTGGATGAGGTTTCATTTTCAAAAGAAATGTCATTTATGCAGTGAAACTGCAATATAGGGATACGTGGCAGCCAATTTGCAGACAGCGAGGTCCCACAAACAGCAATAAGATAAATGACCAGATCATTTTCTTTTAGTGATGTTGGTTGAGAAGTAACAATAGGGCAGACGGGGCCTCGGTTTAACATCTCATCTGAAAGATGACACCTCCGACAGTGCAGCACCCCCTCAGTGCTGCACTGGAGTGTCAGCCTAGATTATGTGTTCAAATCTCTGGAGTGGGACATGAGCCCACAACCTTCTGACTCAGAGGCGAGAGCACTACTCACTGAGCGACGGCTGACGCAGTACTTCATCCTGTATTATACCGCTTAAAGTGCTTTCTATAGGCATAGACCAAGTTTGGAAGGACAGAATATATAATCTTAACTGTACTGCTGCATGCTTTTCATATTTTAGGTACAATTTGCTTTGCGTGCTCACCATGACTGAAATCCTGGCTTCGAAAACATCCGTGATGTGACTCAACATTTCTCGCGCATCATTACCTTCTGCTAAAATCCAAACGACAACATTGGTAGGTTGTGAAACACAACTCCACTTGCACAATACAAAACTCTGGATCAGCAGATGAAATGTAGTACTTTCAGACTGCAGCATAAGCTACAGCTCAAAGATATGGCCAATTAAGGGTTGAATAGGTACTATTTATAGCCCACCAGTGGGTTGGCTCAATAGATCACAGTCCAATTTATGACCAGCGTCAAGACTGGGATATTAATTACCTCTTGGAGAGGGGTAAGGGGTTATATTGTATTCCAAAAATAGTTGAGTAACTGCAAGAACTAATGATCCTACTGAATATTTTCTTGAAACATTTTTCAGGGAGGGAGGTAGAGGGGCAGATTTTCAATGAAGATTGAATTACACCAGGCTCTGTTTATCAGATGCATTGCACGCAGGTACCTCGACTGGCATGCTTCAAAACAGTGTACACAAATGAGGTCTGAGTGTTGGCATTCTGATAATAAAGAACCCGGTTTAAGTAGACCTCCCTGAAAATTGTTTTACACAAGTGCTCTGGTAATACTAACCTGGGAGCTGTACTCGCTGAACCCCTCAAAATTACATGACATTTTCAAGCTTATTGATGCTCATTCTAGACACGCACAGCATTGGGATCATTAAAGTTTATTCTTCTGTTATCTGATCTAAAATTTTCCTCCATTCTTAAATTTTGATAACATTTTACAGAATGTTTAATCAAACTTTATGTTTTATGCAACCGTTTCAAAAGTCTAGCCAGGTAGTATCTGCCTTCACAGGTGGACATAAAAGATCCCAGGACACTATTCAAAGAAGAGCAGGGATATTCTCCCCCTTTTCCCAGCTTTACCCTGGCCTTAAATCTATTTGATTTCCAGCTCTTCCCAGTTCTGATGAAAGGTCATCGACCTGAAACGTCAACTCTCTTTCTCTCTCCACGGATGCTGCCTGGCCTGCTGAGTTTTTCCAGCGTTTTCTGTTGTTATTAGGGATATTCTCTAGATGTTCTGGTCAATATTTATCCCTCAATCAACATCACTAAAATAGATTATCTGGTCATTATTACATTGCAGTTTGTGGGAGCTTGCTGTGCACAAACTGGCTGCCCTGTTTTCTACATTACAGCAGTGACTACATTTAAAAAAACCCAAATTAATTGGCTGTAAAGCGCTTTTGGATGTCCTGAGGTCGGGAGAGGCGCTATATTAATACAGGTCCTTTTTTAGAGCAATATGGGCTCATTGCGTTTATCCAGTGGGTAGCGGAGCCATACAGACTAAGGAGCTCCATGCCGAGCTGATTTCAGATGGGATTAGGTGACAACAATTGGCCTCCCTGCCCCCAGGCTAAAGAGTGGAAAATTAGCCCGTGTTCCGGCTCTCAGTCTTTATCCGGTGACCTCTGCTGGAAGTGCACGTGCGGATGTCAGGTAAGCATAGGGTTGTGCCTCCTATGGTTGAATAGTCTGCTGGGACTCTCGCATGAATAATGATCACAACTGACACCTGTGGAAGTGCTCCCCAGTGAGGAGTCAATGCCTTCAGGGGAGGGGAAAAGTGCCTCTTGTATGGGGAATTAGATGAAAGCCTCCACATAGCATTTTGAAACGATGGCTGTTGACGTAATAAAGACTCACTACGCACTTGAACATAAAGCAAGGCTTTAATCAACTTGTAACAAAACATGGCGGTCTAGTTAGCAGTCACTAGCTTCCTGTTTCCAGATTGTCTCTGCCCAAGGTGGGCCCATGCCTGAGTATTTATACTCCCTGGACGGCGCCCCAGCTGGCCGCCCAGTAGTACTTCCTGAGTTGTTACTTGCGATTTATGACATTCTTCCTCCCTAAAAAGGTTTGGAAGCCCAGTCTTCCTTTAACGGACTAGGCGGACCAGAAATAGCCGCAGACGTTTAGCCCTCTGCTTGTGACTGGAAGGCACGTCTCCCCGGATTAATTAAAAATGTCCTAGTAAAGGATCCCCTTGGAATGAGTGACCATAACATGGTTGAATTCCATATTCAATTAGAGGGTGAGAAGGTTGGATCTCAAACAAGCGTGCTAAGCTTGAATAAAGGAGACTATGAAGGTATGCGAGCGGAATTGAGTAGAGTGGATTGGGAAAATAGATTAAAGGGTAAGACGACACATGATCAGTGGTGTACATTCAAGGAGTTATTTTACAACTTCCAAAAAAAATATATTCCACTGAAAAGAAAAGGGTGTAAAAGAAAGGACAGTCATCCGTGGCTAAGTAAAGAAATTAAGGATAGTATTCGACTAAAAACAAGGGCATATAAGGTAGCGAAATCTAGTGGGAGGACAGAGGATTGGGAAAACTTTAAAAGGCAGCAAAAAATAACAAAAAGATTGATTAAGAAAGGGAAGATAGATTATGAAAGTAAATTAGCAAAAAATATAAAAACAGATAGTAAGAGTTTTTATAGTTATATAAAAAGAAAAAGGGTGGCTAAAGTAAATGTTGGTCCCTTAGAGGATGAGACCGGGAAATTAATGGTGGGAAATATGGAGATGGCAAAAACACTGAATGAATATTTTGTATCAGTCTTTACAGTAGAGGACACTAAGAATATCCCAACACTGGACAAACAGGGGGCTATAGGGGGAGAGGAGCTAAACACGATCAAAATCACTAAGGAAGTGGTACTCGGTAAAATAATGGGACTCAAGGCGGATAAATCACCTGGACCTGATGGCTTACATCCTAGAGTCTTGAAAGAAGTGGCGGTAGGGATTGTAGATGCATTGGTAATAATTTTTCAAAACTCCCTGGATTCCGCTAAGGTCCCGGCAGACTGGAAAACTGCTAATGTAACACCCTTATTTAAAAAGGGCAGCAGACAGAAGGCTGGTAACTATAGACCGGTTAGCCTAACATCTGTGGTAGGTAAAATTTTGGAGTCCATTATTAAGGAAACAGTAACAGGACATTTGGATAATCATAATTTAATAGGACAAAGTCAGCATGGTTTTACGAAGGGGAAGTCATGTTTGACAAATTTGCTGGAGTTCTTTGAGGAAGTAACATATAGAGTGGATAAAGGGGAACCAGTGGACGTAGTGTATTTAGACTTCCAAAAGGCATTTGACAAGGTGCCACACAAAAGATTATTGCTTAAGGTAAAAAATCACGGGATTGGGGGTAATATTCTGGCATGGATAGAGGATTGGCTATCTAACAGAAAGCAAAGAGTTGGGATAAATGGTTCATTCTCAGACTGGCAATCAGTAACTAGTGGTGTTCCACAGGGGTCAGTGCTGGGTCCCCAACTCTTCACAATCTATATTAACGATTTGGAGGAAGGGACCAAGTGTAACATATCAAAATTTGCAGATGATACAAAGATGGGAGGGAAAGTAGTGAGTGAGGAGGACATAAAAAACCTGCAAGGGGACATAGACAGGTTAAGTAAGTGGGCAGAGATTTGGCAGATGGAATACAACACTGGAAAGTGTGAGGTGATGCACTTTGGCAGGAAAAATCCTCGAGCAATTTATTATCTTAATGGCAAGAAACTGGAGAGTACTGAAGTGCAAAGGGATCTGGGGGTCCTGGTGCACGAAACTCAAAAGGTTAGTATGCAGGTGCAGCAAGTGATTAAGAAGGCAAATGGAATGTTGGCTTTCATTGCTAGGGGGATAGAATATAAAAATAGGGAGGTATTGCTTCAGTTGTACAAGGTATTGGTGAGACCGCACCTGGAATACTGCATACAGTTTTGGTGTCCTTACTTAAGGAAAGACATCCTTGCTCTCGAGGCAGTGCAAAAAAGGTTCACTCGGTTAATCCCGGGGATGAGGGGGTGGTCATATGAGGAGAGGTTGGGTAGATTGGGACTCTACTCATTGGAGTTCAGAAGAATGAGAGGCGATCTTATTGAAACATATAAGATTGTGAAGGGGTTGGATCGGGTGGATGCGGGGAGGATGTTCCCGATGACGGGTGAGACGAGAACTAGGGGACATAGTCTTAGAATAAGGGGCTGCTCTTTCAAAACTGAGATGAGGAGGAACTACTTCACTCAGAGGGTGGTAGGTCCATGGAATATGCTGCCACAAAAAGCTGTAGAAGCTACAACATTAATTAAATTTAAAACAGAAATAGACAGTTTCCTAGAAGTAAAGGGCATTAAGGGTTACGGGGAGCGGGCAGGAATTTGGACATGAGTCTAGGTTCGGATCGGTCATGGCCCTGTGGGTAGTGGAGCGGGCCCAGGGACTGTGTAGCCTGATTCTGCTCCTATTTCGTGTGTGCAATTCTGTTAGATGCAGGAGATGGTTCTGTGATAGATAGTAGATTGGCGGTTAGGATCAGATCAGCCATGATCTTATTGAATGGCGGAGCAGGCTCGAGGGGCCGATTGGCCTACTCCTGCTCCTATTTCTTATGTTCTTATGGTCCCTGGGTCGCTTGGCCCGTACCGGTAAGTCAGTAGAGTCCGCGTCATCTTGATCATCCTGTGGAGGACTGGGAATATCATGACTCCGGGTGCGGGTCCCCACAGGTGCTGAGCTGGCCTCATCCCGGGTCGTGGCTGGAGATTGTCCGGCGTCCTGGTTTCGGGTGGCCATCCTACGGGGAGCGTCCAGCTCCCTGAGTTGATCCGGTAGCGTTGCCGGCAGATCCCCCGATGTCCCAGGCGGGGCGTCATTTTCATAGGGGTGCGGAGTGTTGATATCATTGTCGGGGGATCCTTCATCATTCGGGCCCGTGTGACCGGTTGGGCAGGGAGCCAGATCTCGGAGCGAGACGGTGGTCTCCCGGCCATCAGGGTACCGTACGTGCGCATACGTGGGGTTTACCTCCGTTAACTCCACCTCGTCAACGAGAGGGTCGTTTTTGGCAGACCGGACGAACCTCCGGAGTAGTACCGGGCCTGGAGCCACCAACCATGACGGTAGAGACGTCCCATGTGTAGAGCGACGCCGGAATTTGAAGAATCGCTCATGAGGCGTGACATTAGTAGATGTGGAGAGAAGAGACCTGATAGAGTGTAACGCGTCGGGGAGCACCGTTTCCCACTGCTGGTCCGGCAGGTTGCGTGACCTTAGTGCCAGACGGACAGCGTTCCAGATGATGGCATTGTATCGTTCAACCTGTCCGTTACCGATTGGGTGATATGGTGTCGTCCTACTTGAGGCGATTCCCCGTTGGGAGAGATAACTTTTAAGTTCACTCGACATAAAGGAGGGACCCCGATCAGTGTGGATAAAATTGGCCGTCCCACAAAGGGAAAAGACCTGATCAAGGCATTTAATTACCGTAGAGGTAAGCATATTAGGGCAGGGGAAGGCGAAGGGAAAGCGTGAATACTCGTCCACCATCGTAAGTAGGTAGGTGTTCCTTGTCGATGAAGGCAATGGCCCTTTAAAGTCTATGCTGAGCCTCTGCATAGGCTGCATTGCATGTATGAGTAAGCCATCTGATGGGCGAAAGAATTGTGGTTTCAATTCTGCACAAATCCTACAGGAGGAGCATGTTTTCTTTACGTCCTCGGTTGAAAATGGTAGATTTTTGGAGCGCACAAAGTGCAACATGCGGGTCACACCAGGATGGCATAAGTCCATATGCAAATCCGCCAGAGTCGACGTTGACATTGAGGAGCAAAATGCCCGTGTGAAGGTATCTGGGGCCACGTTCTGTTTGCCGGGTCGGTAACAGATAGTATATCCAAAGGCAGCCAGCTCCATCCTCCAGAGTTGAATTTTATTATTTTTGATTTTCGTGCGCCTCCGGTTATCCAACATGAAGGCCACAGAGCGCTGGTCAGTTATAAGCGTAAAATGACGCCGAGCAAGAAAATGACCCCATTGGCGTACAGCCTCGATGATGGCCGTAGCCTCCTTCTCGACGGGGGGGTAATGGAGCTCGCTACCCTGCAAGGTTCTGGATAGGAATGCCACGGGTCGGCCACCTTGATTCAAGGTAGCGGAGATCGCCACCTCCGATGCATCGCATTCGACCACAAAAGGAAGATTTTCGTCAATGGAGCGAAGCGTGGCTTTCTCCAGCTGTCGTTTGAGGAGGTTGAAGGCAGAAATAGCTGTAGCTTCCAATGGAAAAGACTTCGCATGGAGCAGGGGCTGTATTTTATCGGAGAAGTGTGGTATCCATTTTGCGTAATAAGCAAACATGCCAAGTGCCCGACGAAGAGACCCGAGGTTCGTCGGGGGAGGGAGCTCCTGAAGTGGACGAAGTCGCTCTGGGTCCGGTTTAATAACACCGTTGCCCACCCAATAGCCAAGAATGTTCACCGATGGCACCGACTTCACCGATTTGGATTCGTTTAACGTTAAGTGGCGACGGCGGAGTACGTCAAAAAATCTCTGAAGATTGGCGTCATGCTCCTTTTGATCATGGCCGGCAATAGTGATATTGTCTAAATACGGAAAGGTATCCGTCAAGTTCTCTTGCCGGACTAGGCCATCCATGGCCCGTTGGAAGACGGCCACCCCATTGGTGACCCCGAATGGAAGGCGGCGAAACTGGAAAAGCCGACCATTGGCCTCAAAGGCCGTATACTTCTTGTCGGAGTCTTGCAGTGGCACCTGATGGTACGCGCTTTTTAAATCGAAGGTCGAGAATACCTTGTATTTGGCAAGGTTGTTGACCATGTCATCTATGCGTGGCAGCGGGTAGGCATCCAGATCGGTATATAGATTAATAGTCTGCGAATAATCGATACACAGACGTTTTTTATGTTGTTTTAAGGGATTCCTCACGATGACGACCTGAGCCCGCCAGGGAGATGAACATGGCTCGATAATACCGTCGACTAAAAGGCGAGAGATTTCCGCCTCAATAAACGCTCGATCATCTTGGCTAAAGCGCCGCGATTTGGTGGCTATGGGTTTACAGCGGGGGGGAAGATTGGCAAACAGGGAGGGTTCACTGAGTAAGGCCGCCGAGAGTGCACAAAACGGCACCTTAGAAATGGTAAGCTCCGGCCTTGACCCTCCAAACTCAAAAGTGATCTTTATGTGCTGCTTCTGGAAGTCCTGTCCCAGAAGCACATCGCTGCATAAGTTTGCGAGTACTCCGAGCCGGGTGGAGAGATACGTGCGGCCGTTGAGGATGAGGTTGACCAGACAGAAGCCAGAAGAATTGGTGGTCAGAGTCGTCAGAGCCATTGCAATCTCCCTGTCCGAGGGATAAATGTGCAGTTTTAACCTGTTGACAGCCCGCTTACTAATGAAGCTGTCAGAGCTGCAGGAGTCGATTAGCGCGCTTAGAGTGTGCCCATTTACTGAAACCTTCGTGGCTGCATGGGACAAACTTTGGGGAAAAACAGCCGTGATGGGAGGAGGGGCAATTTTCCCTTCGGCAACTGTAGCCTTAACAGTAGTTCTTGGGGGAGGAGCAGCTCCATAGATAGCAGCTGTGAAGCTAACAGGAGCTCTCGACCGGTATACTTTAGAGGAGCGGCCTTTCTTGTTAGCAAAGGCCCGTGACTGGCATACCTTGGAAAAGTGTCCTTTCTTGCTGCAATGATTGCAGGTCACATTACGAGCCGGGCAAAATTTTCTGTGATGGCACGCCCCTCCACAAAAGAAACACTTTCTTCCTGATTGCCAGGATGCTGCTAGGGCGGGGTCGTCATCAGCGAAGGCCTCTAGGGTAGGGTCGTCGTCCGTTAGAGTAGAGTCAACATCAGTGGGGGCATCCGCCCGAGACCTACCGAAAGACTCATTAAAGGAGATAGCCGCCGCCCGTGCACGTGGTGGGAGATAAGTGTCTGCATTTTTCTTGGCCAAGTCCAAGGAACACGCCTGGTCATAAGCAGCCCGTAAATTGAGGGTTTTATTTTCCAGCAGGCGCTGACGTATAAAAGGGGACGCGATTCCATTGATAAAGGAATCGCGGATTAGTTCCTCTTGATACTGTTCAGCTGAAACTGCTTTAAGGTTACAATCCTTGCTGAGCCTGCGAAGTTTCTGGAGAAATTCATCGAGTGATTCCCCAGGCTGCTGCCGAGTTGTGGCCAGTAGGTGTCGAGCAAAGATTTCATTTGGGGACTTGACATATAGCTGCTGTAAGATTTCGATAGCAGTGTCATAGTCTATACAGTCCTCAATATAATCATACACATGAGGAGACACGTAGTTGATAAGCATTCGTAACTTATTAGGGACATCCGCCCCACATTCTTCAAGAAAGTTGCTAAAGGTACGAAACCAATGCTTCCATACCTTCGCTGCCGCAGGTGCATTCGGGTCCAGGTCGAGACGAGCGGGTCTAAGGAGTTTTTCCATGATGGATCAGTTTCTTGCCCAAGTTCCCTTCTGTGGTTCGAGTTGCAGCTGGTTGTTCCGAATCACCCAAAGCGTGGAGACGATATCAAGTTGATTAAATTGACGTAATAAAGACTCACTACGCACTTGAACATAAAGCAAGGCTTTAATCAACTTGTAACAAAACATGGCGGTCTAGTTAGCAGTCACTAGCTTCCTGTTTCCAGATTGTCTCTGCCCAAGGTGGGCCCATGCCTGAGTATTTATACTCCCTGGACGGCGCCCCAGCTGGCCGCCCAGTAGTACTTCCTGAGTTGTTACTTGCGATTTATGACAGCTGTTCCACTGCGCTTGCTTCAATCCTTTATACTTATTCGTGCATCTCAGGTGGCATTACTACAACCTGTGAATCTATCATGATACGGAACTTGGCAAAGTAGTAGATCATGATGAGGATAGTTATAGGCTACAGACTGACATAGTGAAACGTCAGATGGTGAAATGGGCAGAAGCATGGCAAATGGAGTTCAATACGGAGACGTGTGAAGTGATGCACTTTGAAAGGACTAATATGGAACGACAGTATATTATAAATGGCATGTTTCTGAAAAGTGTAGATGAACAGAGTGACCTTGGTGTCCATATACACAAATCCTGAACAGTGGCAGGGCAAGTTGATAAGGTGGTCAAAAAAGCATATGGGTTACTTGGGTTTATAAATAGAGGAATAGAATATAAAAGCAAAGAGATCATGCTCGAACTTTATAAATCACTGGTTAGGCCCCAGCTCGAGTATTGTGGACAATTCTGGGCACCACACTTCGGGAAAGATGTAAAGGCCTTAGAAAGGGTACAGAGGAGGTTTACCAGGATGTTACCAGGGATGAGGGACTTCAGTTATGAGGAGAGGTTGGAAAAGTTAGGACTGTTCTCCTTGGAACAGAGAAGGTTAAGAGGTGACCTAATAGAGGTTTTCAAGATGATGAGAGGATTTGATAGAGTCGAGAGAGAAAAACTATTCCCTCTGGCGAGTGGGTCAATAACCAGAAGTCATAGATTCAAAATCATTGGCAAAAGATCTAGAGGGGAGATGTGGAGAATTTTTTTCACTGAGTTGTCGGGATCTGGAACGCTCTACTTGAAAAGGTGGTGGAAGCTGATTCCATAAATAATTTTAAAACAGAGTGGGACAGGTACTTGAGGATAAAGAACTTGCAGGGTTACGGACAAAAAGCGGGAATGGGACTAAGCACGGCTGATGTTTCAAAGAGCCAGCACAGGCACGACGGGCCGAATAGCCTCCTTCTGTGCTGTAAGTTTCTATGAATTATCGGGCTACCTCTAAATATAATTCCAGCATTTCCTAGGGAAAGATCTCAGATATGATCCCACACTTCCAACAATAATCTTATTTTAAAATCTTACTGGCCTCATCTGAGTCTATAACTCACTTTTCAAGTTTAATATTTTGCCGGAAATCTGTTGGTACTGTAGATTCTACCCGTAAAGCCGATGATGAGATTCATCTTTCTACTTTACTGGAAGAAAAAAAGTACTCGCACTTATACAGCGCTTTTCACGTCCTCAGGGCATCCCAAATTGTTTCACAGCCAATGAATTACTTTTGAAGTGCAGTCACTGTTATTCTGTAGGCAAGTGCGGCAGCCGATTTACGCACAGCAAGGTCCCACAAACAGCAATAAGCTCAATGACCAGATTATCTGTTTTAGTGGTATTGGCTGAGGGCCAATATTGGCAGGACACTTCCGCTGCTCTTCTTGGAAAAATGTCAATGAGATCTTTTTTGTCCACCTGAGAGGGAAGGCAGGGCCTCGGTTTAATGACTCACCTGAACATCTGACAGTGCAGCGCTGCCTCAGTACTGCAATAGAGTGTCCACCCAGATTACAGCCGCAAGTCTCTGCAGTAGGGGCTCGAACCAACGACTTGCTGAGTCAGAGACGAGAGTGATACCACTAAGGCCAAGGCTGACTCCTTCAAAGGGTTATTCCTGCTGTGGTATGTCTCTACAGCTGATGGCAGTTCTCTATGCCCTCGTCCAAGTGACTCTCCATGTGTGATGCCAAATGAGGGTGTCAGTATAAAGTACAGTTTTATTCTGCAGGAGCCAGACTTGCCAGGTGTCCAAATAGCAGCCCTTGATGGCAGCCAAATGAAGTCAGAGCTTCCATTTAATATTTTGCCGATGAGCTTTTAACTATTTCTCACGGTGCTTAATTAGTGCGCTAAACTAAAAACAAACTTAAATTTTGCATTATCTTGAACATTTATATATTAAAAATCTTGCATTAGGCATGCACTTCTTGTCCAACAACCATACTTCCTGTTGTCACGATTTTTGGTCACACATTTGTGTTCACATTTGATGCTGTAAATTGTTAAGTCAGCATTTCCCATTCAATTTTGGTATGGCAACTTTTACACTGTAGTTTCAGGTCCTGGCCTCTAGATGGCTCTGTTTCTGAAATCTCTGCCCCCAATGGACAACCAAGGAAGTACTTCTGAAGTGTCGTCACTGTTGGAAAAACGGGAGCCAATTTGCACACAGCAAGATCCCACAAACAGCAAAGCAGTAAATGACCAGATCATCTGTTTTAGGTGTTGGTTGAGAAATAAATATTGGCCAGGACACCTGGGAGAACCCCCCCCCCCCCCCTGCTCTTATTCAAAATAGCGCCATGGGATCTTTTACGCCCACCTGAGAGGGCAGACGGGGCCTTGTTTTAACATCTCATCCAAAAGACGGCACCTCCGACAGTGCAGCACTCCCCTCAGTACTGCACTGGAGTGTCAGCTGAAATTATGTGCTCATGTCTCTGGAGGGAAACATGAATCCACAGCCTTCTGACTCAGAGGCGAGAGTGCTACCAACTGAGCCACAGCTGACCCCTTCAAGTAACATCCGGCTTGGTTTAAGCACCTCCCAACAGTAGAAACAAAATTAGTCTAAGTTTAGTGTTCTAACTAGGCAATAAAAATAAAGAGAATTTGTGAATGTGAAGTATTTGGCTTGAACTGAATAAAGACTGGAAAGTTGGAGTTGATCAGACTTGTCAGCAGTGAGCTCGGAAATGAGAGACTGCTTGGACAAGGAAGTTGATATACGTGGATACTTAGTGCAATTTCAGACAGATCTAAAATGACAGCACTGAATTATAAACTCATTCAAATACAGCCATGCATGCAGCAGACCGAACCTCAGAGGGGAAAATCAACATTTTACAAGTGAACATGTAAAAGTAATTTCCTAATTGTTCTGCAGATGTACTAACTGCGGGGGCAGAATGCAAATTCTGATTGTTGGGTCCAAGTGGAACAAGTAGGCAGCTGTTAAGGATTTTGCAGGTCTCCCAGGGTAGGAGGAGGGGGGGAGGTGCGGAAGAGATCTGGATTGGTTAACAAAGTGGGCACTTGCCCTTTGGACACCAAAAGGTGCAGTGGGGATTGAGCTACCTGCAGCGCGGAACAGAGCAATTCGCTTGGAACCCGGGCCCAAAGCCCTCAGTGTAATGATAGAACCTTTCTCTCGAGCAGCACGAAGAATCCTGTTACGGTGCTAAATCACGGCAGGAGCTGCCTAGAATGCCAGAGCACTCACCTCTAGCCTTCCGGCTGACGGATGCACTTGGCTGCAGCGGCTGGTTGATGAGCGTTTTGTTTTCTTCCAGTATGCTCACCGATTCCGCAGCTACCAGCCCGTGACCTCCGTGATCTTGCTGGCTTCGCGTTGAGTTTTTTGTTGTTGAAGTGTTTAACGAGAATCATCCAAGGACCTGTGACCTTCAACGTGCAATTAAACAGGTGCAGTAAAGCAACTCGCGCATATGGAGTATTCTTACCGGACTGGAGAAGTATTTAGTACTTTAGAGTGATGAGGGAAGCACTGCTTCCATTTGGTTACTACGTAATAGCGCACACAGCCCAGTAGAAGTAATCATCCAACGAGGGGGCAGAGCAACTGGAGAGCAGCGGGGGCAAGTGGAAGTGGAGCAACAACAACGTGGATTTATATAGCTCCTTTAACGCAGTAAGATATCCCAAGGCACTTCACAGGAGTGTAATCCAACAAGCGAGAGTCTAAACACCACCCCTTGACATTCAATGGCATTACCATCACCGAATCCCCCACCAACATCCTGGAGGTCACCATTGACCAGAAACTAAACTGGGCCAGCCACATAAATACTGTGGCAACAAGAGCAGGTCAGAGGCTAGGTATTCTGCGGCGAGTGTCTCACCTCCTGACTCCCCAAAGCCTTTCCACCATCTACAAGGCACAAGTAAGGAGTGTGATGGAATACTCTCCAGTTGTCTTGATGAGTGCAGCTCCAACAACACTCAAGAAGCTCGACACCATCCAGGACAAAGCAGCTATTCAAGAGTGAGGGCATCACAGCAAGCATAATCCAGTCCTCACCTGGTAATCACTTACTTTCCATGCACAGTCACTTTATCCGAATCAGGAGCAGAAAATGATGCCCTTTCCTGGACCAGAGTGCAGAAATGAACTAACTCAGTAAAGAATGTGAATCAAGGCTGGTATCTCCCGGTCTGTATGGCTTTAGCAATATATACTGGCAGTACTTTTATCGCATGGACTGTGTTTGCATATAAAAACACTTCTTAAGGTGCAACAACAAATTGAATTTTTAAAAAGCGGTGAATCTGCATGCCAATCTTCAACATAACTGATACTTTCTAATATAAGACATGCTTAACTGCTGATATACAAGAATTTTTAGGAGCAGGAAAAGGCCACTGAGTCCAACAAGCCCATCCCATTTTTGATAGATTAACCACACCTACCCATTACTCACATATCCCTAAACTCTTGGCTGTCCAGGAGCTCACTTAATTGTCTGGCCCATTCGTACTTTCTACTTTAATGGGCTCCTTTTGTAACTTATTACATAAGCCTGTTAATCTTTGTATAAAAAAAGTTCTGTCTGACTTCACTTCCTATTGGTACCTTCCTAATTTTTAAATTTGTTTTTCCTGGTTTGGGACCTTTGCCTCAGTAAACAATTAGCCCAGATCAACCTTGCCAGTTCCCTTCATTAGCTTGGAAACTTCAATTAGACTAAGGAAGCCCAGCCTCGTTTACCCTTTCCACATAGCTTAAATTCTGCACTTTGAATAATAGCACGTTTAACGTCCATCTGAACCACCGCAACAGGCAGTTTGTCTTCACCCAAATGATGGCGCCTCTGACAATGCAGCACTCTCTCACTGAAGTCTCGGCCTAGATTTTCCCAGAGAGTAGCGAGCCTCTGGAATGGGTTGCCGGCTGGTGCGGTGGATGCGGACTCTCTGCCTCCAAGAGGGAGCTGGACCGGTTCTTGGCTGGGCCAGAGACCGCATCATATAGGAGGGAACAGACACTTGGTCCATGTGATCTCCTGGACTGGTTTCGATCACCTGAGGGTGTCGGAGAGAAATATTACAGACTTCCTTTCCTTGCTTATTGGCCCTGTTTTTTTTTGAATCTCCAAGGAGATTACACGGCTGCAGGTGGGTAGGAAGTGTCTGGTCACGATGCTCCAGGCATCCTGAGTGTGGGGCAGGCTTGATGGACCAGCTGGTCTTTTCCTGCCCGTCATTTCTGTATATTTGTATTATGTGCTCAAGTCCTGGTGTGGGGCTTGATCGATTAAATATACTTTTAAATTGGGTAGGGTGGTGAGCTGTGCTGGGAATAGAACCATTTTTTGCTACGCACCCATTCCCAGCACCACTTTATTTGATCATAAGGATTTCATTGAATGCAGGGATTCTCCAATTGACTCCCAACCAACGCTCCCGTTAAGCTGCGGGGCCACACACCGGCTTTTATATGAGAAAAATCGCTCACGTGCAAACATTTGAATGGGCCGCGCAGCCTGTTAAAGGGCCCGCACACCCAAAAAAATAAGAGGGAAGATTGCTCCCAACATATATATATATTTTATGTTCCTCATGCTTGCAATAAGGCATAATAATGTTAATTATCCCATAAACAAGGAGACTTAGAGAGAAAGTGCTCTGAGCTTGTCCGTATCTCCTTTAAATAACATGTTCCCAACATGTTGAGGCACCTTCAAGACAAGGCTGAGATTCCCCAGGAAGTACAATGACAGACGACCATATTTTATAATAAAAATTGTGTTCATTGCAGGATCTTTCTAGACACCTGTGTACAGTCCTGATAATACCAACGGCTCGCCCCTTGTCAGTGATGTCCTTGAAAATCTCCAGCAGGACTCCACCTTCCTGAACCCATTCTGAATGTCTTTTAATAAGTTACGCTTTTCCACATTTTTAACAACTAGATCACTCAAAATCATTCCAGGTGTTTCTTTAAGTAAATGGGATATGCTAATCGCTTTCTAATGTTCAGGAATATCTCTGAATTTAGCCACAATTTTGAAGGCAGATTCGAGTTTGGTCAACGAGGTGCTGAACTCCTGCCTCTGATTGTAGGGTCAGTTCCCTTAATGCACTCCCAAAACTCAGCCTGACTTTAACACCAGTTATAGTCGCCTGCCCATCTTATTTGCTGAGAATTTGAGTACAAAGTGTAGCAACCAAAAAGTATCGTCAGGAAACCACCCAACTCTCCTCTTTTATTCCTTTCGAACTTGGATCATCAGCCTTACTCTATTCAACTTAGTTCCTCAATTTTAAAACGTCGATTGAGTGAATCAGAGGCAATGTTTGGAGCAATAATCATTGAATTTGATTTGGGTGAGGTTGTTTGCAAATGCAAAAACCAACATTTCAATCTCAAGGACTGATTTTAATAGGTTCTACTAAAAGCCTCAGGAGCAGAGATTTAAAATTACTTCTGACGAAAGGTCATCGACCTGAAACGTTAACTCTGTTTCTCTCTTCACAGATGCTGCCTGACCTGCTGAGTGTCTCCAGCATTTTCTGTTTTTATTTAAAATTACTTTATTGACAGTCCCACTCAGCAGTTCAATCTTTGAGTCATCTGAAGGATCCCTTTGCAGTTAACCAGTGAAGGATAATTGGCTGTCCATTGGTAATGTCATCAGTCATATAAAAGATTGTATAGATTAAAGATGTTATGATTCAAAATGACGACAACTGACCTTCACTGAACACTTGCCGTAATGGTACCAGATCGGTTGTGTGTTTGGAATGCAGATTTTGTTGGTGATGAACGATTTGTCAATACAAGCAGTGATTAGTAACAGTCGAGTTACTCTGTTCCGCACTTCTACATTCTGTATCTTCTCCAAATACCCAATGCCATTCGAAAATCCCTTTTTACACCTCTGAACTGAAACTCTCCAACCTGTGTCAGCCATGGCTCAGGGGGTAGCACACTCGCCTCTGAGTCAGGAAGTTGTGGGTTCAATCCCACTCAGACACTTGAGCACAAAAATCTAGGCTGACACTCCAGCGCAGTGATGTAAGAGTGCTGCACCGTCAGAGGTGCTGTCTTTCGGATGAGTCATTAAACCGAGGCCCCGTCTGCTCTCTCAGGTGGATGTAAAAGATCCTATGGCACTATTTCAAAGAAGAGCAGGGGAGTTATCCCCGGTGTCCTGGCCAATATTTATCCCTCAATCAACATAACAAAAACAGATTATCTAGTCATTATCACATTGCTGTTTCTGTGAGCTTGCTGTGTGCAAACTGGCTGCTGCGTTTCCTACATTACAATAGTGACTACACTTCAAAAGTACTTTTTCCTTCTTTTTCCATTGCCCTTAATTTCAAAAATATTCTTTACACTTCTAAAATCGAGAGCAGCAGCCTCCTGAATCAGCTTTATTGATCAGAATTAAACCATTACTTCAGGCAATCTGATCAATCAATCAGTCTCCGTTAAAGTTAGGATTTCAATTAAAACTGCACAGGCATATCAGCACTTAACCAACAGTCAGTCGTCATCCCAAAGATTTGAGTATTTCTGCTCATTAATGAGAGTGGGCAAAGAATAGTTCTTTTATAACCAAAGTTTTTGTTAGCTTGAGCGTCAGCAGTGTTTGAGGTTCCAACTAAAATGGCATAAACCATCAGCCCAACTAATTATCTCTGCAGATTCTTCACATCTGTACATAATTACAAGTTAATGAGGCCCGTTATTGTTGATATTACTATCTGATGTTGTAATATTGCCAATTTTGAGAGGAGATTGCTTTTATCTGATTTTTATCATCTCTTTGTGTGGGTTCAAATGCAGTTCAAGTATCAGTGTGCCTTGTGTACAGAGTTAATGTGTTTGACTTGCCACTGTTTCTCCTACAGTTAGGTACTGCCACTCTTACCAAAGGCCTGCTCTGTATGCAATGACCAGACCAGTGATGGGTTTATACTGAGTGAGTGTGTACATTTTTTCTCAAAGCATCTGGAGAGAAGTTACCCTGTAATACAGACAGGACAGTCCATAGCACGGCACGAATGGGAGACGGCATTGACTAACCACTTTAGGAAACAGTTCTCCAAAATAAATAGCTATCGGCGAGAGGGGCATAGACACTAATACATGGTCCTTAAACACCGAGGGCTAGAAATTGCATAGCGCCCCGTTTGGGGCAATAACTTTTGCAGGAGTGCAAAAGTATCGCCGGGCGCTACACAATTGAGTCCGGTTTGGCACTCCAGGAGGGAAGTGGAGCACTAAATCAAGCGCTACCACTTCCCTTGGAGCGCTAAACGGAGCAAGAGGGGCGGTAGCAGCAGAGCGCTGCACAATGTCCCGTGCGGCAGATTCACAGGCTCCTTCCCTCCCTTAAAGGGAAGGGCCAATGCTGAGGTCATTTCAAGGTAAGGCTGGGAATGGTCGGTGACGGCACCTGCGGTCTGCGAAGAGCAGCCCCAAGCACTGAGAGTGATCTATCGCGGGATTGAAAAAATTCAAAAAACAGCACACTGGGGTGATAATAACATTTTGGCCTACCTGACCACCAGGCGCTAACGGGAGGCACAAAGGAGGTCAATTTCTCCCCCCCAAACTCCTGTCTTTTTGATCAAGAGATCTGGAGTGATGACTCGGACCATTAGAAGGATATTGGTCACTGGATCCCAGATAAAGTCAACATGGTTTTATGAAAGGTAAATTGTGTTTGACAAGGTTATTAGAGTTTTTTGAGGATGTAACTAGCAGGGTAGATAAAGGGGAACCAGTGGATGTAGTATATTTGGATTTCCAAAAGGCATTCGATAAGGTGCCATATAAAAAGTTGCTAAGCAAGATCAGGGCTCAGGGCACATGGGGTTGGGGGGTAAGGTATTAGCATAGATAAAGGATTGGTTAACAGACAGAAAACAGAGAGTAGGGATAAACGGGTAATTTTCGGGTTGACAGGCTGTAACTAGTGGGGTGCCGCAAGGATCAGTGCTTGGGCCTCAGCTATTTACAATCTATATTAATGACTTAGATGAAGGGACCGAGTGCAATGTATCCAAGTTTGCTGACAATACAAAGCTAGGTGGGAAAGTAAGCTGTGAGGAGGATGCAAAGACCCTGCTAAGGGATATAGACAGGTTAAGTGAGTGGGCAATAAGGTGGCAGATGGAGTATAATGTGGGGAAATGTGAGGTTATTCACTTTGGTAGGAAGAATAGAAAAACAGAATATTTTTTAAATGGTGAAAAACTATTAAATGTTGGTGTTCAGAGAGATTTGGGTGTCCTAGTACAAGAAACACAGAAAGTTAGCAGGTACAGCAAGCAATTAGGAAGGAAAATGGCATGTTGGCCTTTATTGCAAGGGGGTTGGAGTACAAGAGTAAGGAAGTCTTACTACAATTGTACAGGGCTCTGGTGAGACCACACCTGGAGTACTGTGCACAGTTTTGGTCTCCTTATCTAAGGAAGGACATACTTGCCTTAGAGGCGGTGCAACGAAGGTTCACTAGATTGATCCCTGGGATGAGAGGGTTGTCCTACGAGGAGAGATTGAGTAGATTGGGCCTATACTCTCTGGAGTTTAGAAGAATGAGAGGTGATCTCATTGAAAGATACAATATTCTGAGGGGGATTGACAGGGTAGATGCTGAGAGATTGTTCCCCCTGGCTGGAGAGTCTAGAACTCGGGGGCATAGTCTCAGGATAAGGGGCCAAGCCTTTTAAGACTGAGATGAGGAGGAATTTCTTCACTCAGAGGGTTGTGAATCATTGGAATTCTCTGCCCAAAAGTGCTGTGGATGCTGAGTCTTTGAGTATATTCAAGGCTGAGATAGATAGATTTTTGAACTCCAGAAGAATTAAGGGATATGGGGATAGGGCAGGAAAGTGGAGTTGAGGTCGAAGATTAGCCATGATCTTATTGAATGGCGGAGCAGGCTCGAGGGGCCATATGGCCCACTCCTGCTCCTAAATCTTATGTTCTTATACATAAAAACGTCTGAATGCAATAAATAGCATAAAAACTTCAACAAGTAAAGTTCAAGCATTTTCTCCTTATTTACTCTATCAAAACCCTTCAAGATTTTGAATACCTCTATTAAATCTCCCCTTAATCTTCTCTGCTCTAAGATGATGGGGGATTCAGCGATGGTAATGCCGTTGAATGTCATGGGGCAGTGGTTGGACTCTCTCTTGTTGGACATAATCATTGCCTGGCACTTGTGTGGCGCGAATGTTACTTGCCTTCTCAACTTGTCCTGCCACCTTCAAAAGATTTGTGTACATACACCCCCAGGTCTCTTTGTTCCTGCACCCCCTTTAAAATTGCACCATTTAGTTTATATTGCCACTCCTCATTCTTCCTACCAAAATGCATCACTCCACACGTCTCTGTGTTAAATTTCATCTGCCATATGTCTGCCCCTTTCACCACTATATCGTCCTGAAATCTGTTACTATCCTCCTCACTGTTTACTACATTTCCAAGTTTTGTGTCATCCGTAAATTTTGAAATTATGCCCTATGTACACGTCCAGGCTATTAATATATATCAAAAAGAGCAGTGGTCCCAACACCGACCCCTGGAGAACACCACTGCATACTTCCCTCCAGACTGAAAAACAACCGTTCACCGCTACTCTCTCTTTCAGTCCCTTGGCCATTTTCACAACCTCATTGCCACTGCCGTTTTATTCCCATGAGCTTCAGTTTTGCTAATAAATCTATTACGTGGTACCTTAACAAATATTTTTGAAAATCCATATACATAACATCAACGCACTACCAACCCTCTCCATTACAAAGAATTCAATCAGGTTAGTCAAACATGATTTGCCTTTAGCAATTCCATGGTGGCTTTCATTTATTAACCCATATTTTTCCAAGTACCAATTCATTTTGTCTAGGATTATTATCTCTAAAAGTTTCCCCGCCACTGACATTAGGCTGACTGGCCTGTTGTTGTCTGGTTCATCACTCTCCCCTTTTTTGAACAGATTGGTTTTAAAAATTAGAATATTTTTGACTTTTGGAACACACACACAGGCTGTGCTTTCATAGAAAGGAGTCCCGTCACGGCAAGTTAGAGCAAGAAAACTAAATAAATTTTTTATTTAATAGAAATGGGGCACCAAAACAGAAAAGGATCATATCCACTTAAGCCGAATGGAGCAGAAGAACTCGTTGTGGAGCAGAGTGTCTGGTGGTTTGTTGAGTAAACGCCCAAATCATCCACTCGCCTCAGGAATGCACTTGGTGCAATTGGTAAATGCCCAGAGTTGCGGCAACAGTGAAACAAAAGAATATATTGTAGTTCGGTCTATCGGCCAGTTAATGTCTGATTTACAGCAAAATCTTCAGGAATATGTTGAGATTCGAAAACATCAACGTTTTCTGAGCAAGATCCACACCCACAGGTTTTTGAAAGCTCTGCTGATGGGCTGGGTTTAAAGAAAGCTTAAAGGTATGGCTCAGTGGTAGCACTCTCACCACTGAGTCAGAAGGTTATGGGTTCAAGTCCCACTCCAGAGACTTGAGCACATAATCCAGGCTGACACTCTCAGTGCAGTGCTGAGGGAGAGCTGCACTGTTGGAGGTGCTGTCTTTCGGATGAGACGTTAAACTGAGGCCCCATCTGCCCCCTCAGGTGGACCTAAAAGATCCCACAGCACTATTCCGAAGAAGAGCAAGGGAGTTCTCTCCGGTGTCCTGGCCAATATTTATCGCTCAACCTATATCACTAAAACAGATTATCTGGTCATTATCACATTGCTATTTGTGGGATCTTGCTGTGTTCACATTGGTTGTCGCGTTTCCTACATTACAACAATAACTACACTTCAAAAAGCATTTAATTGGCTGTGAAGCGCTATGGGACGCCTGAGGTTGTGAAAGGCGCTACATAAATGCAAGTTCTCTTTTTACATTAAATATTCATTGATGCTGGTACTGCGACTCCAACAAGATATGGAGAAAGAAATCCAGATTTTTCAGGTTTCCATATTCACTTGTCCTTTCACCATTCCAGTGATTGCATCTCAGGGCAGTGCATTCTAGGAAAGGAACTAGCTAGAAACTGAACAGATGCCTCCTTGAAAAAGTGCAACATCCCCACCGACACCTGGGAATCCCTGGCCCAAGACCGCACAAAGTGGAGGAGAAGCATCCGGGAAGGCGCCGAACACCTCGAGTCTCTTCGCTGGGAGCAAGCAGAAGCCAAGCGCAAGGAGCGCACGTCAACCCAAGCACCCCACCCACCCGCCCCTTCAACCACCGTCTACCCCACCTGTGACAGAGACTGTAGGTCCCGCATTGGACTCATCAGTCACCTGAGAACTCATTTTTAGTGTGCAAGCAAGTCATCCTCGGTTCCGAGGGACTGCCTAAGAAGAAGAGAGCTGAGCGCACAGCCAGACACCACTCTGTCCACTGGATATGCTCCAGGTACAGGCAGACAGAGCATTCTGTCCACTGGATAGTGCTCCAGGTACAGGCAGACACCACTCTGTCCACTGGATATGCTCCAGGTACAGGCAGACAGAGCATTCTGTCCACTGGATAGTGCTCCAGGTACAGGCAGACAGAGCACTCTGTCCACTGGATATGCTCCAGGTACAGGCAGACAGAGCATTCTGTCCACTGGATAGTGCTCCAGGTACAGGCAGACACCACTCTGTCCACTGGATAGTGCTCCAGGTACAGGCAGACAGAGCACTCTGTCCACTGGATAGTGCTCCAGGTACAGGCAGACAGAGCACTCTGTCCACTGGATATGCTCCAGGTACAGGCAGACAGAGCACTCTGTCCACTGGATATGCTCCAGGTACAGGCAGACAGAGCATTCTGTCCACTGGATATGCTCCAGGTACAGGCAGACAGAGCATTCTGTCCACTGGATATGCTCCAGGTACAGGCAGACAGAGCATTCTGTCCACTGGATATGCTCCAGGTACAGGCAGACAGAGCATTCTGTCCACTGGATAGTGCTCCAGGTACAGGCAGATACCACTCTGTCCACTGGATATGCTCCAGGTACAGGCAGACAGAGCACTCTGTCCACTGGATATGCTCCAGGTACAGGCAGACAGAGCACTCTGTCCACTGGATAGTGCTCCAGGTACAGGCAAACACCACTCTGTCCACTGGATAGTGCTCCAGGTACAGGCAGACAGAGCACTCTGTCCACTGGATAGTGCTCCAGGTACAGGCAAACACCACTCTGTCCACCGGATAGTGCTCCAGGTAGAGGCAGACCAAGCACTCTGTCCACTGGGCAATACTTCAAGTACAGTCAGATAGCAACATCTAATGACCACAAAACAGTTAAAAATAAGAAAACATTTTCTGGACTGAATGCCAGAACCCAACAGATGCAGCAGAATGTTGTCTTGACAGGTGTACAAGGCCCTTTATTTAATGAGTCTCAGCGTGGGATGGTTGTTGATATATTTTATCATGCTGGGTGGGACTGATTATCTGACCAACAACAGTTCACGTGTGCACAGCTGGCCTCCACCATAACCACCATCTGTTTTCTATATAATTGAGCAATTCAACAAACATGAAATTTGTTTGAAAGAAAGTCATTTGTGAATTGCTGTAGGAACTGGGTCTGCATTAAGCACCAGATAAAAGCTGCCCTGACTCTGAATCCTTCAATCATGGAGCCAGTGTCTGAAACCACAATTGTTTTGTTATGAAAAGGAATAGTTTTTGTCACTATGGCAACCATTACTTTTCCTGAGTTGATCTTGATTTTTGTGTAAAGTCATCAAACATTTGCAGGGCTATGGGGAAAGAGCAGGGGAGTGGGACTAATTGGATAGTGCTTTCAAAGAGCCGGCACAGACAGAGTGGGCCAAATGGCCTCCTTCTGTGCTGTATGATTTGTGCTCTGCCGATGGCGAGGGGCTCAGATCCAATCGTCAGTGTGTGCTGCGCTGGCACTACTGGCGCTAAATGGCCCTCAGCCTGTGTTAAGAGAGGAGAAAATTGCCCGAGGTTTCTCCTCTTGAGTGCCATCCAGAGAGGCAATGATCGCTGCTGGAAGTGTGCACGGGTGGTTGTGGATTGGGGCATGTTGACGCTCACTGTCGAGGCCACCACATGGCCACTTGGGCCAGATACCGGAAAGGCAACTGGTACCTGTGGAACCACACCTCAACCACACAAGAGGCAAAGCTTCAGGAGAGGAGAGGAAGGGAGAGAATCGGTGGGTTAAAAACAGTTGCGCGGTGCGGTGCACTATTGCTGTTGCAACGTGACCCAACGTTACAAGTATCACAATGTGAGTTACATTGTGTGAGATGTTCTGTGACCTGCAGCATTAGATGTATTGTTCATTGAGAAAGGGCCAAGCCTCCCCAAGGCTGAAAAGTTTAGCAGAGAGGAGAAGATTAATCAATAGGTAGGAAATAGGGAACACCAAGCAGCCGTTTCGAGGCTTGAAGACTGCAGGAAGACGGGATGGCCGAGGAGGTGAGGGTTGCCACATGTTTGAGGATCTGGGGAAGACATGAGATGGTGCGATGAGTCTTGGTTTCAGAATATCAAGGACGTGGGGAATGTGTGTGTGTGATGATGTGCTTAAAATTTATAGGGAATAAGAGCAGTGACCACAATGGTATTGATAACTAGAGAAAGACAAACAAAGAGTCGAGATTGGAGTTTACAGGTGAGAGTAGAATCATCTATCAGATGGCAGGATTTTTCTTGTATCCTATCCAGAAGATGGAGAGATATTAGGAGATCCTCCCCAGATATAGGAGTAGTATTCACGTCTTGGATGAACTGCAGCTCTCTAGAGAGTTAAGAGATGTTGATGGGCAAAGAAGTGATGTGATATGAGCAGGCAACTGAACCTCCGTCTGTCAAACTATTTATCACTTGTAGGTTTACAGAACTAGGTCAACCAAATGCATTATGGGTGATGTAGATACTCAGCGCGGCCATGTGTTGTCCAGTCACTCAAAAGTTGCTCCATCTTTTGACATATAATGGGCTTGGAATGTGAGTGGGGAATTAGAAGACATGAACACAAAAGTAGGGAGGAAGTGTAACATGCCTCCCTCTTCCAATCAAGGGTCCAATCAAATCCTTTAAAAAGGAAGTGATGAGATAATACTCTCTTCTCTCTGCTGGCTGAAGGATCTACATGAAAAAAGTTTGGCGAATCTCAACTCAGTTAAGGGCCCACACCACAAAACTGTTCATAGTTTTGCACTAAATTGATAATCTGAGTCAGAAAGGCTGTAAGGATTGCTACTGTGAGAAATGCTTTAAAAAAAATACATGCTTTTTTGTTTTTCTTGTTTTGGTATAAAGTGTATATGTGGTAATGTTTTGTTTGTGTTGGCTGTTGACAGAGTTTCTGTTGGTTGCTATGGTTATTTTGAGGGGGAAGGTTATTTTGCCGCACAGACAGGAAGTAGCATCAGCTGAAGAGGGACTGAGTTTCCCACTGGAGTTTGAAACATGTGGTTCTTGATTTACACAAGCAGTGTGTAATTGGTCAGTGAGTAAATGTTTAGAAAATATCAATCAGATTTATGGCTGATTCTCGCCAATTCTGCAATTCCCACTAAGCTTGAAAACACATAAATTTTTTCTTCAGTACACAGACTGTCTCTATTTGCAACGGCAATCACTCATTTTGGTGTAAAAATATGACCTATTTTGGCGAGTCTCAGCAAAATAAATGCGGCTCGCTCTGTTTCACCATTGGGTTTTCAATCTCTATTACCCTTAATGATTATAAATATCCCTCGTAACAGCACCCAGTGTTGACAGCTCTGACTTAACTTGCTCTTTGTAAAATTACTTTTTAATATGTTAAAAAATGAAGCCTGCTTCTCTGCTGCTGTCAAGCTTTGTCCTTGGACCAGGCAAGTGAGATAGTCAGCCTCCCAACCTCCCCCTGGCCACTTTGTGATCAGCTGCACTTCTACGGTAGCCTTGCTGGTTCAAAATGTGGTTACTTGCAAATCAGAAGTGAGTTCCAATTGCTTTGGGCCAACCCCACCATCACAGGTGGCCAAGAACAGCTTGCTGAGAGCTCCACTCGGCTGTGGCTGCTCGCCAACCATTGTGCCCTGACGTCAGGTTTGCTGGTCTGGGTTAACAGAGGCCTCTGCGGCACCAGGCGTTGTCCTATCCACAGCATGGCTGGCAAGAAATGCACACGTTTGCTCTGTAACCGTGTGTGCTGCTTTGCGTACTTGATTGTGCCCGAGGGTGGCATATAGGCCTTGCAGTCACTTATCCCATTCAAATAAAGCATGTGCATGGGGCTGGCCAAATACAAAGCAGTATGTTGACCCTGGGTTACTTAGCATTCAGCAAATGGATCACAAGTCATTCCCAGTTGAGGGATTTGAAATCCTGTAGTGTTTATTTTGCTCTTTGTGCACTGGTTGTATGTTAAGTGAGACTTAATTTTTTCCCCTCTTTTTTTTTGGGCTCAACAATTGAGCTCCAGTGCTGAGCTAGCATTAATGAGCAACAATCTCTTAACAATCAGTCCATGCATTAATGTGCAATACACTTGGTTGCATCCACAAGCAATTTTAAGAGGCATTGAGCAAAGGTTCAAGTGTGAATGCTAACTAACAAAATGATCAAACACAGTTAGTATTTGTGCTAATTGTCAGCTGTGGCTCAGTGGGTAGCACTCTCGCCACTGAGTCAGAAGGTTGTGGGTTCAAGTCCCACTCCAGAGACTTGAGCACATAATCTAGGCTGATATTTCAGTGCAGTGCTGAGGCAGTGCTGCACTGTCGGAAGTGCTGTCTTTTGGATAAACCGAGGCGCCATCTACTCTCTCAGGTGGACGTGAAAGATCCCATGGCACTATTTTGAAAAAGAGCAGGGGAGTTCTCCCCGGTGTCCTGGCCAAAATTTATCCCTCAACCAACACCACTAAAACAGATTATCTGGTCATTATCACATTGCTGTTTGTGGGATCTTACTGTGCACATATTGGCTGCCGCTTTTCCTACATTACAACAGTGACTACGCTGGCTGTAAACATCTTTGTGGTGTCCTGAGGTCCTGGAAGATTCTAAATAAATGCTAGTCCTTCTTTATTGTTAATCCACGGAACCCATTGCATGGCCACAATCCATCACAGCAAGCATACTGGAAATCTAGCAGTGACACTAGGGGCTAGAAATTCATTATAGCCAAGGAATGGGTGGTGTCAGTCAAATAGTTGGAGAATTAACACCAGGCACTAATGCTTTAGACTGCACGCAAAATTCGTGCTCACTGCTCAAAAAAATGATTGTGGAGTCCTAATTCAAGTCTTAAAACCCAAGCTCATTGGCGTTACACTCAAAGGGTGGACCAATATCAGGTGCAGTCTAAATTGCAAGTCATGATTGCCACAGGTTTTTGTCACTACTTAAAGGGGAGGTTCATTGATGCTGCAGCACCTCATTCTCAGCATTGCTGGCTGTACAGCTGCCTCAGTAAGCAGAAGCAGGTCAAGGAGCCAGAGGACTGAAACAGGTGTACTCATGGCAGATCCACGTCCGAGGGAGAGAGCCCGCAAATTCAGCGATCAAGCATTGGAGGCATTGGTTTTCGCTGTGGAGAGACGGAGGGCGGTGCTCTACCCGGCAAATGGCAGGAGGCCCTCGCCGCAAGTCTTCCACACCATGTGGAGGGAGGTAGCGCAGCACATCTCAGGCAGCACTGTGGTCCCCAGGACCCACACACAGTGCAGGAAGAAATTTAACATCCTCACTTGGGTGGTCAGGGTGAGTCAATGCCTCAACAAATGCTACATACCACCGTGTGAACCACAGTCTGCACACACTGCCCAAAGCACCACACCCCCAGCACTCACCCACCAACAATCTCTACCTACCAACATTCACACCCATATCTCACACCTTGCACACAATGACAGTTATTCAACTATGACAGGCACATCACCCAAACACATTGCTCCACACTCACATACTTTCCTTTCTCTAGCAGGCCAAGGTGGCTCACAACAGGAGAGAGCAGGAGCACAGAGGCGGGGGACAATCTGATACCCATCCACTGTCTGCGCTGGAGAATAGAGTGCTGCAGATTATTGGGCGCCAGGTGGTGGGCGCCGTGGGAACCGGCGACGTTGACCCCCTTGGGGACAACAATGGTATGTTCATCCCTACTCCTTCTCACATCCCACTTCCCCCTCACCCCACAAATGTTTCGCACTTTCCAGCTAATCATGCTGTATGCATGCATTTCTCCCTTCCTGCCCCCCTCCCCTCACCTTAACCCGACTATTGTGCCTTTATGCTTTCAGATAATCAGCAAGCACCTGAGCAGCCTGTCCCTGAGGGCACAGTTGAGAGCGAAGCGGGAGAAGAGGAGGAGGAAGAACACACCACGTCACTGCATCTCTCACCCGCAGACAGCAGCTCAGATACTGGCACTACACATTCTTTAGAGGCTAGTATAGTAGCGGGATCTGCACAGGGTGCAGCACCGGGGATGAGTGGGCTGCAGCAAGGCCAGGGGGAAAGGGTAGCTTGGGGGCCAGCTCCCCAGAGGGCGAGTTCTGCTGCACCGGACTCAGATGAGGACCTTGATGGGGAGGCCTTTAGAAGAAGGGTGATGGGCATGCCACGGAGATGATAGGTGCAATGGCAAGGGTGCCCGAGAGATTCTCGGCAATGGTAAGGAGTGTGGAGGAGTCTGCCTCCAACATTGCACAGAGCTCGGCGCACACCATGGAGCCCATCATTTCCAGTCTGGAAAGGATGGTCGACTCCCAGAGAGACCATGGTGACCCAGACCAGATGCTGCGTGTGATGGGCGATCTGGCAGCTTCCAGTGCAGCACAGGTGGAAGCGACGCAACATCTTAGTGCTGTAATGCAGTCTATGCTTGGTGGCATTCAATCTCAGACTGCTCTCATGCCACGCAAACTATGACTGCTGCCATCGTGGCTGGGTCTACCACCGTCAATCGGGGCGTTCACAGTGTCGTAGCAGGCCAGCAATCTGTGCTGCAACAGATTGCTGGGGATGCTGAGGTGCTGCCCCGGAGGATTGGCAGTGGGTCAGTGGAGCAGGAACCTGCTGTCCTTTCTCAGGATGACAATGTTCCTGCTCCCACTGTTGACACTCCACCATTGCCCTTGTCGCTGCCTGTCATCCAGCCAGCCCAGACTGCTGCCACCCATGCTGAGGTGGTGCAGTCTACAGCCGGGCCTTCCAGGCCCAGAGCTGGTTGAGGGCGTCCTGCAAGGCCATCTGAAGTCTCCCGCACGAACACTTAGCAGCCTTCCACCAGCCCTGCTGCAGACACTGGGCCAACACTTCGTAGGAGCACTAGAGTAGGCACAGCAACGACAGGCACTAAGGGATTGCACAAGTCATAACGGCACAGAAGGAGGCCATTTGGCCCATCGAGTCCGTGCCGGCTCTCTGTAGAGCAATCCAGTCAGTCCCATTCCCCCACAGCCCTGCAAGTTTATTTCCCTCAAGTGCCTATCCAGTCTCCCCTTGAAAACATTGAGTGTCTCCGCTTTCACCACTTCCTTCGGCAGCGAGTTCCAGGTCCTCACCACTCGCTGCGCAAAAAGGTTTTTCCTCACATCCCCCCCCTGTATCTCTTGCCCAAAACCTTAAATCTGTGTCCCCTAGTCCTTGTACCATCAACTTGTGGGAACAGCCTTTCCCCGTCTAGCCTATCCAAACCCGTCATAATCTTGTACACCTCTATCAAATCACTGCTCAACCTCCTTTGCTCTAATGGAAACAAATCCAGCTTCTCCAACCTGTCCTTGTAGCTAAGATTCCCCATCCCCGGAACCATTCTGGTAAATCTCCTCTGCACCCTCTCAAGGGCCTTCACATCCTTCCTAAAGTGTGGTGACCAGAACTGGACGCAATACTCCAGTTGTGGCCTAACCAGCGCTTTATAAAGGTTCAGCATAACTTCTCTACTTTTGTACTCAATACCTGTATTTATGAAGCCCAGAATCCCATATGCTTTGCTAGCCACTCTCTCAATATGTCCTGCCACCTTCAGGGACCTATGCACATTAACTCCCAGGTCCCTCTGTCCCTGCACACTCTTTTAAACTGTGCCATTAAGTGTATATTGCCTCTCCCTGTTCCTTCTGCCAAAATGCATCACCTCACACTTCTCTGTATTAAATTCCATCTGCCACTTGTCTGCCCATTCCGCAAGCCTTTCTATGTCCTGTTGCAGTCGATTGGTATCATCCTCACTGTTTGCCACACCCCCAAGTTTGGTGTCATCGGCAAATTTCTACTCTCTATTCCAATATCCAGGTCATTTATATATATCAAAAAAAGCAGTGGCTCCAGCACTGACCCTTGGGGAACACCACTGTCTACCATCCTCCAGTCTGAAAATAGCCATTTACCACAACTCGCTGTTTTCTTTCCTTAAGCCAATTCCTTATCCAAGCTGCCACTGATCCACCTATTCCATGAGCCTCAATTTTGTTAACCAGCCTTCTATGTGGTACTTTGTCAAACGCCTTCCTAAAATCCATGTAGACAACATCCATTGCATTCTCTTCATTAATCCTCCCTGTTACTTCATCAAATAATTCAATTAGATTAGTCAAACACTATCTGCCTTTTACAAAATGGTGAATAGTTAATATTTTTGAAATAAATATATGTTCACTGATTTTTGATAAATTTATTAATTCAGTTTGGATTATTTTGTGGTGTGTCTCATTTCAGCTTTGCGCTGTGATATGGCCTGCGACAGGGATGGAATGATGGGGATGTGGTGAGCAACGGGGATCAGAGGTTTAATTCATTGGAACCGCAGTTACGGACCGCCCTTCCGGAAGGCCGATTGAGTGGCTACCTCCTCCCTCGCTCCCGTTCCTCCTCGTCCTCCTCCTGCTCCTCCTCTCCTCGTGAGGTGGTGCCGCAATCCCTGGTGGCAAGGGCTGGGCCCTCATGGTGGCCAAGTTGTGTAGCATGCAGCAGACCAGCACGAAATGGGACACCCGCTTAGCCGAGAACCGTTGCTTCAGCAGGCCGATGGTCTGCTCGATGATGTTTCTGGTGACAGCATGGCTCTCATTATATGAGTACTGGACAGGAGTGTTGGGGTTGTGGAGGGGAGTCATGAGCCAGCTGGAGAACAGATAGCCCTTGTCTCCGACCAGCCAGCCGCGAGCTTGATGTGGTGGCTGGAAGAGTGCTGGCACACCGTCTGGCGCAGGATGAAGGCATTGTGGCTGCTGCCAGGATAGTGGGCATTGACGGTGAGGATTCGCACACCAACTGCACATTAAGTGATTGGTAGCCTTTGCGATTATGGAAGATCTCAGGGTTGTTATGCGGTGCCCGCAAAGCCACGTGGCTGCAATCAATGGCGCCCTGCACTTTGGGTAACCCCGCTCTCCTGGCAAAGCCATATGCACACTCATCCTGCTTCTCTCTGGTGATGGGGAAGGAAATGTAATCCCTTCTTCTACTGTAGAGAGCCTCTGTGACCTCCCGGATGCAGCGATGGATGGCGAACTGCGAGATGTTAGCTGTATCTCCTGTTGCAGACTGGAAGGATCTGCTGGCGAAGGAATTGAGGGCGACAGTGACCTTGACTGCCACTGGGAGAGCCGTGGTTGCCCTGGTCTGAAGCTGGAGGTCTGGTTGCAAGAGGTGGCAGAGTTCTGTGACCACCTCCTTCAGGCGGCGGCGGCGGGACTCAAAAGAGGCGGCAGAGACCAGGTAGGCCTCAGAGCGGCGGTGGACCTGCGGGGAACCAGACGGCGGCGGCGGGACTCTAAAGAGGCGGCAGAGACCAGGTAGGCTTACCAATCTCCGAGCTCAGAGGGAGGGAAGTAAAAAGTAATCGAAGTGTGACGTCACCAGAAAGCAGGTAAGTGATTGGTTGGTGAGTATTTCTCTCTTTTTAAACTTAAACTCTGTGGTTTGTAGTTTCTAAGCTCTCTGTGGTTTAGCGGGGACTGTTGGTAAACCAGGGCCCTTAAGTATATCATTTAACTGTACTGTAATTGGTGGGATTGATTTGATTTAATTTAATTTGAATTAATTAAAGGGTAAGTCATGGCAGGAGAGCTCGGCCCCGTGGTATGCTCCTCCTGCGCTATGTGGGAACTCGGGGACACTTCCTGTGCCCCTGACAACCATGTGTGCAGGAAGTGTATCCAGCTACAGCTACTGGCAGACCGCATTACGGCGCTGGAGCTGCGATTGGATACATACTGGACCATTCGCGATGCTGAGGACGTCGTGGATATCATGTTTGAGCAGTTGGTCACACCGCAGGCAAAAGATGCACAGGCAGAAAGGGAATGGGTGACCAACAGACAGAGTAGTAGGCACAGGCAGGTAGTGCAGGAGTCCCCTGTGGACATCCCCCTCTCAAACAGATATACCACTTTGAATACTGTTGGGGGGGATGGCTTATCAGAGGAAGGCAGTAGCAGCCAACTTCCTGGCACCAGGGGTGGCTCTGCTGCACAGGACGGGAGGAAAAAGAGGGGTAGAGCTATAGTGATAGGGGATTCTATTGTAAGGGGAATAGATAGGCGTTTCTGCGGCCGCAAACGAAACTCCAGGATGGTGTGTTGCCTCCCTGGTGCAAGGGTCAAGGATGTCTCAGAGCGGCTGCAGAACATTTTGGAAGGGGAGGGTGAACAGCCAGTTGTCGTGGTGCATATAGGTACCAACGATATAGGTAAAAAAGGGGATGAGGTCCTAAAAGCTGAATATAGGGAGTTAGGAGGTTAATTAAAAAATAGGACCTCAAAGGTAGTAATCTCCGGATTGCTACCAGTGCCACTTGCTAGTCAGAGTAGAAATAGAAGGATATTTCAGATGAATACGTGGCTAGAAGAATAGTGCAAGGGGGAGGGATTCAAATTACTGGGACATTGGAACCGGTTCTGGGGGAGGTGGGACCAGTACAAACTGGACGGTTTGCACCTGGGCAGGGCCGGGACCGATGTCCGAGGGGGAGTATTTGCTAGTGCTCTGGGGGAGGGTTCAAACTAAAATGGCAGGGGGTTGGGAACCTGAGCAGGGAGAGAGAGGAAAGGGAAACAAGGATAAAAGCAAAAGATAGGAAGGAGAAAAACAAAAATAGCAGTCAGAGAAATCAACGGTTTAAATCAAACATGGCCACAGTAAATAATAATTCTAATAGGTCTAAGAGCGTTAAAAAAAGCAAGCCTGAAGGCTTTGTGTCTTAATGCGAGGAGCATTCAGAATAAGGTGGATGAATCAGCTGCGCAAATAGAGGTAAACAAATATGATTTGATTGGGATTACGGAAACATGGCTCTAGGGTGGCCAAGGCTGGGAACTCAACATCCAGGGGTATTCAATATTCAGGAAAGATAGGCAAAAAGGAAAGGGAGGTGGCGTAGCATTGCTGGTTAAAGAGGGGATTAACACAATTGTAAGTAAGGATATTAGCTTTGATGATGTGGAATCTGTATGGGTAGAACTGAGAAATACCAAGGGGCAGAAAATGTTAGTGGGAGTGGTATATAGACCTCCAAACAGTAATGCGGAGGTTGGGGATGGCATTAAAAGAGAAATTAGAGAAGCGTGCAATAAGGGCACAGCAGTCATCATGGGTGACTTTAATCTACATATAGATTGGACTAACCAAATTAGTAACAATACTCTGGAGGAGGAATTCCTGGAGTGTTTACGGGATGGTTTCCTGGACCAATATGTCGAGGAACCAACCAGAGAGCAGGCCATCTTAGACTGGGTATTATGTAATGAGAAAGGATTAATTAGCAATCTTGTTGTGCGAGGCCCCTTGGGGAGGAGCGATCATAATATGATAGAATTCTTCATTAAGATGGAGAGTGAAGTAGTTGACTCAGAGACTAGGGTCCTGAATTTAAATAAAGGAAACTACGATGGTATGAGGCGCGAGTTGGGTAGGATTGATTGGGGAATGTCACTCAAAGGGTTGACGGTGGATAGGCAATGGCAAACATTCAAAGACCGCATGGATGAACTACAGAATTTATTCATCCCTGTTTGGCATAAAAATAAAACAAAAAAAGTGACTCAACCGTGGCTAACAAGGGAAATTAGGGATAGCATAAGATCCAAGGAGAGGACATATAAATTGGCCAGAAAAAGCAGTAAACCTGAGGATTGGGAGCAGTTTAGGATTCAACAAAGGAGGACAAAGGGATTAATTAAGAAGGGGAAAATAGAATATGAGAGGAAGCTTGCAGGGAATATAAAAACTGACTGTAAAAGCTTTTATAGATATGTGAAAAGAAAAAGATTGGTGAAGTCAAGCGTAGGTCCCTTGCAGTCAGAATCAGGGGAACTTATAATGGGGAACAAAGAAATGGCAGACCAATTAAATACATATTTTGGTTCTGTCTTCACAAAGGAGGACACAAATAACCTCCCAGAGATGTCAGGGAACATAGGGTCTGATGAAAGGGAGGAACTGAAAGAAATCAGTATTTGTAGGGAAATGGTGTTAGGGAAATTGGCGGGATTGAAGGCCGATAAATCCCCAGGGCCTGATAATCTACATCCTAGGGTACTTAAGGAAGTGGCCCTAGAAATAGTAGATGCATTGCTGATCATCTTCGAACATTCGATGGAATCTGGAACAATACCCATGGATTGGAGGGTAGCTAATGTTACCCCACTATTCAAAAAAGGTGGTAGAGAGAAAACGGGGAATTATAGACCAGTAAGCCTGACATCGGTAGTGGGGAAAATGCTAGAGTCCATTATAAAAGATGTAATAGCAGAGCACTTGGAAAACAGTGACAGGATCGGACAAAGTCAACATGGATTTACAAAAGGTAAATCGTGCTTGACTAATCTACTGGAATTTTTTGAGGATGCAACTGGTAAAATAGATAAGGGAGAACCAGTGGATGTGGTGTATTTGGACTTTCAAAAGGCTTTCGATAAGGTCCCGCATAAGAGATTAGCATGTAAAGTTAAGGCACATGGGATTGGGGGCAAGGTATTGACTTGGATAGAGAACTGGTTGGCAGACAGAAAGCAAAGAGTTGGAATAAACGGGTCTTTTTCCGAGTGGCAGGCAGTGACTAGTGGGGTACCGCAGGGATCGGTCCTTGGACCCCAGCTATTCACAATATATATTAATGATCTAGACAAGGGAACTAGATGTAATATCTC
The DNA here is from genome assembly GCA_030390025.1 of Squalus acanthias. NCBI lineage: Eukaryota > Metazoa > Chordata > Chondrichthyes > Squaliformes > Squalidae > Squalus > Squalus acanthias. The sequence goes on along the minus strand of CM059444.1, from coordinate 10,772,359 downwards.
CAAGTTTGCAGACGACACAAAGCTGGGTGGGCGTGTGTGCTGTGAGGAGGATGCCAAGAAACTCCAGGATGATTTGGACAGGTTGGGTGACTGGGCAGAAGCATGGCAGATGCAATATAACGTGGATAAATGCGAGGTTATCCACTTTGGTGTCAAAAACAGGAAGGCAGGTTATTATCTGAATGGCAATAGATTGGGAGAAGGGGAAGTGCAACGAGACCTGGGTGTCCTTGTGCACCAATCGCTGAAGGTAAGCATGCAGATGCAGCAGGCGGTTAAGAAGGCAAATGGTATGTTGGCCTTCGTAGCGAGAGGGTTTGAGTACAGGAACAAGGATGTCTTGCTGCAGTTGTACAGGGCCTTGGTGAGACCACATCTTGAGTATTGTGTGCAGTTTTGGTCGCCTTATCTGAGGAAGGAGGTTCTTGCCATGGAAGGAGTTCAGCGAAGATTCACCAGGCTGATACCTGGGATGGCAGGAATGACGTATGTGGAGAGATTGGGTCGATTGGGCTTATACTCGCTGGAGTTTAGAAGAATGAGAGGGGATCTCATTGAAACTTATAAAATTCTGAAAGGACTGGACAGACTAGATGCAGGAAGGATGTTCCCGATGGTTGGGGAGTCCAGAACCAGGGGTCACAGTCTAAGGATAAGGGGTAAGCGATTTAGGACAGAAATGAGGAGGAATTTCTTCACCCAGAGAGTGGTGAACCTGTGGAATTCTCTACCACAGAAGGCAGTTGAGGCCAATTCATTAAATATATTAAAGAAGGAGTTGGATATATTTCTTAAGGCTAAAGGGATCAAGGGATATGGGGAGAAAGCAGGGACAGGGTTCTGAATTTGGATGATCAGCCATGATCGCATTGAATGGCGGAGCAGGCTAGAGGGGCCGAATGGCCTACTCCTGCTCCTATCTTCTATGTTTCTATGTGAAGCAGAGCCTTCTAATACACTGCTCCTCGCTTAATTGGAGTTAGGAGAAGTGCTCTCGGAATACTCTCGGAGGGTAAGGCCTCCTGTTGAGAGGTCTAATGGCGCTCCCCCTTCCTCTGGGCAAATGTTCCAGTCTTTCTCGCTGCCTCCGCTCTCTCTACCGTACATCTGGAGGGCGAGATCGACTGCCAGTACAGCCCTCATTAATGTAACCAAGTGTAGCAGTTTGATTTTTTTTAAGAATAAATGTAGCCACATTTTAGTTGCCACAACACTCTTGATACAAAATCACCTTGAAATTACTGAATCAAACTGTTGCAGAAGGTGAAACTGACAAGAAACCACTGAAACTGCACTAATCTGACAGCCGCGACTCATTACTGTTGACCCCTTTAAATAACGTCCCTGGAGCCGGCTTCCTGATGCTTCACACCAGCTCTCCTTGTTGGTGTTTACTCCAGGTGCTAAGGTAAGTGGCGACAATCAATTTAGCAGGTCGGGCGGTCAGTGAGTGTTGCACACTTACTGACATCATGATCCACCTGGCGTTGACGTTCCCGGCGATACCTCTTACCGGCGGCGCTACGGTGGGGCGGGATTTGGCGTGCGGCGCTGGATTCGCCTCACCTCGCCCCGGTGATACAGGTCTAGCTGGCGCTAATGGGAGGCGCCAAGGGGACGAATTTTTCCCCCTTAGTCTTTGCTTTCTGCGCAACTGTTTGTCCGCACGTGGAGAATTGAATGAACCTGCCAGTTCTCTAGACCATGGCATCAATCATCCGCAGATAGACATGCTTTCTTGCCCAAACATTATAGCTGAGGAATTAATGATTGTCGTTACTTCAACACACACAGTCAGGCAGAGCATTTGAAGTCACTTAGGAATCTGAATCTTGAGCCACTCTTTTACACATCTCTGTCAATACCTCCCGGCTGAGTCTAAACCTCCTTACTCACCACTCCTCCATTTAAGTGACACAATTGAAGCCAGGACATTGAGGAGTAGGCCACAGGGCCCTTCACGTGGACAAGGCCTCAGCCTTGCTGCTCTCCTCCTGTGCACCTGCCACTCTCGATCCTCTTGCTCCTCCTCTAACTGCACAGGGGCTTTTGTGACACATGTTAAAGACTTCTTTATCCAGTAGGTGTTGTCATGACCCATGTACAGTTTGGGATATGCAGAGTTGCCTATTTTGATTTCATTTGTTGACCCATTTCTCTGGTCAGACTGCTGTTTTTGGTTGACGAGCTGTAAGCACATTATCATTTACAACCAAGTACAGCCCACATCGGAACACGCAGGAGCGGATGAAATTGGTTTATGCCAATAGTGCGAAACAGGGTCATCATGAATTAGCAGCTCGTTTAAATTGGGTGCGGTGTAAAACGTGCTGTTGATTCGCTATGAGCCCATTTCGCACTCCTGGCAAAGACCAGCTTCACCATTCAATATGCTCTGAATGTCTTCACTGCATTGTAACACACTGGACTTTATATGCTATCTTCTATTTGACATACTGCAACTTGTGTATGTAACGTTGGCAAAGCCCAGATCTGCATACATTTTGTCATTCCCTAAGCTGGCCAACAACCATTTTTTTCTTCATAATGTTACCAACAGCTGGCAAGAATAAGGTTGGGGTGAGAACACTAAGAATCTGGATCAATGGTTTCCTACATCTGACGAGCCTCCCTGCTGTGCCTAATGGATCTTTTAATGGATTCTTGACTTTCATTCCTTCTACTAGAATTGATGGCACCATTAGCTAAAGGCGCTGTTATATTAATCCTTTATGCTCGTTGTCAGAAGCATGGTTGCTCTTCCGGCTACTGACACAGGCCCTCGGACGGCGGGCAGGAATTGACTTTCCTGGATCCCGACAGCACCTATCAGAAGCAAAAGAAAATGGCCGCTGTCGAGGCAGATGAGCAACTTGGGTGAGGCTGAAGAGTCAGCAGCCATGTCCATAGCAAGAAGTCAACACCTTCAGGAGAGAGGAGGGGGTGGGGAGGAGTGGAGACAATTAGCAACAAGCAAAATGGAGGCTGGCAATCCCTGCAGTCTCCTCATGCAGAATTGTTTTCTTGAATCATCGGACCCTAAATGTGACCAGCGAGGGAACAGCGGTAACCGTGCCGACTTAAAGAGTGCGGCAAGAGGAATCTTCGTGTGGGTCGGGTGAGGGATGTGCGCGACGGCATTTGATGTGAGGAAATAATAACTAGTCCAAACTCTTTGCCTCGATAGGATGACCGACATTGGTTCTCAAAGGGTTCTGACTCTCAGCACTGGCAAAAACAAAGAGTCTTGATATTTAAGGAGGAGGGAGTGGAGACAAGTCCATTTATCACTGAGAAAAATTCAGGTGTGATGTACAATAAAAGCAACCCTGCAGTGTGGAGTAACACAAAGCTACCAAGATAAATGTTTTCCAAATGGAAACCACTGCGCTGCAAGATGCAGTGCTATAAACTAGCACCATGAGTCTCTGAGGTGAAGTTCCCATATCCACAGGGACTTTGGATGAGAAATTTCCTGAGTTGGACACGGAAAATAATCTGTCAGAAAAACCTGATTTCCTATTAAGTTTGTGCAGCTTTACCCACTGTGAGGTTCTCCCATGCTTCAATCCACCTGGACCTGCGCCCAGGCTAACAAGAGGGCAGGCCTATTCCGAGACGGTGGCTTCCCCTCTGCCCGGCTGCCAAGAGACGGAAGGTATGAATTGCCAGGCAAGATGTTTGATTCTTCGTCCTCTCCACAGGGAGGCGCTAAGGTTCCTCTTGGGACTGAACCTGCGTCCTCCCGCTCTGTGGCAGTGAATCAACGCTCAGTCCCTCCCCCCCCCCACTGCCTCCATATCCTGCTCTGTTCCAAGCTGGCTCTCTTGTGTTTCCACAATCGAAGGTGGTGTCATGACTCAGTTGTGCACACCGGTGAGATTGTGTCGTTGACGATGAAATATTTATTTACGATTTGGTTCATTAATTCAGCAACTGTTGTTTTCACATGTGGAAATATGCAGGAATATGTGAAACTATGTCGCTGGAGCAATCTGCATTGTATAAAGGAACAACCCCCTCTCAACCTAGGAGCAGACCCTGTGCTCCACCCTAAATACAGAATCATACAAGCCTCTCTCTATACATCCGTTTTTATAAGATTCTAAAATTCCGCAATTCAGTTCTTGACTGCCAGTGGATTAAGGTTACCAAATCTGCTTGGATGCATTCCTGGAGGCTTCGTCATATAACCACCCGGCCCCGTCAAACAGCCTTTTCTCCCCATCTCCAAAATCTTTACAACTAATAAACAGAAGTTTTTCTCTCCCGGGTTGCTGGCAGCAGTGTCCAGGAGGATAATCTTCAATTCGTGGAGACGCCAGGACAATCCTGGATGGTTGGCAGCCCTGCATTGGATAGGATAAAAGTCTCCTCACCCTGTTGGTTGTATGGGATCATATTGGGTAACCCCAGCTCCTGGTGAGTGTGCGTTAAAGTGCCCACAATTGGGCCCTGAATTGGCAAGCTCACCACACAGGTAGTTAGTTGGACTGTAAAATGGCAATGTCACACTGGTGCAGTAGAGGGCGCAGTGCTAACACCGGCACTGATGGACATTAGCCCCGAAAAAAAGAAATAAAGTCTTGCATTTATATAGCACCTTTTACGACATAAGAACGTCCCAAAGCGCTTTGCAACCAATGAAGTACTTTTGAAGTGTAGTCACTGTTGTAAGAAGAACATAAGAAATAGGAGCTGGAGTAGGCCATTTGGCCCTTCGAGCCTGCTCCGCCATTCAACAAGATCATGGCTGATCTTCTACCTCAACTCCACCTTCCCGCACCGTCCCCATATCCCTTAATTCCCTTAGTTCCCAAACATTTATCGACCTCTGTCTTGATTCTACTCAATGACTGAGCATCCACAGCTCTCTGGGGTAGAGAATGCCAAAGATTCACAACCCTTTGAGTGAAGAAATTTCTCCTCATCTCAGTCCTAAATGGCTGACCCCTTATTCTGTGACTGTGACCCCGTGTTCTAGATTCCCCAGCCAGGGGAAACATTTTCCCAGCATTAACCCTGTCAAGCCCCTTAAGAATTTAATATGCTTCAATCAGATCACCTCTCATTCTTCTAAACTCTAGGGAATATAGGCCTAGTCTATTCAATTTCTCCTCATAGGGCAATCCCCTCATCACAGGAACCAGTCCAGTGAACCTTTGTTGCACTCCCTCTAAGGCAAGTATGTCTTTCCTTAGGTAAGGCGACCAGAACTGTACACAGTACTCCAGGTGTGGCCTCACCAATGCCCTGTATAATTGTAGTAAGACTTCTTTACTCTTATACTCTAACCCTTTGTAACAAAAGCTAACATACCATTTGCTTTCTTAATTGCTTGCTGTACCTGCATGTTAACTTTGTGTGATTCATGTACAAGGACAGCCAGGTCCCTCTGAGTGCAAACATTTCCCAGTCTCTCACCATTCAAAAAATATTCTGCTTTTTTGTTTTTCCTACCAAAGTGGATAACTTCACACTTCCCCACATTGTAATCCATTTGCCATGTTCTTGCCCACTCAGTCAACCTGTCTATATCTCTCTGCAGCCTCTTTGTGTCCTCCTCACAGCTTACTTCTCCATCTAACTTTGTATCATCAGCAAACTTGGATACGTTACACTCAGTCCCTTCATCTAAGTCATTGATATAGATTGTAAATAGCTGAGGCCCAAGCACTGATCTTTGTAGTACCCGCTAGTTACAGCCTGCCAACCTGAAAAAGTCCCATTTATTCCTACTCTCTGTTTTCTGTGCATTAACCAATCCTTAATCAATGCTAATATATTACCCCCAATACCATGAGTCCTAATTTTGTGTAATAGCCTCTTGTGTGGCACCTTATCGAAAGCTTTTTGAAAATCCAAATACACTAAATCCACTGGTTCCCCCTTATCCATCCTACTAGTTACATCTTCAAAAAACTCTTAACAGATTTGTCAAACCCGATTTCCCTTTCATAAAACCAGGTTGCCTAATCATATTATGATTTTCTAAGTGCCCTGTTACCACGTCCCTAATAATAGATTCTAGCATTTTGCCTACTACTGATGTCAGATTAACTGGCCTATAATTCCCCGTTTTTTCTCTTCCTCCTTTCTTAAATAACAGGGTTATGTTTGCTGCCTACCAATCCTTGGGGACTGTTCTAGAATCTAAGGTATTCTGGAAGATTAATACCAGTGCATCCACTATCTCTGCAGCTACCTCTTTTAAAACCCTAGGATGCAGGATTCGTCACCACTTTGTCCCATTAATTTCTCCAGTACTATATCTTTACTTATACTGATTTCTTTAAGTTCCTCATTTTCTCTAGACCCTTGGTTCCCCATTATTTCCAGAATATTCTTTGTGTCTTCTACTGTGAAGACAGATACAGAATATTTGTTTAATGTCTCTGCCATTTCCTTATTGCCCATTATAATTTCTCCTGTCTCTGCCTGTAATGGGCTCACGTTTACTTTCACTAATCTCCTCCTATTTACCTACCTACAGAAACATTTACAATCTGTTTTTATGTCTCTTGCTAATTTACACTCATATTCTTTTTTCTCTTTCCTTATCAATTTCTTGGTCCTCCTTTGCTGAATTCTAAAATCCTCCCAATCCTCAGGCTTACTACTCTTTTTGGCAACATTATAAGCCTCTTCCTTTGATCTAATACTATCTTTAACTTCTCTTGTTAGCCACGGTTGGACCACTTTTCCTGTGGGGTTTTTGTGCCTTAAAGGAATGCATATTTGTTGTAAATTATGTATTAATTCTTTAAATGCTAGCCATTGCTTGTCTACAATCATATATTTTAATGCAGATTCCCAATCTACCTTAGCCAACTCGCCCCTCATACCTACGTAGTTTGCTTTGTTTAGATTTAAGACCCTAGTTTCAGATTTAACTAAATCACTTTCAAACTCAATATAAAATTCTATTACATTATGATCACTCTTCCCTAAAGGCCCCTTTACTACAAGGTTATTAATTAATCCTTTCTCATTGCACAATACTAGATCTAAAATAGTCTGTTCCCTAGTTGGCTCCTCAACATACTGATCTAGAAAACTAACACATATACATTCCATGAATTCGTCCTCCACACTATTACTGCAAATTTGGTTTGCCCAGTCTATATGTAGATTAAAGTCCCCATGATTACTGTATTACCCTTGTTACATGCACTTCTAATTTCCTGAATAGTACTTTATCCTACAGTGCAACTACTGTTTGGGGGCCTATAAACAACTCCCACCAATGTTTTCTGCCCCTTGATTTTTCTTAGCTCCACCCAAACTGATTATACTTCTTGATTTTCAGAGCTACGATCCTTTCTCTCTGCTGTCTTTATCCCATCCTTTATTATCAGGGCTACCCCTCCTCCTTTTCCATTTTGCCTATCTCTTCTAAAGGTTAAGTATCCTGGAATATTTAGTTCCCAACCTTGGTCACTTTGCAACCACATCTCCATAATGGCTATTAGATCAAACCTATTAATTTCTATCTGCGCTATTAATTCATCTATTTTGTTGTGAATGCTTCGCGTATTCAGATATAATGCCTTTAGCTTTGCCTTTTTTCTATTTTTCCCTGATGTCACCTTAGTCACTGATGCCCTATTACCTTTGTTACTCTCTCTGTCCCTTCCTGACCCACTCTGCTTATTTTTACCCAAAACTCTGCTCTGCCCTAGAGCCTTGACATTTCTCTCACTGCTTTTAAATTTACTCTTTCCTGAATCCTCCCACCCCCTCCCCTTCATTAGTTTAAAGCCCTGTCTACTGCCCTAGTTTTTGATTCGCCAGGACACTGGTCCCAGTAAATGCGGCAGCCAATTTGCGCACACAAACAGCAATGAAATAATGACCAGATAATCTGTTTTAGTGTTGTTGGGTGAGGGATAAACATTGGCCGGGACTCCCCGCCCCCCCCCCCCCCCCCCAGCTCTCCTGAGAAATAGTTCCACAGAGCCACATCTGCATGAAGGCAGAAGCCCTTATAATCGCTAGTCTTGTTAATTTACTACTGGTGTCCTCTAGTTCTGTTTTCATAGTCCAAGTTGAATAACTTATACATATTTACATTGCCCATTCCTCATTTAAAACCTGGATCACATCCCCTCTCTATCTTCCTTTTCCAATGAAAACAAGTTCAGCTCCAGCAGTCTCTCCTCATAACTTGGAACCCCGATCCTGGAAACACCTTTGTTGCTCTTTTCTGAATATTCTCTGATGCATCAAAGTCCTTTAACTGTATGAGGCCCAAAGCAGCACCTAATATTCTAAATGTAAACTCACCAATGATCTATATATAAGATCACAACACTTGTTTTTTTATTGGCCCGTAATTTGCGGTCAGCGGCAAAGCAAAGGCTCTCGCCACTGGCCCTGAAGCAAGCCTCCCACAAAGATCTGGCGAGAGGTTCGGCTTTTCCGACATGCAGTTGAAATCAGCGCGGTTTAGTGGGAATCCCATAGCTCCAGCTTGCTGCGACGTCAACAAGCTGTCTGAGCAGCCAATCACAATGCTGAATTCTCACAGACCGCGAACCGGGAAGTGAGTAATCTCCTTTGATTCTAACTTTATAAAAATGTGCTAGAGAGAAAAGCAAAGGCCGGAATTTTCCCGGGTGGTAGCGGGCGCGATCGGAGGCGGGTCGGGCTGGAAGGTTGTTATTTTTGGGAGCGGGTCGGGAACCTGCTGTCATCCCGCTCCCACGCGCCTTTCCTGTCAGCGCGGACCCGACCCGACCGGCAGAGGCGGGCGACCCAATTTAAATTATTAGTAGCTAGTTGTCAGACCCTTAAGAGTGGTTTTCACCTTAGCTTTTAAATTTAACTGCATGGCCACGGGAAGCACGCTGCTCGGGAACCACGTCTGTCAACCTGAGGCGGGAGGTCAGTGGCCATTGCTCCAGCTGATTAGTTGACAGAATCAAATGTACAGTAAAAGCTCCCACCTGACAGATGATCACTTTCCTCAGCAGAAGCTGCTTCTCACTGCATTCCCAGCACAGATTCTGCAGTCTTTCCAGCAAAGTCTCCACCCAGTGTCACCTCATTGGAAGAACCTCTCTCACCATTAACAGATTGCTTCTGTCATTTCTACTTCACCTGCCATCTATTCCATCAGCATGGGTGCCGTTTATACTGTCTCACCTTGGTCTTCAGAATCAGACCACGATCAGCCCCAACACCAGCAGCACCAGGCACACCAGCAGCACCAACAACAACACCACCAATCTTCTCCTCAACCTCCTGATGCTACACAGGACAGAGGGCATCAGCACCCGAGCACATTGTTGCCCGGGAGGCCAGGGATGGCCTCATCATGGCCAGATTTACTTCACTTGACGCTGTACACCCTGGCTGCCACATGATGCGCCAGGTTGGCACCACCACACACCAACACCATAAAGCATCCCTACAATGACCAAGCCATTCCTTTCACACTCATCACTATTGCGGGGGATACCGTTATGTCTCACCATTCACTGCAACTCACTAAGCCACTTCCAAAGGTGCACACAAATCTGTCCAAAACAGGAAAGTGTTGAAAATAAAAGATTTTTATGATTGACAGCACATTAACTGAAACTTTAAATAAACATTGGATAAAACACCCAAGTGCCTACCCTTGTGTGTTGTTAGTTGGTATGATTGCAGAAGGATGAGGGTGAGTGTGAGGAGTGGCTAGTGAGATGGGGATATGATAATGTAGATAGAGAGAGAGGGATGGGTGGAGGTGCAAGGTATGTTGGTGTGAGTAAGGATGTGCAGGGGTAGGGTAGGGAAGGCAGAGTAATGGGGATGTGATGAGAGGCGCAGCAGGATGCAGTTGAGTGTGGCTTTGTACTAATGTTTCCTGATCTAATGTGATCATTGAAACGTTTGCGGCACTGCACCCAGGTCCTCCTGACCACATCCCTGCTTGTGACCTCCTCTGCAATCTCCAACCAGGCTGTCTTGGTCTCCTGGGGAGGTCTCTTCCGCCCATGGGAAGGGAAGAGGACCTCCCTGCATGCTCTGACTCCCTCCATAAGCATATGGAGGGAGTCATTGGGGAACCTGGGTGCAGCCCTCTGCCTTTGTGCAGTCATTGTCAGTGTTTGCAGCACTCCAATGCCGTAGTGCACTGACAGCACTGTGTTGTATAAACATTTAAATCCAATGTGGCCATGGCCCCTTTAAGGATCCCGGCTGAAAACGCGTCATCGATGATGTCACCAGACCTGCACCATTTAATTGGCTGGGTAACGCACAGGGCGGGCTTAACAGGCCCTATTAAGGGAAAGTAATTTACAGCAGCAGGATGGAGCCAGCAGTGGGGTCGCGACCCACCATGGCCACTGCCCGCACTGGACCCGCCCAGGTAGGCAAAATTCCAGCCAAAGATTGGGGCACTCACATGGGGAAAAGGTAAACCTGAAATAAAGATGAACAAACTTTTAAAAAAAATGTAAAGTGGTGGGGGGGCAGCCACAGCACAGCCAGTGTCAGAGCAGTGAATGACTGACTGGACCGTTGGGATTTCTGCGTTAGGATGCGCATGCGCTACATCCTGAAGTTTTTTTTATACGCTTATGGGATCTGGGCGTCGCTGGCAAGGCCAGCATTTATTGCCCATCCCTAGTTGCCCTTGAGAAGGTGGTGGTGAGCCACCTTCTTGAACCGCTGCAGTCCGTGTGGTGAAGGTACTCCCACAGTGCTGTTAGGGAGGGAATGCCAGGAATTTGACCCAGCGATGATGAAGGATCGGCGATATACTTCTAAGTCAGGATGGTGTGTAACTTGGAGGTGGCTGTGTTCCCATGCGCCTGCTGCCCTTGTCCTTCTAGGTGGTAGAGGTCGCGGATTTGGGAGGTGCTGCCGAAGAAGCCTTGGCGAGTTGCTGCAGTGCATCTTGTAGATGGTACACACTACAGCCACGGTACACCGGTGGTGGAGGGAGTGAATGTCTAAGGTGGTGGATGGGGTGCCAATCAAACGGGCTGCTTTGTCCTGGATGGTGTCGAGTTTCTTGAGTGTTGCAGTCAGTTTCAAAGGTGTAATAACAGCGAATGCTGTTCTATTGCTGTTATTACCCACCGCAAATTCCGGGTCATTATAGTCAAATTCCATCTCAGTTGATAATAGTTTCTGTTTTTTCTGAATTGCCAATTTAGTGCTACATTAGAAGCAGTTTTGTGCTATAGGTCAGTGCCCATTCAGAACTGGGAATGACTGGCAGTTCTGCACATCCCTCTAATTGTACTTCACAAGATGCACCATTAATCTACCAACCACTTTTTCCTCACTTATATAATAGGATCATGTGACGGTCGATTAAAGTTCACACTTGGCTCAACGGCTGCACCTTTTGGGATTCTGCAGATATCAAATGGCTTTTAACATAACTTTGCTTTCATTTTGTGGGCAAGGAATAACGAGAGAACCCAAAAGGAAAAGGAGGGGGGATTTATTTTGTGTTTAACAGATTCAGTGAGGGCAATTTTAAGAAACTGAAATTCTCCCCATTTTCCTCCTCATGCCAGCATCAAGCACTGACGGGCCAGTAGAAACATGAGTTTCCTCTAACGTTCAGTCTCCATTATTGAAGGGGGCGTAGTCTACCCGGTTGCTCCATGATCCGAGACACTGACTGTTGCCTCTCAGTCACTCCTCGATGCCAGTTAGATCAAATAACAACAACGTAGTATCATTCTGGAAGCATCCAAATGACAAGATCTGACCGACAAGAGGGCAAACCCCAATCTCAGCAGACCCCCCCCCCCCCCCTACTGCCCCAGTACCGTCTCGCACACAAGCCACCCCAACAATTTCTCCGAGTGAACTCATCTACTTTAGTGCTCTGTTACCTTTAGGCAGTTTTGTGTTGTCATGTACAGGAACTGGTGAGGCTACCCCAAATCACTGGAAGGAGAGCAATTCCCATTCCATCATCTACTGTTGGGTTCAAACCTGGGCAGGGCAGAGGGATCAAAGGTCAAACGGCAGCCTTCTAATCAATCTGGCAGTCCATCACTGAGAAGAATTTTAAATATCAATTAAATCATGGCTGATCTATATCTTAACTTCATTTACCCGCCTTGGTTCCATATCCCTTAATGCCCTTAACTAACACAAATCTCAGTTTTAAAATTTTCAATTGATCTAGCCTCTATAACCTTTTGAAAGAGAGAGTTCCTGATTTCCACTAGCCTTTGTGTGAAGAAGGGCTTCCTGAACGGCCTAGCTCTAATTTTAAGGTTATGCCCCCAAACCCATGACAGATAGGACTGTTACAGCTATCAGAGAGGGGACTTTAGTCAGGCCCCAGAGGTGAAAGGTCAGTGTCTTGACTACCTGCACCATCCACTTCAACACACAGAGGGGGAGAAATTTGGTTATGCCCTGTTTGGGGGCGGTAACCGAATTAGCGCCAGCCATTTAGCGCCTGGCGCGGGAGTACCACCCCGGCCGCTACGTTAGGCTTACTGCCCCGGCAAGGAAGTGGAGCGCTATCTCGGGCGCTCCACTTCCTCTCGGGGTGGTGTCTGGGGCACAAAGCACGGTAGTGCTGGAGCACTTCGTGGCCGCTCCGCATAGCGCTGACGCGTTTCATCAACCCTCCCCTTCCATTAAAGGGAAGGGCGGCTGCGTACTCTGCAGGCCGTTTGACGGCCTCCACTAGCCCACCAGGGCGGCGTGGTGCCATGGCCGCAGCCCGACACTGAGATGTGGTGCCGGGTGCGCGATGGTGGCCACGAGGGGCCAACCTGGAGGTCAGCCAAACAATAAAATGGCAGTGCGGGACGCAGCTGGGCTTCCCCTTTAATTACCGCCTCGCGAGCAGAGGTTGGCCCGGTTCGCGACCCGCGAGGCTGTTGTTGACATCGCCTGCGGCTGTTTCACGGGGCACAGCTGAATTTCTGCCGTAGGGCAGTAAGGGGGCGCTAAGGGGTTGCGTCGCTTTGGACGATTACGTCATCGCCGGCGGCACAGCGCCGCGGGGTGCTACCGGCTACCGCCGCCGCTAACCTTCCGCTGAATTTCACGGGAGGCGTTAGCAGCGCCGCGCCCAGGCGCTAGGGGATTTGCACCCCCCGGGGGCGCTAACGAGAGGCGCAAACCAACCCAATTTCTCCCCCAGAGACTCTTACCTTAAACCTGATCTATGTTCGAAAATGAGAAGGAACTAAAAGCATTTCTGCCCACTGCAGTCAAAGATATCTATTCACCAATTCTTGTGCAAATCATTGTTTATAACCTTCCTGGGGATACGACAGCTTTAATTAAAAGCATCCCAAAACATTGAGAGTGCAGTTAGATATTTTGAGATCTCTCGAGTGCTGTGAAAAGTCATAAATACCATAATCTGTCATGTTACAAGGGACCTGTGCGACCGTTGAATATGTCATGAGCGTGTCTGTAATTTAGCTGGGTTTCTGGTTGAGAGAGCAACGTGGTTGTGTTGTCGCCCCAGTAACTTCTCCTTGTGCCTCGATTTCTGAGGTACATGAAGCTTCCTCGCCCAAGCGAACAATTCCTCGTATGTCAGATTAAACAACAAACATTCGTACTTATATAGCACCTTGAACATGCAAAAACGTCCCAAGGAGCTTCACAGAAGCGCAATCAGACAAAAACATTTGTGTACAGGCGAACTATTCAGCTGTGCAAAGCATGATGGAAAAGCTCAATTCTCGGTCACCAGGTGAATGAATGATGAGAGTGAGAAAGGTACGGCAAGATTATCTGTTTAAGTGTTGAAAAGAGGCAAATGAATGTACATGCATGCACACACACATATGGACATATGTACACAGTGGCACACACACAGAACTATACTCACACATGTGCAGACAGATGCACACACACACACTCAGCAACAGACACACGTATATATGCATGCTAAAAAGCAGAAGCAGCAGGCTATAGACAGGGCTAAGCGATCCCACAATCAACGGATCAGTTCAAAGTTCTGCAGTCCTGCTACATCCAGTTGTGAATGGTGGTGGACCATTAAACAACTAACGGGAGGAGGAGGCTCCATGAATATCCCCATCCTCAATGATGGTGGAGCCCAGCACCGAGTGCAAAAGACAAGGCTGAAGCGTTTGCAACCATCTTTAGCCAGAAATGCCGAGTGGATGATCCATGTTGGCCTCCTCCTGAGGTCCCCACCATCACAGAAGCTAGTCTTCAGCCAATTCGATTCACTCCATGTGATATCAAGAAACGGCTGAGTGCACTGGATACAGCAAAGGCTATGGGCCCCGACACCATCCCAGCTGTCGTGCTGAAGACTTGTGTTCCAGTATAGCTACAACACTGGCATCTATCCGACAATGTGGAAAACTGCCCAGATATGTCCTGTCCACAAAAAGCAGGACAAATCCAATCCAGCCAATTACCGCCCCATCAGTCTACTCTCAATCATCAGCAAAGTGATGGAAGATGTCATCAACAGTGCTATCAAGCGGCACTTACTCACCAATAACCTGCTCACTGATGCCCAGTTTGGGTTCCGCCAGGACCACTCGGCTCCAGACCTCATTACAGCCTTGGTCCAAACATGGACAAAGGAGCTGAATTCCAGAGGTGAGGTGAGAGTGACTGCCCTTGACATCAAGGCAGCATTTGACTGAGTGTGGCATCAAGGAGCCCTAGTAAAACTGAAGTCAATGGGAATCGGGGGGAAAACTCTCCACTGACTGGGGTCATACCTAGCACAAAGGAAGATGGTTGTGGTTGTTGGAGGTCAATCATCTCGGCCCCAGGACATCGCTGCAGGAGTTCCTCAGGGCAGTGTCCTAGGCCCAATCATCTTCAGCTGCTTCATCAATAACCTTCCCTCCAACATAAGGTCAGAAATGGGGATGTTCACTGATGACTGCAGTGTTCAGTGCCATTTGCCACTCCTCAGATAATGAAGTAGTCTATGTCCGCATGGAACAAGACCTGGATGACATTCAGACTTGGGCTGATAAGTGGCAGGTAACATTCACGCCACACAAGTGCCAGGCAATGACTATCTCCAACAAGAGAGAGTCTAACCACCGCCCCTTGACATTCAACGGCATTACCATCGCCGAATCCCTCACCATCAACAACCTGGGGGTTACCTTTGACCAGAAACTTAACTGGACCAGCCACATAAATACTGTAGCAACAAGAGCAGGTCAGAGCCTAGGTAATCTGCGGCGAGTGTCTCACCTCCTGACTCCCTAAAGCCTTTCCACCATCTACAAGGCACAAGTAAGGAGTGTGATGGAATACTCTCCACTTGCCTGGATGAGTGCAGCTCCAACAACACTCAAGAAGCTCGACACCATCCAGGACAAAGCAGCCCGCTTGATTGGCACCCCATCCACCACATTCACTCCCTCCACCACCGGCGTACCGTGGCTGCAGTGTGTACCATCTACAAGATGCACTGCAGCAACTCACCAAGGCTTCTTCGGCAGCACCTCTCAAACCCGCGACCTCTACCACCTAGAAGGACAAGGGCAGCAGGCGTATGGGAACACCAACACCTCCAAGTTCCCCTCCAAGTCACACACCCTCCTGACTTGGAAGTATATCCCCTGACATGAATCTTGTCATTCATGTATGAAGTAATACTGGGCGGCCTGCTGGTGGCGCTGTCCAGGGAGAGTATAAATACTTGGGCATGGGCCCAGCTTGCTTAGGACATTCCTCAACAGGAACTAGAGAAGGACACAACTAGATCTCCATGTTGAAAAACAGTTGATTAAAGCTTTCTTTAACGCTTAGACCAAGTGCCTAGTAGTTTTCTTACGTCATCGCCGATCCTTCATCGTCGCTGGGTCAAAATCCTGTAACTCCCTACCTAACAGCACTATGGGAGTACCTTCACCACACGGACTGCAGCAGTTCAAGAAGGTGGTTCACTACCACCTTCTCGAGGGCAATTAGGGATGGGCAATAAATGCTGGCCTTGCCAGCAACGCCCACATCCCATGAATGAATTAAAAAAAACATATGTGCATGCAGACACATACATGCCTGCAAACCACGTGGACAGCAGGACTCATAGGAACAATAGGAACTGCAGGCCATTCAGCCCCTCAATTAGATCATGGTTAATCTGTACTTCAACCCATTTACCTGCCTTCGATCCATATCCCTTGACACCCTTACCGAACAAAAATCTGTTGATCTCAGTCTTGAACATTTCAACTGATACAACATGCACAGGCTTTTAGGGGAGAGAGTTCCAGATTTCTACCACAAATAGAAATGATGTGGTGATGGAAAAATCACAGACCACATAAAGTTGTGGAATGTTACGAGTGGCTCAGCATAGGCTTATAGAGCAGAGACTTGATTACCAGCGTTGCGCTTTTCTAATAGATGATTTTTATGGGATGGAACTCAGCTTGGGTCCACAAATGCCAGCAGCCTCCTTGCATTTTGGCTAATGGGCACTCAGAATTCAACAGTAATAAGCTGCACTCCGGTGGAAATGAAAATGCTTCTTTTCTTAACACGCAATTGTGTGCCATGTAATTGCTGGATTTACGCTGTTAGTACAAATTAATCTTGCCGCGGCCATTTAGGATTGGTAATTTATGTCGTAAGGACCCTGTTAATGATGTGATTTATGTTCCTGACATGACACTCAACCTTGGAGGACCAGAAAGGGAACAATTGAAATTCTAGAGTCTCAATCCCGCAGGTAGTAAATTGTTCCTGGAGGTTTTTTAAATTAAATTTTTTTCAACAAAATTCTTACCTTTCCTTTCTGTCTCCTTTCTTCTCTCTTAATCCAATCTTTCCCTCTCTTTATTTCTCTTTCTGTACCTGATTTGACTCTAACTCGCCCTATTTCCTTCTCCGTCGTTCCTCAGTTTCTTTATCCTTAATTCTCATTGGTTAAGAAGATACATGTGTTGGTCCCGTCGTTCACCAAGATCCTAGATGCCCCATTGTCCTCGCCCAGCCGTTATCAGCTCGTACTTCCAGCAATTTCCGGCGCAAAAATAATACCATCTGAAAGATGAGGTAAAAAGTCCAATTCATGTCGTTTTGATGGCGTAGTGACGCGAGAATGAGAAGAAATCGCCAGTGATCAGGCCAGACGCCATCTCTACTTGTAGCTGTGAGAGGTACGATGAACAAACCTCACCAGGTTAACGCTAATGGTGAAATTTTGGGATATTTTCTTGTTGCCATGGCACTCAATACTCTGAGAATGATGTGAAAGAAAATCAGTGGATAACTGAAGAAATAGACTTGTAAAGTCCTCTTTTCCCACAGATCCGAGAGAGATCTACTCTCCCCAAGGCTTCTGCCCTCCCAAGGCCTGCTCCCCTCCCCAAGGCCTGCTCCCCTCCCCCCAAGGCCTGCTCCCCTCCCCCAAGGCCTGTTCACCTCCCCCAAGGCCTGCTCCCCTCCCCCCAAGGCCTGCTACCCTCCCCCATGCCTGCTCCCCTCTCCCCCAAGGCCTGCTCCCCTCCCCCATGCCTGCTCCCCTCTCCTCCAAGGCTGCTCCCCTCCCCCCAAGGCCTGTTAGATGCAGGAGATGGTTCTGTGATAGATAGTAGATTGGCGGTTAGGATCAGATCAGCCATGATCTTATTGAATGGCGGAGCAGGCTCGAGGGGCCGATTGGCCTACTCCTGCTCCTATTTCTTATGTTCTTATGTTCTTAAGGCCTGCTCCCCTCCCCCAAGGCCTGCTCCCCTCCCCCAAGGCCTGCTCCCCTCCCCCAAGGCTGCCCCCACCCTCCCCCAACGCCTGCTCCCTTCCCCCCAAGGCCTGCTCCCCTCCCCCAACGCCTGCTCCCCTCCCCCAATGCCTGCTCCCCTCCCCCAAGGCTGCCCACCTCCCTCCCCCAAGGCCTGCTCCCCTCCCCAAAGGCCTGCTCCC